>CM060905.1:295472605-296692605 GCA_030737815.1 Allium fistulosum | reverse complement strand
TACATGCAATCCTTGCCTTCCTCGTCATTTTGATATAAGATTTCTATAAAACGGTGAAGAGATGAGAGAGATAGAGGTTTTAAAATTTATTTTAGAAGCGGGAAAGAGAGAAAGGAAAGATGAAGGTAAGAAATATTTAGAAATGAAATTAATGTACGTATCTTCTTAGATTTTAAATAAAGCGGGAAGTTTCCATTTAAACTATTGGGCCTTAGACCCATTTCAACCCGCTTTAAACTCGAACTTGAAACAAATAGTATCGCCTTTATATGATCTTCGATTATGGCATTCTTATAGTCTAACTTGATTAGAAAAATCCTATTGGCTTAACCCTCATTGTCTAATAAAATTAACTTTCCCTATTAATTAAAATTACCAAAATACCCTTAAAAATAATTATCAAAATTTATAAGGTATTACATTCTCCATCTTAAAATAATTTCACCTTTAAAATTCCCCAAGGACAGAACGTAATTCACGCACTCGCGTATCACATATCACAAGCATGACATACAAAGAATCATACAAACATCCATAAGATGCACATAATTTGGTGTGGTATATTAAGCAGCATAACAACATATATAAGCATATATGTTCATCATGACATGTGAAGTACAATATCGAATGAAAAAATGCAACTGTCGGCCTCCTATATGAATTTCAATGACATTGCATATTAGGTATGAATGCAAGCATCATAATATAATAACTTTGAATAACAACAAGCTACATAACATAGCAATTAGAACTAAGATAGTAATCCAACCTAGAAATCAATCAACCAATCCTAATCTAAGTCAGTCAAAAATAATCTAAGGAACATATCGGAAAAGAGTTCATGATGGGAAGCTCATATTTTCACTTTGGTTTCCTAAGTACCCTCTACCGGATCATTCCCACATTGTACTCTAACAAACTTCACAACTCTATTATAAAGCCTTTTCACACCATTCTCGACGATATGGATTGATCCATGGGGTGAAATCGACTTAGGCTCCAACTTAACCTCCTCCAACCACTTGGTTCGACTATAATGGATGAATCATGCACGTATTTTCGCAAATGCGATACATGAAATACATTGTGGATTCTTTCCATATTCTCTTGAAGTTCTACTGCATAAGCCAAACTCCTAAACAACTCTAATATCAGAGAAGGTCCACTCGTGGTGCTAACTTTCTTAAATTCCCAAATCTCATAACATGCTTCATTGATGAATCCTTCATAAACACTGTATCTACAACTGCAAACTCTAACTCTGTACAACTCTTACCAGCCTACGAATTTTTCCTATCTAGTACAACCTTCATCCTTTTTCTTATCAACTCCAATTTCCATAAAGTGTCTCTAATAATCTTGGGTCCTAGTTAATTTTATTAGCAGCTTCCCACCAACAAGATGGTCACTTATGTGTCGCCCATGTAGCACTTCAAACATTGCCATGCATGTGCTAGACTAGTAGTTGTTGTTAAAAGAAAAAACACAAGTGTTAGTGATTTTCCCAAGCTCCGCCAAAATCCAGTTTATGAGCTCTTAACAACTGTTCCAATACCATTTTCACCCTTTTCGTTTGTAGGTGATGTTGATTCATGAGTTTTGATTCATGACACAAGCTTCAGAGATCATACGACGAGAATACTATATGAAAGCGACAAAAAGAGAATAAGTGCATACCATGCACTACAAAGGAGATAATCTTACAATCCAGAGATTAGTATGGATATTTTATTTTATTTGAGTCTTAGAACAATGTTAAAATCATTCCTCAAATAGTCACACACGCACACAAAACATTTTATAGCAAAAACTGTGTTCACTGTGCATATAACACCAGGTCGGCCGACCGACCAGGATCCTCGGTCGACCGACCATGTATCATGTGCACAGTGACTTTCTGTTTTGTATACGTTTTAAACTCAGCTGACCGGCCAAGTTTTCCGGTCGACCGACCAGAGAAAAACGGCTAGTTTTCTGAAGAGACGCGATCATTTCATGAAGAGGAATGTCCTCTATTTCAAGAGGTATGGACACAACTGTTAACTAAAACTCTTCATGAAAGATTACAACTCTTCTACAACTATATAAACATATTCAATTCACTTCTACTATCACCGATTCTTGTTTATATTTCTGAAATCTAATCTCTATTCATTTCTGCAAATAAAAGCATTCATTCTTATTTAACATCACTAGAATCCTTGAATTTATTCATATACTTCGATTCTACGTGATTATCTTCCTTCTAAATCTTCACACACATATATACTCTTGAGGATTTGATTATAGGAAAGTTGTACTATCAAAAGACAATCAGTGTTATTCAGAATACATTCGTCAACAAAGTATTTGTATTAAAGTTGAAGTCCTCTTCGGCTGTTGAGGTGGAAAATTCCTGTTCGGCTGCTCAGGTGTCGTATACCTATTCCTCCGGGTTAAGTGAGGGGTTTAGTTTAAATCCAGAGGGTATTCTGGGAATGGACGTAGAACGGGATGTTCGAACCAGTATAAAAATTCCTGGTGTGCTTACTTTAATTTTTATTTTACTGCTATTATCAGTTTCCGCACTTATATACCATATTACACGATCCTTAGTACTACACGTGTACTTACATTTGGTATCGGAGCAAGGTTATCTTATAACCATCACAAAGTTATTTGATATTTACTTATTTCTAGTAATATGGCAACCATACAAATTAACGATGTTAACACTCACACTAATTCTAGTTTCACAGAAGGTCAATCGACTTCACGACCTCCACTTTTCAATGGTATAAATTACAATTATTGGTCAACTAGAATGAGAATCTATATGCAATCAAGTGGATTTGATATCTGGAATATTATACAAAGAGAATACACAATTCCTACTGGAGAATACTCGACTTGGAGTAACACACAAAAATTAGATGCTACATCAAATGCTAAGGCTATGAATATTTTATTTTGTGCATTAGATAGAAATGAATTTAATAGAGTTAGCATGTGCACTTCTGGCTATGAAATTTGGAGAACTCTTAAAGTTTCACATGAAGGAACGAACAAAGTTAAATTGAGCAAAATTTCTATGCTGAAACATCAATTTGAAAATTTTAAAATGAGGTCAAATGAATCTATAAATGACATGTACTCTAGATTTCAGGATATTTATCATGCTTTATTATCACTAGAACAAAAGTTTACTGATTTTGATGTTGTTACAAAAATCTTGAATTCTTTAACGGATGAATGGGAACGAAAAGTCCTAGCTATTGAAGAAGCAACTGATTTGTCAACATTAAAACCAGAAGAGTTGATAGGTAATTTAATGTCCTACGAAGTAAATTTGCAGGCAAAACGAAATGGAGCACAAGAAAAGAAAAATGTAGCATTCCAAGCAGAAAAAGATGATTCCGACTCAGATAATGAAGATATGGCAATGATCGCTAAAAATTTCAAAAAGTTTTTGAAATTCAACAGAAACAAATTCAAGGGAAACAAAAATTCCAACAACAATTCCAATAGCAACAAACCATCATCTTCAACAATGGAATGTTATGAATGTCATAAGAAAGGACACATGAAGAAAGATTGCCCAGATCGTAAAAAGAATAACTTCAAGAAGGATAAAACCAAACGAAAGGCTTTTTCGGTCACTTGGGACGACACTGACTCATCATCCTCATCAGAGAGTGAAAGTGATAATGAACAAGCAAATGTATGCTTCATGGCTTCGTCAGACGATGTAAGTGATTTTACTTTTGAAGATTTAATTGAAATAAACTCTGAATTAGTAAATTTAACAAAACAACTTAAAAAGAAAAATAAGGAGTTGCAAAGAAAGTTAGATAGAACAGTTTTAGAAGTAGATATGTTAAAAGATGAGAAGGTAATATTGGAAGAAGAACTTGAAATCTCTCAACAATCGAATTCTAACTTATCTTCTCAAATTACGTCAATATCTGAGGAACTAGAAATTCAGAAAAATAAAAATGATGTTTTACTTTTTGAAAATAATAGTTTAATATCTAAAATTAAGGATTTAGAGTTAGAAAAATCTAGTCTTAAAACAAAATTTGATGATATTTCTAAAAATGTTTCTAATTTCAATAAAGGAAGAGAAAATCTTTCTAGTATATTAGAAAACTCTCAAACTTCTAACAATAAATCTGGACTAGGATTTAAGAAACAAAATAATTTTGCTAAAAGTAAAATTAATAATAAAATTAAGAAAGATATTAAGAAAACAGTTTATTCAAATACTAAAACTATTAAGATATGGATTCCAAAAACAAATAATATATTGATAAGGAATAAACATATCAAAAGTTTTATGGAAACTGTTCATAATAACAAAAATTATGTCTATAAAGGGAATTCTGAACCCGTTTGGGTTTGGCTTCCTAAGATCTAACTCTTAGGACCCTAAAAAGATTGGGTACCAACTTTTTATAAATTTTTGCAGGTACCACATAAGAAGAGAGGAAAATGGATTTTAGATAGCGGTTGCTCAAAACACATGACTGGAAACAAAGAAATGTTATCAAACATTATATACTCAAATGGAGGAGCAGTCACCTTTGGAGATAACTCAAAAGGATATATCATCGGCAAAGGTAATGTTAATAGCAATGGTACATCTAATTTACCTCTCATTACTGATGTTTTATTAGTTAAAAATTTAAAACATAATTTATTAAGTATTAGTCAACTATGCGATAAAGGTTTTAATATAACTTTTTCAGAAAATAAATGTAACATTTTTGATAAAAATCACAACATCATTTTCGAAGGAAATAGAGATAAAAATATTTATATCCTAAATATGAATGTTAATAATGATTCAAATTTGTGTCTAGTAGCTAAAGAAAACGATTCTTGTCTTTGGCACAAAAGATTTTGTCACATAAATTTTAATACCATCAACAAACTTGCAAAAAATAAATTAGTTAAAGGATTACCCAATATAAAATTCGAAACTAACATATTTTGTGATGCATGTAAATTAGGAAAATTAACAAAATCTTCTTTTAAATCAAAGAAAGTAATATCTACAGAACAACCACTTGAACTTTTACACATGGATCTTTTTGGTCCAACTCAAGTGCAATCTATTAACCATAATAGATATGTTTTTGTTATTGTAGATGATTTCTCTAGATATACTTGGATTTTCTTTTTGAAAAATAAAAGTGATACTTTTGATAATTTTAAAGTCTTTGTTAAAAGAATTCAAAATATTAAAACATTGAAAATTAAAAATATAAGAAGTGATCATGGAGGCGAATTTGAAAATGAAGTTTTTGAACAATTTTGCAACAAGAAAGGTATTAACCATAATTTCTCTTTTCCTAGAACACCACAACAAAATGGAGTTGTAGAAAGGAAAAATAGAACGTTACAAGAATGTGCAAGAACTTTACTAAATGGAACAACCTTATCGAAACAATTTTGGGCAGAAGCTGTAGCTACTGCTTGTTACGTACTGAATCGCGTTTCTATTCGACCATTAACTAAAAATACACCATATGAACTTCTAAATGGAAGAAAACCAAATATTTCATATCTAAAAGTTTTTGGTTCCAAATGTTTTATTTTAAATACTAAAGATCAACTAGGCAAATTCGATCCAAAATCCGATGAAGGTATATTTGTTGGATATTCGGAACGAAGCAAGGCTTATCGAATTTATAATAAACGAACTCAAATTATTGAAGAAAGTTTACATGTTTCTTTCAACGAAAATTTTAAACATATAAATCCAAGTGTTACTATTGATTCTGATGATGAATCTACTCAGAATGAGAATAATAGTACAAATGAAAATCTTCATGAAACCAATACAAACGTGACTTCTAATATAATAAAATCTCCACCTAGAATTTTAAGAGATCATCCTGTGCAAAATATAATTGGAGAAGTTAATACGAATGTTAAAACCAGACATCAATTAAATCAAGTTGGTCATGTTGCTTTTCTTTCTAACATAGAAACTAAGAATATAAAAGAAGCTTCAACTGATGACTACTGGATACTTGTCATGCAAGAAGAATTAAATCAATTCGAACGAAACGAAGTTTGGGAACTCGTTCCTAGACCCAGTGATCAATCAGTCATCGGTACTAAATGGGTTTTTAAAAATAAAGCATATGAACTAGGAAATATAACAAGGAATAAAGCTAGATTAGTTGCACAAGGATATAATCAAGAAGAAGGTATTGATTACGAAGAGACGTTTGCTCCAGTCGCCCGACTTGAAGCAATACGAATATTATTAGCTTATGCGTGTTTTCATAATTTTAAACTATATCAAATGGATGTTAAAAGTGCATTTTTAAATGGATTCATAAAAGAAAATGTTTTTGTTGAACAACCACCTTTGTTTAATCATGAAAAATTTCTGGATCATGTATATAAACTTAAAAAGGCGTTATACGGTTTAAAACAAGCACCACGTGCTTGGTATGATCGTCTTAAAGGTTATTTATTAGAATCTGGTTTTGAAATCGGTAAAGTAGATCAAACACTTTTTATTAAGAAAACTAATAAAGATATTTTAATAATTCAAATATATGTTGACGATATTATTTTCGGCTCGACAAATGAAAAATTATGTCAAGAATTTTCAACTATAATGACAAATGAATTTGAAATGTCTCATATGGGAGAATTGTCATATTTTCTTGGATTACAAATTAAACAAATTGAAAATGGAATTTTTATTAATCAAGAGAAATATTGCTATAATTTAATCAAACGTTTTGGTCTTGAAAACACTGCTACCAAACCAACTCCCATGAGTACAACGGTTCATCTCGATAGAGATGAAGATGGCAAAAGTATTGATCAAAAGTTATATCGTAGTATGATAGGTTCTTTACTTTATTTAACAGCGAGTCGCCCCGATATTATGATGAGTGTCTGTTTATGTGCTCAATTTCAAGCAAATCCCAAAGAATCACATATGAGAGCAGTTAAACGCATTATTCATTATCTAACTAAAACCAAAGATTTCGGACTATTTTATCCGAAAGAATGTCCTTTCGAATTAGTTTCCTATAGTGATGCTGATTTTGGAGGAAGTCGGACGGATCGAAAAAGTACGAGCGGAACATGTCACTTCATTGGACGTTCCTTAGTTTCTTGGTTTAGTAAGAAACAAAACTGTGTTTCTTTATCAACGTGTGAAGCAGAATATATATTTGCTGCCTTGGCATGTGCACAAGTCGTATATATGCAATAGACATTACAAGATTTTAATTGTCATCTTGAAAAATCAATAATTTATTGTGATAATACTAGTGCAATAAATCTTTCTAAAAATCCGGTCAATCACTCACGAACAAAACACATTGATATTCGACATCATTTTCTTCGTGCTTGTTTGGAAAAAGGATTAATAAATCTAGAATTTATCAACACTGAAAATCAAATAGCTGACATTTTTACTAAACCACTAAATGAGAATACTTTTATAAAACTAAGACGTGATTTAGGTATAATGTCGTTTAAAGACTTATGAATAAAAATATGCAAAAATATGGAAAAACAAAAATTATTTTATTTCTGACCAAAGCAGCACTCGAACTCATGACTTCTGACTTATATGTTAGATGTTGTAGTATAGCCACTTGAGCTATGGGTGTTTCTTGTTCCAGCTCTGTTTCTAATTTGTACCATTAAAACTTAATTTCAAAATATACTATTTTTGACTCTAAAGCATTGTATGTCATTCATTTACAAACAGTTTTTGTTTAAAAAGTTCTGTGATTAAAACTAAAATTTGATTTTAAACCACTATTTTTTTGGAAATAAATGGTTATATATACATACATATGTTTATTGAATAGAACATAAAATAAAAAAAATCTACTTACAAAACAAAACTTGAAACAAAAATGTCTTCTAACAATGACGTCTACAATTCTGAAAATTCTCATCTTTCTTATACATCCCCGGACGACGACTATTCTGATCGCATCCCTGAAAATGGTCCCCATCCTACTTTTCCAATGCCTAATCGTATTTTAGAATTCTCCTCTCCAGATAATGACCCCCGACACAGGTGGAAACCATGGGAAGACTCCCATACATGTTATACACCTGATAAAAAGAAAGGGAAAAAGGAAATGGTAGTATCTCCATCAACCAAACAAAAGATTGATGAAATTCATCACTACCAACAACAACAGATGAATATGAAAAGGGAACTTTATTACGAACAGAAAGTCACGGCAAGACGTTTAAGCTTCCTTGAAAAGATTGCCATGAAATTTTGTTCTTCTAAGAAGGATGATGTTGCTGAACCTTCTTACAGAACTCCATCTCCTTCTGACCATGTTCAATCTCCAATAGCTCCAATATGGTCACCGGTAGAAAACGTTCCATCTCCAAATTCATGGGAACGTCGATGCTGATGCACCATGGCTATAATTTAATATATATATGTTATTTTTTATATATAAGATGTATAGATATATATGATTTAATAATATAATTATATTTCTATAATTCTTGTTTGAAAAATAGCATAAAATTGTCTGTTCACATGCCTTCGGTCGACCGAAAGGTCTGAATCGGTCAACCGAAGCTGTCCCGAGAATTTTTTAAAAACAGATTTCTTCCAACTCGGTCGACCGAACAACCTGACTCGGTCAGCCGAGCTTGTTTCCCGAATGAGAATAGAACATTTTTTAACTCGGTCAACCGAATACCCTGCACCAGTCGACCGAAGCTCTTCCCGAAAGTTTCAGCACTGTTCTGAACCTCAACTCGGTCGACCGACCCAGTAATTTCAACCGACCGAACGAACTTTTCTGCTGAAATTGCCTACATATTTTAACCCAACCATTCACCTTTTTATCTCACCTCTTCACTTTACTCTCCCAAAACAGATTTTAAACCCTAGCCCCCATTACAACTTCCTCAAACTTCTTCAAATTCCTCAAAAAATAATGGCCCCTAATAAGAAATCTAAAACTACTGCTGGCTCATCTTCTTCAACTCCCGTAGACTCTCAAATTGCTTCTTGGCTAGTAAGTGACAAAGCTTTAGAAAGATGGATAAGGCTTCAAGATGCAAAAATCTTTGAGGAGTCGTTCGTAAGTTATCCTGATTTTACCGCCTACGGTGTTGAAAATGCCGTTCTTGAAAGTGGTCTTGATGCTTTTCTTGACCATAGGAAAAACAACTTGAAAATTAATCATATAATGGTCAAGTTATTCCTAGCAAATCTCAATCTTGTAAATCCACCGAGAAACACTGAAAATTGTGTTTGGACATCGGTTTGTGGCACGTCGATTTTTCTCTCCATTGATCGAATGAATCATATTCTAAATACTCGACCGGGTGGAATCTCGTTACATGATGTAGACTGTAATACATCAACTCGTGACCGCCTAAGTCATCTATTCTTTGAAGATGACGCTACCGATTTAAGGCAAACTTCATCCCTCCGACCTAAAGCACGACTCTTTCATCGATTCATGATGAAGTCTATTGTTCCAAGAGGAGGGTCATACCACTTAGTATATCCCGAAAACTTCAAGGCGTTATATGCTATGTGTGGAAATATTCGGGTAAATTGGACACAACTTCTCATGGATGAATTCCTTACGTTCAACCAAGGGAAAATGCTCCATATTTATTATGGAGAATACATAATGCAGTTGATTAATAACTTTGTCACCCATGCTCTGGAATCCGAAACATCCAAAGTTCGTACCTTTGACTCACGAACAATAAAATTAATGAAGTTACCCGATGCACCATCCCAAATCACCACCTTTCAGCAATGTCGTACCATTCCACGAGAACAACTACGTCGCAGCTATTCTACACCTCAACCATCCACTCATTCTACAGAACGTATAACTCGTCAGACCTCTATCCAAAGACCACCTCCCGGTACTAGCACAGCGGCTGCCATTGATATTTTGGCCCAAAATCAACTAGCTTTGGATTCTCGCCTTCGAAAAATTAATGGGCGTTTCAAGAAGATCAAAGGCTTCTTCGTAAATTTATGGGATGCCTTATCATGCTCTTCTGAAGCTGGTGCTTCATTTGTTGCTCCTGGAAAAAGACCAGCACCAAATTTCTCTTGGTCTACATCCGATAACACAAGTTCCAGCACATCAGCAACTCCCGCACCTACCACTCAAAGACGGGGTAAGGAACCGGCTCCTCTCGATGAAAATCTTCATCCAGAACAGTGGGATACCGACGATGATGAGGAGTAATTGTAGTATTTTTACAATCTATTTACTTTCAAGAATTTCTTGTACTTTATTTGTTTCTTAATTAATTGTTATGTTATGTTCTAAGCAAACATCTTTAAATTATTTCTATTTAAGAATGTACCATGTAAATTTAAATGTTTTTGCATTACTTTAATCTGCTATAAGTATTCCTTTTTGTCGATGACAAAGGGGGAGAAATGTATGCAAACTAACGAATTTTTGCAGAAAAGTCGCCATATATTCAGGGGGAGAACTATAATATATATGTCAATATTACTTCGTCACATAAGTATTGTCATCAATCAAAAAGGGGGAGAATGTTGATTCATGAGTTTTGATTCATGACATAAGCTTCAGAGATCATACGACGAGAATACTATATGAAAGCGACAAAAAGAGAATAAGTGCATACCGTGCACTACAAAGGAGATAATCTTACAATCCAGAGATTAGTATGGATATTTTATTTTATTTGAGTCTTAGAACAATGTTAAAATCATTCCTCAAATAGTCGCACACGCACACAAAACATTTTATAGCAAAAACTGTGTTCACTGTGCATATAACACCAGGTCGGCCGACCGACCAGGATCCTCGGTCGACCGACCCTGTATCATGTGCACAGTGACTTTCTGTTTTGTATACGTTTTAAACTCAGCTGACCGGCCAAGTTTTCCGGTCGACCGACCAGAGAAAAACGGCTAGTTTTCTGAAGAGACGCGATCATTTCATGAAGAGGAATGTCCTCTATTTCAAGAGGTATGGACACAACTGTTAACTAAAACTCTTCATGAAAGATTACAACTCTTCTACAACTATATAAACATATTCAATTCACTTCTACTATCACTGATTCTTGTTTATATTTCTGAAATCTAATCTCTATTCATTTCTGCAAATAAAAGCATTCATTCTTATTTAACATCACTAGAATCCTTGAATTTATTCATATACTTCGATTCTACATGATTATCTTCCTTCTAAATCTTCACACACATATATACTCTTAAGGATTTGATTATAGGAAAGTTGTACTATCAAAAGACAATCAGTGTTATTCAGAACACATTCGTCAACAAAGTATTTGTATTAAAGTTGAAGTCCTCTTCGGCTGTTGAGGCGGAAAATTCCTGTTCGGCTGCTCAGGTGTCGTATACCTATTCCTCCGGGTTAAGTGAGGGGTTTAGTTTAAATCCAGAGGGTATTCTGGGACTGGACGTAGAACGGGAAGTTCGAACCAGTATAAAAATTCCTGGTGTGCTTACTTTAATTTTTATTTTACTGCTATTATCAGTTTCCGCACTTATATACCATATTACACGATCCTTAGTACTACACGTGTACTTACAGGTGATAGGCTGTACTTAGATTCAACTCTATCCCTAATGCATCCTTTAGACTCCTACAAAACTCACTTCTAAAAAGTGGGTCCCAGTCACCAATGATACTCACTAGATTACCATGTAGTTGAATAACTCCCTTATATAAAAATTAGCCAATAATAACAACGTTCTTGTGCTCTTTGTTGGTATAAAGTGTGCGCTCTTGGTGAGACCAGTCACAATATCCTGAATGCCTTAATTACCTCTCCTGCTCTTAAGCAATCTATCCACGAAGTCCGTATATATGTTCTCCTATATGTATCATGGAACTTCTAATGGGAGAGATAAGCCGCTTGGCTTTTTCCTATGCCTTAGCCCATTGACATGTCAAACATCTCTTACATGCTTCGCCACTTGCATCTTCATTACATGATAATATAAAACTTGCTTTGTGTACCTATACATCTTATCTCCACTGAGATTGATAGTTATTCATCTAGAACTTCCTCTGTTAATTCTTTAACTTCAAGTACACAAAACTATTTGTCCACTTCAACCATCCCTTCTCTCATCTCAATAATCCCTTTTGGTTTATGGAGTAACGATCCAAATGGCTTGACCGATCACAACTTTTCAATTGATCCAAGATACCAACCATAGATGCATCATCTATTTGACTTAAACTAATACGATCCACCGATGTAGGTCTAACCTCCATTGTTGCTAATAATCTAGGTGTATATACCGATGATGGTCAGAAATCAAACCTAGAAATAAACTCCAATTTCTTTCACTCCAACAATATAGAACTTAATGCATCATGCTTCTTACTCAGACCATCAGCAACTACATTATCCTTTCCTGGGACATACATGATACCAAAATCATATGGTGAGAAAAGTCCATCTACTTTTGGCATCTAAGATTGAAGTCCTTAAGAGAGAACATATACTTGAGGGACTCGTGATCCATAAAGAACTTGAACCTCTCTCCTAACAGATAGTACCTCCAAGACATGAATGTTAATACAGTGGCAGCTAACTCAAAAACATAGGCTAGGTAATTCTTCCTATGAATCTTAAGATGCCTACTAGCATGTGCTATTACCTTCCTTTCTTGCATCAGGATAGCACCAAGCCTAGTATTGCAAGTAGAAGTGTAAAAGGTAAAAGGTTTGATCCATCTGGAATGGCTACAACTGGTATGCTTGTCAACAACTTCTTCAATTTAACAAATGTCTGCTCATACCCTAGACTTCAATTAAAAAAAATTCTTCTTAGTAAGGCAAATCAAAGTTGTAGAGATCTTCACGAAGTCGTTAATGAATTTCCAATAAAACTCGGCCAAACCAAGAAAACTACGCACTTCCAATGCGTTCTTGGATATCTTCCAATCTTTTACAGCCATTACCTTTAATGGATGTACCGCCAATCCATCCTTCGATACTGCATGTCCAAGAAGCAGACTTTCTTTCTCAAAAAGATATATTTTGAAAAAAAATTCCCCGAGTTAGTTTGTTTTCAAAACATTCAATACTTCTCTCAAATGAAGTTTTTGCTCCTCTTCACTTCAGAATATCCTAGTATGTCATCCATGAAAACAATCATAAACTTATTTAATTACTCTTGAAAGACAATTGCCCCTAAAAGACCCTACCCATCAGATCATCAAAGTAAGCAGGAGCATTAGTCAACCCAAACGACATGACTACTCAGTCGAATAATCCGTTAAGTGTGTGGAATTTGGACTTGGGGATATCATCTTATGCCACTATTAGCTATGATAGCTAAATCAAGTTAAGAGAAATTTTTTTACCCAATAAGTTGGTCGAAGAGATCGTCAATGCGAAGCAAGGGATAATAGTTTTTTCTCCTTAACTAGATGAATTTTACAAGGGAAATGCATAGATAGAGGGAACCTTCTTCCTTGTTAGGGAAAACGATAGGCGCTCCCCATTTTGAGATACTCCTTCTAATAAAACCCTTTTGTAGCAACTCGAAAACTTGCTTATTCGATGTCCTTCTTTTTTGAGAGCCATATGCCTAAGTGGCACCCTACAGGCGTAGCTTCTTTCTCAAGGTCAATGCTAAATTCAATTTCTCTTTAGGGAGGAAGACGGAAAATTTAACAAAGACATTTGGAAACTTCTTTTGCTATGGGGATAGATGACAACTCATCCCATAATAAATCGAGTGAATATAAATAGCTCTTAATCATAGAAATATCGAGCTCGCAACAAACAACAAGATCACGCCCTCCACCACTTCTCATCTGAACTACCCTTCTATCACAATCCAATATCACCCATAACGAGTCATCTAGTCCATTCTCATAATCAATCCATACCATGAGAAACATAATACATATGCGTCACAAAGGAACTATACACCACATATGACTAATTTTAAATCATGGCAAATCATAGATAAGTGGGTCGATCCCTTGACAAGATTCGACACCATAATAGATGCATGCACCATGTAGGAGACCTAAGGTCTAAGCTATTAACCAATGTACTTGTAATGAATGAATGGGATGCACCTGTGTCAAATAAAGTGCACATATGAGAATCGAAGAGTAACAACTCACCCTCTATCACGATCTACTTCACCTTATCTTGAGTAGACCATGACATAAAATTAGTAGTTGGGATAACATCCAATGCATATGCCTCAACAACTTCTCCTTCCTTCATTAAAGTCGAGCACTCCCTCTTCATACGGTTGAACTGGCTGTAATTATAGCACTTAATCTTTGAAAGTTTTCCTTACAATCCTTTACCATGCAGCCCTTCTTATGACCTTGCCTACAAATAATTTGCTATTTCTTATCCTATCCTCCTTAACGTTCATTCCCCTTATGCTTTCCTTGTTGTTGATATAGTCCTTCTTAGGCAGGTACTTAACCATCTCTCCATTAATAGAATTCGACAAAGTTGCCAACACTAACCCTTCGAACGTAGCATCATAAGAAATCTGGATGAGTACCAATCCATAAATGGGGAATTCAACGCTTTTGCGAACTTCGTCATCTTCTTATCTGGGTATCAATCAATTCAAACCCAAACCTCATAAGCTTATCAAACTAGTTTATGTATTCTCTAAAGGACACTTCTCCTTGTTTTAGGTGAATAAACTTCTCTAACATTAGTCTCATCTCCGCCCTCGAGAAAAACATTGTCCTAAAATTCCTCTTGAAATCTACCTATGTGATATCCACCTCACTGACCATTAAAGTAACAATCTCCCACTAGGTTTGCTACTTCTTCCTAGAAGCTGGTTGCCTTCTCATAATATCACTCAAGCCCAAAAGACTAAAGTTCTTCTCACATGTGCCTTGCCATGCCCATGTCTCCATATAAGGTTCAGTTCCAACATAGGGTTTACCGCCTAAATTAGAGAAGTCCCTGCACAACTTTGGGGAATTTACAGTATGTGGTGGTCGAACAAGAACAACTCCTTGTACACTAGCAGTAGGACTACGAGGTTCAGACTAGTTTGGCTTATCGCTTGTAGATATTTGTGAAACCAAACGAGAATGTTCACTCTATGAATATCCATAACGTCAATTCTAGTGCTAGTTCCAGTTCTAGTTTTAACCCCACTAGTATGCAAATATGTTCTCTCGATACGTTGTGCTCCTTAAATTAGGATAAATTTTGATTTAAATGTAACAATCCACTCTTTTGACCCTCTAATTTAATGCCCGGATCGATATTTAAACCAAAAAATTCAAAAAACGAAGGATAGTTGGAATTAAAGATAAGATAAATAGATTAATATTCTATCTACACATTTCAGAACTCATAGAAGAAGGGGTAATATTTAATATCACATATCAATATATTTATCCCAAAGATAGATCATATATTCAGAGTCATATATTCATACAATTACAACCCAACAATCCACACGTTAGCACATTTACTGTCAGATATTAATATGTACTATACACTTAAGTAACGTCTTCGTCATCTACACCCACTGACTTTACTTACATCAGCATAACTCTATACTCCATTAACTTATCAATGATAGACACAAAGCTAAATATGGAGTGGGAGTCAGACGTACATCTAATTAAGTGAAACAAACTTATTTCACATATACTACAAAAATACTAATATAACATCATTAATTTCTAGTACATATGTAAACATACCTTAACCTACGCCACATACATTCACAGAGTTCGACCAACAATATATATATATATATATATATATATTAACTACTCGATTGAGGCCATTTTACATCCATTTATACGATATATATCAATGACATGATAAACAGTGTCCTCTGCTCATTATTTATTCAACCCATGGACATAGTGGCATGTACGGTCCACCTGAGGTTGTACAACCCTACAATATGGATGTGGCCATTTTCTCACAGTCTACATACTGAATATGTGCAACTAATGCCGCCATGGTTGGTCATTGGAGCAACTAATGTCAAGAAATTATATGATATCATCATCACATACCCTATGTGTGCCCATATCTCAATTAACTTACACATCACATCATATTGGCCCTGCATGGGTCCAAGTTCAATCTGGCCTAGGAAGGTACAATCGGTCGACCGATTTTACCATAATCGGGCGACCAATTACTGTTAAACAACAACCATTAATTTTCCTTTTTAATGTTCATTTTTTCATTTCTTCAAGTATTTTTTCACATTTTAGGTTTAAATAATTCTTATGCCGCATCGGTACTTTATACATGAATTAAGACATTATTTCATCACTTTAATCCATTAAGACAAGTTATCTTACTTTATAGATTCATTAAACTTAGTTTTTGGTTTATTAACCACAAACCTTTTTAGTCATGAAATATTTTTAAATTCATAACTAATCACTTTTAAATTGTAAAACTATACAAGTGAAAATCCTGTACATTTATATATAGTCAATTCGAACCCCAAACGCATCAATTTCTTTGTTAATATAATCAAAACCCAATGTTTTCCATTATTGTTCAAACCATACTTCAAATAATCAATGTTATACCTTGATGCTTGATGTATATATATTTATTTGTTATTAGACATTTAAATAGTAATTAACCGTCATTAATTTCAACATTAGCCCGAAGTTTAGACCAATAATCATGTTATACAACTATAATTGTATTATAGGGGAAAGAGAAGCATTCCACTGACAATTCTATAATAATCATGTTATACAACTATAATTGTATTATAGGGGAAAGAGAAGCATTCCACTGACAATTCTATGATTGAAGCCCTTTGATTTGACTAGAATTCACTTGATTCCTCCATTGTTTTGAAATAGATAGTTTTTGTAACAACCTTGTTTTCTACACCGAATAAACCATAAATTTAATTAAAATAAAAGTGTTCGAATTCGATTTGTGATAATTAATATTTTAAAAATAATTTTTTTGTCAGATAAATTCTATTTAATAGAAGATTTTATTTTCATAAATTAAATTAAATCAATAAATTCTTTTCAGATAATTTATTAAAATTGAATAATGTTTTAATTAAATAAAAAATATTTTTTATGTGATTAAAAAGTGAAAAATAAACAACTGTTGGATTGAGTAAAATTTGCAATTATTGAAATATATTTTATACAACGGAATGTTAAGCAATTAAATTTAGATTAAAATTTAATTATTAATAAAATTAAATGTTGCTTAAAAGGATCGTGAGGAGAGAAAAGAAAAGAGGAAGAAGTGGGTAAAATAAAAGCCCAAGCCCATTCACTTTTACTTCTTGTATTTAAAGGACTCTCCCACTTCACAAATTCAAACTGAAGCCCATACCCTCCATTTCATTTTCTGCCCTAGCTCTAAATTAGAAATTGTGACAACAAGAAAAGAAAATAATATTATGAACGAACCTAGTATAGTTAAGCGACTCGAAGGCGATCGACTTGGGGTCGCGACCCGAGTGGATGGGAAGGGGAGACATGTTCATGGTGCTAATGGCAGCGAGATTTCGCTCGTGGTTAGGATGGTGGTCGCAACTTAGTGTCACTATTGGAGCAAGTGCATGCGGTGGTGGTTGATAGGTGTCTCTGGTGTAGTTGAAGTGATGTGGTGGTTTTTGTGAAGCCGAGGCTCAAACTTGGTGATAGTTTAGGGCTGGTGGATGGTGGCGTTGGAGTTTTGGCAGCGAAGTCGGATGCTTGACGGAGATGAGGGCTTCAAGCAATGGGCAGCGATGACGATTGGCTTGGCAGAGCATATGGTAGCAGTTTTGACATCGTTTAGTCGCTATTTTGGTCGCCTGAGCGTCGTCTTAGTGAGTTCCTAAACTCACAACTATGTATATATCATATGGTTTGATTCATATTTATCCCGTTTATTGTTTGAATGCTTGGTTGGTATGGATTAATTGAATGAAATTGATTGAGTGTTGTGTACTTTGGTTGAGTTATGTTATGTGTGTATATTAGTTAACTTTGATGACGGTATGAGTCAAACACTACACTTGAAATTGAACGAAAAGGGGTAAATGAATTAAAAGGTGAAGATTTAAAATAAATAAATTATTTTGGAAATAACTAATGAATTTTGGAATGATTTTCTTATTTAATATTAAAGAAATTGTAATTAATGGAAAATTTGAAGGTGGAATGATTTTGGAAAAATATAAAAGTGGAATAATTTTGAGGCTTGTACGAATAGAAATTATTTGGTAAACGATGAGTTCTAGGATTTTATTAAATAATTGAATTTTAAAATATATTTATTTATTTATTTGTCGTTGATCATAATTTTTTTAAAGGGTATCTATGAAATGATATTTGAAATCTGTATTTTTAAAGTGAAAATTATCGATTTAATAGATTGGAAGTTTATAAAATAATATTTTGAAGTAAGAGTAAGTTGAATGCAATTTATTTATTGAATGAAAATTATCATCTATGGGATGTGTAATATATATTGTTAAGTGAATTTTTGGAAGTAATATATTATTATGTTTGATTATTGAATAATTTTGGGAATGTATTGTATAAGGTAGAATTTTAGTTTGAGGAATTACTTCACAACAATAATAGTTTTGAAAGGATTTGAAAGGTAGTGCCGGTCTTAAACACATAGGTTATGGAATTTTATATAATGGCGTTGGGAGATTATTTTTAATTGAAATTCCTTATTGTTAAAGTAGAATTATTTATATTCGTTGTTTAAAGGAAACCATGGACTCTTATTTGATATTATTATTATTTTCAATTATTAAAGAAGAACTTTAAAGCGTATGAATTATTTTAAAAAGGAGTTTAAGAGATTTGGAATTTGAATAAATTTTAATATATAAATTTCCTTGTAATTATATAAGAGGTTGCAAATGTATATTCGTAACTATAAATGGATTATGGGAAAGAAGGAGAATTTTATAGTTAAATCTTCTTTCAATTAAATATTGATATTGTATAGCGTATTTAAGATTTCAGGAAAAGAGTATTTTATGATAAACCCCATTTCTGAATCAATAAATAGTAGAATTCTGTGATTTATATTTTTGTGTAATGAGGGATTATCATAAATGGAATTATAGTACCAACATGTATGAGACTTTCGGTAATATTTCTCTAGTTATTCTTTGAACTTATTATATTGAATAATATTGTGTGAAGTTCTAGATTGTGAGGAATTTGAGTAAATGAACTAGTAACACCGCCTGGTATGGGACATTCGTTAATACTATTCTGATTACTCTTTCAAATCAAGGTATGGAGTATTATTGTGTAAAGTTCTATATGGTGAGAATTTTAGGTAAACGGGTTAGTAACACCATTTGGTATGAGATATTCGGTAGCATTATTTCGATTACTCTTTTGACTCATGGTGTAGAATATTATTATGTGTATGGAGTGTAGTTTACGAGTATTGAGTGAATGAGCGAGTGACACTAGGTGGTATAGGACACATGCGTTGATATTTGTTCAATTACTTTCTGTAAGTGAGGGAGTCTTATTTTATAAGTTAATCTCTAGAGGAAGGGTCTATTATGTGCCATCTTGTGCTATGTGTTGTTTATCCAAATAGACTACTATATATCCTTGTTGGCTGATTGCGGGGTCACGCCCTGGATCCATGGCATCACCTTATTACACGTGTTGTATGATGATATCTAGATTGTGTGATGATATGCCCCAATGTCACACTAGCCAAATAGTATGTTACCATTGGGAAGTAGGCTCGTGACCATAAGATATAGATGGACATAAAGTAACGATGACCGTGAGTAACCAGGACTATGGGGTGTGTTGTGTGCTGCCAGTGTTTTGTGTAGTCCCTTAGAGCGTGCTGTATGTTGTGAGGCTCCCATCTAGAATATGTGAGATTATATGATTATACTATGTTATTTATATACCCTTTTCAAACATCTATTCAGGGGCGAGACCTCTTAACCCACTGGAGCATGCTGTGTGCTATGAGGCTCCTAATTGGAATGTATGATTTGAGATATATATACATATGATACCATATTTATAGCACCTCACTTAATTGTTTGCTTATTGATAGTTGATTCCCTTTTGTGTTATAGGTATGTTAGTTGATGATTGGATATTTGGTTGATTCACCCGCTAAATTGTGGTTTTATTGATTGGTAGTATGGTTTAAGATACACACTTATACATGTGATGATCTTATGTTGCCTTTTTAGGTACATGCTATACCTTGTTAGTTATTATCACATGTTGACATCTACATTCTACACATAGTCTGACCTATGTGTTATTTATACAATACTCAGGTCATTTCGAGACAGTACAGGTTTAGGGACAAAGTGGTCAGCTTGTAAGTATTGGGCATAGAGGAGGATACTTATATATTATAGAGTCGGGTATCATTATGTATATTTTTAAATACATGTGTTGTTGAGATGTATATATTGGAAATGTTATGTATATTTTGATGATAGTCGGAATTTGATTTATTTTATATCCCACTCGGACTTATGTATATTTTTGTTATATGTTATTGCTGGGTTAATGACTCTGTATTCTCTAATATTTGTTCAATACCGTGTATGGTTTTATCTTGGAAGCACACGTGTTTATTGCTATGGGCTGACACTGGATATGTACAGGTGAGAGATTTATGTGATTTTGAAATACATACTAGTGTTAGCCCAAGGAATATTCACGTATGACGGTCCAATATCGCATCATTCTCCATATTATCAAACAATATTATCTAGTAATACTCATTGGTAATATGGGTATAGAGGTAGAGTGTTACATTTGGTATCAGATCAGGTTTAGAATAATACAGAGTATACGAGCCACGAGTATGAGATGTGGTGAAATTGATGGAGGTTGAAAAGGTAGGATTAAATTGTTCGACCAGGAATGTCGACGAGATGATGAATGGTAGACCTTTATGTGTGTAATGACCCAAACTTTTTAATGTTTTGAATAAGAATATATAATTTATTTAAACATTCAAATTTGATTAAAATGTAAAAAATAATAAGAAAATAAATTGCTAATAAAGCGACTTGATTTTTAATGATGTGTTTTAAATGAATTTATAGGATTTTTCCATGATTTTAATTTGGAAAATATTTAAATTATCAGTTGATGTATTTTGCGGCAAACATTGGTGTTTTTGAAATTTCACAGAATAAGATAACCAGTGTATTTTATTGTTGTTTTGTGATCGTGTCGCATTGTTGTACACGATCGTATTTTAATTTCTATCGTTCGCGGTTCATATGCGAATGAGATATTGTGTAGCGAAATGCTGAAATTTTAAAAATATAATAACCCCTACCCATTATTTTCATCCCTTCACATTATTTCCACTCTTCCCCCATTTTCACTTTCTTATAAACATTTTAACCTAGCCGCCCCCATTCGAAAATCAAAATATATGGCTAGGGTTCATTAAAATAATGAAACTGGATCGGTTGAGTTCGTATTGGTGAAGGCTTCGAATCTATATAGGGATTGAGGGGTGTGGTGTTGATTAGTAGAGCTTGATGTAGCCAAGTCGAGCTAGGGTTAGCCCTTGCCAGAGTTTGAGTTGGAATTAGGAAAATCAGATATCACAATCGTGTTGCTCATGTCGAGAAGCATCGTCCTGCCAAGTTCCATCATCTCTGGTCGAGAATTGCAAAAAGTGACCAAGGCTTGTCGCGATGTGATGTGGTAGGTCAAAATTCGAGGGAGGCGTCCGGAGGAGTTGAGGCGAGGTCTAGTGCGAAGCTCGTGCGAAGAGTGGTTCGTCTGAAGCAAGGTGTGTGATTTCGTGAAGCAGGGAGGGAGAATGGAGGAGAGAGGGGATTCATCCATGGTGTGTGCATGTACAGGGAGAAGTTTAATTTGGGGAAGATGGTTTACTGATGATGATTAGTAAATTAAATAGTAATTAATTAATTTAATTAATCTCAAAACATATAAAATCAATAACCCCTTCATACGAGGTCCAATCAAGATGCAGTTTTTGTGTAGCGCTCGTAGGAGCGTTATCAACGCATTGGAAATGATTTTGTCAAGGTTGGAGCAAGTGGAATTTTGAGCTATAATCGAACACCGTTCGATTTTAGATCGAACTAGAACGCTTAAGTATCCATTGGAATTTTGGTGAGTTAACTCGCCTTTGGATGAATACTATATGATATATGGTAGATATAAATTATTGCTTTTGTGCTTGATTGATTTATTGGTTTGGTTTGGTTGAACTTCTGCTTTGAAAAGGTGAATGCCATATAAAATGAAATACAGAGAATTTTGTAAGGGAATCAGGGTTCCTTACCATTACTAATTTTAGATTTCAATTATATGCTTATTGTATAAATTGATGAATGTCAAAGTTTGGTAGTTGGCCATATTAGATGTGACATTGATATGTGTTAAAACTTGAACTCTTTTTGTTGTAGATCTATAGAAGCACTTATTAAGTGTTGTTTAGACGACGAATTTTCTATCGGTTAGAAAACCGCCATCAAAAATTGTAATAAAAATAACCGCAAGCGCACGACGTACAATTTAGTACATGGCGAGTACGGGTCGATCTGCAAGGAATTGAATTAATTTTAAATTCTACTCAATCAAATTAACCCAAAGATTTTGAGATTGTTTAAACTAAAAAGAAATGCAAAAACTAACTACAAATAAAAGTGATTAAAAATATGAGATTAAAAGACTATTTAGAGGCAAATCCACTCTCATCCTCTCACATAAATCAACACAAAATCAATCTATGATCTCCCATTTTAATCTAAGTAGAATTAGTGATGTATTTATTATAAGTATGGTCTATTTATGTTATCAATTAACATAACTTAAACCATCAAACTTTAATACAACAATTAAAACCACTTTGTTAAATGTCATGAAAATGAATATGAAACCAAAACAAAATCTATTTTAAGCATGATCTATTTACTATTTTTGATTAGTAACATAGATCTTCAAATTTTTATTCTATTTTAACTCCATGATCAAAATCACTTAGTTAGATGTTAATGTAAATTGTGTTTAGATTTGAGTAAGAATAGCCTATTTGTGATAAGGCTATCAAATTCACTAATAAACTTACATCAACATCTAACGATCCATGCATAAAAGGCGGTCATAAATTAGCAAATATGTTGAATCTATATGATTAAGAGAGCTTCATTACCCCAAAATTAAAGGGGATTAGCTTCTCATTTGTGTTATCATTTCAACACATGTAAATTTCAACATAGAAAAGCAAGGAAATTAAGAGCTAATTAAAATAAAAGGAGAACTAAACTGCTTGCATAAAAATAAAACTAATTGCAATGAAAAGAAAGCTAATCTACTAACATGAAATAGAAGAAAGCATGTAAATAAAAGTAAGCATGTAAATAAAAGTAAGCATGAAATAAAAGCATGTTGAAAAACAAAGGAAAAAAAGAGGCTTAGGAAGCCATTTTATTTCTCATTAATTTTGAGGCCACAACTTGCATAATATGTAAGTAGATTCTAAAACTCCATTACATGAACACAAGAGGGTTATTTATACATGACTAAAACCCTAATCCATTTTTAGGGAACTCCCTAAAATGCCCTTGAGGTAGTGTGGCCTCCAAGTTATCATTAACATGAACTTAATCCTCCATTAAATGTGCATGTGACTTTAATCCCCACTAAATGTGCATTAGCTCTTAATTTTAGTTCATGGTTAGTGGGTAGGTGGGGTCCTCCATGATGCCTGAATTCTTTTATTTCTTCATTCCTTTGTCTTCCCTCACCTGTGCCTGCATGAAATCACTTCCAAGTTGAATCCAAATTCCTACAAAACAAATTAAAATGTGCAAGTAATTTTTTTCAAAAGTAATTCACACATGAAAATTACCGTTTCCCCATATAGATGCATAAATGATGACTTGAAAGCATTTTTGAAATTTGGTTTTAAACATGTAAAAACACCCAATTATGACATTTATTTAAATAAAAGTAGATTAAATGTGGAAGTAAAAATATGCACATTTACGTGCACATCAAATACCCCCACACTTATCTTTTATTCGTCCTCGAATAAAGAAAAAACTAAGATAAATCTATTTTCATAGGAAACACGATGGCATTGAGCGTATGCAACAAGCCATTAAACCTCTAGGTGTCCCAATAGGACGAGTGTTGTTTCGTGAGTGTTTTTAGCGGATACTAACCACAAAATACAAATGCTACTTGAAAAATTTCTAAATGCAAGATTTATTTACAAAGATATGAATGCAAGTTTTTTAAAATATGTACAAATGAAGAGTTTACCTTTAAATTGACACGAATAAGTTAAATATAAGTCCTGGCCATTATCAAGAAATTTAAGTTCTTTTACTTGTAAAAACTTCCAACAAAAATCAAGTTATGGTCACAATTTTACTCTAGTTTGGCTAGTTGTTTCGGTTGATAACTGATGCAGGCTAGCCTGAAGAAATCCTAGGTCGCAGACGACCTAACGAACTAAAACTGGGAAATAAGTCGTTGGAAGTTGAAGACTTAGGTCGTTCACGACCTAACGAAAATTTAGGTCGCTCACGACCTAGTGAAGGTTGCTCACGACCTAGTAAAGAGGAGGCAGTGAAACCGGATGCAGCGCTTAAAGTAAGCCATAGGTCGCTAATGAGTTTCGACCTAAAGAAGCCACGACCTAACGAGTTGAAGAATAAGGTGCTACGACCTATGTTAGGTCGCAGAGAAAAGGAATGACCTAAGTTAGGTCTCGGGGAGATGTGAAGAAATAGGTCGCTCACTATAAGTCGCGAAGACTTAGGTCGTGAAGACTTAGGTCGTGAAGACTTAGGTCGCGAAGTTTTTCTGAAGCCGCTTCTTTTAGGTCGCTGATGGGGATGCCGTTCATTCTTAGGTCGCTCGCTCCAGATGCCGTTTATTTTTAGGTTGTTTCTGTGTTGTAACGTGAATATTGTTGGTCTGTTAGGCCGTTAACGACCTTGATTAGGTCGTAAGTCGTAATGGATTGTAATGTTGTAAATATTGTAAGTCGTGTATGTCGATGTGTGGTAAGTCGCTGGGTTTTTAGGTCGTAGGTCGTAGGACGTTTCCGACCTAAGTGTTGTACAGTTTTGTGTTGAGAATTGTAACTTCTATAAATAGGCCGGTGGTGCCATTTGTAATAGTTAGTTGAATTGAAATAAAAACTTTGTTTTGTTAGCTTTGTGCTTTCACCAAATTAGTAGTTGAGTGTAATCTCCTATCTCCACCCTCGACATTCGAGTGCGCTCGAATCTTCAATCGCTGAAGCCAATTCGCGGAATCAAGTGCGCTTGATCAACGCTCGAAGAATTGTAGATCTCTCTTCACGGTATCGTGCGCGATCAATGTGTCAGAGATAGCTAGAATTCGGTATCTTCGGATCAACGAATTTGGGAATTTCAGTAGTTCTCAATCCACCGATTGCTACTTTCATCGATCTACCTTGTTTTTGTTTAATCCGCTACGTCAGTTTGGTATCAGAGCTTGTTTTAGCCAATCATAGCTAAATCGAGTCTTGGAGCCGAGAATTTCGAAGTTGAAGAGTTAGCCGAGCTTGAAGTGTTGAGCCGAGCTAAGTAGAAGTATTAGAGATTGAAAGTTGCATTATTTAGAGAAGTTTGTGTTCGTCGTGTTCATCGCAAATTGCAACGAGGTTGGAGTTTTCGGTCCATTTCATTTTGGATCAAAGTTCGTAAGGTGTTTGAAATTTGGAGTTGGAGCCGAGAGTAGATTGAAAGGGTATCATTTGATCATTTGTTTGTTCAAGGCCGAAAGTCAAAGTTTTGAAGAATCAACCATGCCGCCGGGAAGAGCTAATCGTCACCAAAATGTAGAAGCTTTGTATAGAAGAGAAGAAGCTGATGAGATGGAGCAAAGAATTAATGAAAACTTTAGTGAGAAACTTAATGAAGGAATTGGAAGATTAGAGAAGATGATGTTAGAAATGAATCAAAATCGGAGAAGGGTTTCACCTAAATCTAACCATGGGGAAAGTAGAGTTTCGCCACATTCCAATCGGGAGAGAAGTGCTGATAATGATCATAGAAGTGCGAGTCGAGATTGTTATAGAAATGATGATGATCGAAGGCGTGATAGGAATGTGAATGATCGAGAACGGAGGAATGTAGATAGAAGGGATGTTGGTGGAAGTCGTGATGCTAGTAGAGATGTTGGTGGTCAGGATCGACATCGATATACATCTGATTTTGAAGAGGAGTTTGATGGAGGTAGTGTTCATGGACGAGGCCAAGGCAGAAATCAATCGGAATATGATCATAAGAGGGAGTCTGGGATGAAGACTGAAATACCGGAATTCAAGGGTGGTATGCAAGCTGAAGAGTTTTTGGATTGGTTGTCTAATGTGGAGGAGATTCTTGACTTCAAAGAAGTTCCAGAACATCGTAGAGTGAAGTTGGTTACTACAAGGTTGAGGGGTAGAGCTTTGGCATGGTGGCAACAAACCAAACTTACACGTGAACGGATGGGGAAGTCAAAGGTTGAATCATGGGAAAAGATGAGGAAAATGATGAAAGCCACATTCTTACCTTATAATTATCAATCGCTTATGTATCAGAGGCTGCAAAACTTGAGGCAAGGAACGAAGTCTGTTAATGACTATGCTGATGAATTCGATCAACTGATTGCAAGGAACAATTAACATCTAGATTTGTTAGAGGATTGCTTATGCAGATTCAAGACATGGTAA
Organism: Allium fistulosum; assembly: GCA_030737815.1. Taxonomy (NCBI): domain Eukaryota; kingdom Viridiplantae; phylum Streptophyta; class Magnoliopsida; order Asparagales; family Amaryllidaceae; genus Allium; species Allium fistulosum. The sequence continues at coordinate 296,665,903 of CM060905.1, read as the reverse complement.
ATATGTTTGATCCCAGATCTATAGCAGAAGCACACCAGAAGGCGTTGGCTTGGGAGAAACAGGGAAGACGAGGAGGCGGTGTGTTTCCAAATTCCAACAATCCAGTAAAGGGTGTTAGTGGAAGTTCTAATGTTTCAAAAGCTGTTGCAAAACCAGTTGTGAATGAGATTGGGAAGATGAAAGTCAATAATGGTTTCAAGTGTTATAATTGTCAAGAAATGGGCCACAAAAGTAATGAATGTCCAAAGCCGAAGAAGAGAGCTATGATAGCGGAGGTTGAGGATGAGGATGAAGAAGCCGAATGTTCCAATTCACCACCTAATGAGGGGGAAGAAGAAGTGTCGGGAGACGAAGGTTGTAATCTGATGATGAGGAGGTCTTGTTTGACACCAAAGCAAGAGGAGGATTGTAGTTGGTTGCGGAGCAATATTTTTCAGTCGACATGTACTATTCTGGGAAAGTTTGCAAATTTGTTATTGATGCTGGAAGTTGTGATAATATAATTTCGTCGGAAGCTGTGAGGAAATTGGCATTGAAGACTGAGAAACACCCGAAACCGTACAAGTTGGCTTGGTTGAGGAAAGGCGGGGAGGTGAAGGTTGGACGAAGGGCTTGTGTGAATTTTTCAATTGGAAAGAAATACAAGGATGAAATCTGGTGCGATGTGGTAGATATGGATGTCTGTCATTTGTTGCTGGGGAGACCGTGGCAGTATGATAGGGCGGTGCAACATGATGGGCGTACCAACAGTTACAGTTTCATGTTTGAAGGCACGAAGATTACTCTAGTTCCAAAGAAGCGACCACAAGAAGAAAACAAACTGGAGGAGATTGAAGAGCTGAAAACTTTATTATCCTTGAAGGAGTTTGTTAAAGAAGTCGAAGAGGAGCCGGAAGTATTCTTGTTAATTGGGCGTGAGAGCAGTGAAGAGGTTGAAATTCCAGAAGAAGTGAAACCAGTATTGAAAGAATTTGAGGATGTATTTCCAAAGGAGTTACCAAAGGAGTTACCGCCACTGAGAGACATTCAACATCAAATAGATCTTGTTCCGGGTGCTGTATTGCCACATAAACCACACTATCGAATGAGTCCGACAGAACATGAAGAGTTGCGAAGGCAGGTAGAGGAATTGCTTGAACAGGGACGACTACAAGAGAGTTTGAGTCCGTGTGCTGTACCAGCATTACTCGTACCGAAGAAGGATGGCTCATGGAGAATGTGCACAGATAGTAGAGCATTGAACAAGATTACTGTCAGATACATATTTCCGATGCCGAGGCTTGATGATCTGTTAGATCAAATTAGTGGGTCTGTGATCTTTTCTAAGATTGACTTGAAGAGCGGTTATCATCAGATTCGCATTAGACAAGGGGACGAATGGAAGACAACATTCAAGAAGAGGGAAGGATTGTATGAATGGCTGGTAATGCCGTTTGGTCTATCGAATGCACCGAGTACATTCATGAGGGTGATGAACCAAATTTTTAGGTCGTACCTTGGGAAATTTGTGGTGGTTTACTTTGATGATATTCTGATCTACAGTGCTAGTACAGAGGAGCATGTTCAGCATTTGAGGAAAGTGTTAATTATCCTTTGTGAAGAACAATTCTACGCTGCTACGAAGAAGTGTGTTTTTATGGCGAGGAGTGTTTTATTTCTGGGGTATGTTGTATCGAAAGAAGGAATACAGGTGGACCAAAGTAAAGTTAAAGCTATCAGAGATTGGCCGCAGCCCAAGATGATAACGGAAGTTCGTAGTTTTCACGGGTTGGCTTCATTCTATCGAAGGTTCATTCCACACTTTAGTAGTGTGATGGCGCCGGTTACAGATTGTATGAAGGGCAAACAGTTTGCATGGTCGGAGGAAGCAGGGGTTGCTTTTGAGCGAATCAAAGAACTCTTGACGTCAGCACCAATTCTAGTGCTACCATATTTTCAGATAGTGTTTGAACTACATACTGATGCATCCAAGGTTGGGATTGGAGGAGTGTTGAGTCAGAGGGGACGTCCGATTGCATATTTCAGTGAGAAGTTATCAGGAGCGAAGATGAGATATAGTATGTATGATGTGGAATTTTATGCTGTTGTACAAGCTATTAAACACTGGAGACATTATCTATTTCAGAAAGAGTTTGTTCTTTACAATGATCATGAGGCGTTGAAGCATTTACAAGGGCAAGACAAGATTTCAACAAGACATGCATCATGGATTGCGTACCTACAACAATTTACTTTTGTTGTCAAACACAAGTCAGGAGTGACGAATCGTGTGGCTGATGCTTTGAGTAGGAGGAGTCATTTATTGACAACAATGAAAGTTGAGGTGACAGGTTTTGAGTTATTGCCAGAGCTGATTGAAGAAGATCCTTACTTTATGAAATTTGTTGAAAAAGTTAAGGAGGGGAGTGCTGATGAATTTGTGTTGGTGGATGGTTTTCTGTTTAAAGGAAATCGATTATGCGTACCGAGTTGTAGTTTGAGAATGAAGATTATAAAGGAGCTACATGAAGAAGGACATGTGGGTAGAGATCGTACATTGTGTTTGGTCTCTCAGTCTTACTTTTGGCCATCAATGAGGAAAGAAGTGGAAAGGTTTGTGGAGCGATGTCATATCTGTCAGGTGTCGAAAGGACTGCGACCAATGTTGGATTATATATGCTGTTACCTGTACCAAGTAAGCCTTGGGTTGATGTGAGTATGGATTTTGTTTTGGGGTTACCGCGAACTCAAAGGGGAAACGATTCCATTTATGTGGTGGTTGACCGATTTTCGAAAATGGCACATTTTATTGCTTGTAAGAAGACGGCGGATGTTGTTCATGTTGCTCAGTTATTTTTCAAAGAAATCTATCGACTTCATGGATTGCCAGAATCTATTGTGTCGGATAGGGATACTCGTTTTCTGAGTCATTTTTGGCTAAGTTTGTGGAAGATAGTCGGAACGAAGCTGAAATTTAGTAGCGCTTACCATCCGCAAACTGATGGGCAAACAGAGGTGGTTAACAGATCGCTGGGAAATTTATTGCGATGTCTGGTAAAAGATAATTCGAAAAGCTGGGATGTGAAGTTATGTCAAGCAGAATTCGCTCATAATCATGCGATAAATCGTAGCACAGGTTTCAGTCCATTTCAGATTGTATATTCAAGTTTGCCAAGGGGACCGTTGGATTTAACGGTAGTACCACAACCGAAGGGGATGGTAAAACGAGCTGTTGATTTTGTTGATGAATTAGCAGGATGTCATCAAATCGTTCAGGAACGATTAGAGAAAGCGAATGAAAAGTATAAACGATCTGCAGATTTGAAAAGAAGAAGCGTTGAATTTAATGAAGGAGATTTAGTATATGCGGTGTTAACAAAAGATCGTTTTCCAGTGGGAGCATACAATAAGCTTAAAGCTCTTGGTCCTGTAACGATTGTGAAACGGATCAATGAAAACGCTTATAAGTTGAGGCTGCCGGAGGATGTGTATACTTCAGATGTGTTTAATGTTAAACATCTTATACCGTATCATGGGAATGAATTTGTTGTGGAAGAAGGTGGCGCAAATTCGAGGATGAAGTTTTCTCAACCTGGGGAGGATGATGTAGGCCAGCCTGAAGAAATCCTAGGTCGAAGACGACCTAACGAACTAAAACTGGGAAATAAGTCGTTGGAAGTTGAAGACTTAGGTCGTTCACGACCTAACGAAAATTTAGGTCGCTCACGACCTAGTAAAGAGGAGGCAGTGAAACCGGATGCAGCGCTTAAAGTAAGCCATAGGTCGCTAACGAGTTTCGACCTAAAGAAGCCACGATCTAACGAGTTGAAGAATAAGGTGCTATGACCTATGTTAGGTCGCAGAGAAAAGGAACGACCTAAGTTAGGTCGCGGGGAGATGTGGAGAAATAGGTCGCTCACTATAAGTCGCGAAGACTTAGGTCGTGAAGACTTAGGTCGCGAAGTTTTTCTGAAGCCGCTTCTTTTAGGTCGCTGATGGGGATGCCGTTCATTCTTAGGTCGCTCACTCCAGATGCCGTTTATTTTTAGGTCGTTTCTGTGTTGTAACGTGAATATTGTTGGTCTGTTAGGTCGTTAACGACCTTGATTAGGTCGTAAGTCGTAATGGATTGTAATGTTGTAAATATTGTAAGTCGTGTATGTCGATGTGTGGTAAGTCGCTGGGTTTTTAGGTCGTAGGTCGTAGGACGTTTCCGACCTAAGTGTTGTACAGTTTTGTGTTGAGAATTGTAACTTCTATAAATAGGCCGGTGGTGCCATTTGTAATAGTTAGTTGAATTGAAATAAAAACTTTGTTTTGTTAGCTTTGTGCTTTCACCAAATTGGTAGTTGAGTGTAATCTCCTATCTCCACCCTCGACATTCGAGTGCGCTCGAATCTTCGATCGTTGAAGCCAATTCGCGGAATCAAGTGCGCTTGATCAACGCTCGAAGAATTGTAGATCTCTCTTCACGGTATCGTGCGCGATCAACGTGTCAGAGATAGCTAGAATTCGGTATCTTCGGATCAACGAATTTGGGCATTTCAGTAGTTCTCAATCCACCGATTGCTACTTTCATCGATCTACCTTGTTTTTGTTTAATCCGCTGCGTCAATAACATAGTGCAACTATGAAATGGATCCTTGGTTGATTATCAAAGTTTTTCAAAGTGGTATTTTTGTTTCTTTTGAATAACAAGTCGAATCAACTCTGTGAAAATAGTGCTTGGATTTCAATTGCTTGCTCTCTCTATTTTTGAAAAGTATTAACATTATTGTTATTTACACAATTAACTCAGATAAACTGAGGCTAGATATACCGATCATGCACTGCCTTTTGGACTTACGTGAGAAGGGTACAAAGCATGGTGAGTGCACACACTTGCGTATGAACACATGACTCTAGGTGGTTATTCTTATTAAAAATTATTTACATACACCTAACTCAGATAAACTGAGGCCAGATATACCGATCATGCACTGCCTTTCGGACTTACGTGAGAAGGGTACAGAGCATGGTGAGTGTACACACTTGCATGTGAACACATGACTCTAAGTGTTTCTTATTTTCACAAAAACCAATTTTTTTATATTTCATTTTTTTAAAGAGAGAGAGAGAGAGTTACGCAAAATCATCTTAACACCACTTGACTTAGAAGATTGAAAATGTTATTGCCTTTACTTTAAATCAACCACTCGTTTAAACCAAGATTATAATTAGGATATACTTCATAATTATCACCCATGAACCTTTATATACACTAGTTAAACCATAGTTACTTGTTATAAAATTTATTTTTTATTTCTGTTGAAACAAATAAATTTCAAAAATTTCAATTTAATAACTAAAAACATATACTTTTCCTCTAGTGTTTCTTCAAAAATAAATCAATATGCTAAAAAGAATATTTTTTTTAATATTTTTTGTTTTGTTTTTCGTTTTTTTTGTTTTTTTAAGTTTTGAGCGTGAAAAGAAAATGCACAAAATAAACCATGAAAAATAAAAAATGAAGATGGACTCCCCCCCACACACTTAATTTTGACTGTGTCCCAACAGCCAATGCATGATATAATGAGTGTAATGGGGAAAAAATATATACATATTTACAAGAGAGGGTTAACATTTCTTACTAGACGTAGTATGGCTCAGGAAGAATCATGAGCTCCTCCTCTCGATCACATGCCAACTCCAAGTATGGTTTCAAGCAATGACCATTAACTTTGAAAATTGTTCCATCGCTGGGGTTTTGTATTTCTATGGCACCGTTTGGATAAATAGTTCGTATTATAAATGGTCCGGTCCAGCTTGATTTTAATTTTCCAGGGAATAAGTGAAGTTTAGAGCCATACAAAAGAACTTTTTGGTTTGGCAATAACGTTTTTCTTAGGATAGACTTGTTATGAAAAACTTTTGTTCTTTCTTTGTAAATTTTTTCGTTTTTATACGTGTCTTTCCTAATCTCTTCTAATTCGTTGATTTGAATTTTTCTGTTTTTGCCAGCATTTTCAAGGTCAAAGTTTTGGTTCTTCACTGCCCACAACGCTTTATGTTTCATTTCAACTGGTAAATGGCACGCTTTCCTATAGACTAAACGAAATGGGGACATCCCAAGGTTAGTTTAAAAGCGGTACGGTAAGCCGAAAGCGCATCAATCAATTTCTGAGACCAATCTTTTCGATTTTTATTAACAGTTTTCTCCAAAATTTGTTTTATTTGTCGATTTGAAACTTCAACTTGGCCTTAAGTTTGAGGATGATACTGAGTTGATAACTTATGGGTTATTGAGTATTTCTTCATTAGAGTTTCAAATGAACGATTACAGAAATGGATCCCATTGTCGCTTATTATTGTGCGAGTTCCAAACCTCGAAAAGATGTTCTCTTTTATGAATTTCACAACAATTTTATGGTCATTTGTTTTGCAAGGAATGGCTTCAACCCATTTAGAGATGCAATCAACAACAAGTAGAATGTACAAATTTCCAAAAGAATTGGGAAACAGTCTCATAAAGTCAATACCCCAAACATCGAAGATTTCGATCGTAAGAATGGGGTTCAAAGGCATCATATTTCGTCGTGATATTCTTCCTAACAGTTGGCAACGATCGCAAGTTTTACAAAACTCAAATGCATCTTTAAAAAGCATAGGCCGGTAAAAACCACATTGAAGCACCTTGTCCGCGATTTTCTTCGGACCCAAGTGACCACCACAAGCTTGGTCATGACAAAACGAAAGGACGCTCTTGATTTCACAATCCGGGATGCAACGTCGAATGATTTGGTTGGAACAGTACTTAAACAAGTAGCGATCATCCTAATAGAAGTACTTGACTTGGGAAAGAAATTTATATTTATCTTGTTTCAACCAAAATGAAGGAGTTTCCTTAGTGGCTAGATAGTTCACTATATCGGCATACCATGGATCGACAGAAACAGAAAGAAGTTGTTCATCGGGAAAGTTCTCGTTGATCGATAAAGAAGATGGTGCGTTCGGAAGACGTGACAGATGATCAGCAGTGATATTGTCGGATCATTTTTTGTCTTCGATCATAAGGTCGAATTCTTGGAGTAACAGGATCCAACGGATCAAACGAGACATATCATCCTTTTTAGCGAAAAGGTATCTAAGAGCGAAGTGGTTAGTGTAAATAGTAATGTGTGAGCCAATCAAATAAGGTCGAAACTTTTCGAACGCAAAGACTACCGCTGGAAGATCTTTTTCAGTGGTTGTGTAATTAAGTTGAGCATCGTTAAGAGTCATACTAGCGTATTAAATGACATGAAGGATTTTGTTGATGCGTTGTCCTAAGACAACACCAACTGCGAAGTTAAAAGCATCACACATTATTTCAAAAGGAAGATCTCAATTGGGTGAGCAAATGATGGGAGTGGAAATGATTTAGCTTTTGAGACGTTCGAAAGCAGAAACATGGTTAGAATTAAAGTCGAATAGAACATCTTTTCCAAGAAGAGTTGTAAGAGGTCGAGAAATTTTACCGAAGTCTTTCACAAAGTGTCGATAAAAACCAGCGTGTCCAAGAAATGAACGAATGTCTTTGACAAATTTGGGAATGGGTAAATTCACAATCACGTCAACTTCACTTTATCTACCTCAATGCCTTTATTTGAAATGACATGCCCAAGGACAATGCAGTGTTTGACCATAAAATGACATTTTTCCCAATTTAATGTTAAGTGTTTGTCCTTACATCGTTTAAAAACCAACTCAAGATGGTGTAAGCATTCAGAAAAAGAGTTTCCAAAGATAGAAAAATTATCCATAAATACTTCCAAAAAGCGTTTGATCATATCGGAAAAGTTGCCGACTAGGCATCTTTGAAAAGTAGCATGAGCGTTGCAAAGGCCAAATGGCATACGTCGATATGCAAAAGTGCCAAAGGGACACGTGAAAGTTGTTTTCTCTTGATCTCCGGGAGCGATTGGAATTTGGTTATAGCCAGAATAACCTTTAAGAAAGCAACAGAATTCGTGGCCAGCTAATCGTTCAAGCATTTGGTCGATGAAAGGAAGAGGGAAATGATCCTTACGTGTTGCAACATTTAGTTTTCGATGATCAATGCAAACATGCCAAACCCGTTTGAGTACGAGTTGGAATGAGTTCATTAGAATCGTTCTTGATAACAGAAAGTCTGGACTTTTTAGGCACGACATGAATTGGGCTAGCCTACAAACTATCAGAGATTGGTAATATGATTCCGTTATCGAGAAGTTTAAGAATTTCGTCACAAACCGCATCCTTTATTTTTGGGCCAAACCTTCGTTGCGCATCATGAACTAGCTTGGCATCGTCAATTAAATGAATACGATGTTGAATAAGAGCGGGACTAAATCCCTTTATATTGGTGATCAACCATCCAATTGCTTCTTTATTTTTCGACAGAATTGAAAGAAGGGATGCTTCTTGATCAAGAGAGAGATGAAGAGATTATGATGGAAAACGTTTCATTGTGTAACGACCCAGGATTTTCGAACCCGAAAATTCCAGATAGTTAGAAGAAAAAGAAAGAGATAGAAGAAAGAAACAGAATAAGACACAGATTCTCACATTTCGCAGCGGATAAAATATAATATCAAATAATATTCTTTACACAAAGAAGCTGTATCAGTCAATTACATTTTAATACATCAGAGTTATAACCATTTATACATGAACTGGACAGTTATACAACCTGTTCCAGACTACAATCTATACAGACTACACAGTCTCATATACACAGCGGAAAACATTCTGTACGTTCCTGCCATCCAACTCGTCTCTTGAGCTCCAGAACGTCCTAACCTGAAAAACTGTAATACTCGGTCTGACCCGAGCATTACATCAAAGTAACACCCGGGTCAGGCTGGAAACCAGCGTGAGTAAACCCATAATGTGAAATACCAAGCTATATAACTTAAGTGAATACCAGGGTAACTCGTACTTTTACGAGTTCTTACAGTCAATCATTTATCATACACAATAGTTTTCAGGTTAAATGTCCATGTTACTCAATTTATTCCATTCCAGCCTATTTAATTTCGCATATCAATATAATAAGAGTTTAGATTACTAATCGAAGTGGTTTCGGGTATTTACTGATACCCGACTCCGGTCTCTTCGAATTCAATGTCATCTCTAATCCAAGTTGTTAAGTTTTAAACAATACAATTCATATCAGAATATCATACAACAATTCAACTCAGATAGATAACCTACATTATCATAGCTTAAATCCATTCATATCACATCATATCTCAATCGCCCCTTAGAGATAAAATTAATCCAAATCATCTAATATTATTCAACCATCCATAACAAGTTGATTCATTCTTAATTAATTTAATTAACCTCTAATTAAATGAGTTACTAACCTTTAATCACTGGATTATCTTAATCCATCTTCCTTAACATAATTTAATTAATCATTTCTTAAATATTTATCTTAATTAATCTTTCTTGATTAATTATCCCTTAATTACAATAAGTAATTATCCTTTAATTATCCTTTTTTTTAAACATTCTTGATTAATTACTTTTTTTACATTAAGTAACTAAATCTTTAATTAATTACATAAATTAATTATCCACCAATTACAGTAATTAACTTTAATTACTCCATTAATTTATTAACTATAATTAATTCCATTAATCCTTAATTAATTACATTAATAAATTATTCTATAATCACTTATATTGATCAACTATCCTTAATTAATCAACCCTATAATTAATTAATTGATTTCACTAAGTAATTACTCCTTAATTACTTCCATTAATTAACCACTAATTATTTCCAATTAAGTAATTATTTAATCACCTTAATTAATTAATTAATCACATTCATTAATTAATCATATTCATTAGTTTATCAACTTTAATCAAATTCAAAGTTTATCCTATAATTACCTAAGTTGATTTACTAACCCTTAATTTCTTATTATTAATTAATTTATTAACCACTAATTAATTACTTTGATTAATTGTCCATTAATTAATCAGGACCTTCATTAGTTTAAGATAAACCATTATTTTACTATATATTTAAATTTCAAAACTGTTATAAATTTACTTCGAGTTCTACCCGGTTCTCTCCCGAGTCCAACCCGAGAAAATCATCATCATCATTTTTTTCAAACTTAAAAAAATCTTGTTAAGTGTTAAACCCCGATGCCACTCAGAATTGCTTCGAGTTAGAACTCGAGCCTATAACTTGCTTCCCCGAAGATTACTCCGGGTCACCTACCCTTCTTCCCAAACCCATCTTCACTGATACATTGTGCACCCGTGCACGTACCCCGCCGATCCATCCCTCTCCCATCGCCACCGTGACCTCAGACACGTCACTTACAACCACCCCATCACGATCGACCACCCAGAAATCCAAACTTCCACGTGAAAACAAAAACGAGCACATCGAGTTCTTCCTGGAACCCAAACCCAAACTTCATCTACGAAAATTTGCCTCATGCCAACGATTTTGGTCACCGAAATTCATGCGAACTTGACCAGAGTTTCTACATTCACCCACGAACCTCCTCCCCTTGGTCCGATCTCCTGGAACGTCTCGTCGACGTCGCGGCAATCTCGTCTTTTCCATCGTCCAAGACGAACACTTAAACCCTAGAAGTTCATCGTGCCGCCACCATGCCCCATTATAAATGCTTTGAACATTTTTCCCGTGATCCACATACATTCAACCTTCTTCCCCAATGATCACAACACCCATCTTTCTGCCAATCATCGGAATTTGGCAATAACCCCAAATTCGTTCATCCTCGAATTTATCAGTGAATACGTACTAAAAAAATATGATTTCACTTTTAAAAATCTTTGTTTTCGAAAGTATTTCAGATAATATATTTGAAAACATAAATCATGATACTTGAAAATTCAACATATAGTAAGTTTGCCTGTATTTTCCAATTTCCAGAAGAAGCTTGAATTATTTTGCTTAAAATTATTTTTAAAACTTCAAACATGATTAAAAAAACATGTTTCATTTGGACCTTACAGCCTAAAGAAGATTAGAGAGAGAGAGCAGTTGATTTTTCTTTTAGTTTTAACAGGTTTGAAACTGTAAAACCTGGAACAGAGGGTATTTGTTTATGTGTACTGACATGCACATATCATTTTTATGTATAAATATACATGCACACATAAATTTTCAATCCATACTTCAATATCATTCACAACAGCATGTTTTCTAGTTCAGATCTTAAGAGGGTTTACTCACAAGCAACAACAGATAAAAAGGGATTTAGTTTAGGGGTTTGCTCACATTTTCTATGTATATATACATACAGCACATAAACTCGTACATGCAACCATTACTCACTAGATTACTTCAAAATTTTATCACATGTAAACAGCATACCAAACAGATAAACTTTCAAGCATAAGTTTACTCACAGTTAAAAGATGAACAGAGTATCCTGGAAGATGATTTTTGAAACTGAGTTGTTGAATCCTTTAAAACTGAAGCTTGCAACTTGTTTTTGATGTTGACCTGGACATGCTTTTGTTTTCTGAAAACTTGATTTTATATTGAATTTAACTTTGATTCTTGTACTTGAATTTTCTTCAGGTTTTGCTATGTAGATTTGAAGATGAAATCTTGTTGTTGTTGTTAATCCTCTGGTTTAAAATTGTTTACAGGTTTTGATTTTCCTTTTGAAATGAATGAAGATGAAAAGATTTTGAGGAAAAATTTCATTAGCCTGGTTTCTACAATACTATATTGTTTATAAGTTTTCAAATTAAAAGAAAGGTATTTGCCACTTGTTATTACACTAAGCTATACACTTGTTAATAAGGAGATTTATAATTTAACACATGTTATTTGATTCTCTAATATGTTAACACTTGTCTCATGATTTAATTAGTTATATTTTTAAATGTTAATGAAAGATTAATACATAATCAAGCTTAATGAATTAGCTAATTTGTATTTATATGTAAAAATAATCTCAAAAGAAATAAAAACCACATGCCAATTTGTAATTTAAACTTATATATAAAATTTCCAAATCATAGATTATCTATAATACATATACCAGTATTATCAAACCAATACTTATTCATATATATATATATATATATATATATATTTCCATTACTAGAAATTTTATTTAACTTATAAATCAGTATTTCTATAAATAAATTTAGTTAATTTATCAGTTACAAATATCCCAAAACCCGGGTTATCACATTCCTCCCCCCTTAGAATCTTTTCGTCCTCGAAAAGGAACGAAGCCAAAATTTTATTAAAATACTTAATATCATAAAAGTTTTCTATTTGAATATTTTAAAACACTTTAAAATCTATATAATATTGCCAAAATAGTTTTATAAAAATATCATTTTATAACTCGATGTTTCAACAAGTCCATCCTTGTTCCCACAGAAATTCGATCATACGTTGATCAGACGTAGGACTGAAAATCTATAAGTACTTGGCAGACCCGTTTTCAACACCCAGTGAAAATACTTTGGAAAATAATTTATTGAAAATATAGAAAACATTTTTGAAAATAGAGGAAACATCTTTGGTGAGAATGCTCTGGAAATCATCACCCCCATCCATGGTCGCAGTTAACCCGATGGTTACGTTGCCGTCCCGGCAAAATCCACAGATAACTGTAGGTCTCCGCGCTCCTCGATTACGCCATGGAACCTGCTACAGATCGCAGTTATACCCGGGCCTTACGTTGCTATCACAGCACAAACCCATATAACTGTAGGCATCAGCGCCACCGAATTTCGCTGCCAAAAAAATGAAACTTCTCCCACATAGGTCGCAGTCTACCGATATAAAATCAAACGTAGACAGTTGGCTCTCAATGGCACACACGACTTTCGCTATGTTACCATAGTGTCACAGTCTACCGATATAAAATCAAACGTAGATAGTTGGCTCTCAGCGGCACACATGACTTTCGCTATGGTCTGCAGTAGATCGCAGTGACATCGAGTTAAACTGTCGTCACAGCATAACCCAAATGCCTCTGTGGGCACCAGCCCCTCGACTTTCGCTACACAAATAATCCTCAGGAACTAGTTTGTCCGGACTCCTCACAGGATCAACTTTAGAATCCCCCCTTAGGGTTCAAGGCAGTACCACCCAATGGCACTCCTGAGAAGTTCATTTCAAGGGAGCGCCTTTTTCCCCAGAGCTATACTCAAAACATTTTATACTATATACTTATAGTATCTTCAAATCATACCCTTTATGATTTATCAAAATCTCCTTTACACAAAATCGATTACCAAAAATCGATAATTCTCAAACTAGGCTTTCCAAAATCCAAAATTGATTTCTCAAAAATCAAAAGCCCTTTCCAAAATCCATAGGTTCCCAAAACCTTTTCCAAAATCATTCTCATAAGATCCTTTATATATATATATAGATATATAAAACTTGAAAATCTTTGGATCACTTCAACTTGTATAAACCTCTTTTATACTTCTAATATTTCAAAACCCTTTTTTTTTCTGGCAATAGATTCAATAAGGGAAGTTTATCATATTACAAAATATAACTTTATTTATTGCCAAATAAAATATTCAAGTTTGATTTCTTTATAAAGTTATTTACCATATTACTTTTTATAAAATGAGTTTTAATCATAGAAATATTCAACTCACATTTTATTTCATCATTTATTTCTCAAAATATACCCTTCTATTTCAAAACCATTTTACAGTTTTATCCACAAATTTTCAATATCAATTCATTCAAATCCGTATGATGTACACATACCATTCATACACTATAGCAATCTGATCGCTCACTCGATCACACAATTTCTCTTCCGAACTAGTATCGTCCACCCGATTTCCTAGTGCGGACTCAGATTTGGTTTCTTGATCAGAAACCGTCATTCTCCTTGCATAGTCACAACTATGATAGAGAATATCCAGAACCAATCAAAAATCCATATCCAGGTTCGCCGTCGAAAATCGAGCGAAAAATCCCAACTCGGATCGATAATACTATCTCGAAATTCTGTGTTCGAATCTGGATCAAATCACTATGCGAATAGAATAATATACGTATATCCTACGTATTTATCTTTGTTGGTTATTAGCCAAATCAATTCTCTTTTCTATTCATATTTCCTTTAATTCCATTCACTTATTCTCAATTACTTCATTTCCCATTTGAGTTATTACTTCAACTACAAACAGTTTGAACTCCGACCAATTTTAAATTTAAAAGTAGCTTGAAAAGTTTAAAATAAATAAGTAGTTGAAAAATAGTTATTAGTTTATAAAACAGCTGTAAAGTAGGTATAAAATAGTTAGATAATTGCAAAATAGTTTTTAAAATAGTGATTAGATATAAATAACTGAAAAAGAAATAATTAGTTTATAAGACAGTTTCAAAATAGTTAAATAGTTCCAAAATAATTGTAAAATAAGTATAAGATAGTTTGGGGTTTAAGAAGAAGATTGTATAGTAAATAGTTTGGAAAAATATATTTGTATTAAAACAATTTATTTTGAAAATAATCCAGAGCCAAACTGTTTAATTTCCCAATCTCCATTTCCAATTAATTTCCCATCAATTCAATTTAAATTTCCACTTCCATTTAATTTAACTCAATTGCAATTTAAATAACTTCAATTTCCATGATTTAATCCCAATTCAAGTTGAATTAACCTTAATTCCTTTTCAATTTCAAATCAAATTCCATTTGATATTTAAACTTATTCAACTTTAATCACAATTCCAAATTAATTCAAATCAAATCTAATTTGAACTAATTCTATTCAAATCTCAACTTAAAACCATCTCGAATTATATAAATTTGAGTTAAACATTTTAAATATTGATTAAATCCTTTAAATCAAATCAACCTTTATTTATTTTTATTTTTTTATTTAACAACTTAAATCTTTAAACCATTTAATTCTGAACCCAAATTCCAAAATTTCATTTTAAAATTATCTTAACTTATTACAAAGTTCAAATAAGAATTCAAAACAATTTATTCTTCAGATTCCAATTTATTATCCATTTTCAATTTTAAAATAAATTCTTAGTTTCAGAGATTATTTATAACAATAGAATGATATCAGGATAAATAAACATCCAAATTTATCCAAACACCAATTTACAACATCCCTTTTTAATTTCCAGATCTCAAACCCATTTTGAGATTACTCATAAATCCCATTTAAATCAACCATTTAACTACCCAAGTTAAATTTAAATTTCATCTTGAAATTTCCAATTCAAGTTATTCATTCAAACTTATTTAACTTCCTCCAAGTTAAATTAAATTTACTTAATCCGGTCAACTTTACACAATTTGAATTCCCATTCAAATTTTAAACTTCAGATTAATAATCTTTCCCCTTTAAGTTTAAAAACTTACTTCATTTTGGGTTTCACATCATATCCCAAGGAAAATTCAAAACTCAACCTTAGAGTTTATTTCAAATATCTTTAATATAATGTATATTCTCATTTATACATATTTATTTCCTTTACACTTCAAGTCATACTTAAAATTTTAAACCACCTTTGGTTTTAATTCAAACAAATTTCTTTAAAACAATTTCAAGTTTTCTAGATTTAGATTTAAAATTTCACAATTTTTAAATTATCTTCAATTCAATTTATAATTCATACTCACCTAAATGTTTACTTCCCTAAACATTTCATTTTTAAATACAACAACCATATATGATAATAACCAAGATTATCATATCTAGAAACCAATTCGCTATTATCTTTATTCTGAAAATACTTCTATAAACTCAAGATTTTTATTTCAGTTTGGATCCATTTCAAACTTATCTTCATTTAATTTCAATTTGGTTGTATTACCACTTAATTCTTATTATTTTATTTAATTCCAATGATTCAACACCAATTTCTTTAATATATTAAAAGAAATATTGCTTTATATATCAAATATAATCTTATATAAAAATCATTTGAAATCTTTATATATGAAAATAACAAATACGCTCTCATATATATATACACTCAACTCGTTCTAGGGTACCATTGACCCTATCCTTAACGAGTAATCTCAACAGAGCCATGGTTTTCGCTTAACCTTCAGCTCTGATACCAAGTGTAACGACCCAGGATTTTCGAACCCGAAAATTCCAGATAGTTAGAAGAAAAAGAAAGAGATAGAAGAAAGAAACAGAATAAGACACAGATTCTCACATTTCGCAGCGGATAAAATATAATATCAAATAATATTCTTTACACAAAGAAGCTGTATCAGTCAATTACATTTTAATACATCAGAGTTATAACCATTTATACATGAACTGGACAGTTATACAACCTGTTCCAGACTACAATCTATACAGACTACACAGTCTCATATACACAGCGGAAAACATTCTGTACGTTCCTGCCATCCAACTCGTCTCTTGAGCTCCAGAACGTCCTAACCTGAAAAACTGTAATACTCGGTCTGACCCGAGCATTACATCAAAGTAACACCCGGGTCAGGCTGGAAACCAGCGTGAGTAAACCCATAATGTGAAATACCAAGCTATATAACTTAAGTGAATACCAGGGTAACTCGTACTTTTACGAGTTCTTACAGTCAATCATTTATCATACACAATAGTTTTCAGGTTAAATGTCCATGTTACTCAATTCATTCCATTCCAGCCTATTTAATTTCGCATATCAATATAATAAGAGTTTAGATTACTAATCGAAGTGGTTTCGGGTATTTACTGATACCCGACTCCGGTCTCTTCGAATTCAATGTCATCTCTAATCCAAGTTGTTAAGTTTTAAACAATACAATTCATATCAGAATATCATACAACAATTCAACTCAGATAGATAACCTACATTATCATAGCTTAAATCCATTCATATCACATCATATCTCAATCGCCCCTTAGAGATAAAATTAATCCAAATCATCTAATATTATTCAACCATCCATAACAAGTTGATTCATTCTTAATTAATTTAATTAACCTCTAATTAAATGAGTTACTAACCTTTAATCACTGGATTATCTTAATCCATCTTCCTTAACATAATTTAATTAATCATTTCTTAAATATTTATCTTAATTAATCTTTCTTGATTAATTATCCCTTAATTACAATAAGTAATTATCCTTTAATTATCCTTTTTTTTTAAACATTCTTGATTAATTACTTTTTTTACATTAAGTAACTAAATCTTTAATTAATTACATAAATTAATTATCCACCAATTACAGTAATTAACTTTAATTACTCCATTAATTTATTAACTATAATTAATTCCATTAATCCTTAATTAATTACATTAATAAATTATTCTATAATCACTTATATTGATCAACTATCCTTAATTAATCAACCCTATAATTAATTAATTGATTTCACTAAGTAATTACTCCTTAATTACTTCCATTAATTAACCACTAATTATTTCCAATTAAGTAATTATTTAATCACCTTAATTAATTAATTAATCACATTCATTAATTAATCATATTCATTAGTTTATCAACTTTAATCAAATTCAAAGTTTATCCTATAATTACCTAAGTTGATTTACTAACCCTTAATTTCTTATTATTAATTAATTTATTAACCACTAATTAATTACTTTGATTAATTGTCCATTAATTAATCAGGACCTTCATTAGTTTAAGATAAACCATTATTTTACTATATATTTAAATTTCAAAACTGTTATAAATTTACTTCGAGTTCTACCCGGTTCTCTCCCGAGTCCAACCCGAGAAAATCATCATCATCATTTTTTTCAAACTTAAAAAAATCTTGTTAAGTGTTAAACCCCGATGCCACTCAGAATTGCTTCGAGTTAGAACTCGAGCCTATAACTTGCTTCCCCGAAGATTACTCCGGGTCACCTACCCTTCTTCCCAAACCCATCTTCACTGATACATTGTGCACCCGTGCACGTACCCCGCCGATCCATCCCTCTCCCATCGCCACCGTGACCTCAGACACGTCACTTACAACCACCCCATCACGATCGACCACCCAGAAATCCAAACTTCCACGTGAAAACAAAAACGAGCACATCGAGTTCTTCCTGGAACCCAAACCCAAACTTCATCTACGAAAATTTGCCTCGTGCCAACGATTTTGGTCACCGAAATTCATGCGAACTTGACCAGAGTTTCTACATTCACCCACGAACCTCCTCCCCTTGGTCCGATCTCCTGGAACGTCTCGTCGACGTCGCGGCAATCTCGTCTTTTCCATCGTCCAAGACGAACACTTAAACCCTAGAAGTTCATCGTGCCGCCACCATGCCCCATTATAAATGCTTTGAACATTTTTCCCGTGATCCACATACATTCAACCTTCTTCCCCAATGATCACAACACCCATCTTTCTGCCAATCATCGGAATTTGGCAATAACCCCAAATTCGTTCATCCTCGAATTTATCAGTGAATACGTACTAAAAAAATATGATTTCACTTTTAAAAATCTTTGTTTTCGAAAGTATTTCAGATAATATATTTGAAAACATAAATCATGATACTTGAAAATTCAACATATAGTAAGTTTGCCTGTATTTTCCAATTTCCAGAAGAAGCTTGAATTATTTTGCTTAAAATTATTTTTAAAACTTCAAACATGATTAAAAAAACATGTTTCATTTGGACCTTACAGCCTAAAGAAGATTAGAGAGAGAGAGCAGTTGATTTTTCTTTTAGTTTTAACAGGTTTGAAACTGTAAAACCTGGAACAGAGGGTATTTGTTTATGTGTACTGACATGCACATATCATTTTTATGTATAAATATACATGCACACATAAATTTTCAATCCATACTTCAATATCATTCACAACAGCATGTTTTCTAGTTCAGATCTTAAGAGGGTTTACTCACAAGCAACAACAGATAAAAAGGGATTTAGTTTAGGGGTTTGCTCACATTTTCTATGTATATATACATACAGCACATAAACTCGTACATGCAACCATTACTCACTAGATTACTTCAAAATTTTATCACATGTAAACAGCATACCAAACAGATAAACTTTCAAGCATAAGTTTACTCACAGTTAAAAGATGAACAGAGTATCCTGGAAGATGATTTTTGAAACTGAGTTGTTGAATCCTTTAAAACTGAAGCTTGCAACTTGTTTTTGATGTTGACCTGGACATGCTTTTGTTTTCTGAAAACTTGATTTTATATTGAATTTAACTTTGATTCTTGTACTTGAATTTTCTTCAGGTTTTGCTATGTAGATTTGAAGATGAAATCTTGTTGTTGTTGTTAATCCTCTGGTTTAAAATTGTTTACAGGTTTTGATTTTCCTTTTGAAATGAATGAAGATGAAAAGATTTTGAGGAAAAATTTCATTAGCCTGGTTTCTCCAATACTATATTGTTTATAAGTTTTCAAATTAAAAGAAAGGTATTTGCCACTTGTTATTACACTAAGCTATACACTTGTTAATAAGGAGATTTATAATTTAACACATGTTATTTGATTCTCTAATATGTTAACACTTGTCTCATGATTTAATTAGTTATATTTTTAAATGTTAATGAAAGATTAATACATAATCAAGCTTAATGAATTAGCTAATTTGTATTTATATGTATAAATAATCTCAAAAGAAATAAAAACCATATGCCAATTTGTAATTTAAACTTATATATAAAATTTCCAAATCATAGATTATCTATAATACATATACCAGTATTATCAAACCAATACTTATTCATATATATATATATATATATTTCCATTACTAGAAATTTTATTTAACTTATAAATCAGTATTTCTATAAATAAATTTAGTTAATTTATCAGTTACAAATATCCCAAAACCCGGGTTATCACACATTGTCACCTAAGTATGCAAACTTAAGGTGTCGGGAAGGGGCTTAACGTCCGACCTTGTGGGTTGCTCAATCAAAGAATTAGGTGGAAGTTCTGATTCAACGGTAAGGGGCTCCAACGGAAGCGCATTTTTAATTTCGTTAGGCTCGTCTTGAAACAGTTGTTCGTATTCGGTCTCACGTTCGTGGTTTAGGTCAAATGTTTCGTTATCAAAGTTTTCTTGAATGAAGCTAACTTCCAACGTTTGATCATGTGGTTCAATAGATTGATTTTCAAGATTGAAGATGTTAAGATACTAAGTTATGTTTCCAAAAGAAATTTTCATAGAACCGTTTCGACAATTGATTAGAGCATTTGAAGTAGCCAAGAAAAGTCTGCGTAAAATCAAAGGAATTTGACTCGTTGGATTATTCATGGGTTGAGTCTCCAAAATGATGAAATCGATGGGGAATATGAATTGAACAATTTTGATGAGTATGTCCTCGATTTCTCCTATGGGTTTCTTTATCGAATGATCAGCAAATTGAAGAGTTACTTTCGTCGGCTTTAGTTCACCCAAGCCAAGTTGTTGGTAAATGGAATAAGGAATCAAATTGAAACTTGCACCCAAATCGAGTAAGCATTTATTGATCGTTTTGTCTCCGATCGTGCACGTGATCATCGGACTTCCAGGATCTTTGTATTTGACGGGAATTGATTGGGACAAGACTTCGCTAAGTTTGGTAGCTAAGAAAACTTTCTTAGGTACATGAGTGTGTCATTTTTGGGTACACAAGTCCTTGAGAAACTTAGCGTAAGTTGGGACTTGTTGGACGACATCAAGAAGCGGGATGATTACTTTCACTTGTATAAAAATTTCCAACATTTTTTCCATTTAGTCAGAATGTTTCTTGGGATGAAGACGATGTGGAAATGGAACACGATACTCAGTGGGTGGATCTACTTGAGTAGAAGAAGAATTTGGATTGGAGTTTAATTCAATGTTTGGTTCATATTCGTTTGTTGTTTTAGAAGTGTGGAGTGGAGTTTCCGATAAATTGTTTGGATTAACAACTTGATTATCGATTTGTTTACCGGAATGCAAAGTCGTGATAGCATTCATTTGGGTTACGTTGCTATCTTGAGAAACATGAGCTTGATTCAAATTCGTGTTTTGATTTCTGGGATTCAGAACTGGCTGACTTGGGAATATGCCTCGTTCACATTCACTCACAGACGTGGCTAATGTTAGTCCTTGAAAAGAATGGTTTTGATGACAACAACCTTAGTACTTGTTATAAAATATAAATACTAACATTATAGTTTAGATATATATGTATATGCAGGATACAAACATGCAGGTACTGAGAATGAAGACTGTACAGTATAGAGACTCAAGATCAAAGACATCAATATTCAATACTCATGAGTATCAAGATATCAAGAGTTCAAGATTTCAATAGTACAAGACAAGTATCGAGTCTAGAATTATGTTAAAACTCCTAGAAAAGCACTGACATCTTAAAATCCATTTTATTCATGGAATGGAATCCACTTTGAGCCTGTTAAAGGGGTGGAACCCTAAGTAGGATGGAACCTACGAAAAATCTAGTGGAACATTGTTTTGTATCCACTAACTTTTATTCAAATGTTTTACAAAATTGTATCTTGTTTTCAAAATGATTTCAAAATCTTCCTTTTTAAATCAAAAACATTTATCCTGGTTTTAAATACTTTTAGTCTCAAAATAATCTTTATTTTTAATATAAAAATTATCCTTGGTTTTAAACCATCTTTAATTATAATGTACTTAACTTTTAATATTTATATTTAAGATTTAAATATGAAATTATAGTAAAATTTTATATATACCAAAATATTATTCTCTATACTTATTTATGTATTTTAACTATAGTATATTTATAAAGTTTAAAATAGTTTTAATATAAGATAGAAGTTATTTTCAAAAGTAAAACAAATTATCAAAAATACCTTAGGCATGTCGACAACCCCTAGGTACCCATGTCGACACGATGGCAGTTGATTCCAAAAGTTTGAATTTCAAAGGAAGTGTCTATTCGTCATATCCTTTCCCGAATGGACATGGCTGTTGTTCTATTATAAATAGGGGATGTTTTAAATGAATTTACATTCATAATTTTATGATTTCACTCCTCTTCTTCTTCAACATTTCTTTATATATATTTTTACTATTACTCTGCCGAAATCACCATTGAATCTAACTAGATCATCTCTGGTTTGATTCTCTATCACCATCTCAACAAGATCCCAGTGCTATTCAGAGTTATAGGCTTCTTTATAACCAATCGAGCGAGAAAAGGTGTGATTGTAGCCTGGAAAATCAATCAAGTGAGAGAAGGTGTGATTGTAGCCTAGGAAATCAATTGGGTGAACTTGTTGCCCGTAAAATCAAGTATCTCTACCCAGAGGATTGTGAATCTGGAGTGGTGTACCTCGTGGCCTTGAAATCGAGGGTATAATTGTAAGAATTGATTTTGAAAGGAAATCCGTACTTGTGTTGCGGGACTGGATGTAGGGTAACTCCGAACCAGTATAAAATCTGGTGTGTTCTTTCTTTTACTGCTTTTACTTTATATTTGCATCTGTGTTTGATTCCGTGATTATGTCTGTGTCTGAATATTGCATACATTTGTGTTCATATTAATATAAACTCAAGAATTAGTAAATTCTTAAAACACTATTCACCCCCCTCTAGTGTTTATTCTAGCCTTAAGATCCATAATCCGAATTTCTCACATTTGGTATCAGAGCAAGGATTTCAAAGTTTCATAATCTGAATTTTGAAAAATTTCAAAATGGCTACCAACACTGGTACTGCTGTTACTACCAACACTAGTTCATTTGTAGAAGGTCAGTCTACTGTCAGACCACCACTTTTTAATGGCAGTAACTATTTATATTGGGCATGTAGGATGAAAATATATTTACAATCAGTAGGACTAGACACTTGAATATTACACTAACTGACTATTTTGAACCCACAACTGATTTTGCACAGTGGACTGCTGAGCAAAAGACAGTCGCACAAAATAACTCTAAAGCTATGAATATTTTGTTTTGTTCACTTGATAGGAATGAATTTAATAGAGTGTTAGTTTGTAAGTCTGCATATGAAATCTGGAAAACTTTGCAAGTTACTCACGACGGAACAAGCAAAGTTAAACAGACCAAAATTTCCATGCTCACAAATCAGTTTCAATTATTTAAAATGATTCCTAATGAGTCTATTTCAGATATGTATAGTAGATTTTAGGATACTGTACATTCTCTCATATCTTTGGGAAAGGTATTTTCGAAAGAAGATCAAGTCAAAAAAAATCTTAAATTCTCTTACTCTAGAATGGGATCAAAAGACACTTGCGACCAAAGAGGCAAATGACATCAGTACCTTAAAGATAGAAGAATTAATTGGAAATCTAATGTTGTTTGAAGTCCAAATGATTGGGAGAAGAGAAAGCAAAGCATCTGAAAAGAAATCAATTGCATTCAATGCATTGACCGATGGATCAGACTCAAACAGCGATAATGATGAAGAGATAGCCTTTATGACCAAGAACTTTCGGAAATTCCTGAAATACAGAAAGATGAATAATCTCAAGAGAAACAACTATAAGAACTGTGGTAATCAGAATATAGTGCCAAACTATATCAAATGTTTCAACTGTGACGAACCAGGCCATATCAAAAGAGACTGTTCGCATCCAGATAAGAAAAATCTTCCTATAAACAATGAATCCGAAAAGAAAAGAAAACATGCATTTACCGCCACTCTAGATGACTCAGACTCATCCTCGAGCGATGATGATCAGAAGACAGATAATTCAAATATGTGTTTCACGGCAGTTCACGACCCCAAAGAATTCAGAAAAACGGACTCAGAAAAAGGTACACGTTTACAATACATTGGTTGAAATTGCAAGCTTAGGATTGAATGATTGATTGATTGATTTTGAATTGGTGTGTCGTTTGAATTTTAAATTTTTATTATTATTTTATTATATTTATTACTATTTTATTTTTTTTATTTTAAAAAAAATAGTATCATAATATTTTATGCAATATACTATAATTTCAGATATATATAGTCATTAAAAATAATAAATATATATATATATATTAGAATACTTAAAAGAAATAAATCATGAAAATTCAGAGACACTTGTCGACATGGTCCCCCCACGTTGTCGACAAGAGTACAGAAATTTGAAATTCAAATTTGAATTCAAATGTTTGAATATCGCTCCATCTTTTCACTTCATTCAAGACTCTGAAAAGTTATCTTTTGACCAGAGAACCTGTCCTTTGAGAATCTATTTATTTACTATCTCATATCACAACTTTTCACTTTCATTTTCAAATTCAAACTCCTATTTAAAAATTTCAAGCTCTCTACTCTCTACTCTCTACTCTAATGGCTTCTTCAAGCAACCCATCCACAATGAGACTTTCCAGAAACATGAAAGAGCAACTCTTCAATGATCCGAAGGCTATAAAAGCATATATCAACTATGCTAACTATGGAAAAGTCCATCCCAGAAAGTTTGCTATATTTCAAGATTTCTCTTCTTATGAAATCGATTCTCTTTTTGCAAACAACCAAATTCTTAGTCTTGTTGATGCTTCACAAAATGATTTTGTTTCTAATCCAAATCTTGATAAAATTTTCTATGCAAATCTCAACCGTGGATTTTATAGTGGAAATGATGATGAAATTTGGAGTAGTGTCAAAGGCACTAGAATCATTTTAAATTGTGATATTTTGGGTACCATTCTCAATTGCAAAAGCACGGGAACGAATCTTTCTAGTTTTAAAATCGATGAAAATGACCGTGAGACATTTCATCACATTTTTGAAGGAGATGAAAACTTTGAATTCAAAAATCGAAATTTTCAACCAAAAGCAAGAATTGTTAATCTTCTTTTACAACATACTTTGACCCCAAGATCGGGAAGTTTTAACAATCCAACTTCAAAAGTTTGAAAAGCACTTTCTGCTATTTTTGGAAATTATGATATTAATTGGGCACAAGTTATTTTGGATGAACTTCATCCCAAAAATCTTGAAATGGGTGAAAATACTTTATATCATGGAATCTATCTCACTCGGATTTTTAACTATTTTGGAGTAGATTTCAAAGGAGAAGAATTTGTTTCAAGAAAAGTTTTTAATCACTCAAACATTTCTCTTATGAAAATTCCATATGTTTTTCAACCATATGAGACTCTTGCCGAAAAGGAATAGCGTTTGGCTCATGAAAAAATGGAAGAGGAAGAAGAAAAAGAAGAAGAAGGGGATGAAATGGAAATAGAAGAAGAAGAAGAAGGTGAAACATCCTTGGAAAGTATTGATTATCCCTCTAATCCAACCAACAAAACCTTACTCAAAAATCAAAAAACTATTGTTGAAAATCAATGGATTCTTAAACGGTCCGTTAGTAAGAAATTGGATAAAATGTCATCCAAGATGAACAAGTTTTTCTCCAAAGTTAGTAAGAAACTTGGATTATCTTCATTTTCATCATCATCTAACTAGCTCTACCTTTTCATATCATGTTGTATTGTTTTAGTATGATTTGATTTGAATGTTCGTGTAGTTCTTAATGTTTAATCGTTGAATCATTCTATTATGAAATGAAATTGAATTACTTTTCTATTATCTAGCTTATCTTATCTCCAGAATAAATGTTAGTATATTATATAAATATATACATATACACAATTATTCACAAAATCAAAATGAGTCATCAAAATGAACTGACCCCTGTCGACAACCCCCCACACACCATGTCGACAAGTACTGGTCAGAAATGACTTCTCATTTGAAATTTGAAATTTGAATAACTACCTTGTGTCTATTCATTTCAAATGAATTCCTACTTCTTTAAATACATATTTCTTCCAAAATTCATCACTCAAAATCATTTCTTATCTACTCTATCTATATTTCTTCTCACAAATTCAAAAATGGCCAATCCAATTCATAATTTGACTGAGAATCTTGAAGAAACCCTTAATTCTTTCAAGAATATTCTTTCTTTCATTCTCCGTAATCAGCGACACTTAGAGTTAAGTCAAATGCAGATGACCAAGGAACAAGAAAAGCATTTCGATGCAATTCGATGGATGATTTCCTCCCTGCACAAAGATGATAATGAAGCACATCCTTCAGTCTCTCTCATCATTGACAACGAAAATTGGGATGCCATTAAAGCAGATCCAATATTTGGAGAAGAAGGATGGGTGGAAGTTCCTCGTAATGTTTGATTTTATTTGATTGTTTTATTTGATTTGAATTGATTGCTTGGATTGATTTGACTTGATTTGATTTGATTAGATTTGGTATGGATAGATAATTGGTGTGCAAAACATAATCTGTATAAATATACATTGATATTTATATGATTTTTGATTAGTTATCATGTCTATCAGTATAATTATATCTTAATTTATCTATTATATACTCCATTTTATATTTTAATGCAGGTACTTTAGTACAAGAATAAGGGGGAGTTATATAGTTTGAAGTTAGTTTGTTTTTGTTGATGACAAAGGGGGAGAAGTATAAAATAGGATAGTTAGGCATAGATTAAGAGGGAGTTATTAGTTTTAAGGGGAGTTATTAGGATAGAAGTAATATTTTATAAACAAAGGTTGTCATCAGCAAAAAGGGGGAGATTGTTAGTCCTTGAAAAGAATGGTTTTGATGACAACAACCTTAGGACTTGTTATAAAATATAAATACTAACATTATAGTTTAGATATATATGTATATGCAGGATATAAACATCCAGGTACTGAGAATGAAGACTGTACAGTATAGAGACTCAAGATCGAAGACATCAAGATTCAAGACTCAAGAGTATCAAGATATCAAGAGTTCAAGATTTCAATAGTACAAGACAAGTATCGAGTCTAGAATTATGTTAAAACTCCTAGAAAATCAATAACATCTTAAAATCCATTTTATTCGTGGAATGGAATCCACTTCGAGCCTGTTAAAGGAAATGAACCCTAAGTAGGATGGAACCTACGAAAAATCTAGTGGAACATCATTTTGTATCCACTAACTTTTATTCAAATGTTTTACAAAATTATATCTTGTTTTCAAAATTATTTCAAAATCTTCCTTTTAAATCAAAAACATCTATCCTGGTTTTAAATACTTTTTGTCTCAAAATAATATTTATTTTTAATATCAAAATTATCCTTGGTTTTAAACTATCTTTAATTAAAATGTACTTAACTTTTAATATTTATATTTAACATTTAAATATGAAATTATAGTAAAATTTTATATATACCAAAATATTATTCTCTATACTTATTTATGTATTTTAACTATAGTATATTTATAAAGTTTAAAATAGTTTTAATATAAGATAGAAGTTATTTTCAAAAGAAAAACAAATTATCAAAAATACCTTAGGCATGTCGACAACCCCTAGGTACCCATGTCGACACAATGGCAGTTGATTCCAAAGTTTGAATTTCAAAGGAAGTGTCTATTCGTCATATCCTTTCTCGAATGGACATGGCTGTTGTTCTATTATAAATAGGGGATGTTTTAAATGAATTTACATTCATAATTTTATGATTTCACTCCTCTTCTTTTTCCACATTTCTTTATATATATTTTTACTATTACTCTGCCGAAATCACCATTGAATCTAACTAGATCATCTCTGGTTTGATTCTCTATCACCATCTCAATAAGATCCCAGTGCTATTCAGAGTTATAGGCTTCTTTATAATCAATCGAGCGAGAAAAGGTGTGATTGTAGCCTGGAAAATCAATCAAGTGAGAGAAGGTGTGATTGTAGCCTAGGAAATCAATTGGGTGAACTTGTTGCCCGTAAAATCAAGTATCTCTACCTAGAGGATTGTGAATCTGGAGTGGTGTACCTCGTGGCCTTGAAATCGAGGGTGTAATTGTAAGAATTGATTTTGAAAGGAAATCTGTACTTGTGTTGCGGGACTGGATGTAGGGTAACTCCGAACCAGTATAAAATTCGGTGTGTTCTTTCCTTTACTGCTTTTACTTTATATTTGCATCTGTGTTTGATTCTGTGATTATATCTGTGTCTAAATATTGCATACATTTGTATTCAAATTAATATAAACTCAAAAAGAATTATAAATTCTTAAAACACTATTCACCCCCCCTCTAGTGTTTATTCTAGCCTTAAGATCCATAATCTGCATTTTTCACAGCTAATTGACCCATTTGCATATCAAGTTTAGCAATCGTTTGACTCGTATTCTGCATGAACGATGTTAACAAGTTTTGTAAATTACTGTTTGATAGGAGGCTTTGAGTGGTTGCTTTAGCCAATGTTTCAAGGCTTTTTTCAAGTGAACTTAATCATTTATCGTCTTGGGGAGCAATAGATTGTTGCGGTTGATTTTTAGATGGATCTGCAAAATTTGGTTGAAAATGATTGGGTTAAAAGTAAGGATTCGAAGCGTTATTCGGAAATGCTTGAAAATTGGGATGAACCAAATTCATGTTGGGATTATTTTGGTTCCAAGCAAAGTTCGGATGATTTCTCCAACCAGGATTGTACGTTGGAAAAAACGGGTCATTGTTAACCTTATTGAAAGCATTGAGTTATTCAATTGAGTTAGGGCACTGATCAGCAATGTGATTCAGATCGTTGCATTTATAACACATTGGTTGGGAAGCTTGGTCCATTTGGTTGGATGAGAAACATTGTCGAATTTATTGATCATTGAGTCGTTCTTAGCTTCCAAAGCCAAAGATTATCCTATCAAGTGTGCGCTCGATCGTGAGTAAATGGATTTTTCATTAGAACGTTCCCATTGGGATGATTTTTCGGCTAGGTTTTAAAGAAATTGCCAAACATCATCGTGATGTTGGGCAAGAAAATTGCCTTGGCACATTGATTCAAGCATGGTTCGTGAGCTGTTTTTAAGTCCATCGTATAAGATTTGGCTAAGGGTCCATTTCTTGAAATTATGGTGTGGACATTTTATCAAAAGTTCTTTAAATCTTTCAAAATATTTTCTGAATGGTTCACCTCTGAATTGATGAAAATTGACAATTTCGTTTCGGATTTTAGTTGTTTTTTCCAATGGGTAGAACTTTTTTAAGAAAATGTTAACAAATTCTTCCCAAGTTTTGATCGAGTTTGAAGGTAAGCTGTACAACCATTTTTCAGCGTAATCAGTAAGAGCGAATGGAATTAACTGGAGTTTGATTCCATCATCACATAATTGTTGGAGTTTAATGGTTGCACAAACTTGTTCGAATTTCGTTAAGAAAATATATTGGTCATCGTGTTCAAAATTGCCAAATTTTGGAAGCTGGCAATATGGTTTAAATGAATTTCGAAATGGTTACTCATTAGGGCGGGTAATGTGATGCAAGAAGGAATAGAAACTCTATCAGGAAAGATTCTATCCATGAGAGTTCGAGGGGCATTTTCTTTGCCATTGGAGGAGGATCGTTTGTTCGAGTTAAACGATTCGTTGTTGCATCACGAGTCCAAGTATTTGTTGTTGTGTCACGAGTCCAAGTACTCATGCACAAGAAAAAGTCGAGAAGAGAAAGAAATGATAATTGAGTTTAAGAGAAAGAAGCCAGGTTTAGAAAATGAAGTGAAAATTTGTTGTTGTTTTTTTATATTTTTTTAAAAGGAAAAAATATTTGCCAAAAAGGTTTTATTTTCAAAAGAGAGATTTGATTTTTGTTTTGTTTTCTGGATTTTTTATTTTCCAAAAAAAAAAGTGTATGTCTTTTTTAGTTTTTTTTAAAAGATTATATTTTTTTGGACTTTTTGTTTTTCTTAAAAAAAACTAACTCAAGTAAAATGCTTGTTTTTTTGTACTTTTGATTTTGATTGAAATATTTCAAAGGAAAAGATTTAAAAAGATTTTCTTTTTTGGATTTTGGATTAAACAAGAACTAAGTTAAGTAAAATGTACTATTTTTTTAGTTTTGGATTTGGCTATTTTTTTAATATGCATGAACTAATGCAACTAAATGAATGCAAGAACTTAATTACAAATTTTCTCCCTTAGTAGCTCCTAACCCAAAATTGTATAATCACACTTTGTCTTAATCCAACAAAATAGTTCTTAGCTAGGTAACGGACAGGAGTTATTGGTGCACCACAAATCGCCGTAGCAATGCAACCGAAGGTTCAAGTGCCTTTAGAGAAACAATCACTATAATATTTATGAATCACCGTAATATTTATATATGATTATTGCTCTACCGTAGCCTAGACACCAAGAATATAAACTGTTGAAAGAAGACAACTTGTAAAGATACAATTAAGCCCTAGGTAAGCTTAGGACACCCTTAAGTCCAAAGTCTAACCGTTATTATTAGTTAAGTCCTACTATGAAATGCAATTTGTGGGCCAAAGGAGGGGTGATGAAATTCCCTACCTTATGTGGATTTGGGTATTGCCCTTAAAAAAGAAAATAAAATGATATGAATGCAAAACTAAAATTAAACGTGAATTAACGATGCAACAATGAATGAAATTTGTTATTGAAATTTTTTTAAAATGGAAGCAACCAACAATGCGAAGAAACTAAAAACAAGAGATAAGGGCACGATACCAAAGCGTGCAGAGTTATTAGCAAATTTATTTTTAAGCGGCAATTTTTTTTAAAGCAAGTAAGCAAAGCAGTTTTAGTAGCAATTCATCTCCTTATCTTTTTTGCAGCATGGAAATTGTTGCGCAAGATTTATATATATATATACATATATATTTCTAAAACAAAGCAATTTTTTTTGAAAAACAAATGAACTTACAAAACATAAAGAAAAAACAACAACAAAAACAATAACAACAACAACAAAAAAAGAAAAGAAAATTAAATGCAGGCCCACAAGCGAACAAGCCCACAACCCAACTAAGCTTAAAACCAGCTAATTTCCCCTTTTGTTCTTTCCTTTCAGTTAAAAATACAAGAAAATGCAAAACAAAGCAACTGCGAATCACACAAATCGAAAAATAAAACAAATGCGAATCACGCGAATCGCAAAATAAAGCAAATTGAGTGTGGATTTGGGTTACGAATGGCGTTTCAGGCGATGTGGGTTCTTGCAGTTGGAATTTGGGATTTCAGGTTTGGAGAATAGGTTTTGGGTGTTCGGGTAAGGTGAGGGAGGTGAGTAGTTGAATTGGCGCAGTGAAGTTTGTTTGAGAAGGTAGTGGGATGTTGTAGGCAGAAGTCGAGGTAGGAAATGTTGAAGGTGTTTGGGGTGTTTGAAGAGAAATATGCAGAGAAATGGTGATGTATGGTGCAGTAAGTATGGTTGTAGAAGTTTTGAGGTAGCAGTGAGTTAAAGAGTATGGTTTGTTTGATAAAACAGATGTTTGGTTTATGAAGTGTGGGCAGTTTGATATAGCAGATGGTGATGGAAATTGGGTTATGGATGGCAGTGGTGACGAAGTGGCTTGTTGTTTGCGTTGTTGCAGTGGCTGTGATGAGGAAGGCAGTATCTGGTGGTGGTGGTCTGCAAGTTGCTGGGGTGTTGTGTGCAGAAGGTAAGTGTGGTAGTTGATGCAATTTATGGCAAGTTGTAGGAGGATGTTGATATAGTTAGGTGCAATTGTGGTCAGGTTATGGCAAGGTATGGCAAGTTATGGCAATGTTGTTAAGCAACAGGTTATTTATGTAGTGAGTGTTTGGCAGAGCAGTGTGGGTTTGGTGAAGGCTAATTGGAAGTGTTGAAGGAAATTAATGTGCACTGTTTGATTGAGGCAGTGGCTATGAAGGTAGAGCTGATGATGTAGCTGCAAGAAATTGCAGTATTGTGGTGATTGTGTGAAGTTGGTTGATGGTTTGAATGGTTGTAATGATTGAGGATGGTGATATGCACAGGCAGAGTTGGAATTTAGAGTTATGATGAAGCAAAGGTTGTGAAGTATGGTGCAGATGAAGGAACTGCAAGTGGTGTTTGGTTTGGCAAAGGAGATGGTGGTGATATTGGAAGTGAATGGTTACAGTAGGCAAGTGGTAGTTTATTTGGGTTTGTTTATTGAATGTTGATTGTAGGCTGATGTGCACAGAAATGTGCACAGAAGTATGTGTTGTATTGGAGATTATTTGTAGAAGTGTTCACTACAACAAAAAGACCCTATTACAACTGTGTTTTTACAACTGTCATAAATAGTCAGTTGTAATAAAGGTTTTTTACAACTCTTTTTATCAGACAGTTGTAGTAAACTTACTTTTAACAACTCTTTTATTTTGTCAGTTGTAATAGATGCTTATTACAACTATTCTTTTTTGCCAGTGGTAATAAATGCCTATTTTTAACAACTCCATTTTTTTGCCAATTGTAATATATACCTGGTACAACATTTTTTTTTCCAGTTGTAATAAATGCCTATTTTTAACAAGTGGAAATATACAATTTTATTTTTGGCTCTAAATACAAATAAATTGACTTTAAACGAAAATTTTCCCACCAATCCAACTTTTTGGCTCCAATATGAATCAATTTCCTTTCGTCCTTGTCTTATATTACTTCTCCTGCAACACCCGTATTCTACTTACTCCACTAAAATAAAAAATACCAATAAATCCCTAATCCAAACTCCCTCAATCAACTCCCTAATCCAAATCCAAATACCGCTCCCTCAAATAAATCCTCGACGAAATCACCTCATCGCCAACAATCTCAACGGAAATCGATACTCCCCAACCGCACTTGTTTTCACGGGGTCTATGCACGGAGATGGTGACTTGGGTGGAGATCTGGGTGGTAGTGGATGCACGAGGTGGATGTTATGTGGTTGTTGCGAATTAAGGGGTTGCAAAGTGGATGTTGTGGGGTTGTTGCATATTAGGGGGTTGCGAGGTGGGGTTTTCGATCTGGGTGGTGATGCCTGGTAGTGGAGGGACCGATTTCGAATTTGATTTGCAGGTGATGATGTATGGTTTATTGGATATCTACGTGGGCGGTTGTGGAATTAATAGGTGTTGCATTTAACTATAGGATGGAGTTATTTGTTTTTTATGTAACCATTATATCCCATCAACCTATCTCAGCTTCAAAGGTATGCATTCTTTTCAGTTGGATTAGTTTCTTGAGTTATTTATCTTACTTGAAATATGGTTCAGTATTTTTAAACTATGTCCACAGATTCTTGGCAAATACCAAAAGAAAGAAGGATGACCAATTCCCCACAAAAAGAAATATTAGACATCTGACTCATAATGTTGCTTCATGTTTAAATGTCACCCTTGGGGCTGAAGAGTTCAATGATGAAATGAGACCAATGTCAAGATCTTTTGTTGGTTGCTTGCAATGCTAGAGTAATGATATTCTCGCATACTGAATCTGACTAAGGTACATCAATGTTTTGTTAATAAAATCTATCACTAATATTATAATCAGAAATGTGATTTTTTTTTGTTTTTTGATAAAAATCCATTTTATAGATGTAATAAACCGCGGATTAGGTATGACTGAGAAACACTTCGATGGAACAGTGCTAATGCAGTATGGAGATGCCGATGGAGCAAAGTTTTGTTCTTTATACTAGTTAAGCCACTCAAATCTCCCTCCCTTTTCTTTATTTTGTGTCGAGATAACATTTTGATGTAAGAGTTCTTGATTTCCCTCACATGCCCTTGATTCAGTTTTGTTTGTATTTTTCACAAAGTTATTGTTTCATATCTACAGGAATTCCTCTTTATAAGTTTAGTGACTTACTTATGTCAGTATTATTGTTTCATATCTATAGGAGTTCCTCTTTTATAAGTTTAGCGTAAGTTATTTATGTCAGTACCTGTAATTTAGTCAAACGAACAGTTTTAGTTTTTTGCATATACTTTCATATTTTCTCCTTAAGTGGCTATGTATCAGTTCTAATATTAGGTGATGCATGTAACATGATTTCCATTGAAGTTGATCCTATATAAGTCATTCCTTTTCTTTTTCTATGAAGTTCTAACCTAGTTATTTGTTTAATAACTTGTTCTTGTTACCATATAATTATTTATCAAGAAATATAGAAGTTTAGAAGGGCAGAGGTCTCCAACTAAAGCAACCTAAACACCTTAATCCTTCCGATATTGCATATAGATAGGAACTGCCTTCAAAATCGTTTATATGTTCTGCTGCATTGGTAATTTATTTTCCTTTTTTATACCGGCGAGTTGATAAGTAATTCATATGGTCCACGGTGAATGTTTATCTACATAAAAGTAAATAGATAATGATAAATTCAGTTGTATTTATAGTCATATAGGTGTATGTATATAAGCTAATCAATGTATCAAAATGGCTTATTTTGAATTCCAAGCTTCCTGGTTTTTGTTACCGTAACTCTACAATATCCCCATTCCTTGCATCTGGCTTAATAGATCAGTTGCACTTTGTTGGGGGCCTGTTATAACTTCTTTAGAAAGTTTGATCTTCTCCTTTTATCAAATCATCCTCATCGGTATCCTGAAATTAACAACCCGGTGCTATAAGAATTTTATATAAAGAAAATAGTGCTTTCGATCTGAAATGACTTTAGCAACAAAAAACTACCGCTTGAGATAGCAAATGGGAAAATTCTGCAAGTATACAATGTAATATCAAGCAATGTTGAACCACTATATTAAAACAAGATAACAATTCTGTCTTCTTACTTGAGATGGAACACACGCAGCATGACTAGTCTGTGGTGTTAAAGGCATATTAATTATATACCCAAAAGAGGAGTGGTAGGCCATATGGTTATGCATTGATTTAATAAGTTAACAACAAAATGAGTCTGTTATCGTTTCAAGTTGCAGCTTTTGTTGACACAAACTAAATGGGTTACTTAAAACAATTCGACTCCATACGAATAAGATTCTTGTTAACAGACTACAGATAAAATTATCACTGCTTTCCCACATATTTGTCTGCTTGCAAAAGATATTAGATAGTTTATAGATAGTTTACCTTGATTCCATTATAATTGGTTAGAACTTAGAAGATCACATCTTACTTACTTTGATTCCATATCAATATACCATGCAATAACAACAAGTTGATACCATTATAATTCCAGTGTGTGTGAGTGAGAAAAAGGTAACTTAAAAGTTGGCCTAAAGTGACTTCGGTCAATAAGTAATTGCATGGTCGAAAAACTGTGTTTCTCGCTTTAAATGAAGCCAAAAATCTGCGTTTGCTTTCTAAACAGGGAAGTCATAGCATCCAAGTAGAGTTAAGCTCCTAAGTTCAAAGCACGCAATCCAAAGCAATTAAATAACGCGATATTGATCAAAACAACTCAATGCCAAACTGTTTTCCTTGCCCATTCTTGGCCAAGTTTAATGAGTTCCTTCATCTTGTGATTCTTAATGGTATCTAGGTCTCCTATTTCATTCCTTTATTATTTTATAGTTAAGTTTATCTGTTTGAGTTTGTTAAAAATTTATTGGAAATGGAGAGTGCTTGAATGATCAAAAGATTCAAAACCTTTTGAATTAGTTATTTTAGAGACAGTTTATATTATCAATGAATGAGTGGAAAATGCTATGTAAGTTTGTTTATTTATGGTATGCCTGTTTTTATAAAAAATTACAATCCAGGAATCCAAACGCTAATTTTAGTAGGATATAATTCCATGGTATATACGTGATTTTACCATTTTATGTGAAGCCGAGAAAATTAAGCTCGTAAGCATGGTTTCTTATGCTATGAAACGATCGTGAAAAGTCACTGTAAACCGAACCATTTATCAACAGATAAATCTGCTAACGTCAAAACCTTTTCAAAAAATGCTTGGAAAAACCCACGATGAGCTTAAGGATAAGGTTTAATTGTCATGTGACTGCAGGCCGGCCTTCCTCAAAGGATCAACACTCCTTAATACAAAGTATGGAGTCTTCCACTATGAAGCCTTTTAGTTTTCAAACCTTAGATTGTGGATCTACAAATTTTAGGATCGAATCTTCTTGACCACTAATTAGCAACTTTAGAAAATTTGTATGGTGTTGTATTTTTGTTTGGAAGGATCAATATTGCAGGCTGTTTGTATTTGTTATGCTGATTGTTGTTTGTAAAATTTGTATGCAGGCTGTTTTAGTGAAGCCCCAGCTCTTTTGGTGTATTTGTTATGCAAATTGAAATTGCTAAAAGCTGTACCTTGCTTGGTTAAGCCAGCATAAGTGATATGGTTGTTGAGGCTTATTAGCCTCGCTCTTGTTAAAATTGTTTAATAAATCCGGGACTGTCCATTATAAAAAGCCGATTAGTTCAAATTCTTATAGCAGCAATAGAACGATCATTTTCTTTCATAATATGTAAATTCATCTGATTAAAGTAATCTAATTTGATTTAGCGATATATGTGTTTGCACATCTTAGGCCTTTTCACATAGCGCAGCCTCATGAAAACAAGTGCTGGGCCTTCTAAAGTAAACCCGATTCCATAATGAAATATGTTATGAAATTATGACATTGCTTTTACAAATGCATCTGTCATATTTCTAGAATTCTAAGGCACTTCATTGACCCTTCTTTTATGTTGTGTATTTGTAGACGCATGATGATTGTGTAGTGTGTATACATGCTTTTTAAATAACACATTTTATTTTTCAACTGAATTTGATGACCCACTAAATATTTTTATAAAGAGTTGATGTAATGAACCAAAGATGGTTAAACATGATAATATAACTAAAAAAATAAGGACAAATTTTATAATTTCTACATGCAATGTAAATGTGTTATTTATAGGATACTGGAGAGCTGTATGAGCAAGACAGAATATCGAGAAGTGATGCAGCCCAGAATGGAGAAGTCATAGGTCGTGTACGACCTAACATGTTGATAGGTCGAGACCGACCTAAGGAGGAGATTAACGAGTTAACATGTCGTGAAGAATGGTGGAAAGTTCAAGTTTTAGGTCGCATCCGACCTAATGAAGTCTTTAAGTCATTCCAACGACTTAGTGAAGATCGACAACGACCTAGTGGGAATTTGCGAGTTAACGAGATACTGGAACGACCTAACGTGTTTCTAGCTCGTATACGATCTAACGAATTGAAAGATAGGTCGCTGTAACGACTTACCGAGTCAACTTGTATACGACCTACCGAGTCACACAGTGAAGAGGCAGAGCAATGTGGTGAAGTGTTAGGTCGTAAACGACCTAACGAGTCAAGAGATAGGTCGGTGAAGACTGGAGGCGTGGATCTTCTCTACCGACTTAACATCGGCGGTTGATTTCTTAAGTCGTACCTGTTTGATTTTTAGGTCGTTACCGACCTAAGTTAGGTCGCTGAAGCTTGGTGCCTGGATTCTATTGCCGACTTAATCTGAACAGTTGAAGTCTTAGGTCGTTCTGTTTGTAAGTCGTAAGTCGTCTTAAGTTGAGTCGTGTGTTGTTTGTTGTAGTTATTTTGAACATGTTGTTAAGTCGTTCTGTTATAAGGCTTAAGTCGTGATGTTTGTAAGTCGTAAGTCGTCTGACTTTTTAGGTCGTGACTGTTAGGTCGGCGACGACTTAGGAGTTGTATTTTTTTCTGTTTTGCGTGTTGTAGCCTATAAATAGGCAAGTTGTTTCATTTGTAAGGGTTGTTGATTTTTGAATAAAATTCTCTTTTGTTAGCTTTGTGCTTTCATTCCAATTGGTAGTTGAGTGTAATCTCCTATCTCCTCTTTCGGTTAATCGAGTGCGCTCGATTCAACGATTGTAGAAGCCGATTCGCGGAATCAAGTGCGCTTGATCAACGCTTGAAGAATTGAAGATCTTTGAACCCAGTATCGTGCGCGATCAACGAGTTCGGGATAACTAGAATTCGGTATCTTCGGATCAACGAATTCGGGCCTTTCAGTATTCATCAATCCATCTATTGCTACTTTCACCGATTGAAGATCGTTTTGTTTAATCCGCTGCGTCAGTTTTGGTATCAGAGCTTGTTTTAGCCAATCATAGCTAAATCGAGTCTTGGAGCCAATCATCTTGAAGAAGTTTGAATCGAAGTGAAGATTTGAGTTTGTTTATCACGGCCAAGAGCTAGTTGAAGTTGTTCGCGTTTATATTGAAGTTGTTTGATCGGATTTGAGTGGGAGGCCGAAACTTTGTCCATCGTGTTCATCGCGATTTGCAACAAAGTGGAAGTTTTCGATCCGTTTCATTTTGGATCAAAGTTCGAAAAGTGTTTGAATTGTGAAGTGTTGAAGAATTTGTGAAGTAATCAATCATGCCACCAAGGAGAGCTAATCGACATCAAAACGTTGAAGCTTTGTATCGAAGAGAAGAAGCTGATGAGATGGAACAAAGAATCAATGAAAACTTTAGTGAAAAGCTTAACGAAGGAATTGGCCGGTTAGAGAAGCTTATGACGGAGATGAATCAAAATCGGAGAAGGGTTTCACCTGAATCTAACCATGGAGGAAGCAGAGTCTCGCCACATTCCAATCGAGACAGAAGTGTTGATAGCGATCATAGAAGCATGGATCGAGATCGTGATAGGAATGTGACTGATCGAGATCGGAGGAATGTAGATCGTAGGAATGTTGGTGGTAGACGTGATTGTAGTAGAGATGTTGGTGGTCAGGATCGACATCGATATACATCGGATTGTGAAGAAGAATATGATGGTGGTAGTGTTCATGGACGAAGATGTGAACAAGGAAGAAATCAGTCAGAGTATGATCACAAGTGGGAATTTGGGATGAAAACTGAAATTCCAGAATTCAAAGGTGGTATGCAAGCGGAGAAGTTTCTAGACTGGGTGGCTAATGTTGAAGAGATTTTTGACTTCAAAGAAGTTCCAGAACATCGTAGAGTGAAGTTGGTTGCTACAAGGTTGAGGGGTAGAGCTTTGGCATGGTGGTAGCAAACCAAACTTACACGTGAACGAATGGGAAAGTCAAAAGTTGAATCTTGGGAGAAGATGAAGAAATTGATGAAAGCAACGTTCTTACCTTACAATTATCAATCTTTGATGTATCAACGTTTGCAGAACTTGAGACAGGGCACAAAGACTGTTAATGACTACGCAGATGAGTTTTATCAGCTTATTGCAAGGAATGATATTATGGAAACGGAAGAACAACTGACATCTAGATTCATTGGGGGATTGAGAATGCAGATCCAGGATATGGTGAATATGTTCGATCCAAGATCTATGGCGGAAGCACATCAAAAAGCGTTGGCTTGGGAGAAGCAGGGACGACGAGGAGGTGGTGTGTTTACTAATTCTAACAATCAAGTGAAGGGTGTTGGTGGGAGTTCTAATGTTTCTAAACCTATCAGTAGACCAGTAGTGAAGGAGGCTGAGAAGGCGAAAGTCAATAATGGTTTCAAATGTTATAATTGCCAAGAAATGGGCCACAAAAGTAGCGAATGTCCGAAGCCGAAGAAGAGAGCTATGATAGCGGAGGTTGAGGATGAGGATGAAGAAGCTGAATGTTCCAATTCACCACCTGATGAGGAGGAAGAAGAAGTGACGGGAGACGAAGGTTACAATCTAATGATGAAGAGGTCCTGTTTAACACCAAAGCAAGAGGAGGATTGTAGTTGGTTAAGGAGCAATATTTTTCAGTCAACATGTACTATTCTGGGGAAAGTTTGCAAATTTGTTATTGATGTTGGAAGCTGTGATAATATAATTTCTTCCGAAGCTGTGAGGAAGTTGGCGTTGAAGACTGAGAAACATCCGAAACCGTACAAGCTAGCTTGGTTGAGGAAAGGCGGGGAGGTGAAGGTTGGACGAAGGGCTCGTGTGAATTTTTCAATTGGGAAGAAATATAAAGACGAAATCTGGTGCGATGTGGTAGATATGGATGTCTGTCATTTGTTGTTTGGGAGACCGTGGCAGTATGATAGGGCGGTGCAACATGATGGGCGTACCAACAGTTACAGTTTCATGTTTGAAGGCACAAAGATTACTCTAGTTCCAAAGAAGCGACAACAGGAGGAAAACAAGTTGGAGGAGATTGAAGAGCTCAAAACTTTGTTATCTTTGAAGGAGTTCGTGAAGGAAGTAGAGGAGGAGCCTGAAGTATTTTTATTGATCGGATGGGAGAGTCAGGAAGCAGTTGAAATACCAGAAGAAGTAAAACCAGTATTGAAAGAATTTGACGATGTATTTCCAGAGGAGTTACCAACGGAGTTACCACCATTGAGGGATATTCAACACCAGATAGATCTTGTTCCAGGTGCTGTGTTGCCACACCGACCACATTATCGGATGAGTCCGAAGGAACATGAGGAATTGCGAAGGCAAGTGGAAGAGTTGCTTGTGTGCTGTACCAGCTTTATTGGTACCCAAAAAGGATGGGACGTGGAGAATGTGCACTGACAGTCGAGCATTGAATAAGATTACTGTGAGATATATATTTCCAATGCCGAGGTTGGATGACTTGCTAGATCAAATAAGCGGAGCTACTATCTTTTCGAAGATTGATTTGAAGAGCGGATATCATCAAATTCGTATCAGACTAGGTGATGAGTGGAAGACAGCTTTTAAAACCAGGGAGGGTCTATACGAATGGTTGGTAATGCCATTTGGCTTATCAAATGCGCCAAGTACATTTATGCGGGTGATGAATCATATTTTTAGACCTTTTATTGGGAAATTTGTGGTGGTGTATTTCGATGATATTCTGATATATAGTGGAAGTCCAGAGGAACATTTGAATCATCTGAGAGAAGTGCTGATGGTACTACGACAAGAGCAATTTTATGCTGCAACGAAGAAATGCGTGTTCATGACGCATAGTGTTTTATTTCTAGGGTATGTTGTTTCGAAGGAAGGTATACAGGTGGACCAGAGTAAAGTTGAGGCGATCAGAGATTGGCCACAGCCCAAGACGATAACGGAAGTTCGTAGTTTTCACGGGTTGGCTTCATTCTATCGATGGTTTATTCCACACTTTAGTAGTGTGATGGCACCTGTGACTGATTGTATGAAGGGTAAACAGTTTTCATGGTCAGAGGAAGCAGGGAGTGCTTTTGGGAAAATCAAGGAGTTGCTGACGTCGGCACCAATTCTAGTGCTACCAGATTTTCAGTTAGTGTTTGAACTACATACTGATGCATCCAAGGTTGGG
This sequence comes from Allium fistulosum, assembly GCA_030737815.1. Taxonomy (NCBI): domain Eukaryota; kingdom Viridiplantae; phylum Streptophyta; class Magnoliopsida; order Asparagales; family Amaryllidaceae; genus Allium; species Allium fistulosum. Next base: position 296,625,055 of record CM060905.1, on the reverse strand, counting down.
ATTGGAGGAGTGTTGAGTCAGAGGGGGTGTCCTATTGCATATTTTAGCGAGAAGTTGTCAGGAGCGAAGATGCGATACAGTACATATGATGTGGAGTTTTATGCTGTTGTGCAAGCTATTAAACACTGGAGACATTATCTATTCCAGAAAGAGTTTGTTCTGTATACTGATCATGAGGCCTTGAAGCATTTGCAAGGGCAAGACAAGATTTCAGCAAGACATGCATCGTGGATTGCATATCTGCAACAGTTTACTTTTGTTGTGAAACACAAATCAGGAGTGACGAATCGTGTGGCTGATGCTTTGAGTAGGAGGAGTCATTTGTTGACTACACTAAAGGTTGAAGTGACGGGGTTTGAAATGTTGCCAGAATTATTTGTCGATGATCCTTACTTTGCAAAGTTTGTTGATAAAGTCAAGAATGGGGAGACGAATGAATTCGTGATGGTAGATGGTTTTCTGTTCAAAGGAAATCGATTGTGCATACCTGAATGCAGTTTGAGAATGAAAATTGTGAAGGAGCTACATGAAGAAGGACATGTTGGGAGAGACCGTACATTACAGTTGATTTCACAGTCTTACTTTTGGCCATCGATGAGGAAAGAAGTGGAGAGGTTTGTGGAACGATGTCATATCTATCAGGTTTCGAAAGGAACTGCGACTAATGCTGGTTTGTATATGCCGTTACCTGTACCAACTAAACCGTGGGTTGATGTGAGTATGGACTTTGTGTTGGGGTTGCCAAGAACACAGTGTGGTAATGATTCCATTTATGTGGTGGTTGATCGATTTTCGAAAATGGCACATTTTATTGCTTGTAAGAAGACGGCGGATGCTGTTCATGTTGCTCAGTTGTTTTTCAAGGAGATCTATCGACTTCATGGATTGCCAGAATCTATTGTGTCGGATAGAGATACTCGATTTCTGAGTCACTTTTGGTTGAGTTTGTGGAAAATGGTGGGAACGAAGCTGAAGTTTAGTAGTGCTTATCATCCGCAAACGGATGGACAGACCGAGGTTGTGAACAGATCATTGGGAAATTTGTTGAGGTGTCTTGTTCAAGACAATCTGAAGAGTTGGGAGGTGAAGTTATGCCAGGCAGAGTTTGCCCATAATCATGCTGTAAATCGAAGTACTGGGTTCAGTCCATTTCAGATAGTATATTCAAACTTACCGAAGGGACCATTGGACTTGACGGTAGTGCCACAATCAAAGAGGACAGTTAAGAAAGCTGCTGATTTTGTTGAAGGGTTGACGGAATATCATAAAATCGTTCAGGAACGATTGGAGAAAGCAAATGAGAAATATAAACGATCTGCAGACTTGAAGCGAAGGAATGTTGAGTTTAATGAAGGAAATATGGTTTATGCAGTGTTAACAAAAGATCGTTTTCCAGTAGGCGCGTACAATAAATTGAAAGCACGAAAGATTGGTCCAGTAGAAATTTTAAAGAGAATCAATGAAAATTCTTATAAATTGAAGCTGCCAGATGATGTGTATACGTCTGACATATTCAATGTTAAGCATCTCGTACCATATCACAGGAATGAGTTTGTTAGGGAAGATGCAGAAAGTGCAAATTCGAGGACGAATTTTTCTCAACCTGGGGAGGATGATGCAGCCCAGAATGGAGAAGTCATAGGTCGTGTACGACCTAACATGTTGATAGGTCGAGACCGACCTAAGGAGGAGATTAACGAGTTAACATGTCGTGAAGAATGGTGGAAAGTTCAAGTTTTAGGTCGCAGCCGACCTAATGAAGTCTTTAAGTCATTCCAACGACTTAGTGAAGATCGGCAACGACCTAGTGGGAATGTGCGAGTTAACGAGATACTGGAACGACCTAATGTGTTTCTAGCTCGTATACGATCTAACGAATTGAAAGATAGGTCGCTGGAACGACTTACCGAGTTAACTTGTATACGACCTACCGAGTCACACAGTGAAGAGGCAGAGCAATGTGGTGAAGTGTTAGGTCGTAAACGACCTAACGAGTCAAGAGATAGGTCGGTGAAGACTGGAGGCGTGGATCTTCTCTGCCGACTTAATATCGGCGGTTGATTTCTTAAGTCGTACCTGTTTGATTTTTAGGTCGTTACCGACCTAAGTTAGGTCGCTGAAGCTTGGTGCCTGGATTCTATTGCCGACTTAATCTGAACCGTTGAAGTCTTAGGTCGTTCTGTTTGTAAGTCGTAAGTCGTCTTAAGTTGAGTCGTGTGTTGTTTGTTGTAGTTATTTTGAACATGTTGTTAAGTCGTTCTGTTATAAGGCTTAAGTCGTGATGTTTGTAAGTCGTAAGTCGTCTGACTTTTTAGGTCGTGACTGTTAGGTCGGCGACGACTTAGGAGTTGTATTTTTTTCTGTTTTTCATGTTGTAGCCTATAAATAGGCAAGTTGTTTCATTTGTAAGGGTTGTTGATTTTTGAATAAAATTCTCTTTTGTTAGCTTTGTGCTTTCATTCCAATTGGTAGTTGAGTGTAATCTCCTATCTCCTCTTTCGGTTAATCGAGTGCGCTCGATTCAACGATTGTAGAAGCCGATTCGCAGAATCAAGTGCGCTTGATCAACGCTTGAAGAATTGAAGATCTTTGAACCCGGTATCGTGCGCGATCAACGAGTTCGGGATAGCTAGAATTCGGTATCTTCGGATCAACGAATTCGGGCCTTTTAGTATTCATCAATCCATCTATTGCTACTTTCACCGATTGAAGATCGTTTTGTTTAATCCGCTGCGTCAAGAAGGCAATGTATTATCCTGAGAGAGTAGCTGATCTCTTCCAAAGCGATGAAGTGACAACTTTTGCAAATAATTGCAAGTCGAAAGTTGTGCAATTTGCTGCACAGTTAAAACGGTAAGATTTACATATTTTCTTATAAACCATTGATTAATTGCATGAAACTTTGATTGGTAGTTCCATTATATCTTTTCATAACAAATGCAAGTATTAATCATGTTTACAGAAAAAGAAGATAGAGAATTTGTTCGAGAAGAAGTGGGAAGAAATAAAATCCCGTACAAAGAATTCAAAATAAAAAAAGAAAGAAAGAAGAAGAAGTTAGAACAACCACCATGCCCACAAAAAGGACTTGACTCGTAAGAATATTTTCATTTTGTTCAACTGAAATACTGTAGCAATTAGTTTAGACGTGATGTTTATGTATATTGACCTTACTTGATCACCGACTGTTTCACTTGAATTTAATAAATAGAATATGCTTCTATATAATAGATCCTAGATTAGTTAGTTTTAATAAAATTATTTCTTGTTCAGCGGAAAATGAATGTTTTACTCTTGGAAGTGTATTTAGATTCTGACTTAAATAAATCCATTTCTTGTTATTACAGCATTTCCGCTAGTATAAATTTTGAGTAAGAAACCAAAAAATTATTTTGACTTCTTTAAATTAAAATAGTTTTAATAAAAGCAAAGACATTACTACTGTGATTATTAAAAAGACCCAAGCAAACACTTACTTCAAGTAAGTACACTCACATTTATATCAAAAAGAGTATGTACAAAGTACCTTTTTATGTATTTCAGTCACATTGTGTTATATTATTGCCGGACTAAAATTTAATTGCTCAAACTTATCATCTTCCATCAATAGAAAACATTCATCTTGGATGAAGTAAAAAGGAGCCCCCTGGCAGCTGCTAGCAACCTTTTAGTGCTATATTACATTAAACTTTGCTACTTCATATATATCCTTCGCTAGTAAACTGTTACTTACACATATAATTGATAGTAAACTGTAACTTTCACCCTAGGATCTGAATTTGGTTCAAGTGCTCCATGAATAGTGTGTATTCATCTTTAACCGTTCGGTCGAACATTTATGTATTATTAATTTGTGTTGTGTTGCTCACCTAAACTTTAAATGTTTCTTTCAGCTTTTCTCAGATTTCAGTTTCTCAACTTCTTGTACGCGTGCTGGGTTGTTTGGTACTGCTAAATTTTGCCCACCTGATTGTTTCCAGTACAAGGGGACACTAGATGTCTTCTACAAAGTCATTAGACAAGTAGGTTCAAATAACTTCTAATGGTGATTTCATGACATCAATTGATTTGTTTAGTTTATCTCATATTTATTGCTCCTTGTATGTTATTACCTTATCTGCACATACTGCAGTACTTAATAAAACATTAATGCAGGAAGGATTTTCTAGATTGTGGAGAGGTACAAATGCAGCCGAGTTCCGAAATGTGTACTATTGGAGAAGCAGTTGGATCGACCGTGGCTTGGCATAAAGACTTCGTTGCCTTCGACTAGTGTATTTCCTTAGGGTATGTGTTTTGCGATACAAAACTTTATCTTTCTTATGTATTTTGTGTTGTATCTTATTTTGGAATGGTTATGTGAATGTTGTTGTTTTGGTACTGTTTTAGTTGGTGATGTGAACGAATACTTTAGATCGTTTTATTTGGTATATATTGTGTTTTGTTCGAATTATATAAATATTAATATTTGTGAATGAATTTGATTCAGTTATGCATATTTATAGTTTTGGTAAATTATTAAATGGTGCATGCAATTATATTTTTGGGTTTAAATTGCAATCGATGTGGTTGTAATTAAAGTATATTACAACTGTGAATAACAGTTGTAGTAGATAACTACAACAGTTATCCAACAGTTGTCATACCTGCTACAGCACGAAATGTTACATATCTACAAGAGTTACCAATAGTTGTAAAATGGTTATTTGCAAGGGTAAGAAACAGTTGTAATATACAATATCACAACGGTTATATGCAACTAAAGAACACAGTTGTAAAAAATTGATAGTCTTTTACAACTTCTTAAAATACGACTGTTGTTCCACCGTTGTAATATATCTTTTACAACTGTGTTCCACCGTTGTAATATGCCTCTTTTGTTGTAGTGGTTGCAAAATATTTGGATGAGGATGTTGAAGATGATGAAGGAGGATGGGGTCTGGTTGGAAGAAGGTGGCGGTTCAAGGCAGGTTGTGGTGAGATGGACAGTTTTGTGTGGTTTGAGTGACAGTTTTGTATGTTTTGCAAGGTAGGTTGGATGATTAAATGCAAGGCAATTTTGTTATATGGTGATGGGTGTGGTGTTTCTGGTGGATGGATGTTTGGAAATGGTAGAAGTGAATGGCAATTGGTAATGGATGAAGGCACTGATGGGTGGCTGGCAGAGGCAGTTGCAATGTGGCAGTATTGTTGTGCACAAAAAGAATGTGGCTACTGCAGAGGTTGAATGATGGCCAGGGTAGTGACAAGGGGAGCATAGATGGTGGTAGGTGCAGCAGTGGCAGTTTTGTGATGGTAATAAGGAGTGGCAGTAGGCAATTGACAGAGGGAAGGTGTGAAGGCAGTTGGTATTGGTGTGGTTAAAGTTTATACGGTTGACAGAGGAAAGGAGTATAAATGTAATACAAGGAAATGCACAGTGAGATGGAGTGATGTGCAGTTTTATGGAAGTAGTTTGATTTGGTGGTGCGGAGGATGTAGTTTGGTTTGATGTGGTAGAGGCAGTTGTTTGTAATGAAGTTTTGAGGATATGCAGTTTTGAGGATGCACAGAGGTGAATGCATAGAAGTTGTAAGCACAAAGAAAATGTATCCATGGTGAAAATTTTGACTGAATTTTGTAAAACAGTGAATAAAATGTGAACAAAATTGTAATGTAAATTTTTGTTTTTGAAATGAAATGCAAAGTCTTCTTTTTTTTACTAGAAATGCAAAAGCAACTAGAAAAGCAACAAGAACACAAACAAAATGAAAACAAAACTTACACACAAACACACAACAATAATTTTTTTTAAATGCAACTCAATACACAAAATGAAAACACACTAAAATCAAACAAAAAATAATTCAAAGAATAGAATTAAAATAAAATTGCAATTTCCCAACAATGGCGCCAAAAACTTGTTTAGACGACGAATTTTGTATCGATTAGAAAACTGCCATTAAAAATTGTAATAAAAATAGCTGCAAGTGCACGGCGTTTAGTAAGTGGCGAGTACGGTCGATCCGTAGGGAATTGAATTAATTTCAAATTCTACTCAATCAAATTAACCCAAAAAGTTTGAGATTGTTTAAATTAAAAATAAATGCAAAAACTAACTAAAAATAAAAGTGATTAAAAATGAGATTAAAAGACAATTTAGAGGTAAATCCACTCTCATCCTCTCACATAAATCAACACAAAATCAATCTATGATCTCTCATTTTAATCTAAGTAGAATTAGTGATGTATTTATCATAAGTATGGTCTATTTATGTTATTAATTAACATAACTTAAACCATCAAACTTTAATACAGCAATAAAAACCACTTTGTTAAATGCCATGAAAATGAATATAAAACCAAAACAAAATCTATTTTAAGCATGATCTATTTACTATTTTTGATTAGTAACATAGATCATCAAATTTTGATTCTAATTTAATTCCATTATCAAAATCATTTAATTAGATGTTAATGTAAATTGTGTTTAGATTTGAGTAAGAATAGCCTATTTGTGATAAATAACATAGGCTATCAAATTTACTAATAAACTTACATAAACATCTAACTATCCATGAAGCATAAAAAGAGATCATAAATTAGCAGATATGTTGAATCTATATGATTAAGAGAGCTTCATTACCCCTAAATTGAAGAGGTTTAGCTTCTCATTTTTGTTATCATTTCAACACATGTAAATTTCAACATAGAAAAGCAAGCACAGTAAGAGCTAATTAAAATAAAAAGAGAACCAAACTACTTGCATAAAAATAAAACTAATTGCAATGAAAAGAAAGCTAATCTACTAACATGAAATAGAAGAAAGCATGTAAATAAAAGCAAGCATGAAATAAAAGCATGTAGAAAAACAAAGAAAAAAGAAGAGGCTTAGGAAGCCATTTTATTTCTCATTAATTTTGAGGCTACTACTTGCATAATATGTAAGTTGATTCTAAAACTTCATTACATGAACATAAGAGGGTTATTTATACATGACTAAAACCCTAATCAATTTTTAGGAAACTCCTTAAAATGCCCTTGAGGTAGTGTGGCCTCCAAGTTATTATTAGCATGAGCTTAATCCTCCATTAAATATGCATGTGCCTTTAATCCCCACTAACATATGCATTAGCTCATAATTGTAGTTCATGGTTAGTGGGTAGGCGGGGTCCTCCATGATGCGTGAATTCTTTTATTTCTTCATTCCATTGTCTTCCCTCACCTGTGCATGCATGAAACCACTTCCAAGTTGAATCCAAATTCCTACAAAACAACTTAAAACATGCAAGTAATTTTTTTCAAAATTAATTCACACATGAAAATTATCGTTTTGCCCCCATGTAGATGCATAACTGATGACTTGAAAGCATTTTTGAAATTTGGTTTTAAACATGTAAAAACACCCAATTATGACATTTGTTTAAATAGAAGTATATTAAATGTGGAAGTAAAAATATGCATATTTATGTGCACATCAAGTGTTATGGTAGCTCTAGGCCTCATTATAGTACTTTGGAAATACTATGGTATTTTTGATTTGAAATGTTTTCGATTCGGAGAATAATTTTAGACTTTTGAAATTTTCTATGGTATGTTACTTAGAAATAGCTTTTGAATTTTTCGATTTTACTCCAATCGTTTTGGGAATGTTTTAAAAGTATTTCGGGAGGTATTTATTTTATAGAAAAGTTAATATAATACTGAATGTTTATTTTTATGGAAAATAAAAAGGAATTTATCTTTTATAATAAAGTGATTCCGTTTTAAAAATAGATAGAAATTTTTTGGAATAAATATTTCTAAAAGATATATATAAAATGTTGTACAGAAAGCTAGATTTATAAACAGTAATTTATTTATAAATGATATTTTTTAAAGGGAAAATGATATCATTTTGAAGAATTGAAATAATAAATCACATTTGTGAAATTATAGAGATATATAAAATGATTATTTATGAAAAGTATTTAATACTATCTTAAAATCGAAGATTTGTAAAGTATATGAGAGATAAAATGAGCTTTATAAATAAATTTGGAGATTTATAAAATGAGCTTTATAAATAAATTTGGAGATTTATAAAAGGAGTTTTATAAATCGTAAGGAGATTTATAAAAGGAGTTTTGTAAATATTTTAAAAGAGAAAAGAAGTTCTATAAAAGGAATGAGATATGGTTTCCATAAATGATTAATTCAAATTATGGTGGTATGGAAAGTATTTTTTTCATACTTAACACCATATTCCGAGGTGGGGAAACTTGTCCCCATCTAGAGAATTAAGAATGTATGTCGAGGCAAGGATATTACGCTAACTTGTCCGACTATTTTGTTGATCGAGGGATAGTACAAGTTTGAAATCGGGAAGTTGTAGTAAGTATTTTGATCTAATTTCCATAGAATCCATTTACTTACACCAAAAGGAAAGTGGTTTGGGTTTATAATAAACAATATTTTTAAATGACATTTGCTTTGGCCCATTTAAATATGGTTTTGAAAATGTGAAATCTTTCTTAAGGTTTTGTGAACATACTTATACAATTGGATAAGTATATAAATACTTTTCTAAGTATTGAAAGTGAAATGGTTTGTTAATATACTTATACCGTCGAGATAAGTATACGAATATTTTTCAGGTATTGAAAAGAGTTGAGAGCGTTGTGAGTATATCTTTTGAAAAAGGTATTTTAATACGAATATTTGAAAAGAGATTTTAATTAATGAAAGGATTAATTAAAGAGGCTTAGTGATTGATTATGTGCTTAATCATGCTTGGCTTCCATATGAAGTTTAATCTCTGGTTGGTTTGTTTGTTTGTTTGATAGCTAAATAACTGATTATCAAATCTTGGCCAATTTTGAAACTATTGATTGTCGGTTCGAAGAGACCGGGATCAGATATATTATCCGAAAACCACTTTGAACTAGCATAAGCTTTTGAATTTGGAAACATCTTAAAGACGATGGAATCGAAGATGGAGTTCTTAAAAGTGCAAGGGCTACTTGCTACTAATCCCGAGGATGTAGTTGAAGTAGTGCCTTCGGTATGTTCATCCTAGAACAACTTATATGGATGAATGCTGGCATTACTCTATTACTTGGAGGACATCAGCATTCCAAGTGGGATTTGTTAAAAGGCTAAAGGTAATCTTAAACCTCACACACGGAAATGACAAAAACAGGGGATATGCAGCAAAGCTATATGGTCTGCTACCATTAGGGTATGATCATCCCAAATCTAGATGTAACGATCCGCTATTTCGAACCATTCGCATCCACACATGTCGGACTTGAATTGCTCAAAATATCAGATTGTTAATTTATATTTGGCAAATCTCAGCATATACAGTAAATAAATCAATCACAGAATCACAGCCACAGAGTATTACAATAATAAGCAGTGGAATAGATAAATAGTAGTTCATAAAGCTACTATATAAACAACAGAGTTTGAAATAAAATACAACAGAATATCTCAAATACAATGTAGTCTCGAATACAAACAGATGACAAGACTGAACAAAACAACTGGAATAGCTGAATAGATAAGACAGTTCTTCAAGTAAAGCTCCAATCTCCAAAGGTGAGTCTCAAATGCTGTGACACTCAGTCTGACCCGAGCGTAAAGCAAACAAAAAACACTCGAGTCAGGATTAACATTCTTATATTAATAAATTCAACTCAAGTGAAATGTCTACTGAAATACAAGTAACTTAAAGGACGTTTGGGATTTCCATCCTCTAAGGATCCGTGGAACTATCTACTATGTAGTAATATACGCTATAATAATATGTCTATAGTAAGGTAAAACTATTAAAATAGTGTTAAGGCGTTACCCATATCCCCCTTAACACATTTTATATATTCCCATAGTCTATACAATGTCGTGCGCTCCTCCGTAAACTGGAGGTTTACCCAGAGGACATCACATAGGTACGGTACAAAACAAACTCATAGAAGGTGCGATAGGGCATGCGCCAAGGCACTCGAGGCAATCCCAGGGTAGATATATCATTTGCGGATTTGGACTAGTGGTAACGCATAGCAGCTACTACCACCCATCTCATGACACACTCCCAAATCAAAGGGTGCACCCAATCAAATCACAAAAGATATAGAATGGTATCGAAGAAATGTGTCCGATAGGAGGAATGACCTCACTTGGCCCTACATGGCTCCTGTTTTAGCCGCATCAAGCTGACTCACGGGAGTGAGGGCTATGTAAATACCATATAGAACCATCACCAAACCATCCTACTTCATTCTGGAATCTCCAGCACGTGCATAGTTATTAAAGTGGTTTTCGGTATTGGCAGAGAGTATGACAATATCCGATCACGGTCTCTTTAACAACCGAACGCTTATTTCACACCGTGGTCATTTCATTTCAAATAATTCATACTTCAAATCAAAATATCATATTCATTTCAAAACCATATCAAATTCGATATCATTATTCACTTTAAATAATATTCATTTCCAGAACCGTAACAATTTCAAATTTATAGCACTTTTCGAAATCATAATACTTTTGAAATCATAACACTTTTGAAACCATAACACTTTGAAATCATAACACTTTTGAAACCATAACACTTTGAAATCATAACACTTTGAAATCGTAACACTTTTGTAATCATAACAGTTTGAAATCATAACACTTCCCACCTAAACAGTTTAGATGTTGAAAATTGTATACATATTAAAATACTTTATAAATTAAAATAGTTTATATATATAATAAAATACTGTATATAATAAAATTAGTTTCCTCCAATTTCACAAATCGATTTAAATCATCTTAAGTACAAAAATTCAATTTAAATCACTTCCAGTTTAACCATTTCAATTCAAAGTTCAAAGATTCAAGTTTAAATATTCAAACATTTACAATATAAATTTCATTTATATTTCAACATTTAACTTTAAATTTATTCAAATTGGGAATTATTCCCTTAACCATTTTTATAACAATTTATTTAAATCCCAATTTATACATCTAAATCAATATTAAATATTCAATCTCAATTTTATTCAAATTTGAGAATACTCATTTAATCAGTTTTTATCAAATCAAGCTATAAATCATATCTTCCAAAATATCAAAACCAATAAGTTCAATTCAATTCTTTATTTAAATTCAATTTTTAACCAATTTAAATTCCAAGTCAACATTAGTTTATCTTCCCAACCTTTATTATTAAAGTTATAATTTTTTTTAAAGTATTAATATAAATTTAAATAATTACTTAAACATATTATATACTAATTAAATTAAATTTTTATTAAATTAAATCTTATTTTATATATTTTTAAAATAATAGAATCATAAGAAAATCTTAAAATTTAAAATTTCAAAACTAACTTATAAATAAAAATTTCCAAAACATATTATTTTAAAAATATCTAAATTTTTATACATATATAAAAATAGCATTTATATAATATAAATTAAAAATCAATGTTTATAAAACCCATATATTTCTTTCCCAAACTTGGAAATCATTCCAAAATATAGACCAGCGGTGTTCGTATATAATTTTCTATCCTATGGTCAAGTGATACGGATATTTATCATTTCAATCCACAATTTAAATATTTATGGGTATATATAATTTCAATCGGCAATCCTAAAATTTCAAATTCAATGAAAATCGCTTGGGCTTATCATTTCAATCCATAACGATTTTCTCCTATTCTACAAGATCGTTCGGGTATGTATCATTTCAACCCATAGGGAATTTTATACTAACAGGGAACTTGCAGAGTGAGAACATATATGATAATAATATAACATATCAACAACAGACATATGTCATTAATAACAAGTTAAATCATAATATAAATGACAGGTCATGGTGTTAGATGTCACAGGTGAATAATTACAGATAATGGCATAACATATACAGCAATTATATAATTAACAGTTCAATTTAGCAGCATATTTCAAATGTCGTTTCAAGTGAAATCAAATTTAATAAATATAAGAATGTTAATCGTGGGTGATTGCTCACCTTTCGAGGCTGGAGGAATTTGATACACAACAAGCTAAGAGTTAGATCACGATCTAGACAATCGATCAATCCAAACAACAACCTCAAAGCGAAGTAAGCTGAACACGGGTTTGACGGACAAAGCTGATAGATAGGAATCGATGAGAACAAATCAATCAACTTGATATAAATGGATAAATATATATTATTATTATTATTATTATTTTCTTAAAGTCAATATTTTAAAACTTATATAAACTAACATATCATACTTTAAGATCCATATTTATTATAAAATCAATATTAAAATTACACACACATAAAAATAAAAGATCTTTACATGTTCTATTTCAAAATTATTTTCAATACATGTGTAAAGCAAATCAGGCTTATGCAAAATAATCTAGAAACTTGTACATATATCTTTGCTTCACCATATATATATAATGCTTGAAACCACTGACAAAATCAATATATATATATACCGATATATAAAGTCATTAAACAACATATATATACATAAATCGTCATAGATATGAAATTTATATACACAGTAGACTTATAGAAAATAAACATAAATATATAATTCGATAGAAAGTAATATACCATTTATTTCCTTCCAAAATTTCAAAAATTATTTTCAAAATAAAATATCTTTACACTATTAAAATCCATATATTTTTGAAAACCAAATTCACATATACTTACATATCAACTAATGTATATGAACATATATAAAATCTTACATATAGTTTAAAAACAATGTATATATCATAAAAGTAAATATTTATACGACCTGAAATATATTATATTCATTTATATACTTTATATAATCTAACATATATAACTAACATATGCACTGACAATATGTAATACTAACATATATAATTAATAGGTTATATACAACTACAAGCATAAACGACAACTTATATATAAACTATTATAAATTTATACATTGAAACTCAACATATTTATATAAATTAATATATATATATATAAACTTATATAATATAACACTTAAACATATTATAATTATACTCCAAATCTGTTAAAGTAAACATATATATACACAACTTTTAGAAATCAATACTTAATAAACAATATAACTTTCAGTATTCAAGGCGGTACGTATATATACATAGCAATATGAAAACCTTTCTGCCAAAAATGTATATATATATGGCAGCACAGACCATAAACTAAGATGCTAGATTATCAAAGCAATATATATATATATACACACACTTAACCTTTTCATATATAACAAGTAAAAGTTAAGAGAGGGGACTCACGGCAAGGTTTTGGTGGAGTGGATTTAGGGGTGGCTATGCTCGGCCTGGTGGCAGAGAGGGGGAGGCCGAACGTGGTAAGGGGAGGTTAGGTGATCGGCGGCCGAGCATAGGGAAGCGGGGAGGACGAAGGCGAGAGGTGGTGATGACTTCGGCCATGGGAAAATTGGAGGCATGGTGGGTGGTGAGGCGGCTGTGCTAGCGAGAGGGAGGGGAGGCCGAACTCAGGTGGTCGGTCAAAGCCCGCGTGGCAGGGGTACAAGGCCGAAGGGAAGGTCAGGCGGGTTGTGGTGCTTCGGTGTCTATTTGAAAGCATGGAGGCAGAGCAGTTTTGATCGGCTACTGGGTTGGCGGACGCGTGGGATGGAGAATGGCGTACGACTGGAAATTGAAGGAAGGTGGATGTAAAAATGGAAAGGGGAAGGAAGAAGTTGAGGGTAAGGGAAGAAGTCTTAGGTAAAAGCAAAAAGAACAGGTGATAATATATAGATCTATATTATTTTATTTCAAATAACGTAACCAAACGAATCAGATAAAAAAAATTTGAATAGGAAACGGTTATAGTCAGAAATATTTAATTTTGAAAATTTGAAAAGTGTGACCTTTTTGTTTTCGGCCGTTTCACAACTAAATGGTCACAGAGTATTAAAAGCTCCAAAGTGGATACGATATGGCCATTCGTTTCCATGGATTTCGCCACGTACCGGACTTCGAAATGAACAAATGAATATACTATGGAGATCAGCACGACGAGACGATCAAAATGGTACACAGATATCAGCGATACGACCATCCTATCAAAAGTCGATATTTCGCTGCTAATCTGTTGCTAATTCGTCGAAAATAAGATAAACGGGGCCAGAACAGCCCAAATTTGACGAAACGAATTATGACGTCTCACTCAGAAAATGATTTACAAATTTATTGTATAAAAATATTCAGGTTTGGAAAACCTTTTATTATCATCAAATATTAACTGATTTAAATTTAAATAAAATTACACAATAAAATAAACTTCCATATTACCTGATGAAAATTTACCATTTGCTATGTTTATATAGATGTATTCCAAATATCCAATTTTTATTTCCAAATTCAATTATTTAAAATTTCACAAATTTCAGTTAATTACGTTGTTTAAAACCATTAAAATTTACGGGTCGTTACACTCTCCCCCACTCAAAACTTTTCATCCCCGAAAAGGAACGAGGTAGGAGAATAGAAACAACCTGGAAAAAAATAGATTGAAATACCAAATATAACAATTAATTTAAAACCATATAAACTACATTTATTTTAAAATTGGTTTATATTCAATTAGTTGATTCCAATTCATTTTATTTAATCAATCAAATTTATTTGTGTTCACATTTGATTGGTTTCATTTCCATATATTTTTATTCAATTGATTTGTTTCCCATTTATTAATATTTATTACAAAATTTTCACAACAATTTTTTATTTATTTTACTCATCTATTAAATCTATTTGATCAACTATAGTTAATTCCACCTCAACATTTCAACTTCAACTGTTCAAAACCATATAGATTTCAATTTTAAATAAATTAATATTCAACAATTTGGTTTAATCCATTTTATTCAACTAATAAATAGTCATTCAATTTAAAATTTCTTTTCTTTCACTTTATCAACATTTCTTTTAAACAAATTCATTTTTAAATTAACTCATTTATTTTATCCATTTATCTTCAGCTAAGTTGATTCCATTAGAATTCGATTTCAACTATTCTTAAGTCCATATTTACTTACTTAAATAGCATTTAATTTAATATATTATTCAATTTATTTTCACTAAATCAGTGTATAAACATTTACTATAACCATCCACTTTTTATTATAAATGTCATTAACAAAATTTCATTTCTAGACATCCTATTTCATATTGCTCCGTTTATATTGTATATTATTCAATTACATATTCTCAATAACCTTTAACAATTTCTAGGTAAGTTATATTAAGGTTATGAGTGTAATTAAATACTATAAAAAAATTTCTTTCATTTACAACATTTATATTAAACCAAATTTTAGTTTGAACCATTTATTACTTACGTTTCCTCTTGTATGACCTTTAATTATATATTCACCCTAACATTTTAACTTTTTAAATATTTTAGTTAAGTTATATATATTAGAATGCAATTGATTATTATACAAGAATTTTTTTTCAACTATTTCAAGGTATTTTAAATTCCAATTTAAATTTTAAACATTTCAAATATTTCAACAATTTTGATTCATTTCAAAAAAATTGAAAATTCTAACTTAACACAGAATTTAAGAATCAAATTTCCTGTTTCACTTGCAATCATTTTGAAATAAATATATACACATACATATATATTTTATAAATCAAATTATACACCAGGAATTTAAATCAAATCCATTTTTCCCAAAACAAAAGTGTAGCAAAGCTACTAAGGGGCCTCACTACTTCGAGACTCAAAAATGAATGTCGATGATGCTGCAGTCAACACCGAAATTATTTTCCAGCGACAAATAGGAGAATACCGACTTACTTCTTCAAAAATTCTTTGGAAACAACTTCTACACGGACATACTTTCAAATAATGCAAAATTTAAGACTTTAAAAACCAAATTTGAAAGCACCAGAAATTTAAATTCTCAAATTCTGTAATTTAAATTCATTTCTTTTCAAATCAAATTTATAAACCATATTTTTGAATTTCACTTCTTCTAATCTTCTAACATACAACAATAGTTAATGGTTTAGTAGTGTTGACAAAAATAATAAATGATAATCTAATATTATCATTCCTAACAACCTGTTTTATTAACTATCCAGTTTCAGAAAAATTATACTTATATATATATATAATATGACCATATATAAAATTATTCCATTTATCAATTTCAAAAACAATATTGTGTCAGTTTGCTCTGTTCAAGTGTTTTAGAATTCCTATCGATAACATTAGCTAGACGAATCGATCGAAACCCAAAATTCAAACTTAACAACTCAAAAAACACAATATGAAATATATCTTATTTTAATTACAAATACACTCCCTTACTCGATGATTCAAGGATGGATAGAGATCCACATATAGAGGGATCCTAATCAAAGAGAATTCTGACTAACGAGATAGACTCGTTAGTCAGATAAAATAATTAAATAACAAAAGAGGAAAGGTGGATAGACTTGTATTAATCGCGGCGACCTTAACCCGTCAACCGAAATTTCAGGAATAAGATCGATGCATAAATCAATTTTACCGCTTGAGAAGGAGAGAAGTGACTTCACCAGAACATCCGTTAATAGTCGGATAACAGGGGTGGAATCAAGATCACTAGGTTGAGCATCAAACGAAAGATAAAACTGCCTGCTAAATCCTGAGGCAATTGACATTTGATCAAAAGAGAATTTCCTGGATCGTCTACTAAGATATGGTTCGGGCTTGACAGGAAAATGACAACATCGTAAGCCGAGGAAATAGAAATCTCCGGTGAATCGAAGCCGGTTGTAAAGGAGTTCACCCCTTTACAAATCATACTAAGGTTGTCGGAACAGAAATGGAGTTATGGGATTCTCCAGTATCAAGAAGAACACGAATAGGGAGAGACAAGAATGGATTTCAAAAAAAAGGAAAAGTTCCAAAATTCAAAAGAAATCCTAATCAAAGAGGAGAAATTCAAGCTCGAACAGAGGCGATTCTGTAATTAATTTTTACTCCATATGCTAAGTTTTGCCCAAACCAAAGCTCTGATACCACTTGTAATGACCCGATATTTCGAACCAGTCGCATCCATACATGTCGGACTTGAATTGCTCAAAATATTAGATTGTTAATTTATATTTGGCAAAACTCAGCATATACAGTAAATAAATCAGTCACAGAACCACAGACACAGAGTATTACAATAATAAGTAGCGGAATAGATAAATAGTAGTTCATGAAGCTACTATATAAACAACATAGTTTGAAATAAAATACAACATAATATCTCAAATACAATGTAGTCTTGAATACAAATAGATGACAAGTCTGAACAAAACAACTGGAATAGCTGAATAGATAAGACAGATCTTCAAGAAAAGCTCCAATCTCCAAAGGTGAGTTTCAAATGCTGTGACACTCAGTCTGACCCGAGCGTAAAGCAAACACAAAACACTCGAGTCAGGATTAACATTCTTATATTAATAAATTCAACTCAAGTGAAATGTCAACTGAAATACAAGCAACTTAAAGGATGTTTGGGATTTCCATCCTCTAAGGATCCGTGGAACTATCTACTATGTAGTAATATACGCTATTATAATATATCTATAGTAAGGTAAAACTATTAAAATAGCGTTAAGGCGTTACCCATATCCCCTTTAACACATTTTATATATTCCCATAGTCTATACAATGGCGTACGCTCCTCCGTAAACTGGAGGTTTACCCAGAGGACATCACATAGTTACGGTACAAAACGAACTCGTAGAAGGTGCGATAGGGCATGCGCAAAGGCACTCGAGGCAATTCCAGGGTATATATACCATTTGCGGATCCGGACTGGTGGTAACGCATAGCAGCTACTACCACCCACCTCATGACACACTCCCAAATCAAATGGTACACCCAATCAAATCACAAAAGCAATAGAATGGTATCGAAGAAATGTGTCTGATAGGAGGAATGACCTCACTTGGCCCGACATGGCTCCTGTTTTAGCCGCATCAAGCTGACTAATGGGAGTCAGGGCTACGTAAATACCATATAGAACCGTCACCAAACCATCCTACTTCATTCTGGAATCTCCACCACATACATAGTTGTTAAAGTGGTTTTCGGTATTGGCTGGGAGTATGACAATATCCGATCCCGGTCTCTTTAACAACCGAACGCTTATTTCACACCGTGGTCATTTCATTTCAAATAATTCATACTTCAAATCAAAATATCATATTCATTTCAAACCATATCAAATTCGATATCATTATTCACTTTAAATAATATTCATTTCCAAAACCGTAACACTTTCAAATTTATAGCACTTTTCGAAATCATAATACTTTTGAAATCATAACACTTTTGAAACTATAACACTTTGAAATCATAACACATTGAAATTATAACACTTTGAAATCGTAACACTTTGGTAATCATAACAGTTTGAAATCATAACACTTCCCACTTAAACAGTTTAGATGTTGAAAATAGTATATATATTAAAATACTTTATAAATTAAAATAGTTTATATATATAATAAAATACTTTATATAATAAAATTAGTTTCCTCCAATTTTGCAAATCGATTTAAATCATCTTAAGTACAAAAATTCAATTTAAATCACTTCCATTTTAACCATTTTAATTCAATGTTCAAAGATTCAAGTTTAAATATTCAAACATTTACAATATAAATTTCATTTATATTTCAACATTTAACTTTAAATTTATTCAAATTGGGAATTATTCCCTTAACCATTTTTATAACAATTTATTTAAATCCCAATTTATACATCTAAATCAATATTAAATATTCAATCTCAATTTTATTCAAATTTGAGAATACTCATTTAATCACTTTTTATCAAATCAAGCTATAAATCTTATCTTCCAAAATCCCAAAACTAATAAGTTCAATTCAATTTTTATTTAAATTCAATTTTTAACCAATTTAAATTCCAAGTCAACATTAATTTATCTTCCCAAACTTTATTATTAAAGTTATAATTTTTTTAAAAAGTATTAATATAAATTTAAATAATTACTTAAACATATTATATACTAATTAAATTAAATTTTTATTAAATTAAATCTTATTATATATATTTTTAAAATAATAGAACCATAAGAAAATCTTAAAATTTAAAATTTCAAAACTAACTTATAAATAAAAATTTCCAAAACATATTATTTTAAAAAAATCTAAATTTTTATACATATATAAAAATAGCATTTATATAATATAATTTAAAAATCAATGTTTATAAAATCCATATATTTCTTTCCCAAACTTGGAAATCATTCCAAAATATATACCAGCGGTGTTGTAACAGCCCAAAAATTTTAGCAATATTTTATTCTTTAATTTTAACTCTGGATTTTATTTTACGGAAGATGAATTTCTAAATTTAATTATAAATAATCACCCAAGATTTTTTTATATAAGTAAATTCTATAATTCTTATTTTGTTTAAAACTCAACATTTATTGAAGTTTCAAATCTTTAAATTTCTAATTTTCCAATCTTTTAGTTTAGTTGAATATATTCATAACAAAGTTTTATTTCACTTTTGTTCTTTAGAAATGGACTATATACTTTTAAATTTAATCATTTATATTTTTCTTAGTTACGTTTAGTAATAGATTCTTAGTACATGGTAAATGAATAAAAACCCAATGTAAACAAATCATGTTTTCTTAAGTAATAGATTGCAAAATTTATGTATAATTAAACTATTAATTACGCAATTAAAAAGGCGCGTTATTTGATGGAATAAATAACGTATAAATAGGAAAACGTATAAAATTTAAAACCGTTGTTTTGTTATATTTTGGTCATAAACTATTGCGTCTGTTGTACGCACTTTTAAAATATATTTACTTTCCTTTTGATTTAATAGAAGCGTTACCCGCAAAATTAAAACCGTTCACATTCTAATTATGGTCTTTGTTCCTAAATCAATTGTCGTGCACGTTTAAGGGAGGAAATTCACTGTGCCTTGCCATTTCTTCCATTTGTTATAAATGTATATAATCTTTTGACTCTTCCAAAGAGCTGTTAATAATTTTTTATTTTTTTTAAAACTAGATTAAAATCATCTGGGGTTTCCACTTTCCTTTTTGTGAATAATTGCCAATTTTTAATTCATAGACGTTTCAAAACAATAAATATATTTCTGTCCTTCACCTTAATCAACATTTAAACACGTTCGCATCAGATTTTCCATTTCCGTTTAAAGCTAATTGATTACTTGCCATTTCTCTACCCTTTATTCACGCCAATTTCGCTGACCAGTGCAAATTATTTCTTGCCTATCTTTCACCAATCAACGCATCCTATTCCTAAGAATTTCTAAACGAATAAAAATTGTTAGCAAATAATTCTTGTCGTTTTTATCAATCAATGCAATAGATGTTGCCCATAACTTCTCATCTAAATCAATGCGTGATTGCATAAAGATGGTATCACGTATCAATCGGATTTGTTTGCCCTTTTGAATTTGTTTTCATGCATGAAATTTGGCTTAGTTACCAAAATTCAGGCACCCTTTAATAATGCACTAAAATCATTTATTTCTTTTAACATGCTAAATTTCAAATTTGACTTGCCATTTTCTTTCTGCATTTGATTTGTAAACGAACGGAATTCCTTGGCCATAAAACTCTTTCCTTTCGGGCCATAAACCTCTCATGCCTTGATTACGCATATCCCTATTTCCTTGCGTGCAAAGCAACCAATATTTTTCCTATAAATTAAAGCCTCGTACCATTTCCATTTCATCTCTTTTGGCCTCCATCTTCTCCAGTACTAAACTCACGCATCCCCTTTGAAAAAAAAGAAGCATCGCATCAAGCAATTTTCCACTTCTTTTGTTCTCTTCTTCCTTGCGTGTGCCAGTAGGTATGGCCTCTTCCTCCTCTTGTTTCCTTTTCATTTTGCTTTGTTTATGTAGTTCCATCCTTCTATTATACGGAAAAAAAGGAAAATTTGTGTCACTGTCATGATTTACCTGCATGCACATATGGGCCAAGCATGGAAATGAGTTGTCAACTCTTGAACCTAAATTTGTGTCACCTTTTGCATGCTTAAAGAAAAATAAAGGTTGCGTGCACTGTTCTTGCCTTTTTAAAATCACTACCTGAATTTCCCACTAGGAATCACGTACATGCATATAATTTAGATGTGTCAAATTATCTCGTTCAATTTTTTTTTAAAAATTTCGCTTTGATTTGTGATTCAATTCGAGTACTAAGTTTGATTTATTTATCTTGTTTCAAGATCGAGACCAGTTTGTCTCCTCTTCCAATTTTTGATCGTGCCCTCTGTTCTTCTCTTTCGGGGTAGATATCGTTGTTTGATTTGAATCTTCAGCAGCGAAAGGTGAGTATTTCTCACCAGACAAACATACTTGTATATCTGTGAATTAATCATAAGTGTAATTGTAAATTTATTTTATTTAATTTTATCTGCCTGTGATATAAACTTATGATGTTAAAACCCCATTATTTAATTGACACCTCATCAGTTGTATTGTCTATTATTATATTTTGCAGATATACTATTTATTATTATTTACTGTTAAATCACACTACCAGTTTCATGTAAAATAGAATCGTTTCGGGGTAAAATGATAGGCCTGAACGATATTTAATTATTTATTTTTTTATTTATTTTATTTAACTTGGGATTGCGGGTTTGAAATAATAAAACGCGGTTTTTCTTTGTAAACTGCGGATTGAAATGATACATATCCGTATCATTTGACCTAGGCTAGAAAATTATATACAGACCCGTGGTTTATATATTTTTCTAAAAATTTTAAAATATTTTAAAAATGTAAATATTATGATATTTTGATTTAAACTTTATTAAAATGATTTCTATAAAATATTTTTGATTTTCTACAAATTAAATAAGTGAATTAAGTAAATGGTGAAGTAGAATTTGAAATATAAGTTAATTTTGGAATTTATGATTTTGTTTATAAATGGAATTTATGTAAAGTAAGAATATATGACAAATTTGATTTAAAAACGAATTTAATGATTTTATTAAGAAATAATGATTTTATAAAGTGTTAATGATTTTGTATAACTTAAAATATGAAATAAATGAATATTTAAGTTGAATTTGGAAATATAACTTAAATTGAATTTTTGTGAAATTTGTTTAAAAGTGAAATTTTAATTAAGTAAAATAAATGGAAATAAGTTATATTTTGGAAATTCAAACTTAGTTGTTAAGTTAAGAATTTAATTAAAGAAATGAAAATTAAATTGTTATTTAATTTGATTTTTGTATGGAAATTTGACTTTATAAAATCATAGAAATAAAGGTATTTAAATGATTGTTTTTAAATGTGAAAATATATGATTTTATAAGTTAAAATGATTTATATTAAAAGTTAATTATGTGTGAAATTGTAAATAAAACTCTGAATCTGATTTGACAACATTTTTGAAATGTAATGTAAAGATATTACAGCATTGGAAAATCCTGTAGTTGTTTAAAATGAACCAAATAGCAAATTTGAATTAAGGGTTATTATAGCACTTTGTTAGTGCTATAGTTGTTAAATTTAACTAAAATTTTAATTGAAACTAAATTAAGATATTACATCATTTTAAATGCCATCGTTTGTTAATGAACCGTTTTTAAACATAACATTTCGTAGCATTTTCTAAGTGCTGCGAAAGTTGAATTTTCTTTGTTTAATAAATTCAAATGAATAAATGATCTTTGAAAAAGATTAAATTTTGGGAATTAAATATTTAATTATTAAATATAATGAATTGACTTTAAATGATTTAAATGGAATAGTTGATTTGGGAAATACAACTATTTTGAAATGTGATTAAATGGTATTTAAATTTAAATTAAATAGATGATATTTTGAAATGATATTTTGATATTTTGAAATGAATTTGAAATAATATAAAATCTTGTAATAAATAATTGAAGTTTATATTAGTATGAAAAATATTTGGTTTACTTGTAATTTGAATCTATTTAAAAGATATTGGACTTATGAAATAAGGATAATAAAGCTTTGGAATTTATTTTATAATTTGAATAGTTATTTTGTGGATTAAATCTATATTTGAAATTTATAAGATTTGAAATGGTCTATGGAAATTTAATTGAAATAAATGATTGAATTGAATTGAAACTTTGGAAATTTTAATACTTGATTTGAAAGTACAATAATTACACTTTTAAATGGTTTAAATGAATTATTTTGATTGAAATATAAACCATTTAAAAGGTGACTTGGAATGATAATAAATGAATTATATCTATAAATTTAAAAAGTATATAAAGTTGAATATTTAGATTTGAATTCAAATTATATTTTGATATATTAAATGATTTGAAATGAAGTTTTTGAAAGATATGGTATTTTGATATATTAAATGATTTGAAATGAAGTTTTTGAAAGATATGATAT
The DNA here is from genome assembly GCA_030737815.1 of Allium fistulosum. Lineage (NCBI taxonomy): Eukaryota > Viridiplantae > Streptophyta > Magnoliopsida > Asparagales > Amaryllidaceae > Allium > Allium fistulosum. The sequence goes on along the minus strand of CM060905.1, from coordinate 296,601,645 downwards.
TTTGATATATTAAATGATTTGAAATGAATTTTTGAAAGGATATGATATTTTGATATATTAAAATGATTTGAAATGAAGTTTTGAAATGATATGATATTTTAAATATATTGAATGGTTTGGAATTGATTTAATCTTTATTTTGATAAAGATTTTGATTTGAAATGATATTCTATTTTGAAGTATAAACTGTTTTAAAATTATAACCACGGGTTATAATAACGATTGGTTGTTAAAGAGACCGGGATCGGATATGGACATACTCTCTGTCGATACCGAAAACCACTTTGACAACTGTATACGCGGTGGAGTTTCCAGAATGAAGTAGGATGGTGCGACGATCCTAAGGTATATACGTGGACCCAACTCCCATGAGTTGGCATAAGGTGGCTAAAACAGGAGCGATCTCGGACCAGTGAGGTAGCACCTCTTATCGGACACACTTCTTGATTCCATTCTATTACTTGTGATTGATTTGGTGCGCACCCTTGATTTGGGAGTGTTGTTCGAGGTGGAGCGGTAGTGGCTGCTATGCGTTTCCATCAGTCCGTGTGCGTAATTGGTATATCTACCTTGGCATTGCCTTGTGTGCTGTGTCACCTACCATATCGAGCCCACTACGATTTTGGTTTAAAGATCCGACCGCGTTAAGGTTCACCATCCCCTTAACGCTATTTTCTATATGATTATACTTTACTAATTAGACACTACTGTATATAGCGTATAATACTACATAGTAAATAGTTTAACGGATCCTTAAAGAATGGGCGATCCCAAGCATCTTTGAGTTACTTGTACCTTTATTACAGTTCACATGAGTTAGTTTACATTATATAAGTATATATTGTCCTGACTCGAGTGTTTTGTGTTTTGCTTTACGCTCGGGTTAGCCTGAGTTATTCACAGATTTGGATTTCCACTCTCTTGGAGATTTGAATCGCTGGAGATTATCTGCTTGTCTTGTCCTATCTACTTCAGTTCCGTTGTCCTACTCAGCTTGTACTTGGTTATTTTATTGAGACTTCTGTTGTTCTCTATTTCTTTTGTTATATCTTATGTATCTCTGATATATTTATATAGTAGCTTCATGAACTACTATTTCTTTTACTTCCGCTGCATTATTTTACTCTGTGTCTGTGATCTGTGACTATATTTATTTACTGTAAATTCTGAGATTTGCCAAATTTTATTTACAACGCGGTATTTTGAGCAATTCAAGTCCGACATGTGCGGATGCGAATGGTTGAAAATACCGGGTCGTTACAGGTGTCGTATATAATTTTCTATCATATGGTCAAGTGATACGGATATTTATCATTTCAATCCGCAATTTAAATATTTACGGGTATATATAATTTCAACCCACAATCCCAAAATTTCAAATTCAATGAAAATCGCTTGGGCTTATCATTTCAACCCATAACGATTTTCTCCTATTCTATAAGATCGTTCGGGTATGTATCATTTCAACCCATAGAGAATTTTATACTAACAGGGAACTTGCAGAGTGAGATCATATATGATAATAATATAACATATCAATGACAGACATATGTCATCAATAACAAGTTAAACCATAATATAAATGACAGGTCATGGTGTCAGATGTCACAAGTGAATAATTACAGATAATGGCATAATATATATAGCAATTATATAATTAACGGTTCTATTTAGAAGCATATTTCAAATGTCGTTTCAAGTGAAATCAAATTTAATAAATATAAGAATGTTAATCATGGGTGATTGCTCACCTTTCGAGGCTGGAGGAATTTGATACACAACAAGCTACGAGTTAGATCATGATCTAGACAATCGATCAATCCAAACAACAACCTCAAAGCGAAGTAAGCTGAACACGGGTTTGACGGACAAAGCTGATAGATAGGAATTGATAAGAACAAATCAATCAACTTGATATAAATGGAATATATATATATTATTATTATTATTATTATTTTCTTAAAGTCAATATTTTAAAACTTATATAAACTAACATATCATACTTCAAGATCCATATTTATTATAAAATCAATATTAAATTTACACACATAAAAATAAAAAATCTTTACATGTTCTGTTTCAAAATTATTATCAACACATGTGTAAAGCAAGTCAGGCTTATGCAAAATAATCTAAAAATATGTACATATATCTTTGCTTCACCATATATATATATAATGCTCGAAACCATTGACAAAATCAATATATATACCGATATATAAAATCAGTAAACAACATATATATACATAAACTGGCATAGATATGAAATTTATAAACAATGTAGACTTATAGAAAATAAACATATATATATAATTCGACAGAAACTAATATACCATATATTTCCTTCCAAAATTTCAAAAATCATTTTCAAAATAAAATATCTTTACACTATTAAAATCCATATATTTTTGAAAACCAAATTCACATATACTTACATATCAACTAATGTATATGAACATATATACAATCTTACATATAGTTTAAAAACAATGTATATATATATCATAAAAGTCAATATGTATACAGCCTGAAACATATTATATTCATCTATATACTTTATATAATCTAACATATATAACTAACATGTGCACTGACAATATGTAATACTAACATATATAATTAATAGGTTATAAACAACTACAAGCATAAACGGCAGCTTATATATAAACTATTATAAATTTAGACATTGAAACTCGACAGATTTATATAAATTAATATATATAAAAAATTATATAATATAACACTTAAACATATTATAATTATACTCCAAATATGTTAAAGTAAACATATATTTACACAACTTTTAGAAATCAATACTTAACAAACAATATAACTTTATGTCATCAAGGCGGTACGTATATATACAGAGCAATATGAAAACCTTTCTGCCGAAAATGTATATATATGTAGCAGCATAGACCAAAAACTAAGATGCTAGATTATCAAAGCAATATATATATATATACTAAACCTTTTCATATATAACAAGTAAAAGATAAGAGAGGGGACTCACGGCAAGGTTTCGGTGGAGTGGATCTAGGGGTGGCTGTGCTCGGCCTGGTGGCGGAGTCGGGGAAGCAAAACGTGGTGAGGGGAGGTTGGGTGATCGGCGGCCGAGCATGGGGAAGTGGGGAGGACGAAGGCGAGAGGTGGTGATGGCTTTGTCCATGGGAAAATTGGAGGCTTAGTGGGTGGAGAGGCTGCTTTGCCAACGAGAGGGAGGGGAGGCCAAACTAAGGTGGTTGGTCGGAGCCCGCATGGCAGGAGTACAAGGCCTAAGGGAAGGTCGGGCGGGTTGTGGCGCTTCGGTGTCTGGTGGAAAGCATGGAGGCGGAGAAGTTTTGATCGGCTGCTGGGTTGGTGGGCGCATGGGATGGAGAATTGCGTACGGTTGGAAATTGAAGGAAGGGGGATGTAAACATGGAAAGGGGAAGGAAGAATTTGAGGGGAAGGGAAGAAGTCTCAGGCAAAAGCAAAAAGTAAAGGTGATAATATACAGATCTATATTATTTTATTTCAAATAACGTAACCAAACGAATCAGATAAAAGGAAATTTGAATAGGAAACGGCTATAGTCAGAAATATTTAATTCTGAAAATTTGAAAAGCGTGACCTTTTTGTTTTCAGCCGTTTCACAACTAAATGGTCACAGAGTATTAAAAGCTCCAAAGTGGATACCGATATGGCCATTCGTTTCCACGGATTTCGCCACGTACCGGACTTCGAAATGCACAAATGAATATACTGCGGAGATCAGCACGACGAGACGATCAAAACGGTACACAGATATCAGCGATACAACCACCCTATCAAAAGTCGATATTTCGCTGCTAATATGCTGCTAATTCGTCGAAAATAAGATAAACAGGGCTATAACAGTCCAAATTTGACGAAACGAATTATGACATCTCACTCAGAAAATGTTTTACAAATTTATTGTATAAAAATATTCAGGTTTGGAAAACATTTTATTATCATCAAATATTAACTGATTTAAATTTAAATAAAATTACACAATAAAATAAACTTCCATATTACCTGATGAAAAATTACCATTTGCTATGTTTATATAGACGTATTCCAAATATCCAATTTTTATGTCCAAATTCAATTATTTAAAATTTCACAAATTTCAATTAATTACGTTATTTAAAACCATTAAAATTTACGGGTCGTTACACTAGATCAATATTATTTTTTGGATGTATGCTTCAGGGCCCAGTATGGTGGAATAATCATATCCGGTACTATCTAGGAAGGGATAGACCGGTCCTGTGTTGACAAGAGGTCTAGGTGAGGCCCTCGGTATATTTTTCTAGAGGTGTACTATGACACTAAATACCCAAGTAGCCTTGTCATTGTATGGAATCCATTTTCCAATACGTGCCTTTACGAACTTAATTGTATACTAAATATGTTATTGAATGTAATTAATATAACCATTCCAGCTATGATTCAATATTTATTTTAAACCTTATACATTATTATAATATCATTGGATTCCTATAAAATGGTTTAGTTATTGAAACATCCCCCTACTTGGAGGCCTACAACTAACGGCTACAGATGATGCAGTCATCCATAGTTATTAATCCTTGGCGACCAAACACGGCAATATTTGTAACGACCCACTATTTTGGACCATTCAAATCGACAATAATCCACACATGTCAGACTTGAATAATGCAAAATAATAGATTGTAATAAAATTTGGAGCAAATAAAATCATTCACAGAATCACAGACATAGAAATATATCAGAATAACTCGCAGCGGAATTTAAAAATAACCATAGTGGTTCATGAAGCCACTAAAATACATAGTCTCAAAACAAGTACAAATTACAAAGTCTAAAACCAATACAGTTTGAACAACTACAGAAAATCCGAAATTCATTTGTCTCAAATTACATAGGCTAAAATAAAAGACTGAATAGCAAAATAGATAGCAGCTTGATAAAGATGATCTCCAGTAGTCCTAGCTCCGGGAAGATGAAGTCCAAACTGATACTCAGGCTAACCCGAGCGTAAAAATAAAACATAAACACTCGAGTCAGGACATACATACTTGTACAATGTAAACCAACTCAAGTGAACTGTAGTAAAGGTACAAGTAACTTAGAGAATGCTTGGGATCGCCCATTCTTTAAGGATCCGTTAAACTATTTACTATGTAGTAATATACGCTATATACAGTAGTGTCTAATCGGTAAAGTATAATCATATAGAAAATAACGTTAAGGGGATGGTGAACCTTAACGCGGTCGGATCTTTAAAACCAAAATCGTAGTGGGCTCGATATGGTAGGTGACACGGCACACAAGGCAATGCCAGGGTAGATATACCAATTACACATCCGGACTGGTGGTGACGCATAGCAGCCACTACCGCCCACCTCGAACAACACTCTCAAATCAAGGGTGGCCACCAAATCAATCACAAGTAATAGAATGGTATCGAAGAAGTGTGTCCGATCAGAGGTGCTACCTCCTTGGTCCGTCAAACGCTCCTGTTTTAGCCACCTTATGCCAACTCATGGGAGTTAGGTCCACGTATATAGCTTAGGATCGTCGCCACCATCCTACTTCATTCTGGAAACTCCATCGCGTACACAGTTGTCAAAGTGGTTTTCGGTATCGACAGAGAGTATGTCCATATCCGATCCCGGTCTCTCAAACGTTATTATAACCCGTGCTTATAAATTTAAAACAATTTATATCAAAATACTTCAAATTAAACCATTTAAAAACAAAGTCTAATTTCTTTTAAATCAAATATTAAATTCCCAAAAATTTAGCCTTTTCTGAGTTCATTTATTCACTTAAAAACAATAAAACTTTAAAATTTCAGCTTTCACAGCATTTAAAAAAGTGCTACGGTAAGTTATATTTGAAAACAATTTAATTCAGCAAAGACAACATTTATAAACTGCTATAACAGTTCAGTTTTAAACAAAATCATATTTCAGCCTACTGCAGCTCTTAACAAGTGCTACAGTAGCCCCTTTATTAGTTTCAGGTTAAATTTTAGTTCCTACTACAACAGCACTTACCAAGTGCTATCATAGCCTTAGTACATTTTAGTCTTTTGGTTCATTTATATAACCAAAGCACTTAACAAGTGCTGCAGATTCTACTTAATTCAGAATTTGTTCATTTCCAGAAATGGTAACATTTCTGAAGTGCTATAAATTAAATTTCCAGGTTTTAAGTGCAATTCCAGCCATAAATAAACTTCAATTAAATCCTTTAAAACTTATAAAATCATAAATTTCACATTTAAAAATGTTCAATTAAATCCTTTAACTTATGGTTTTTATAAAGAAAGATTTTCAAGTAAAAATCAAAATTTCCAAAATTTACTTATAAAAAAATTTCAAGTGTGTAGATTTTCCCATTTTCCACCTTTACCATTTTTTTCAACACTTAAATTTTAAATCCCCATTCTTCCACCATTTAAACTAAATTTTCAATTTAACTTAAATAACTTAAGCTTCCATTTTTTTTTTCAATAAATTTCAAGTTCAAGTTATATTTTAAAATCACTATTTTTATCCTTTTATTTATTACACATAAAATCATTACCACCTAAAAAAATCATTTTAAAAATTCAATTGAAATCATTTTAATATTATTACAAATTTTAAAATATTTAAAAGTATCCAGAAAAATACAGAAAATAACCACGGGTCTGTATAATATTTTCTAGCCTAGGTAGAGTGATACGGATAATATATCATTTCAATCCGTAGTTTACAAGAAAAATCCGAGTTTTATCATTTCAAACCCACAATCCCAAGTAAATAAAATTTTATCAAAAATCGCTCAGGCCTATCATTTCAGCCCATAACGATCTTCCCTTATTCTAAAGTCCGTTTGGGTTTTTATCATTTCAACCCATAGTGATTCTATTCTACAGGGAACTTGCAGTGTGATTTAACAAAATAGAATAACAGTAAAATAAGAACAAAATATAACAGATGATGTGTTATGCAATTTTAACAAGTTTAACATCATATATAAATAATCACAGGTAATTATAACATCAATTTCTATTTATTTATTTATTTATTTATTTATTTTCTACACATTCAGTTGCGGTCGTTTCACAATCATATAAGTATGAATATTCGTGTGAGATTTACTCACCTCTACGGAGCTGGAGATTCGAAAAAAAGGAAATATGCTATCTATCGAAAGCACGCGGAAAGCACGATCAGTTGTTAGAGGATGCACCAACTAAATTCAAATCTAAAGCAAAATAAATAAACAAATCTAAGAATGCACGAATAACTATATTTTTAAATGAAGCAAACAAAACGAAAAAAAACAAGTTGAATACTAGAAAGAAATAGCTTGACCACTTCACCATAATGAAGATTTTAAAGGCTCGGAGGGGATGTAGTCTATGACTTCAACATACTAAGGTGACAAAAAGGCAAATTTTTATTTCTCTTTTTTTTTCCAAAACAGAGGCTCGGTGGAAAATAAACTATGACTTCAAAAATTCAAAGTGACAAAAGCAACTTTTTTTTTCATTTCCTTTTTTTTTCAAAACAAGGCTTGGTGGCAATATAACTTCAAAAATAAAAATACAAAGGTGACAAAAATGGAATTTGTTCATTCTTTTTTTTTCAAACAAGGCTCGGTGGTCTGGCATGGGGTTGGAGACGTAGGGTTCGTGGTGGCGTGGGTTTGTGGTGGCGTGGGGTTGGGGTCGTGGCTGGTGGTGGTGGTCTCTAGGCTGGGGTAGGAGGTGACGTGGTCTAGATCTGGCCTGGGTTCGTGGTGAATGGGGTTGGAGGTGATGTGGTATAGATCTGGTGATTGGGCCGAGCATGATGGAGCAACAACATGGTACAGCAAAACAAAGCAAGGGACAACAAAATAAAACAAAATGAAAGAAAAGCATGCGGTGGTTCACCTTTATGAAGGATGCTCGCGAAAATTTGCAATGGAAGCTAAAGAGAAAATTTTGTGGTCTGGAAATTTGTGAACGTGGAATAATATAACAGCTGCTCACTTGATTTATGTAGAGAGAAGGCAAGAATAAATGTTTTGAACGGTAGAGGTAATCAAAGGAAATTAAGGCATCAAATTTTATTAAAAGATGGAAACGTATGGAAGGCAAAGGGAAAGAAATAATTCTCACGTGAAACGATTTAAGGCAAGATTTTGGCAAGATTTTGAATTCTCAAAAGAGAATATACGGCTGAAAACTTTGCATTGTTAACGCAAGAAAATCAAATAGACAAAGAAAAGGCAAGAGCAACAAATAAACATATACCCAATGTAACGTACAAATTTAATTTGTTTCTCTTATTAAATAAATAAAAAATACTAACGTTTCTATTAGGAAAATAACCCATTACTTTAAACCAAAATGTAATAGCTATTATACCATAATTAATAACATTTGATTTGGCTTCATCCAATTGATTGTTTAATATAAAGTTAAGAAACGGATGTAAATATATGTAAAAGAAATGTAAAGTTTATTTCCCGTTTCACACTAATTATTACTAACTTTTTAAAAGTATACAACAAATCTGACCAAACAAAAGTGAAACAAATGTTACACAACTGTATACAGTTCAAGATGAAAATTTTGCAGTTTAGTATTATAAAATTTAAAAATTTAAAATTTCTATTAAAGTTACACTTTTAATTCAAATCAACATTACAGAACGCTTATTTTTAATAAAAATTTGGGCAATTGATTAACAATCATTACAAGAAATTTTACAAATTTCTTTTTAAGAAATCAAACGCCACAGTCTTTAAGTAAATGAATAAAATACTTGTTAAAATTTTTGGGCTGTTACACTCTCCCCCACTCAAAACTTTTCATCCTCGAAAAGAACGAAAAAGGAAAACAAAGAAAGATAAGGCAGTAGAGCAAAAGTACCTGAAATAAACAATTCCGGATTCGAAGCACGAATGCTCTCCTCCGTCTCCCAGGTGCATTCCCGTTCATTAGTGCTCCACTGCACTTTGACCAGGTTGACAGATTTCCTTCTTAGCTTCTTCGTACCTCAATCGACGATACGAAGTGGCTTCCTCTCAACAGTCAGATTTGGCTCAATATCCAAACTATCAAGAGCAGAAGGCTGGATAATAAGAGATGGATCATGCAGATAGCGATGAAGATGAGATACATGGAATACATTGTGCACTCCAGAAAATTTCTCGGGCAAATCCAGACGATAAGCAAGAGAACCAATTCTTTCCATAATGCGGAAAGGACCAACAAATCTAGGAGAAAGCTTTCCTCTACGACCGAAACGAATAACATTCCTTAAGGGAGAGACCTTAAGGAAAACCAAATCACCAACAGCAAACTCTAAAATCCGTCTTCGACGATCAGCGTACTTCTTCTGCCTATCTTGAGCAATCCTCATCTTCCTCTTAATCTCTTCAATTCTCTCAGAAGTCTCTAAAACCATCTCAGGACCAAGAACCAAACGATTACCGGATTCAATCCAGCAAGAAGGAGATCTACACGGTCGTCCGTAAAGAGCAGAAAACGGAGACGTCTCAATACTGGCCTGATAACTATTGTTATAGGTGAATTCGACAAGATGGAGATGATCTTCCCACGATCCTCCATAATCAAGCACACAAGCACGAAGAAGATCTTCTAGAATCTGATTCACCCTTTCCGTTTGACTGTCGGTTTGCGGATGGTAAGCAGTGCTCAGATTCAGACGAGTACCCAAAGAATCCTGAAAGGCTTTCCAAAACCTACTAGTAAAGATAGGATCACGATCACAAACAATACTAAGAGGAACACCATGGAGACGAACAATCTCCCTCATGTAAATCTCAGACAAACTAGAAGCAGAACGGGTAGACTTGACCGGAATGAAATGAGCTGATTTGGTCAATCTGTCTACAATAACCCAGATACTCTCATTACCCTTCCTAGTCCTTGGCAATCCATCAATGAAATCCATAGAAACTTGTTTCCACTTCCAATTGGGAATCTCAAGGGGCTGCAACAAACCATGAGTCTTCTGATGATCTGCCTTGACTTGCTGACAAGTCGCACATCTACTAACAAAAATGGAAATATCTCGCCTCATACCTCTCCACCAATACAACTTCTTCATATCCTGATACATCTTGGCCACACCTGGATGAATAGGAAGCCTGGACTGATGATTCTCCCGAAGTAACTCCTGTCTCAATCCATCAACATTCAGGACACAAATCCTATTATTAATCCTCAACACCCCCTTATCGTCAATCTGAGCACCACTGCCATCAAGACTACTACTTCCAACTCTACTTCGAACATTCTCCTTAATCAATCTAAGCATCTGATCCTCATCCTGCCTAGCCATAATACGATCCACAAGAGGTGAAGAAACAACAAGCTGACACAACAAAGCCTTCTTCCTACTCAAAGCATCCGCCACAACATTAGCTTTCCCTGGTGTATAGTTGATGTCGAGGTCATAAGAAGCAAGGAACTCTAACCACCTAACTTGTCTCTGGTTCAAATCCTTCTGAGAGAAAATATACTTCAAAGATTGGTGATCTGTGGAAAGCTCGAACTTGGTACCCAAAAGATGATGTCTCCACAGCTTCAAAGCAAAAACAACAGCAAGCAACTCTAAATCCTAGGCAGCATAATTGGCTTCATGGGTCTTCAACTGTCGACTAGCATAAGCAATCACTTTACCATCCTGCATCAGAACAACTCCCAAACCTTCTCGACAAGCATCAGTGTATACCGTTAATCCCTCATTTCCCTTTGGAACGGTAAGAACTGGTGCGGAAGTAAGCTTGTGCTTCAACTCATTAAATGCGGCCTTACACTCATTACTCCAAATAAACTTAGCATCCTTCCGAGTTAAAGCAGTGAGAGGTGCAGCAATTCGAGCAAAATTCTCAATGAATCTCCGGTAATAACCGGCAAGGCCCAGAAAACAACGGATATCAGTAGGAGTCTTAGGAGTTTCCCAATCCTATACAGAATAGGGATAGAAGGATAATAGGAAAGATAGAATAAATTGAATGAAACAAGGAAAGAGGAGGAAGAGAGACTTACATTGATCGCAACGATTTTGACTGGATCAACAGAAACTCCATTACCAGAAACAATATGCCCGAGGAATCGGACTTCATCCTTCCAGAAATGGCATTTGGAAAATTTAGCCTTTAACTGATGATTTCGAAGAGTCTCAAGAACAGATTTCAAATGTGACTCATGTTCTTCTTCAGACTTAGAGAAAATGAGGATATCATCCACAAAGACTAGAACAAATTTATTAAGCACATCACGGAAAACACGATTCATCAAGTCAACAAAGAAAGCATGAGCATTAGTCAAACCAAAAGGCATGACTAACCATTCAAAGAATCCATTCTCAGTACGGAAAGCAGTCTTGGGAATACTTTCCTCGGCAACTCTGAGTTGGTGAAAACCCGTGGCAAGATCAAGCTGAGAGAAAACAGTATCACCATAAAGCTGATCAAATATATCATTGATGCGAGGCATTGGATATCTATTTTTCATAGTGAGCTTGTTCAATCCCTATAATCAACACACATCTGGAGAGAACCATCGGACTTGGTGACGAAAACCACCGCAGCTCCCCATTCTGAATAGCTAGGTCTGATCAGACCCTTGGAAGACAGGTCCTCAATTTGCTTCCTTAACTCAACCTTCTCGTGGGGTGCCATTCTTCTAGGAGGAAGAACTACAGGTCGAGCTCCAGGAATAATATCAATGCGGAAATCAATTTCCCGCTTAAGAGGTAAAGTAGTAACTTCACCAAAAACATCGGGATAGAGATTGACTACCCGAGTCGATTGAAGATCAACAGGAGAAGCATCCAGAGAAAAAATAAAGCTACCAGCATAATCATGAGGCATACGACCCTGAATAACCAAAGAATTACCCCGATCGTCCTTAAGAGAAACAATTCGGGATTTACAAGAGATACGGGCATCATGCTCGTCAAGCCAATCGCCTCCAAGCAACAAATCAAAAGCATCGAAACCAAGAACATAGAAATCTCCAGAAAATTTATGACTAGAATAGAAGAGTCTCACTTGCTTACAAATCTTATCAAGATTGCGGGACCACCAATAGGATTTGAAACACATAGAGGAACAGAAGCATACTCAGGAGAAAGGAGAAGTTCAAACTTATTGCACAAATTATCAGAAATAAAACTATGCGAAGCTCCAATATCAAATAAAACACGAACAGGATGATGAAATAAAGTAAAGGTGCCTTGAAGAGTACCTTGATCATCGCTAGGAGCAGGAGTAGGTGCAGTAGGAGAAGAAGCAGATGTGACAGCAAATACACCAGATGGCTTTCCTTTCTGATATAAAGGACAGTCATTCCTAAAATGACCTGGCTGAAGACAAACATGACAAAGATTGTTCTTGGTAACCTGAGGTGGAGGAACAGTAGCACTAACCGAAGTAGGACAACTATTACCATAGTGTCCCTTCTGGTCACATTTGAATCAGGTAATGGTGGATAGATCAATAGGGTGCCTCTGAGAAGGAGAAGATGATGAAGATCCCAAGCCGGGATGTTTGAGCCAATTCTTCTTCTACTGGTGGAAGTTGGGCTTTCTCTTCTTAGAATTTGCAGAGGTAGACTGTGATACATGAGCACCAGAGGCAGTAGGACCCTTGGAAGTAGGGTTCTCATAGCGAATAGCCATATCCATGAGCTCAGTAAAAGTGCCATGAACATGTGAAATAAGACGGTCCTAGAACTCTGGGCGAGCTCCAGCTATGAACTTCTCGTTTTTCTTTAGCTGAGTGTCGATAAGACCAGGACCAAATTTGGAAAGTTCATTGAACTTCCGCTCATACTCTGAAAAAGACATGGTACCCTGCTTAAGATCGATGAATTCACGATAAAGTTGAGATTTCCCGGCTTCGAGCATCCATTTTGCCACAAAAGCCTCCTTGAAAAGAAGATACAGAAACCGAACTTCAGATAGATTCAAAAGAAAAAAAGGAAATGGGGAAAATTCAAGATAACACAAAGGATACCTGAACTGCTCCCACGAAAGATCACCTTCGTTAGTGTGAGCCGTAACAGACTCCCACCAATCTAAGGCTGACTCTTGCAGCTGCCAAGCTGCTAACTGGTGCTTCTGGGCATCAGTGATCTCAAGACCAGAAAATATCCTCTCCAAACTCCGTAACCATTGCTGGGCTTCGATAATACTCTCTGAACCGGTGAACTTAGTACCACCGAGCTGAGAGAATTCCTTACAGAGAATAGTACACCTAACAGGTGCAACAGGGGGAGGAGCTGGGGCAGTACCACGACCCCTACCTCTAGCATTTCCACGATTCATCCTGGAAATATCAAGAATGAATTTAGGACGAAGGTACAGAGAAGACAAAGATAAGCTAAGATAAGACACGATAAGATCACTTGGATGAATATCCTAATAACAAAATTTCTAACAAGGTAGATACAGAGAGAAGGAAGTTTAGAAAAATTACTTTTTTTAAAAAAAAAAAAACAAGAAAATTTGATATCAAGATAATCTTTAAAAATCATTTTAGAAATCATTTAAATCATTTTAAAAATCATTTTATACTTTGAAAATACGTTCACTCACAAAGAAATGATTCTGAGTTTGATTTCACTCATTCTAGGGTATTTCTACCCTATCTCTAATGAGTTTTTGCTCCATAGGCTATGGTTTGCCTAAAACCAAAGCTCTGATACCAACTGTAATGACCCACTATTTTGGACCATTCAAATCGAAAATAATCCACACATGTCAGACTTGAATAATGCAAAATAACAGATTGTAATAAAATTTGGAGCAAATAAAATCATTCACAAAATCACAGACACAGAAATATATCAGAATAACTCGCAGCGGAATTTAAAAATAACCATAGTGGTTCATGAAGCCACTAAAATACATAGTCTCAAAACAAGTACAAATTACAAAGTCTAAAACCAATACAGTTTGAACAACTACAGAAAATCCGAAATTCATTTGTCTCAAATTACATAGGCTAAAATAAAAGACTGAATAGCAAAATAGATAGCAGCTTGATATAGATGATCTCCAGTAGTCCTAGCTCCGGGAAGATGAAGTCCAAACAGATACTCAGGCTGACCCGAGCGTAAAAATAAAACATAAACACTTGAGTCAGGACATACATACTTATACAATGTAAACCAACTCAAGTGAACTGTAATAAAGGTACAAGTAACTTAGAGAATGCTTGGGATCGCCCATTCTTTAAGGATCCGTTAAACTATTTACTATGTAGTAATATACGCTATATACAGTAGTGTCTAATCGGTAAAGTATAATCATATATAAAATAGCGTTAAAGGGATGGTGAACCTTAATGCGGTCGGATCTTTAAAACCAAAATCGTAGTGGGCTCGATATGGTAGGTGACACGGCACACAAGGCAATGCTAGGGTAGATATACCAATTACACATCCGGACTGGTGGTGATGCATAGCAGCCACTACCGCCCACCTCGAACAACACTCCCAAATCAAGGGTGGCCACCAAATCAATCACAAGTAATAGAATGGTATCGAAGAAGTGTGTCCGATCAGAGGTGCTACCTCCTTGGTCCGTCAATCGCTTCTGTTTTAGCCACCTTATGCCAACTCACGGGAGTTGGGTCCACGTATATACCTTAGGATCGTCGCCACCATCCTACTTCATTTTGGAAACTCCACCGCGTACACAGTTGTCAAAGTGGTTTTCGGTATCGACAGAGAGTATGTCCATATCCGATCACGGTCTCTTTAACAACCAAACGTTATTATAACCCGTGGTTATAAATTTAAAACAATTTATATCAAAATACTTCAAATTAAACCATTTAAAAACAAAGTCATTATTCTTTTAAATCAAATATTAAATTCCCAAAAATTTAGCCTTTTCTGAGTTCATTTATTCACTTAAAAACAATAAAATGTTAAAATCTCAGCTTTCACAGCATTTAAAAAAGGGCTGCGGTAAGTTATATTTGAAAACAATTTAATTCATCAAAGACAGCATTTATAAACTACTATAACAGTTCAGTTTTAAACAAAATCATATTTCAGCCTACTGCAGCTCTTAACAAGTGCTACAATAGCCCCTTTATTAGTTTCAGGTTAAATTTTAGTCCATGCTACAACAGCACTTACCAAGTGCTATCATAGCCTTAGTTCATTTTAGTCTTTTGTTTCATTTATATAACCACAGCACTTAACAAGTGTTGTAGATTCTACTTAATTCAGAATTTGTTCATTTCCAGAAATGGTAACATTTCTGAAGTGCTATAAATTAAATTTCCAGGTTTTAAGTGCAATTCCGGCCATAAATAAACTTCAATTTAAATCCTTTAAAACTTATAAAATCCTAAAATTTCACATTTAAAAATGTTCAATTAAATCCTTTAACTTATGGTTTTTATAAAGAAAGATTTTCAAGTAAAAATTAAAATTTCCAAAATTTACTTATAAAAAAATTTCAAGTGTGTAGATTTTCCCGTTTTCCACCTTTAACCATTTTTTTCAACACTTAAATTTTAAATCCCCATTCTTCCACCATTTAAACTAAATTTTCAATTTAACTTAATTAACTTAAGCTTCCATTTTTTTTTCAATAAATTTCAAGTTCAAGTTATATTTTAAAATCACTATTTTTATCCTTTTATTTATTACACATAAAATCATTACCATCTAAATAAATCATTTTAAAAATTCAATTGAAATCAATTTAATATTATTACAAATTTTAAAATATTTAAAAGTATCCAGAAAAATACAGAAAATAACCACGGGTCTGTATAATATTTTCTAGCCTAGGTAAAGTGATACGGATAATATATCATTTCAATCCGTAGTTTACAAGAAAAATCTGGGTTTTATCATTTCAAACCCGCAATCCCAAGTAAATAAAATTTTATCGAAAATCGCTCAGGCCTATCATTTCAGCCCATAACGATCTTCCCTTATTCTAAAGTCCGTTCGGGTATTTATCATTTCAACCCATAGTGATTCTATTCTACAGGGAACTTGCAGTGTGATTTAACAGAATAGAATAACAGTAAAATAAGAACAAAATATAACAGATGATATGTTATGCAATTTTAACAAGTTTAACATCATATATAAATAATCACAGGTAATTATAACATCAATTTCTATTTATTTATTTATTTATTTATTTTCTACACATTCAGTTGCGGTCGTTTCACAATCATATAAGTATGAATATTCGTGTGAGATTTACTCACCTCTACGGAGCTGGAGATTCGAAAAAAAGGAAATACGCTATCTATCGAAAGCACGCGGAAAGCACGATCAGTTGTTAAAGGATGCGCCAACTAAATTCAAATCTAAAGCAAAATAAATAAACAAATATAAGAATGCACGAATAACTATATTTTCAAATGAAGCAAACAAAACGAAAAAAAACAAGTTGAATACTAGAAAGAAATAGCTCGACCACTTCACCATATTCAAGATTTTAAAGGCTCGGAGGGGATGTTGTTTGTGACTTCAACATACTAAGTTGACAAAAAGGCAAATTTTTATTTATCTTTTTTTTCCAAAACAGAAGCTCGGTGGAAAATAAACTATGACTTCAAAAATACAAAGTGACAAAAGCAACTTTTTTTTTCATTTCCCTTTTTTTTCAAAACAAGGCTCGGTGGCAATATAACTTCAAAAATAAAAATACAAAGGTGACAAAAATGGAATTTGTTCATTCTTTTTTTTTCAAACAAGGCTCGGTGGTCTGGCATGGGGTTGGAGACGTAGGGTTCGTGGTGGCGTGGGTTCGTGGTGGCGTGGGGTTGGGGTCGTGGCTGGTGGTGGTGGTCTCTAGGCTGGGGTAGGAGGTGACGTGGTCTAGATCTGGCCTGGGTTCGTGGTGAATGGGGTTGGAGGTGATGTGGTATAGATCTGGTGATTGGGCCGAGCATGATGGAGCAACAACATGGTATAGCAAAACAAAGCAGGGGACAACAAAATAAAACAAAATGAAAGAAAAGCATGCGGTGGTTCACCTTTATGAAGGATGCTCGCGAAAATTTGCAATGGAAGCTAAAGAGAAAATTTTGTGGTTTGGAAATTTGTGAACGTGGAATAATATAACAGCTGCTCACTTGATTTATGTAGAGAGAAGGCAAGAATAAATGTTTTGAACGGTAGAGGCAATCAAAGGAAATTAAGGCATCAAATTTTATTAAAAGATGGAAACATATGGAAGGCAAAGGGAAAGAAATAATTCTCACGTGAAACGATTTAAGGCAAGATTTTGGCAAGATTTTGAATTCTCAAAAGAGAAATACGGCTGAAAACTTTGCATTGTTAACGCAAGAAAATCAAATAGACAAAGAAAAGGCAAGACCAACAAATAAACGTATGCCCAAAGTAACGTACAAATTTAATTTGTTTCTCTTATTAAAAAAAATACTAACGTTTCTATTAGGAAAATAACCCATCACTTTAAACCAAAATGTAATAGCTATTATACCATAATTAATAACATTTGATTTAGCTTCATCTAATTGATTGTTTAATATAAAGTTAAGAAACGGATGTAAATATACGTAAAAGAAATGTAAAGTTTATTTCCCGTTTCACACTAATTATTACTAACTTTTTAAAAGTATACAACAAATCTGACCAAACAAAAGTGAAACAAATGTTACACAATTGTATACAGTTCAAGATGAAAATTTTCCAGTTTAGAATTATAAAATTTAAAATTTTAAAATTTCTATTAAAGTTACACTTTTAATATAAATCAACATTACAGAACGCTTATTTTTAATAAAAATTTGGGCAATTGATTAACAATCATTACAAGAAATTTTCCAAATTTTTTTTAAGAAATCAAACACCACGGTCTTTAAGTAAATGAATAAAATACTTGTTAAAATTTTTGGGCTATTACAATATTAGATACATTGATACACAGAAACACAAGAATATGGAAAAAAAATTATACAGCAAAACAAATTCCACATTCCATTTCAAAATATTCCAAATTGATTACGTAATCCCAATTCGCAGACCACATTAAGATAACATATAATTATTACAAAATATGCCAAGAGCGACATATGAAGATACCCCCTTGGTCGATCAGAGTATACAGATAGGCAAGAAAACAAGCTGCCTTTTCAAACAAAACATATTGCAGAAATAAAAGAACTCTAATAACAAGTTTGCCTCCTGCACGTCCTCGGAAGCTTTATTCGTCTAAAAGAACACCTGGAATCCTTAACTCTCAACTACTCAAAGTCAATTGAGTACCCGAGAGTTTAAGGGGAAAACTAAAACTTCGAGTCAGACATAAAGCCCGGTATGAATAATAATTTACCATCTCAAACAATTTAGATATCTAGTGAGACCACGCCGCTTAACGGAATGGGTTTTCCCCTCACTAGTATCCTAAAACATTTATAAAACCATATACTATGCTCCTGCATCCACAATGGTTAAAACATAGTATTTCAAAACATTATGATGATATGCAAAACAAATAAATCAATTTTGGATTACCCATCCCCATTCATTCTGACTATCTGTCTCAATTATAGTTTCTAGAGTTATCATTAACCTGTTAAATGTTAATGACTATCTTTCCAATTACTTAGTTTTCATGGGAACACTAAGAACCTATTGGTAACTCCAAAATCTTATTTCTTATCCTAGTTTTCATGGGCTAACTAGGAACCTATTGACTGACTGTCAATGTCTTAATTCGGATATAGTTTTCATGGGCTAACTACAAACCTACTAGCCTCTACCAGTATTAAATCATAGTTTTCATGGGCTGACTATGAACTTATTGGCCCCTGCCAATATCATATAGTTTTCATGGGCTTACTATAAACCTATTGGCCCCTGCCAATATCTTTAATCAAGAATTTAACATCTGTTAAGTTATATATTCACTACTGGGTCAACCTAACTGGTTATTCTACCATTTCCCCAAAATACAGTTATGGGTTAATAACAATGTGAATAATATTTCCAAAATCTTTATTTATGCCATGGTTTTTCCTTTAAAAATGAGAATGGGTTATTTGTTTTGAAACTTTAAAACATCACTTTCAAAACCACTGGATGACCTCCTTCGAAAGCATAGAAAACCTCTTTTCAAAACTCTATGTTTACACCTTTCAAAACCAATGATACCTTTCGAAGGTATCAAGAAAACATTCTTTAAAACATAGCTTCGAAACACATAAAGTACCCTTTCGAAAGCATTGGGTTTACCCTTTAAAAACATCACTTGGGTCAAAATGGTTATATATGAAAGTATCTATTTCGAAACCAACTAAAATGAATTTGGGGAAATGTTGATGGTGTTGGAACCATCTAGTCAAAAGCAAAAGACTTTAAAATAAAAATTCGAAGGACAGAGTCGAAACCCCCTTTTGAGTTTATCTCCTTCGAAACCCCAACCCCTTTCGAAAGCAATTAGGAAGCGGCTTAACCTAGGTAAAATCAAAGATAACCTTTCGAAGGTATTGATGACTTCAATACTTCGGAAGGAAAACAACGGCTAGATTTCGACTAAGTCGGAACCTACCCTTACGAAAGTTTCTTATTTAAAGAAAAGGTTTCCATTCGAAAGCTATTTATAAAGTCCCTTTCGAAAGCATAGCTTTCGACCATGTTGAAATCTTTAAGTAAATCAAGGCAGGAATTTAACTTTAGAAAGCAAACTAAGGTTTTGACTTTATAGGGTATCGACTCAGTCGAAAGCCCTTCAAAAACTAGGCAGGCATTGATCTTTTAAAATTTGAACTTTGGTTTCGACTCTGACGAAAGCATAGCTTTCGACACCCTACCTTCCGCTACTTACCAATACACTTCGTACCAATTTCCATTGATACCATGTGCCTTGGTTCCGACTTTGTGGGTTTCGATAGTGATGTTTTCGACTGAGATGCAGCAGAGGTAAAGGAGTCAAAAGGTGCCTCTGTAATAGGCGCAACCTCCTTTTTTTTAAAACGCTGTTTTATAGCTAAAAATAGCAATTGCTTTATAACTAACCTGCCAGACGTAATGCCTTGGTTGGCTACTTTGAAACTTTTTAAATACTTTTCCATTAAAATGGCCACATTAATTTTCTTTAAACCATAGAAAGGTAACGTTTTAAGCCCTTTCATATATCAAAAGTAATATTGAAGAAAAGTCCTTCTTTAACAATAATTTATTTTCCTAAATAAATCAACTGGGAAAAATCACCAAAAATCACAGAAAATCAATTTCATCATGTAATCAACATGTTAAAAATATAGATCCAAATTCTACCAGGAATATTCAAATAAATTTTTAACCTAAATATTTCATATTTACAATCAAAAATTGATACTAAAATTTCCATAGCTTGGAAAATTCCAAAAATTAAAACTCATCTCCAAAATCATGTTTTACTTAATATAAAAAATTTTCATGGCAATTTGAAATCGTATATTCTCGGTTTTACATCAAAACCATGCAAATTCATATGTGTATGAATTAAAATAAATCAACATAATATAACCCAAGCATATCATCATCCATTTTATCACAAAAACGAATTTAAATCATAAATCTATAACCATATAATCATAGAATAAAAATAGAGATGGTATGAGATTATTATTCACCTTAAACTTGATAAGGAATTCGAGATTTGTTGTTGATTAATCCTCCCTAGCTTTTGATCCTTAGCTTTCGATTAAAAATTTTCTTTTCCTCCTTGTTAATGGTCGGCTACGTTTTATTTTCTGATTTGTGTTTGTGATCGTGAGAAATGAAACATGAATGGACACAAATGAGAAGTTATAGCCGTGTATAATAGATTGGCTAATTTACTAATATTCCCATGTGTAATTTTATTATCTTTTAAACCAATTTAAAGCCCATTTATCTTGTTAATAAGCACGACCCTATGTATAATTTATTCAAATCTCAATCTCCTTATCATCATTATTCTATTTAATTCATCGAATTAAATTTTCTGGATAATGTTGTCAAAAATTAGGGATGTTACCGGCTTCCCTTCTTTAAGAATTTCGTCCTCGAAATTCAGTAAGGACTAAATACTAAACATAGCAATCATCTATAACAACTCCTAACAACCATACTAGTCTAAATGACTAGCAATTATCTATATAAATCTAATATAGACTTACCTTCAAAGCTGATCAGGATAAGTATCTCAAATCATGTCCTCTGTCTTCCAAGTACAGTCCTTATCACTATCGCTCCACTGAACTTTCACCAATCTGACTGTCTTGTTCCTTAATTTTTTCTCATCTCTAGTTACAACCTGAATTGGTTGTCTAACAAAAGTCAAATTAAGCTCTACCACTAAGTCATCCAACCCCGTCGGAAGAATAGCAGTCTCTGGATCATGCACATACTTGCGAAGATGAGACACATGAAATACATTATGGATACCTACCAAACTGCTCGGCAACTCTATTCTATATGTGAGCTTTCCAATCTTCTCTATAATCTGGAATCGACCTACATATCTTGGGGCCAACTTCCCTGACTTTCCAAATCATATCACACCTTTCATAGGTGATACCTTAATGAAAAACTTATCTCTAACTGAGAATTCTAGGTCCTTACGCCTCTTATTTGCGTAACTCTTCTGTCTGGACTGAGCTTCCTTCATCCTTCCCTGGATTAACTCAATCTTCTCTGACGCCTCTCTGACCAAATCTGGACCTGAGACCAATCTATCTCTAGTCTCCAACCAACATGCTGGTGATTTGCATGGCCTTCCATACAAAGCTTCAAACGGCGCCATTCCTATATTGGTATGGTAACTATTATTATAGGAAAATTCAACCAAATGTAGGTGATCCTCCCAAGATCCACCAAAGTCTAACACACAAGCTATTAATAAATCCTCGAGTACTTTGTTGACTCTCTCTGTCTGCCCATCTTTCTGAGGGCAAATTAAGCTTGGTACCTATCACTTCCTGTAGACTCTTCCAGAATTCACTAGTGAACAAAGCATCTTTGTCACTAATTATACTACTAGGAACTCCATGCAGTCTAACTATATTCTTCAGGAACAACTTAGTTAAAACAGGTGTCGTTCTGGTTGCTTTACTGGAATAAAATGGGCGCTCTTAGTCAATCTGTCCACCATAACCCATATACTTTCATTTCCTCAGTTTGACCTTGGCAACGCGTCTATTAAATCCATAGATATTAAATCCCATTTCCAAACTGGAAACTCTAAAGGTTGAAGTAACCCACTTGGTTTCTGATGTTCGGCTTTCACTTGTTGGCAGTTTGCACATTGCCTAACCCACAAGCCAACATCTCTCTTCATGCCTTCCCAATAGAAGCTCCTCTTCATATCCTGATACATCTTGGTTCGTCCAGCATGAATCGTAAACTTGGACTGATGACATTCTCCAAGAACTTCTTTCCTCAAGTCCTCCACATTTGGAACACACATCTGTCCCTTCTTTTTTAGCCACCTTCTCTGGTCAAGGCTAAAATTCTTTAAATCATCGATCTCGGTTCCATTCTCCAATCTTCTAGTCCTTTCACCTAATACAGGATCCTCCATTTGCTTAGAAGTAATTTTCTCAATTAATATTGGTCGAACTTCTAAACAAGACAACCTGGCAGTACTCTGACTAGAACCAGCATTTGATCTTAACCGCACATCACAACTGACTAAGCCTCTAAATCCTTCCACTCCGCCAACATAGCTAACACCACATTCTGGTCTTTCCTGCTAAGAGCATTAGCCACCTTATACCTTTTGCTGGTGTATATTCTATACTAAAATCATATGCAGCCAAAAACTCCAGCCACCTCTGTTGTCTCATATTCAACTCCTTTTGGGAGAATAAATACCATAAAGACTTATGATTGGTATATAATTTAAATCTCTCCCTTAAGAGATAATGTCTCCAAATTTTCAATGCGAAGATCACAGCTGCCAACTCCAAATCATGAGTAGGGTATCTAACTTCATGCGGTCTAAGCTGCCTAGATTTGTAGGCAATGACTTTACCACTCTGCATTAACACCACTCCTAATCCAGTTCCACATGCATCAGTATACACCACCAATCCTTGGTTCCCGTCTGGAACTACTAACATGGTGCATTGGTCAACAAATGCTTTAATTTAAGGAATGCCTCCTCACATTTGTCGAAAAAAAATAAATCTCACCTCCTTCCTAGTTAGCTTAGTTAAGGGTGCTGCTATCCTCGAGAAATCCTTAATGAATCTCCGGTAGTAGCCAGCAAGTCCAAGAAAACTCCTGATCTCTGTCACTGTCTCTGGTCTCTTCCAATTATTCACAGCTTCGATGTTATCTGGATCGACAGACAATCCTTTCCCTGAAACCATGTGACCAAGTAAATTTACCGCTTTCTTCTAGAAATGACACTTGGTAAACTTCGCCTTTAGATGATTCTATCTCAGCGTCTCAAGTACCACTCTAAGATGAACTTCATGCTCTCTCTTATCCTTAGAGTAAACTAGAATAATCTATAAACACTAGTACAAACCAATCCAAGTACTCTCGAAAAACTCGGTTCATCAAATCTATGAAGAAAGCAGGTGCATTCGTCAATCCAAATGGCATCAACAACCACTCATATGAACCTTATCTAGTCTGAAATGCTGTCAAAGGAATACTGTCCTTCGCCACTCTTAACTTGTGACGAACGGCGATTTTCGACCCTTGAAAATCGACATTTATACGTTCACTATATAGAATGCTGAGCAATCGAGTGTTGGAAATACCAGATCATTAGGGGTTAAGAAGAAAAGACATAGAAGAAGAATAGAAATAATAGCAACACAGAATCTCACAATCGCAGTGGAATAAAATATAATATATAATAACAGATTTTTATTCAAAAGAATCTGCAACTGTCAATGTACATACAATTTATTAGAGTACAACAATCAACATAGAAATCTGGATAGATATATTAACTTATCCTCAAAAGTGCCAAATATACAGCCTACCATACACAACAGAATATAATCAAGTACGTGTAATACGTCTCTGTCATCCAGCCCATCTCCTGAGCTCCATAGCATCCTAACCTGAATCTGTAATACTCGATCTGACCCGAGCATTAAAATAAAGTAACACCCGAGTCAGTCTAGAAAACCAACGTGAGTAAACACACTTAATTCGAAACACACTTAATTTAAAGCCCAAGTCATTTAAATAACAATTTCACAGTCATGGAGTTAACATTCACATATGGAAATTCATTCCATATTTTTACTTTATCATGACCGGCCCATCAACATTAATTTGCTTGTAATCATTTCATTCTTCTGAAATTGAAATAGTGGTCAGTACGAGTCGATTTACTTTCAATAAAACTCGTCAATGTCTTATTCTAACTACTTTTATTTGTTTGGCTACTTAATGGTACAAACAAACAATATTAACCAAACATAGATCATTAACTCAATTGACAATTTATAATTGATATTAAATCAGTTTACAACTCAGAATTGAGTTGGTTCCAATTAACTGGGACGAGTTACATTTTTATTCCAGACTACTCGTTAACTAGAAAAATTAAATAAAACAATTTATTTTAAATTAATTAAAATTAAACAATCCATTTAAATTCCATTGATTAATTAAAATTAAACAATCCATTTAAAATCCATTGATTAATTAAAATTAAACAATCCATTTAAAATCCATTGATTGATTAACAGATAATTAATCAAATAAAAGATTTCTTATTTGTTCAATTTAACTATTTAAATCATTCAATTTTACATTGCAAAAAAACCTGAAGGTCTTAGCTCAGATAAAATACATAGCATTAAGATCCATCGTAAAAGTTCTTGTTTTGATTAGGTTTTAAAATGAAATAGAAATTGAGTTTTTAAATTTAGATATATTAAATAAATTGATTTAACTCTCATACAAACCTAACCCACCCATCACGGCCCGGCCCACCCAAGCCCAACACCCTTTTCTTTATTTTCTTCTTCCTCCCTCCAGTTCTTTTCCTCTCTCTTTGTTCTAGTGCATGAAACATGTGCACGCATGTGTGCACGGACACACACCCACGGCCGACCTTCACGACCGCCGACCATCCCCATGAGTCATGCTCGACCACCACCCCACGTCCATCCACCTGAACCTCGAAAAACTCCCTTGTTCAAAAATTCGAACCCAAACCCAAATATTGGAAACAAACGTGCCCCCCCAAAAACGCATCGCCCCATCACCAGCAACCCCCATCCACCACCAGAGTTTGCCCAAAGCTTCACCACATCCTCCGCCATCCTTTCCCCCTAGACTGCATGCCTCCTTCTCCTCCTCCTCGTCGCCATTAACTCAAGACCCGAACCCAAACAACTCCACTGTAAAACCTTACTTTTACCTCGTTTACCCCACACACGCATCTAGAAAATCGTGCACCATTTTTCGTGGGTTCCTCATCACCCAAGACTCCACCACGACGAACGCCATGCCACGAAATCGAGCCCCTCGCCGTAATTTGACGAAAACCCCAATTCTGAACATCTCTCCTATACTAGCTCCAAACAAAACTGAAAATCCTCAAACAACCCTCAAAAATCACGATTCTCCACAACGAACATGCCTAGATGATCCATTCGTTGATTTATGAAAATTGGGTCAAGACCATTATTTACCCATTCACCGTTATTTATTTATTTTCTTTCTCCTTACTTGATAGATTTCAGTGAAACCAATTTTAAAATAATCTACACTCAAAAACAAGCAACTTTGATTTTGGAATCATATTTTAAAACTAAATTGGTGATGAGCTAGTGATTTTTGAAGTGGAAGGTTCTAACTGTTTCACTAAAAATAACAAGAACAAAGAGCTTATGGAAGAAGGACAGTGCTTTGGTTGTGCAGGTGGAACTAACAATTGTCCAACGCAATCATACATACACATGTTTACATACAAACACACATACACTTACATATATCAATGATTCATCCTGAAATCAACAGCTATATGAACATGTGTAGTAACCAGTAAACAAAATTTAAAATGTTTACTCACTATCTTTTAGAAATGATGAACACTGTTGTTTCTTCTTCCTCAATCTCTAATCTTCTTTCTTTACTTAAATGACAGGTCTTTGTTTCTTTTTTTTATATATGAACAAGTAATGAGCAACTTAGCCTGGTATTTAAAAGAGAAGGGAAATGTATAGTGCAATATAGGGTGGCTGCCTATCCATGAGTGTACAGGCTTTGATTTTTACCTTTGATTGATTTATTGAGGCTTTATTTGATTCCATGGGTTTGATTTAATAATTTGTGTGTGATTTGATTTATTTTGTGCTTGAATTGATGTTTTTTCATCATGATGCCCCTATGTGTATACACACACACACTCATATATGTATAGATTTTCCTGTAAACTCTTTTGACCATATGTTTTCATGCTTACCTATTTTCATGTTCATTTATATATCTTCACATATATACTCTTCTATTATCATAAAGTTTATACTTATGTGTATATATTTTTACATATACACTATTTTTGTACCAATATATAGCCACTTACATGTATTTATCTCTATATTTCTTTCATCATACTTTGTATATTTATATAAATACAAATATTTAACCTTATATTTGAAATGGTGAAGTTTTACATACATATATATGAATTTTTATCAATTCCAAAAATTAGAATTTAAATTTTAAATATAGCCTTTGGAATTTATATATTCAGATATTACCTATCTCAGAAATTTATTTATTCGACTCATTAATATTTCAATATTTAAAATTGATTAATTATTCTAATAACAAGTGTCAAAAATCCAGGTCGTTACAATCTTCCCCCCTTAGAACTTTTCGTCCTCGAAAAGAACGAAGCGAGAACTAGAATTTTGATGTATGTTATTAAATTAATCATCTTTTAAACATTTTGAACTTCTTACTCTTTTATTATGCATTTGGGATATATCCACTTTAAATTACATAGTATTTCTAAGCTAGTTTATATATTAAAACATTTTTCATAACTCGATGTCTTAACAAGTCCATCCTTGTTCTTACAGAAGTTTAGTCATACATTGACCAGGCGTAGGACTAAAAATCTTTAAGTACTTAGTCGACCCGTTTCAACATCCAGTAAAAATACTCGAACAACTTTTCAAAAATGATATGGAAAGTATCACCCTCTTTTCCTTCTTTACCACCATGGATCGCGGTTAACACGATGATTGTGCTGCCATCCTGACGAAATCATAAGTAAAGTGTAGGCATCAACACCCCTCGATTTACGCCATGCGAACACGATAGACCGTAGCTACACAATGGTTGCGTCGCCATCCCAGCGAAACCATAAGTAGTATGTAGGCAATCTCTACCCCCCCCCCCAGAATTACGCTATCAAAACAAAACCACATAGATCGCATCTACCGATGTTACGTCGCTATCCCAGCGAAACCATACGTAGACTGTAGGCAATCTCTACCCTCCCCCCCCGAATTACGCTATGGAACCACGATAGATCACAGTTACACAAAGGTTGCATTGCTATCCTAGCAAAACCATAAGTAACTGTAGGCAATCCCTGCCTCTCGAATTACGCTACCAACTCTCATAGATCACAGTTAAACAAAGGTTGCGTTGCTATCACAACAAAACCATATGTAACTATAGGTATAATACATCTCGATTTACGCTATGCAAAAAAATGATCACCAGGAACTCATGAGTTTTTGTCCGGACGTCCTCTAGGATCCCAATTCTCATTGAGCCCACCCTGTGGATTCCAAGGTGGACCCACCCAATGGATCTCCTACTCCAAATATCAACTTTCGTGGCGGGTGCCTTTCCATACCTTTAGTTCCAAAACATATCATACTATATACATAATACCTTTCAAATCATAAACTTCATATGTATCACATATAAATTTTATCTATATAAAATCGATATCTTCTAAATCAATAGTTTTTTTGAAGTCGTTTTATCTAATTTCCAAAATTGACTAATTTCCAAAATCGAAAGTCTTTTAAAATCAATAGGTTCCAAAACTATTTCAGTTCCATATACATATAAGATCATCCTTTCCAACTCGAAAAATTTTAGGACCAATAATTTATGAGTCCGCTTCATACTTATATAAACTCCCGTTAGTATTTTCAAATACCTTTCAAAGATCATTTCCTTTTGGTTATAAATTCAACAAGGGGAGTTTGAATATATAACTAACATATATAATCTCATTAATGCCAGTCAAAAATTTCCAAGTTCGATTACTTTACAAAGTTATTGGTAACATTTCTTACTTCTTATAACGTAAATTTTAGTTATAATAACTATTCAATCTTCATTCTAATAAGTTTCCACATTAGTGACTATAAATATACGTTCAAATCAATATAAAAAGTGATTTTATATAAGATCATATTTCTTCAAAAATATTTTACAACATCGATAGACTACGACACTGGTATGTTAAAAATTACATCCATTCATCCATATAAAAAGTCTTACAAAAGGTCATAAATCTTGACGCCTTAACAACTACCTAGGGGTTTAGGAAAAAACAGAGCGCTACTTATATTACAACGAACTCTACCTGCCATTTTTCAACACTCCGCACCTAAAAAAAACTTCCTTAAGTATTTCCTGACATTCCGTTGAAATCATCCGTGCAATCCGTAACAGGGTGTCCCCACTTCTTGCATTTGCCACAAAAGAACTCTATACTTCCATCTTTGATGATTTTCACGCCTTCTGCGGGGCGTTTCACAACTTGCATTTTATTTTGTCTTTCGGGACAATTTCTAGCTATGTGTCCCGTCATTTTACAATAGTAGCAAATGGTTGGCCCATCGACTAATACTACGGGTTTATGTTTCATCTTCCTCACCTTAGGGTAATGGTTTAGAAAATGTCCTTTCTCACGACACTTAAAGCATGAAATCTCAGAGTGAAAACATTTGACTTCCTCATTCTTTTCCTTTCTTGGTTTTCTGAACTTAGCTGTGTGATGTCCTTTATAATGACATCTATAACATATGATATTATCATAAGGACCTGGCCCAGCTCTTTCACTAATCCGTTTCTCTAGTTCCATTCTTGCTTCTTCCCATGCCTTACGTGAAGCTACTCTCTGCTCCCTACGCCTTACCTTCCATTCTTCTCCTTTTGCCATCTTTTACAACTTGGACTAGATTCTAATAGGACTTCATAACTTATAATTAAACCCTTAATTAGTTGAATTTTCAGTTATTATCCTTATTTCTAGGTATCTTCTTTATTTGTTCTCGATCATTTTTATTTATTACAAATAAATTCTATTTCCTTCGACTTCCTTATTCACTTAGCATAAGTTAAATTTCAATATCCAAGGTTAAATTTTAAAATTCAATCCACTAATTTGATAATTTGGTTCATCACAAATTTTCAGAATTCGAAACTCGTTTTATTTCAAAAATCGTTTGAAATCATTCATACATAACTTTTTTGCACCTTTTATCAATTCTATACCTTTCCTTTTACAATTTAATTTTATTTAACTTTCATAAGTTAAATTTTAATTTTACCTTGAAATTTCCAATTTCAAGTTATATGTTCAACACTTATTTAACTTGGTCTGAGCAAATTTCCAATTCGTTCAATCCATTTAAACTTACTCAATTAAAATTTTAACATTCCAAAATTCAATTTCCACACTTCTTTTCTTATTAACATCACTTTTCACTTATAAGTTCAAAACTTATTTTCCTTTGGTTCTACTTCTCTTTTTAATGGGAATTCAAGAATTCGAGCACCCGGTATTTATTTCAAATCACCTTGAAATCATATATATACACATATATATCCCATTTGTATACCAAATCACACTTCTAAACTTTAAACCAACCTTGGTTTTCTCTCCAAAACAAATTCCTTCGGACTTTCCAAAACAACCCTTGTTTTCAAAACAAAAATTTCCATATAAAAATTATTCTAAATAATATTACTTATTATTTCCTCAAACACTTTGAAACACATTTCAAATTTTCCACGACTTAGATTCAAAACTTCTCAATTTAGACCCATTTATAAGTCACATTGGTAAATTATGCTTATATAATTTTACTTCCTCAAAACATTTCACAATGTTTTATCATTGTTTATTTTTTAATAAACATCTTTTATTAAGTCACAACAACCGATTTATGATAATAATCAATATTATCATACCTAGAAACTAAACACGCCATATATTCCATAATAATTTTTCTGAAAAATTATTTCTTTATATAATAATATAATCAGGGTACAATTATTTCATTTCAAAACACTTTGGAACACGTTTCCGAAAATCTCCGGGATTTAAATTCTGGTTTAAGTCTATTTTTAGCTTAACTCATTTGTATAATTCATTCTTATAAAATTTCTTTTTTTGTTATATATATCCATTTAAATTAAATAATCTTATTTTGATTATAATAATTACAACCAATCACCTCAATATACTATAGAATTGTCAAAAGTTATTTATTTTTATATCAAAACATAATCTTATAAAAAAATTAATTTAAAATCGTTTATCTTTTAAAATTACTGTATATGAAAATAACAAGTACGCTCTCATATATAATTCACTCAACTCATTCTAGGATACTACTGACCCTATCTCTAATGAGTAATCCCTACCAAAGCCAAGGTTCTCCCTTAACCTTCTGCTCTGAAACCACGTGTGATGAACAGGGATTTTCGACCCTCGAAAATCGACATTTATATGTTAACTGTATAGAATGCCGAGCAATCGAGTGCTGGAAATACCGGATCAGTAGGGGTTAAGAAGAAAAGAGATAAAAGAAGAAATAGAAATAACAGCAACACAGAATCTCACAATCGCAGCGGAATAAAATATATTATATAATAACAGATTTTATACAGAAGAATCTGCAACTTTCAATGTACATACAATTTATCAAAGTACAACCATCAACATAGAAACCTGGATAGTTATATTAACTTGTCGTCAAAAGTGCTGAATATACAACCTACCATACACGGCGGAATATAATCAGGTACGTGTAATATGTCTCTGCCATCCAGCCCGTCTCCTGAGCTCCATAGCATCCTAACCTGAATCTGTAATACTCGGTCTGACCTGAGCATTACAATAAAGTAACACCCAAGTCAGTCTGGAAAATCAACGTGAGTAAACACACTTAATTTAAAGGCCAAGTCGTTTAAATAACAATTTCACAGTTATGGAGTTAACATTCACATATGGAAATTCATTCCATATGCTTACTTTATCATGACCGACCCATCGACATTAATTTGCTTGTAATCATTTCATTCTTTTGAAATTGAAATAGCGGTCAGTACGAGTTGATTTACTTTCAATAAAACTCGTCAATGTCTTATTCTAACTACTTTAATTTGTTTGGCTACTTAATGGTACAGACAATCAATATCAACCTAACATAGACCATTAACTCAATCGACAATTTATAATTGATATTAAATCAGTTTACAACTCAGGATTGAATTGGGTCCAATTAATTGGGACGAGTTACATTTTTATTCCAAACTACTCGTTAACTAGAAAAAATAAATAAAACGATTTATTTTAAATTAACTAAAACTAAACAATCCATTTAAAATCCATTGATTAATTAAAATTAAACAATCCATTTAAAATCCATTGATTAATTAACAGATAATTAATCAAATAAAAGATTTCTTATTTGTTCACTTTAACTATTTAAATCATTCAATTTTACATTGCATAAAAACGTAACGATCTTAGCTCAGATAAAATACATAGTGTTAAGATCCGTCGTAAAAATTCTTGTTCTAATTAGGTTTTAAAATGAAAAAGAAATTGAGTTTTTAAATTTAGATATATTAAATAAATTGATTTAACTCCCATAGAAACCTAACCCTACCATCACGGCCCGGCCCACTCAAGCCCAACACCCTTTTCTTTCTTTTCTTCTTCCTCCCTCCAGTTCTTTTCCTCTCTCTTTGTTCCAGTGCATGAAAAATGTGCAAGCGTGTGTGCATAGACACACACCTACGGCCGACCTTCATGACCACCGACCATCCCTACGAGTCACGCTCGACCACCACCCCGGAATTTAAGTTCATAAATTTCCAATTCATATTTACTTTATTTTTAAATTTCCTTTTGCAACCAATATTTATAAGATTTCACTTCCTAACAAACAAACATATCTCACACAACTATATCCATTTATAAAAATTATTCTTTTATATAAAAAATATAATACTAGGTAAAATTATTTCATTTACCAATATTTCAAGAAAACAATATTGTGTCGGCCTGCCCTGTTAATTGTTTAGAAATCCCTATCGATTCCATAGCGTCCTATGTACCGACCAAAATTTATAAATACTAAACCGAACAAATTAACACAATATAAAAACATTTTTATAACACTAACAAATACGCTCTCTCATATATATACTCTCAAACAACTCATTCTAGGATATTACTACCCTATCTCTAATGAGTCAAACCCCATAAAGTTAAGGTTATAGCTAAACCTGGCTCTGATACCAACTGTAACTACCCGCCTTCTTTGGACAGTTTAGATCGAAAATAAACCACACATGTCAACTCAAACCATTCAAAAGGGAGGATTGTTAATGGGATAAATAAGAAAATAAGTGAAAAGAAGGAAAAACCAAACACAGAATCT
This sequence comes from Allium fistulosum, assembly GCA_030737815.1. Classification (NCBI taxonomy): domain Eukaryota; kingdom Viridiplantae; phylum Streptophyta; class Magnoliopsida; order Asparagales; family Amaryllidaceae; genus Allium; species Allium fistulosum. Next base: position 296,568,969 of record CM060905.1, on the reverse strand, counting down.
CACAACGGAATGAAAAAATATAATAATCAAATAAACAGTTCATGAAGCTGTTTTACAAATAACATTTGATTACACTTTTATAATATATCAGAGTTATACATACAACATGAATAATAAGATAATGCAGCGGAACAACATGATACAGGGATAAAATAATAATATTGTTAGCACCAAAATTGGTCACTAACACCCAAGAGTAGATTTGTGTTGAGAGATTAATGTAGATAGTAAATTTAAACAGAGGAATGTATGCAACAGTAACTGCAGAAACAAGAACACCAGAATTATAGTGGTTCGGCGTAACTGCCTACGTCCACCGTTAATGTGATCTTTATTGCTTTTCTCGAAGACTTGAATACAGATTCAATCCGTAAACAAACAACTTGTATACAAGTTTGAATTAAAAGAAATGAGTACGAAACATGGCAGAGTGTCCCCGGAGTTCTCGGAAAAAGGTCCTCTTTCACTTCACCCCTGCACCTCTATTTATAGACGAAGATAGGCTGGACTCCCTTCGCAGGCCAAGGTACAATGTACTTCGGCCCACAGCTGGTGACTTCTGTGCACCGAGCCAGGCATACCGGACGGTGGTTGCCGACCCACCTCAGCCGGTCTAATGGCTGTCTCGCTGCTAATTCGTAGCAGGCGGTCGAAAGACTCAAAGCAAGTGGCATTATGTCCCGAGGTATAGAAAGACTGATCACGTAACTCCATGGTTGGTGGAAGAGATTTATAACCATCACAAAGTTCACCGAACCATGCCTGCCGACCGGGGCATGCCGAACCATGAAGGCCAAACCATACATGCCGACCCACCTCGACTGAACGAGGCATGCCGAACTCCCTAGACCGAGCGGCATCTATTCAACACCTAGACTAAGCCATGCATTACCTTCGTCCTTGAACGAGCCATGTGTCCCAAACCAACCTGACCGAACCATGTTTTCCAAACTGACTTGACCAAACTGCCTTTTCTATCCTCCCTCGACCGAGCGATGAACTTCTCCTTTAGGCCGAGCGATACGCGTTGAGTTCCCACCAACACCTTTCCTTAACCGAGTGACACATGCCATTTCACACCGAACGACACATGTCTTCCCTTCCTCGGCCGAACCATATATACAGGCTGACCCGTGTATATAGGCCGAACCAGTCAAATTGAACCCATTCCATATATTTCCAACCCCTTACTAGCTCAAGTCTGGTCTTCATTCAATTAGAACTCCTATAATTATCGTCTTGTAACCGCCCCAAGGTGCCGGGTAACATTTGCCCCCCAAAACGTGTCTTGTGGAGCAACGCGACATGCTTTGAATTAGTAATCAGTTCCTACTTTCAAAAGCTAGCTCATCCGGAATGATAACTATCTGTCATTTAAGTCCCATTTTTACTTTTTCAAAAGCCGGGCGAATCCAATTTCCTGAAGGCTTGATCATGAAGAACTTTCGGAATATCATACATATATATATATACACACATAATTCTACACATATTCGTGTGTCTTCATTGATTCGTTATTATTTCAATACAAAATGTGGTTCGACACATCAATACCGAGCCACACGATCGGTCTGAACCACGTTCTCCTTCTTTGACCTATTCAGAAGTGTTGACCGGTTCTACCAGATGATGCCTATTTGTCTTCCTCGTTTACCATATATAAAACCCGACCTTTGCTCCTCTCTTTTCTTCTTACTTTCGTTCCACTTACGCAATCCTACTAACCTCTTCTCTCCCAACCGCCGTCTGCCATCTAATCTATCCTCCCCTTTTCCAAACCTAGACCTCTAACATCGAAACTCCAGTAGCCGACTAATCTGAACAATCTCATCTCTTAGCCCCTCAATCGTCACGAGTTTCAAGCTTCTCACATAGGTATGAGTCTTTTGTCCAGTCTGCTCCTTTAGGTCTAGAGTCTCATTCTGAGTTCAGTAGAAAATGGTGAAGAGGAGAAAACCATAGTGGAGGTCGTGTTTTAGGACTGGAGCTCGGTTAAGGATTTACTAAGAGAAGTAGTGTAGCTGTAGTCTTAAGGTCGATGTCGTGGAGAGTTAGGGAGTGGAGACGATAAGTCTTTGGAGCAGGGCCTGCTCGGTAAACTTTTCTTGGGGATAAGGTTCGATATTTCGAAGAGGGACCAGTTTGGTGTCGAGAGAAAGAGAGCAGTTCGGTCACACTGAGAGAGCGAGTGTGTGTGGTTTGGTAACGTTGTGTGTCGTCGTGGGTCGGTCAAAGTCTGGCGTTGTGGTGTGACGACCCGGTGAGAGACCACAAGGAGGGTTCGATATATCGAGCAAATGCAGCTCGGTATAGCCCTCGCAGGCCATTCGGTGATGAGGGAGCGTTGTTGAGGAGAGTGAGTGGGTCGGTGTCATTGGTCTAGAGGATCGCTCGGTAGCTTGTACATGAGTCGCTCGGTACATGGGCTTAGAGAGACAACCGGCCTTGGGCTTTGAGTTTGGCATTGTCAATCAAAACCACCTTAGCTTGAACACAACATATTACCAAGTCCACTTATCACCACACCTGACGCTCGTTGAAGATGTCCAAAAGATCGAGCTCTGCCACAGTTTCAGACAAGCCTGGGGCAAGTTCTCAGCAGGAAGTAGTAGGAACTTCAAGTCCACCGACAACTTCTACGCAAGGTATTCCGGATCCATCAGCTCCAGCTATTGGCCTGGCTCCTGACGTTGTAGACGGGGCAGTCATTTTGGACAATCCTATAGATTCAAAAGCTTCAAAAGTCGGTGAAAGCGCTCTTCGTCGGTTGTGTACAATTCACGGGATCCCTTTTGATGATGTTCTAGTTCCATCGGGGCAAGATCAGCCTCGTCTGCCTCCAGCTGGATATACAGCGTGCAGTAAATTCATATGCTGGGTTGGTAGCATGCCACCTTTCAACTCTTTTCTCCGTGAAGTGTTATAGTATATTGGGATCTCCTCGGCACAGCTACATCCTAATAGTCATGCGTTCATCTATGGCACTTGTATTCTTTTCATGAGCATCTTATTCAGGCTTCCCACTCCCGGTGATATCCGCTATATTTATCGCTTCAAAAGACGGTCTGATAGTCCATCCTTCGTATTTTTTGAGTCAAACTCCAAGTGTCAGATCCTGACGGGGACATGGAGTAAATTCTCCCAATATAAGCAGGAATGGTTTTATGTACGCTGCCCCCTGGCTTTGCGAGAAGATGGCTGGAAGGGAGTAAGTTCCATCCCCTAAACAATATTTGTCTAAGGCACGAAGTGTATTCTTTCTAAACTTCTTTTGACACAGGTATCAGCCCACGTCCCGAAGGTACTGGGTATTCTGAGGCCGTCGAGGCCATTCGAGCTATTCCTGTGGAAGACCGGGAGATCAAGTCCGTTATTTCCAATGAATCACTTTCAAAGTTTGGATTGTTAGCGGAAGGTCGTCGAACTAGTCTCCTAACTGGTGTCGCTACAACCGGATCCGCCACGGAAAAGGGAAACGGGCAAACTGGGCCTTCGATGTCCTCTACAGGAGGAACCCTCGATATATCCGAGGAAGGTGAAATGAAGGAGGCCGAGGCACCAAAAACGACCGATGAGAACTTAGGCTCCGACACAGTACCAATAATGGACACGTCTGGCATCGCCAAATCGCTTCCCCCTTCGAAGAGGCAAAAAAGCTTAGCCTATAAATTGAAAAAGAAAACAGTAGGGGGGACTTCTAAAGTTACAATCACTCCGGTTGAGAAAGAGTCGTCTCCTCAACATCTAGAGGGTTCATTGAAAGGTCTTTCAGACCTGACCATCCCTAATGACCTACTAAATTACAGTTTCAATGACCCAGGGGATATGGGACTTAATTTGCCCGCGAGAGGCGATAGAGGCGATCAAATTCATTATCAGCGAGATAAAACTTCAATAAGTAAAGAAAAAGAAACTGGTCCGTTGGGGGGAACACTAGGACACATACGAACACTTACACTCCACCCCACACTTAAGTTTTAGCCATCATATTATTCTCGCTAACTCGCCCTCATTTGGTTTCTGTGCAATTGATATGGGGCGCACTCACGGATTTGACCGCCTTCGCGGGTCCTCTATCTTCCATTACTCCAGTCCGGATTCGGGGTCAGGTAGACGCCGAGAAAGAGATGACAGTGGTGATAGGGATTACCGTCCCAGAGACTCGTCATCTTCGCAAAGAAAAACATACGGCCACTCTTCATACTCCAATGAACCTCTACCTCACTCAGAGCACAGTAAGGATAAATCCGCTAAGAAGGGATCCCAATCTGAAGCTCCCCATGACCAACACTCTAGTTCACCCAGCACAAAACAATCTCGTGAGTCTCATAAAAAGTCTTTGGCTTCGGCCAGGCATACTTCTCCAACTCCTGCGCATGACCCATCGATTGCCGAAAGATTAGCCGATCTTAAAGCAACATTTCCTAAGATATGCTTCGACAGGCTGAAATTCCTTCCTGCGATTCACCCAATTCCAAGGCATGTCAAGCAAAGTGCCATCGCCTGTAATAATGATGTATATGTCCAACGCGATGCGTTTGTCCATTTGGTAGAAAAGTTTCAGAAGTTTCTATGGAACGTCAGCATGAAATCGATCGCCTGAAACTTGAAGCCATTCATGATAAAGAGATTATCAAAATCCAGGACGAAGAGCTCTCCTCGTACAAATCTCAACTTGAGGCCGCTCAACAAAACGCCAAAGATACAACCGAGGAAGTCAACCGTCTGGAAGTCACTCATAAAAAGGAAATCGATGAGGTAGTTCAACGTAGCGGTGCTCTAGCCTTAGAAAAAGACTCCATCCAGAAAGAAAAGGATGTCCTCGCTCGGTGAGTTAAAGAACTGGAGGAGCTGCTGATTAAAGAAAAAGAAGAGAAAACCGCTGCACAAGAAGAGTCATGGTATTGCGAGGAAATCGTCACAACACGGCTCTTAAAAACGAAGCTCGACGAGGAACTTTCTAAAGCCGAAGCGTTAAAGGATACGGCCCGTGAACAGGGCAAAAGAATGGCATTGACAGAGATTGATTCTCGCCTTGAGGCAGCTGCTGAAGCCGGGAGAGAAGAAATTAAATGCTTATTTTATCCGCTTATTGCCGAATACAATGCTCGAGTTCTCATGCATTGAGATTTATCATTTCTGGGCGAAGGTTACCTCGAATCATTAGCCGAAGCATGGGATACTCTAGTAAAAGTTAAGCGAGTTGAGCTGGGCACCAAAGAAATTGATGAGGAGTCTCTTGTGAAGGAAGTGCTTCGAGGAAATGAGCCTTCCGACTTATCCGCAGCTAGAGCCCTCTATGGAAGAGATTCCTCCTCATCGAAAGAGAAGGATGACGTTGCTGGATCATCTGGAACCAAGTCTCCAGTTCCTCCTTCCGCCCCGCCGGCTGGTTGCTCATCACTCGATCCTTTCAAGCAGCATGTTGGATATGACCCAGAGAAACCCGGGCTTGATGTTCATGTTCTTTCTCCTATTCCGGAGGGTGAAACTCCTAAAACAGCTGAGAGTCAACCAGAGGCCGGTGTGTAATTTTTCTCTCTAGGGTTGAAAGGACCATTGCTTTTGATGAAAAATAGATGTGTTCTAACACTTATCCTTTATGACTTTATGTAGGTCATTCTGATCCTGAACCAACTCCAAGGAGCAATGTCGCACGGAGAAGGAAGAAAAAATAGTGGAAGAGCTTCACACGGGGGATGCTCCCAGACCCGATGCCCAAGTAATCGGAGCACTCGATGTGGACAAGGCCGAGGATCCCTCGCCCGTGGACGAACATGACGAGGTTGAAATCACTGGAGCCTCCGGACATACTTCAAAACATAGCATGGGGGAGCGAGTCGCGAAAGAGGAGAAAGCGAAAGCCAAAGTTAAAGTCGAACCTCAAGTGATGGAACTTGACGATCCTTTAAATAGGCCCTTGAAGATAATTCTCCCCGAGGGGATCACTCCACTGGAAGTTGCTCCTCCTTCCACGGGCACCATCTCGCTAGGAAGCAAGGCGCCCAAGAGAAAGCGCTTGGGTGAGGAGCCTTCAGAGAAGCCAAAGAAGGAGAAAAAATCAAAAAAGTAGCTATTTGGTCGTGCCACATCCAATCCGAATAAGTCTGAATTATGAAGTTATTTCTATTTAGTTTCATAGTCATTGTAAATAGACTTTTTGCTCCAAACTCGAGGAAAGTTGTAATGGAACTTTATTTTGGCTTAACAAATAAAATTTTGTTTTTTTGTCTTCGATGATTTTCGCTGTTTAGCTTACTGCCTAACTTGTAGTCGAAATTTGAAGTCTTTCAACATGACTTGGAAATTTCTTCAATCGTAAATCTTGTAGTCCGCGCTCTGGGGACTTAGAAATTTTTTTTACATTGCTTATACTCTAGTCCGCACTCCGGGGACTCAGAGTACTCTAGTCCACGTTCTGCGGACTTAGAGATTCTCAAGTCGTTTATACTCAAGTCCGCACTCTGGGGACTTAGAAATTTTTAAGTCGTTTATACTCTAGTCCGCACTCCAGGGACTCAGAGTGCTCTGGTCCGCACTCCGAGGACATAGAGATTTTTAAGTCATTTATACTCTAGTCCGCACTCCGGGGACTCGGAGTACTCTGGTTCGCACTCTGGGGACTTAGAGATTTTTGAGTTTTTTATACTCTAGTCCGCACTCCGGGGACTCAGAGTACTCTGGTCCGCACTCCGGGGACTTAAAGATTTTAAGTCGTTTATACTCTAGTCCGCACTCCGGGGACTCAGAGTACTCTGATCCGCACTCCGGGGACTTAGAGATTTTAAGTCGTTTATACTCTAGTCCGCACTCCGAGGACTCATAGTACTCTAGTCCGCACTCCTGGGACTTAGAGATTTTTAAGTCGTTTATACTCTAGTCCGCACTCCGGGGACTCAGAGTACTCTAAAACGCACTCCGTGGACTTAGAGATTTTTAAGTCGTTTATACTCTAGTCCGCACTCCGGGGACTCAGAGTACTCTAGTCCGCACTCCGGGGACTTAGAGATTTTTAAGTCGTTTATACTCTAGTCCGCACTCCGGGGACTTAGAGTACTCTAGTCCACACTTCGGGGACTTAGAGATTTTTAAGTCGTTTATACTCTAGTCCGCACTCCGGGGACTCAGAGTAATCTAGTCCGCACTCCGGGGACTTAGAAATTTTTAAGTCATTTATACTCTAGTCCGCACTCCAGGGACTAAGAGATTTTTAAGTCGTTTATACTCTAGTCCGCAGTCTGGGGACTCAGAGTACTCCAGTCCGCGCTCTGGGGACATAGAGATTTTTTGAATCGCTTGACTTTTAATTTTATATGCGTGTTCATACGCCGGACAGAATAAAGTGATTTAATTATTTTCCAGGAATTATAACACATGGAACACCAACAGTTCATAGAAAAACGGCTTTAAGCCTTTATTGATCGTAAAAATTAGGAACAAACTGAATTGTCTTATTACATGCCAAAAACAAAAAAGAACTAAAGAAAAACATACTAGAAACAATTGCTACTAGAATGCGAAAGAAGTTGGCTAAGTGTAATAACGGCGCAAATGCTCGCTATTCCATGCTCGAGGGAGTGTCACGCCATCGACGGTCGCTAGCTTGAAAGTTCCTTCTCCAAGTTTCCATTCAATGACGTATGGACCTTCACATGTGGGATTCATATGTGATGGAATCGGAAAAACTCGCTTCAAAACGAGATCGACCACATCAAAGATTCTCGGTCGAACTTTTTCATTGTAATATCGAGCGACTTGGTGCCTATAGGCGGCCGGCCTCAAATTAGCTTCATCATGTTTTTCGTCCACAAAATCCAGCGATTCTAGTAAAAGATTCTGATTTGTCTTAGGATCATACTGAGTCACCCGATGAGAAGGAACTTCAAGTTCCACGAGTATAACCGCTTCAGTGCCATATGCTAACGTGAATGGAGTGTGGCCAGTCATGGACTTGTGGGTGGTTCTATAAGCCCAGAGTGCTATCAGAAGTTCATCCACCCACTTGCCTCTAGCCTTCCCCAAATGTTTTTTTCAATATGGATTTGATTATCTTGTTTACGGCTTCAACTTGTCCATTGGGTTTTGGGTAAGCGATTGCCGCAAATCTTTTCTCAATGCAATACTTTTGGCAGAATTCTTTGAACTCCCTACTCTCAAACTGAGTTCCGTTGTCCGTAATGATAGTCCGTGGGAGGTCAAGACGACATATGATGTTTCGTACAATGAAATTAATGACCATTTTGGTGGTGATCGTAGCTAAGGGTTCTGCTTCTGCCCACTTGGGAAAGTAATCGACCACAATAATTGCGTATTTTGCACCACCTTTGGAGATTGGCAAGGAGCTGATTATATCGATCCCCCACATTGCAAATGGCCAGGAGCTAACCATTTGTGTGAGTTTCGTCGACGGAGCTCTCGGAATCTTCGCATACTTTTGACATTTGTCACATCTTCTCACATAGTCCACGGCGTCACGATAAACGGTTGGCCAATAGTATCCATAGCGGAGGATCTTTTTGGCTAAAGTCTGCCCCCAGTATGGTCGCTACATTCTCCTTCATGAACTTCTTTTAAGACCCGTTTATCTCATCGTGGGCGATGCACCGAAGTAAAGGAACTAAAAACCCTTTCTGATACATAATTCGATCCTGCATTATATACCACGAGGCTTTGCGAATGACTTGTTGTCTTTCGTTCTTTCTTTCGGGAAAAGTCTCGTGTAGCTGGTATTGCTTGAACGGGGTCATCCACAACTCCTTCTCAATTTCTGTTTCTAACACGGAGTATATTTCCATCTTGTTTATACTCGGGGTATGTAAGATTTCAATGGGAACCAAACCCATCTGCTGTGCATCACCAGTACTTGCGAATTTTGCTAATGAATCGGCTTCTCCATTTTGTTCAAGCGGGATATGCGAAATATCGTAATATTCGAGGTCTGCCAACAGTTCCTGAACCCGAGTAAGGTATGGGGCAAGTCTCTTCCCCTTTGCTTGGTAGTCTCCTCGTACTTGGTACACCACCAATTGTGAGTCATAAAAGATTTCAATCGATTTCACTCCGAGTTCCCTGGTAACTTTTATGCCAGCAATCAATGCTTCATATTCGGCTTCGTTATTTGTAGTTGGGAAATTGAGCTTCGAAGCATAACAAATGGATTGGTTTTCGGGAGTTACTAGAATAACACCAACCCTAGAACAACGGTCGTTGGATGCTCCATCAGTCAATAGTTTCCATTGAATGGGGGAATGACATCAACACCACTTGGCTCGTCCGATATGGTGAATTCTGCGATGAAGTCTGCTAGTGCTTGCCCTTGGATAGCCCTCCGTGGCAGGTAAGTGATATTGAATTGGCTTAACTCAATGTTCCACTTGACTAACCTCCCAGAGGTTTTTGGTCGTTGGAGCACTTGTCGCAAAGGTTGATCGGTATAAATACTGATCGGGTGTGCCTGAAAATACGGACGGAGCTTGCGTGATGCAATCACCAAGTAGTAAGATAGCTTCTCAATCTTAGGGTAATTTCATTCTTCCCCTGTTAAACGTTTACTCAAATAGTATACTGGCCTTTGAATTCGGTCCTCCTCGCGAACCAAGGCCGCACTGATGGCATGTTGAGACACGGCCAAGTATACATATAACACTTCATGGTTTACAGGCTTTGACAGAACTGGGGGACTTTCCAAGTGTCTTACCAAAGCTCGGAACGCATCCTCACAGTCGGGCATCCATTCAAAACTTTCTTTATCACATCGAAGAAAGGAATTCTTGTCAAGGGGCATTGTCTTGCTCCTTATCTCGGCCGGGTCCAAGAGCTACTAGCCGACTTCACGTATTACATCATTACACACATCCTCTGCAAACGAAATGAAAAGAGTCAAGTCACTGGCCAAGCTGGCCAGTTTTAGGGACATGTAATGGACATATTTTGTTTCGGTTGAAGTACTTAATATTCCAAGCATTGACGGATAGAGATCGACTTGATCTTGGAGACAGAGCCAGAAAAGGTGTCATCGATTATTAGCACCAAAATTGGTTACTAACACCTGTAGAATTTCATGGACATCAGAGAATTCATGGAATCTAGAGAACAAAGCATAAAACTAAATAGACACAAAGATTTTATAGTAGTTTGGCAATCTCGACCTGTCCACTTTAAATTTCATTCATTCTTCATTTGAGTACAATTACATGAGTTGTTGGATTGGCTACAATCCATTGATCGAAGTTTATAAGAAAAATAGCCATGGCAGAGTATTTGGAGTAGAAAGGAGAAGATGATGAAGTCCCCCCCCCCCCCCGAAAAGAGAGAGAGAGAGAGCCTCCCAAAAATGGCCCTCACCCCTGTATTTATAGACGAAGGTAGCCTTCAGCCTAACTGACATCTTCAAGCCTGGACCCCTTTGGCCACTTGGGCCCACCATAAGAAAAGCTTAGCCCAACACACTATGCTGACCTTACTTATACACTCTTCAACTTATCAAACATCTATGCTACACCTATTCCACCAAGCTAACATTCATCATTCTGACATCCTGTATCACCTATCTGTTGATCTTATTTACCCTGGGCTGGATATAACTGTTTGGATATCATGCTTTGGTCACATTATTGTCGTCTCATGGCCATCTTTCTCATCAATAGTCAAGTCTGGTCCTCGTAATCACCTTTGTGTAGCCGGGCCAAAAGGTCGGATAACATTTTCCCCCCAAAGTACGTCTTGTTGCATACATGACGTGCTTTGAGTCGAAGCAAGTTAGAGTCTCCAGGAAGAAATCCATCATATTTTCTGAATAGTCATTATTCTTCAATTTTATCCTCCTAAATTGTCGTATCCTTCTTTGGTCGTCATAAAGCTTGGTCGATTCCCAATAGTATAAACTCAGGATTGTAGTTCATCAGTGGTCATCTGTGTCCGGTTCTTTAGGGCTACTGAACTTCGGCTATCTAATCCAGTCTTTTCTTAATAACCCTAAGTGAAAATCCAATTTCTGTTGATTTCAAGAAGTCGAATTTAATAAATATAAATGTGCACATTCAGGTACATGTTCTTGCCATTGGCTCCCGGATGCGTTTTATATGTTCGTGAGTCATCACCAATTCCTTCTAGTTTAATTGCAATTCGATTGCAATTCCTTGTTTATTTTTTTTGAAATATTGGTTGTAATCAGCCACTCGATGAGAGGGGACTTCAAGTTCTACGTGAAGGATGGCCTCGGAGCCGTAAGTATGGGCGAATGGAGTATGGCCAGTCGCGAACTCTCAGGTAGTTCTGCAATCCCGTAATGCTATTGGGAGCACATTCACCTATTTACCTCTAGCCTTTTCCAAACCTCTCTTTAGAATAGAATTTATGATTTTGTTCACGGCTTTAACCTATCCATTTGCTTGATGGCGAGCAAATATCGTAAATCTCTTTTCAATATGATATTGATGGCAGAAATCTTTTAAATTTAGCGCTGTCGAATTGGGATTCATTTCTAGTTATAATGGTTCATGGAAGGTCATAATGACAGATGACGTTCCGGACAATGAAGTTGATTATTTTCTTCATCTTGGTCGTGGTTAAAAGTTCTGCATCTGCCCATTTGGTGAAGTAATCAACTGCTACGATGGCGTATTTTGCACCACCTTTAGGATCGACAAGAAGATAATGATGTCAATGCCCCCAAGTGGAAAACGGCTATGGACTAGCCATTTGAGTAATTTTCATCGGCGGGGCTCCCAGATTTTTGCAAACATCTTGCACTCGTCGCATTGTCTAGCATGATCAACCGCATCTTGATAGAAAGTTGGCCAGTAATACCCATAGCAGAGTATTTTCTTTGTCAGGGTTTGCCCCCTGATGTAATCACCGCATTTTTCTTCAAAAACTTCACTCAAAACTCATTTGATATCATCATGGGTGATACACCGAAGCATAGGAATGGATAAACTCCTTTCTAAACATGACTTCTTCTTGGATGATTTGGCATGATGCTTTGAGGAGGATCTGTCGTTTTCCATTCCTCCGTTCAGTAAGAATTCCTCACTGCAGATAGTCTTTGATAGGAGTCAACCATGGTCCCTTTTCTGGTTCTGTCTCCAAGATCGAGCCGATTTCCATCTGTCAATGCTTGGAATATTGAGTATTTCAACTGAAACAAAGTATGTCCGTTGGGAGTCCCTGGAACTGGCCAGCTTGGCCAGTGACTTGACTCTTTTCATTTTGTTCGTTGAGAATGTGTGTAATGATGTAATACGTGAGGTCGGCTAGTGGCTCTTGGACCCGGCCGAGATAAGGAGCAAGACAATGCCCCCGGCAAGAGTAACTTCCTAACTTTGCATGCTACCAATCAGGAATCACAAAAGATATGTAAAGTTTACACTCCAAGTTCTCTAGAAAGTTTGAGGCTGGCGGTCGAGGCTTCAAACTAAGCATCGTTTTTTGTTACCCGAGAGTTGAGTTTCAGGACGTAGCAGATCGATCATTCCTCATGAGTCATTAGCACGACTCCTGTGCCATAACACTGATCATTGGATTCTTCATTCATGTACATTTTCCATCTGTTAGTTGGTTCTCCACTACACTTCGAGTAGTAATCTGGTGCAATGAATTCAGATATGAGGTCTGCTAATTTCCGTCTTTGGATAGCTCTTCGAGGGAAATAAGCGATATCGAATTGGCTTAGTTCGATATTGTAACGACCCAGAATTTCTGTCATTTGAAATTCAGATATTTAATTGATTTTAAATATTAACAAGTAAGTTTTATAAGCTGAATAAATTTAAATTCGAATATAGTGATTTAATTGATTAATTAAATCGATAATTTAATATTTGGAATTCCAGAAATAATTGGAAATTGGGTTAAATGTGTACAAAAATTATTTATAAAGTTATAATAAATCATATTGGAGTTAGAATGATGTTTGTAAACTTTTAAAATTGAATTAAAAGTTAATTTGTGAAAATTGAATATTTTAATATTCAATTGACGAGTGAAAATAGTCATTTTTCAAACAGTCTCGGATTTCGACGAAACCAGTTTCATCTGATCCATAATGTTAAATTATTGTAAGTTTTCAATTTTCGTAGCAATCAGATTTGTCGTTTGTCCGGGGCAAGCTAAAATGCATAGAAATCGTTTTAATCGATTTAATTTAAATTTGATCGTTTAATTCCGTAACTCTCACATATGATCAAATTAGCTCCCGAAACACATTCCATTGTGTCTGGAACGCGGGTAAAACCTTAGAAACGCCAGTCGACACGCTTCGTTTGGAGTTCGGAAAATTTCCAGTGAATAGTGTTTTGTGAATTTTCTATAAAAGGACCTAGTTTTTTTCATTTGCACTCAAACCCTTAGCAACTAGGGTTAGCCGCCAGTCCCAAAACCAATGGCCAGAATTTGTAAATTTTCTTCCTTTAATCTCTTCTAATCCATGCATCAATTCAAGAAACGATTAACTACAAAGTTAAAGAGCTCGTCGAGATCTTTCGATCCATACGGCTGTGATCGAAATTCGTGGAGAGGATCGTCAGAAATTTGGCAACATTTGTTCATCGTATGCACACATTTTTCTATGCCTAGGGATGACCGAGCTCATCCAAACTCAGGGTGAAGGTGGAGCACGTGTAGACGAAGGGGGTGGTGGCGTTTGATCATCGTCTCGATCAACGTAGGTCGAGCGAAAATTTGTGGAAGGAGGCGGCTTCATTGGATTCTCGCGTGCGTGTTTTACTAGGGGGAGGAAGATGATGCTCACGGCCCAGATCTAGGGCAAAGGGAATGAACGGTTGTGATGATAAAAGGTTTTAAAAATTAAAATTGAAATTGATTTATATAAAATCATACAAACTTTGTAATATCATAACTTTTTGATACGAGGTTGGATTTTGACCAAACGACTTGCGTTGGGTTCGTTTTGTCGAGCACTACGCAATGGAGCTAGATTGGAGTCGATAGGAGCTAGTGATAATTTTTAGTAAAATTAAACGTGCGTTTAATTTTATTTGCACGTTTAATTTTATTTGAAATAAAATACTGCAACCGTTATTGAAAGCAAGGTGAGAACTCCTTACTCAATCGAATTGTGTTTCGATTTAAAATTTTAAATAGTTAGATTTAAAATTGTTGATATTGCTTGATTGTGTGAATTGGATGATGATTGTTATCTATTGTGTTGAAATAGACCCTATTCGTCTTATATTAAGCGGAGGTTATTATATTAAAAACATATACCGCGATAATTCCACCATGAAGTGGAATTGGTATTATATATGTATTTGGAGTTGATTTCCCGCATTATATAGCGGATGAGACCCTATTGCGCCGCATAATAGCAGATAGTATTTTATAAATCCCATATACCGCGATATTCCACCTCGAAGGGGAATTGGTATTGTGCTAACGTCTGTGGATGCAGGGAAACAGGTTGGAGGGATCCAACAGGATTCCTCAAACATTTGAATTTATTTCAATGTTGTGTGTTGATTATTGATAATCTCCGTGTGATTATATTTATGAATTGGAATTGTTGAAGGCTACGGTTTAGCTGGATATATTTTTGGTATCGTTGGATACCAGAAATAAATAAAATTGGGTTTTTGAAATTCAAGTTGAAAATTTATGGAAAAATTTATTTTTGAGAATTGGATAAATTAAAAAGGGGTTTTAAAAGATAAAGTTATTTTTTTAAAACATATTGAATAAAATTTCAAATTTCGGGAAAAAGGGCTTAGTAAAGGGATTTCAAAAATATTATTTATAAGTTGAAAATTTTATTTAAAATTTGGATTTTTAAATAGATTTGAAGAGATAAAGAAATTTATTTTAAAAGGAAATAATTTTGGAAATTCATTGGAAATTTATTTCGGATTTGAAAATCAATTTGAAAGTTGATTTGGAGTTGAAAAATGAATATTTATGAAATTAATTTGAAAATCGTATAAAGAGTGAATATTTGGAAATGTAAATTCACAATGGAAATTTATAAGTAGAAATAATTGGTTATGGTAATTAATTAAAAATAATTAATTAAGTATTAATTATTAATTAAGGGTTAATTAATGATGAATTAAAGGAAAATTTATTAAATGTTTTTGTAATTAATTGATTATTAATTTACCATAACCAGTAAAATATATTCACAGAAATTTATCTGATTTAAATTAGTCAAATAATTAAAGTAATCCAACTTATGGATGTTTGGATTATATTGGATGTTGAATTGTTTGATATCTCTGATATGTGATGATTTGTGATAAATCCTGATTTGTGTTGTGATCTGTAATTTATTTATCTGTGATATATATATATATATATATATATATATATATCTGTGATCTGTGAATGAAAGATAAGCGTTATAGTGTATACCGCTTATCAATTATATTGTTATATTTGATCTATGATGGTTGAATGTTGTTGCACTATTGTGTTAAACCCGTGGACTACACAGTACACACACAAATGTGGATTTCACATGGAAATCGGTTAAGTCACAAATTTTTGACAATTCTAAAGATTAAATTTTTTAATCCAAAAATTGTTTTGGAATTGGAATTGAAAGTTTTTGAAAATAAGTTTCAAAAAAATAAGAGTTATTTTAAATAACTTAATAAAATTGGAATTTAAATCATTTGATTTAAATTTTGAATTCAACAATTGAAATTGAATTCAATGATTTGGGAACTATGGTCTAAAAATTTTACAAGTGTAAAAGGTGTTTATATGGGTTTTTTTTACCATTTAAAATATGGTTTTGGAAATTTAATTTTAAATCCAAGATTTGTACTTGGATGGCTTTAACCTGTGTAATTGTAACCAGTTTTTCCCAAAACGAAGACTATCTGTTTTCAAATAATAATAGCTTTCATAAATTCAAAAGATTTCCAATTTGTATCGAAACATTTCAAGTTGAAATGAAATTGTGAATAGTTTGGAAAAACTATGAATTAACCTTTGTGAAGATGATTAAGCTTTATTTTGAAATCAAAGAAGATTTTAAAGGGTGTATCTTTTATATTATAAAAGACTTGAATTGTGAATAGTTTTGAAAGCTATAAGTTAAATCTTGATTTTAAAGATTTAATGGGTTAATCCAATTGAAATGGAAATGATTTGGGAATCTGTGAATGAATCTTTGTGAAACTGGGTAAACTTTGTGAAGTAAATATTTTTGTTTAAAGATTTAAAATGGTAATTTGTTTAAACCATTTGAAGGAAAGGATTTGGGTAATAAGTTGTGACTTAATTGAAATCCCTATATCCATATGTTTTAAATATTGTGCTCATTATTCGGTTTAGCCGGGAAAGGACCTTTGTGTCATATAACCCATTCCGAATAAGTGATACAACGATATGGATAACATTTGAAGACCGGTGGTGAAGACCGAGTATTTGTGAAAATGATAGGATGACCTATCGATTGTCTCTGCACCGTTAGCTACGGTATAGAGATTTCCTTTGTGATGGGAAGTTCGATCGGGATTGTGAATACCCGGATTGCAAGGGCTTCTTCGGAAGTGCCTTTGGTTCTGTTCGAACCCGGAACAGACTTGTATGGTTACATGTCTGACATTACATTTTGAGATATAAAGCTGATTTCTTTCAAATACATTTCTGTTGGTGGTGGAGAATTTATTCTCTTAGCTTAACACCCTTCTCTAAGACGTACGAGCTCAGAGGTTATGTAGTTGAAAGTTATCAGTAATATACTCCCAATTTGGTAGTGTGGCATGCTGAGTGTTGTTGTGCGATGATTATTTATTTATCATTTGTTGATCAAAGCGTGGCTTTGTGAAAAAGCGTAGCTTTGTGGATGAGACCTCTTCGGACCTCACAACCCGGAAATGGTCAAAACAAGAATATGCGGCAAGGTTATGAGGGTCGCTCCCTTTATGGTATGTCATTTCCTTCTGGAAAAGAGTGGTATCAGGTATGGAGCCCTGGTATTTAACCTATGTGGTTACTCCAATCTCATTTACTGTGTGATTGTTTTTTTGTTGAGGCGCCTCGGATAAAGGTCCCAAAGGACCGGGGGGTGGCATATTCATGTAGTAGTTACCTAGTGTAAGAGGTAACTCGGCCTTGTGTTGGCAGAGAGCTAGTTAGTTCTCGGGACGTCCCGCCAGAGGCGATCCCATTGGCAGTAGGAAGTTGCTTAGCCTGACCATTTGTTGGAAATCCATCTTCCAATACGAACCTTGTACGGTATTAGTTGTAGAACCTGCCATTTAATGTGGCAGCTATAGTAGGCATAATATAATGGTACCTATGCTGGCTAAGATTAATATTATACTTTCAAAATGTTTTCTGCACTATGCACTAATAATAATATCAAATCAAATGATTTTGCGTAGTAAGCATATTTGACTATCATAAGAAGAAATCTCCTCCAATTCTGCGTTTGCATTGTGTATGTGGCGGGAGGTCTTATGGTAGTTTCATTTTCCAAAAAGCATTGCGGATGTCTTTTACTTCCTTTGTTGTGGTTTTAAAGATAAAATAACTGTTTTAAGTTCTCACACCAATCCCATGACTGACCTGGAGTTTATTGTTTCCTTCCTAAACTCTGTGTGCCCACCAATTTCCACACGGGCAGCCTAGAGTCAGGTTATCAGGTCATTCTGGATTCAGGAGATGCTGTGGAGCTCAGTGGCGAGCTGGATGGAGAGACGTAGCATTTGTATATGATATTATGTATTCCGCTTTGTATTCTGTATGAGGACAAGTTTGTATAACTGTCCATTGATGTATTGTGTGTATATTGTTGTTGTAAACTCTGACGATGATGTAATGTATAAACTGATATAGTTCTTTGATTTAAAGATTATTCATTTATCTATCATATGTTGTTCTGCTGCGATATGTGAGATTCTGATATTGTTTCTGTTGTTTCTTCTTTCTTTCTTTCTGTCTTCTTCTACCTCCTCTTTTTAACCATAACAATTCGGTTTTCTGGCATTCGATTGCTCGGCAGTTGATAAAGTGGACGTATTAATGTCGATTTTCTGAAGTCGAAAATCCCGAAACGTTACATGTGGTAACAGAGCATATGGTTAAGCGTTAACCTTGGCTCTGTTGGGTGTTACTCATTAGAGATAGAGTCAGTAGTACTCTAGAATGAGTGTGAGTGTAATAATAGATATGAGCGCGTACTTGTTAGTGAATATAAAAATGTTTTATACTGTGTTTGCTTATCCGTTGGGCTGTTTGTGAATTCTGGTCGGTATGTGGGATGCCATATTATCGATTGGGGTTTCTAAACTCTTAAACGAGATGAACCGACACGGTATCATTTTAAATTGGGTAAATGAAATAATTTTACCTTGATTATATTTTGTATATAAAGGAAATAATTTTTCAGAATTATTAAAGTGTATATAAAATTGAATTGTTTGGTTGTTGGAAATGTAAGAATATATATAAGTTAATAAAAGTTGTTTGAATAATCTAAATAAAAACAACAATGGTAAAGGAATAAAGTATATAAGCAAATGAATTATTAAGTATGGAATTATAACTAATATGATTTACAATTGTGAAATAATATTGTATAAGTAAAGTTAAATAGTGAAATTATATGAGAAAAAGATTTATAAATGTGATTTATAAATGAAAGGAAATTTGAAAAGAATTTAAGCACTGAGTTCACTACTGTTGCTAGGAAATAATATGGGTGACGACTGCAGCATCATCAGTATCATTTTCGAGTTTCTGTGTGATTGATTTGCTACCATAATAAATTGAAAAATTGAAGTTTTGTTGTGATAAACAAAAATTTAAATTAAAATCCAAATTGAAATTGATGAATATAAATTGAAATGAGTTTTAGGCTTATAATATGAAATTAAGATTTTAGCTTTGGTAAAGTTAAAGAATTTGAGTTAGCATAGTAAATATATGACGCGAATTTAACGAAAGGAAGGTTAAATAAATTGAATTGGATTTATAAGTGGAAAATTAAGTGAAGTTAAACAAATAATGTTTAAAAGGAATATAAATTAAGTTGTATAGTGAAAAAAAATTAAGTGGAAATTGAAATGGAATATAACTTAAGTGATGTTAAATGAAGTTGATTTTAGTGTCGAAGTAAATTAATAAGTGAATTAATGAAACGAAGTCATTAAGAAAGTGAACTTGAGTTATATAAAGGAGATTCAACTTTATTTGTAAAATGAATTAGCAATTGAATTGAACTAATGGATTGAATGTTAATCAATCGAATGTAAGTAAATTGATATGGAATAATGGATATAAGTGTTAATTCATTAAAAGCTAATAAATTGGAAATCGAATGAAAGCCAATTTAATATTAAACGAATTGAAATTAAAAGTGTTAAATCAAATTGAATGTAAATTTAATAACTTGGTTATGTTGGTTATGAATTGGTTGTTATATGATTGTTTGTTAATTGTATATAATTCATTAAGTGTTAATGAAATTGAATTAGTGAAATTGAAAGCTATATAATTGAATCCGAATTGGAAGTGAACCAAATTGAATTTAAATTAGTGAGTGTAAACTAATTGAAAATGAAGAAATGAATGTCGTTGTATATGAATTGGTTGTAAACAATTACAAGTAATGTTGAAATTATATAAGTTGCTTATAAACCTTGTTTAGTATGCATTTCTTTTAAAATGCATATGTTGTAGTTGTTTAAAAGAGTAAAATGTTAATAACTTCATATATATGGCACTTACATATTTAAACTGAGTAAGTACAGGTACCGGGGCTACCGTTCGGCTGGTTGGGTCGCGCTAAAATGCTTAATAAATAACTGCTTTGCTTAAAAATGCTAAAAAGGTACGCCTACGCAATAAAAATAGGAAATATGAACTGTTTTTCTGCTTTTCCGACCATGTGGGCCGATGTATATATATTTATGTCTATTGTGATCCTACTACGATCGAACCGCGCAAAGGAGGCTATGGCGAATTTTTTTGAAAATTTAAGGCGTTAGAAATTTTCGGGAAATTTTGGAAAATTTGTGAAAACTAAATTTTGGATTTGGAGTTAAAAGTTAAACGATATAGTTTGTTTTGAAAAGTATAACTAAGTAAAGATTTGAAAAAACTTAGTAAAGTTTTTGAAAGAGTTTAACTATTGGATTTTGGGGAAGTTGTACACTTAAGTGATTTTAAAATCTAATTTGAACGAATTGTTTGAAAAGTTAATGAATTTGGGGCATTTTTCTTACTTGGCAATTTCGAGGACGAAATTCTTTTAAGGGGGGAAGATTGTAACGACCCAGAATTTCTGTCATTTGAAATTCAGATATTTAATTGATTTTAAATATTAACAAGTAAGTTTTATAAGCTGAATAAATTTAAATTCGAATATAGTGATTTAATTGATTAATTAAATCGATAATTTAATATTTGAAATTCCAGAAATAATTGGAAATTGGGTTTAATGTGTATAAAAATGATTTATAAAGTTATAATAAATCATATTGGAGTTATAATGACGTTTGTAAACTTTTAAAATTGAATTAAAAGTTAATTTGTGAAAATTGAATATTTTAATATTTAATTGACGAGTGAAAATAGTAATTTTTCAAACAGTCTCGGATTTTGACGATACTAGTTTCATCAGATCCGTAATGTTAAATTATTGTAAGATTTAAATTTTTGTAGCAATTAGAGTTGTCGTTTGTCCGGGGCAAGCTAAAACGCATAGAAATCGTTTTAGTTGATTTAATTTAAATTTGATCGTTTAATTCCGTAACTCGCACATATGATCAAATTAGCTCCCGAAACACATTCCATTGTGTCCGGAACGCGAGTAAAACCTTAGAAACGCCAGCCGGCACGCTTCGTTTGGAGTTCAGAAAATTTCCAGTGAATAGTGTTTTGAGAATTTTCTATAAAAAGGACCTAGTTTTTTTCATTTGCACTCAAACCCTTAGCAACTAGGCTTAGCCGCCAGTCCCAAAACCAATGGCCAGAATTTGTAAATTTTCTTCCTTTAATCTCTTCTAATCCATGCATCAATTCAAGAAACGATCAACTACAAAGTTAAAGAGCTTGTCGAGATCTTTCGATCCATACGGCTGTGATCCAAATTTGTGGAGAGGATCGTCGGAAATTTGGCCACGTTTGTTCATCGTTTGCACACATTTTTCTATTCCTAGGGATGACCGAGCTCATCCAAACTCAGGGTGAAGGTGGAGCACGTGTAGGCGAAGGGGATGGTGGCGTTTGATCATCGTCTCGATCAACGTAGGTCGAGCGAAAATTTGTGGAAGAAAGCGGCTTCATTTGATTCTCACGTGCGTGTTTTACAGGGGGGAGGAAGATGATGCTCACGGCCCAGATCTAGGGCAAAGGGAATGAACGGTTGTGATGATAAAAGGTTTTAAAAATTAAAAATTAAAGTTGAAATTTATTTATATAAAATCGTACAAACTTTTTAATATCATAACCTTTTGATACGAGGTTGGATTTTGACGAAACGACTTGCGTTGGGTTCGTTTTGTCGAGCACTACGCAATGGAGCTGGATTAAAGTCGATAGGAGCTAGTGATAATTTTGAGTAAAATTAAACGTGCGTTTAATTTTATTTGAAATAAAATACTGCAACCGTTATTGAAAGCAAGGTGAGAACTCCTCACTCAATCGAATTGTGTTTCGATTTAAAATTTTAAATAGTTAGATTTAAAATTGTTGATATTGCTTGATTGTGTGAATTGGATGATGATTGTTATCTATTGTGTTGAAATAGACCATATTCGCCGTATATTAAGCGGAGGTTATTATATTAAAAACATATACCACGATAATTCCACCGTGAAGTGGAATTTGTATTATATATATATTTGGAGTTGATTTCCCGCATTATATAGCGGATGAGACCCTATTGCGCTGCATAATAGCAGATAGTATTTTATAAATCCCATATACCGCAATATTCCACCTCGAAGGGGAATTGGTATGTGCTAACGTCTGTGGATGCAGGGAAACAGGTTGGAGGGATCCAACAGGATTCCTTAAACATTTGAATTTATTTCAATGTTGTGTGTTGATTATTGATAATCTCCGTGTGATTATATTTGTGAATTGGAATTGTTGAAGGCTACGGTTTAGCCGGATATATTTTTGGTATCGTTGGATACCAAAAATAAATAAAATTGGGTTTTTGAAATTCAAGTTGAAAATTTATGGAAAAATGTATTTTTGAAAATTGGATAAATTAAAAAGGGGTTTTAAAAGATAAAGTTATTTTTTTAAACCATATTGAATAAAATTTCAAATTTCGGGAAAAAGGGCTTAGTAAAGGGATTTCGAAAATATTATTTATAAGTTGAAAATTTTATTTAAAATTTGGATTTTTAAATAGATTTGAAGAGATAAAGAAATTTATTTTAAAAGGAAATAATTTTGGAAATTCAATGGAAATTTATTTTGGATTTGAAAATCATTTTGAAAGTTGATTTGGAGTTGAAAAATGAATATTTATGAAATTGATTTGAAAATCGTATAAAGAGTGATTATTTGGAAATGTAAATTCACAATGGAAATTTATAAGTAAAAATAATCGGTTATGGTAATTAATTAAAAATAATTAATTAAGTATTAATTATTAATTAAGGGTTAATTAATGATGAATTAAAGGAAAATTTATTAAATGTTTTTGTAATTAATTGATTATTAATTTACCATAACCAGTAAAATATATTCACAGAAATTTATCTGGTTTAAATTAGTCAGATAATTAAAGTAATCCTACTTATGGATGTTTGGATTATATTGGATGTTGAATTGTTTGATATCTCTGATATGTGATGCTTTGTGATATATCCTGATTTGTGGTGTGATCTGCAATTTGTTTATCAGTGATATATATATATATATATATATATATATATGTGTGTGTGATCCGTGAATGAAACATAAGCGTTATAGTTTATACCGCTTATCAATTATATTGTTATATTTGATCTGTGATGGTTGAATGTTGTTGCACTATTGTGTTAAACCCGTGGACTACACAATACACACACAAATGTGGATTTCACGTGGAAATCGGTTAAGTCACAGATTTTTGATAATTCTAAAGATTAAATTTTTGAATCCAAAAATAGTTTTGGAATTGGAATTGAAAGTTTTTGAAAATAAGTTTCAAAAATATAAGAGTTATTTTAAATCACTTAATAAAATTGGAATTTAAATCATTTGATTTAAATTTTGAATTCAACACTTGAAATTGAATTCAATGATTTGGGAACTATCGTCTAAAGATTTTACAAGTGTAAAAGGTGTTTATATGGGTTTTTTTACCATTTAAAATATGGTTTTGGAAATTTAAATTTAAATCCAAGATTTGTACTTGGATGGCTTTAACCTGTGTAATTGTAACCAGTTTTTCCCAAAACGAAAACTATCTGTTTTCAAATAATAATAGCTTTCATAAAGTGAAAAGATTTCCAATTTGTATCGACACATTTCAAGTTGAAATGAAATTGTGAATAGTTTGGAAAAACTATGAATTAACCTTTGTGAAGATGATTAAGCTTTATTTTGAAATCAAAGAAGATTTTAAAGGGTGTATCTTTTATATTATAAAAGACTTGAATTGTGAATAGTTTTGAAAGCTATAAGTTAAATCTTGATTTTAAAGATTTAATGGGTTAATCCAATTGAAATGGAAATGATTTGGGAATCTGTGAATGAATCTTTGTGAAACTGGGTAAACTTTGTGAAGTAAATCTTTTTGTTTAAAGATTTAAAATGGTAATTTGTTTAATCCATTTAAAGGAAAGGATTTGGGTAATAAGTTGTGACTTAATTGAAATCCCTATATCCATATGTTTTAAATATTGTGCTCATTATTCGGTTTAGCCAGGAAAGGACCTTTGTGTCATATAACCCATTCCGAATAAGTGATACAACGATATGGATAACATTTGAAAACCGGTGGTGAAGACCGGGTATTTGTGAAAACGATAGGATGACCTATCGATTGTCTCTGCACCGTTAGCTACGGTATAGAGATTTCCTTTGTGATGGGAAGTTCGATCGAGATTGTGAATACCCGGATTGCAAGGGCTTCTTCGGAAGTGCCTTTGGTTCTGTTCGAACCCGGAACAGACTTGTATGGTTACATGTCTGACATTACATTTTGAGATATAAAGCTTATTTCTTTCAAATACATTTCGGTTGGTGGCGGAGAATTTATTCTCTTAGCTTAACACCCTTCTCTGATACGTACGAGCTCAGAGGTTATGTGTTGCTGTGTGATGATTATTTATTGATCATTTGTTGATCAAAGCGTGGCTTTGTGAAAAAGTGTAGCTTTGTGGACGAGACCTCTTCGAACCTCACAACCCGGAAATGGTCAAAACAGGAATATGCGGCAAGGTTATGAGGGTCGCTCCCTTTATGGTGTGTCATTTCCTTTTGGAAAAGGGTGGTATCAGGTATGGAGCCCTGGTATTTAACCTATGTGGTTACTCCAATCTCATTTACTGTGTGATTGTTGTTTTGTTGAGGCGCCTCGGATAAAGGTCCCAAAGGACCGGGGGTGGCATATTCGTGTACTAGTTACCTAGTGTAAGAGGTAACTCGGCCTTGTGTTGGCAGAGAGCTAGTTAGTTCTCGGGACATCCCGCCAAAGACGATCCCATTGGCAGTAGGAAGTTCCTTAGCCTGACCATTTGTTGGAAATCCATCTTCCATTACGAACCTTGTACGGTATGAGTTGTAGAACCTGCCATTTAATGTGGCAGCTATAGTAGGCATAATATAATGGTACGTATGCTGGCTAAGATTAATATTATACTTTCGAAATGTTTTCTGCACTATGCACTAATAATAATATCAAATCAAATGATTTTGCGTAGTAAGCATGTTTGACTATCATAAGAAGAAATCTCCTCCAATTCTGCGTTTGCATTGTGTGTGTGGCGGGAGGTCTTATGGTAGTTTCATTATCCAAAAAGCATTGCGGATGTCTTTTACTTCCTTTGTTGTGGTTTTAAAGATAAAATAACTGTTTTAAGTTCTCACACCAGTCCCATGACTGACCTGGAGTTTATTGTTTCCTTCCTAAACTCTGGGTTCCCACCAATTTCCACACGGGCAGCATAGAGTCAGGTTATCAGGTCATTCTGGATTCAGGAGATGCTGTGGAGCTCAGTGGCGAGCTGGATGGCGAGACGTAGCATTTGTATATGATATTATGTATTCCGCTGTGTATTCTATATGAGGACAAGTTTGTATAACTGTCCATTGATGTACTGTGTGTATATTGTTGTTGTAAACTCTGATGATGATGTAATGTATAAACCGATATAGTTCTTTGATTTAAAGATTATTCATTTGTCTATCATATGT
This sequence comes from Allium fistulosum, assembly GCA_030737815.1. NCBI lineage: Eukaryota > Viridiplantae > Streptophyta > Magnoliopsida > Asparagales > Amaryllidaceae > Allium > Allium fistulosum. The sequence goes on along the minus strand of CM060905.1, from coordinate 296,543,640 downwards.
TGTTCCGCTGCGATATGTGAGATTCTGATATTCTTTCTGTTGTTTGTTCTTTCTTTCTGTCTTCTTCTACCTCTTCTTTTTAACCATAACAATTCGGTTTTCCGACATTCGATTGCTCGGTAGTTGATACAGTGGACGTATTAATGTCAATTTTCTGAAGTCAAAAATCCTGAAACGTTACATGTGGTATCAGAGCATATGGTTAAGCGATAACCTTGGCTCTGTTGGGTGTTACTCATTAGAGATAGAGTCAGTAGTACTCTAGAATGAGTGTGAGTGTAATAATAGATATGAGCGCGTACTTGTTAGTGAATATAAAAATGTTTTATATTGTGTTTGCTTATCCGTTGAGCTGTTTGTGAATTCTGGTCGGTATGTGGGACGCCATATTATCGATAGGGGTTTCTAAACTCTTAAACGAGATGAACCGACACAGTATCATTTTAAATTGGGTAAATGAAATAATTTTACCTTGATTATATTTTGTATATAAAGGAAATAATTTTTCAGAATTATTAAAGTGTATATAAAATTGAATTGTTTGGTTGTTGGAAATGTAAGAATATATATAAGTTAATAAAAGTTTTTTGAATAATCTAAACAAAAACAACAATGGTAAAAGAATAAAGTATATAAGCAAATGAATTATTAAGTATGGAATTATAACTAATATGATTTACAATTGTGAAATAATATTGTATAAGTAAAGTTAAATAGTGAAATTATATGAGAAAAAGATTTATAAATGTGATTTATAAATGAAAGGAAATTTGAAAAGAATTTAAGCACTGAGTTCACTACTGTTGCTGGGAAATAATAAGGGTGATGACTGCAGCATTATCAGTATCATTTTCGAGTTTCTATGTGATTGATTTGCTACCATAATAAATTGAAAAATTGAAGTTTTGTTATGATAAACAAAAAATTAAATTAAAATCCAAATTTAAATTGATGAATATAAGTGAAACGAGTTTTAGTCTTATAATATGAAATTAAGATTTTAGCTTTGGTAAAGTTAAAGAATTTGAGTTAGCATAGTAAATATATGATGCGAATTTAACTAAAGGAATGTTAAATAAATTGAATTGGATTTATAAGTGGAAAATTAAGTGAAGTTAAACAAATAATGTTTAAAAGGAATATAAATTAAGTTGTATAGTGAAAGCAAATGTAAGTGGAAATTGAAATGGAATATAACTTAAGTGATGTTAAATGAAGTTGATTTTAGCGTCGAAGTAAATTAATGAAATGAAGTCATTAAGAATGTGAACTTAAGTTATATAAAGGAGATTCAACTTTATTTGTAAAATGAATTAGCAATTGAATTGAACTAATGGATTGAATGTTAATCAATCGAATGTAAGTAAATTGATATGGAATAACTGTAACGTCGACTGTCAGTTTAGCCGGTGCAATCTTGGAATCTTTGAGTTCAGATGTAACTATTTTGCATAACATTCAATGTGAAATATGGTTGGGATGGTCAATTTTGATGGTTACTCTGGTCGAACCCTAGAGTCTTGTAATGAGTTATTAAGTCTGACAGTGAAGAGCTCTAAATGCTCTGATCGATTATCTACAAATGGCCAAAGATCAGGATTAGAAGCACGTTGAAGAAAATGTCGAATAGGGGCCAGCCTCGAGTTGCGTGAAGTCGCATAGCTAGATTTTGCTTTGAGTTTGAATTTGCTTGTATATTTGAGTAATGCGCTTTCCATTCAATGCATTCGCGATCCTTTACTCGTTATCGGGTTGGAGTGATAGTCAGTTGCCTACGAGCTTAGGCATCGATTTAATGATTCTTTCTCTAGGCATTCTTTCGGTCGTAGCCTTGAGTAGTTGTAAGCACTATATATAAGTTTCAATATTGAGCTATCGCAGCCAGTTATTGGATGATCACGCTTCTGCTCCCAGTCTCGGGTTAATAAATGTACTGGGTGGACGGTTGAGTCTCATCCTAGCTATGTTTATACCCCCACCTAAACCCCAAAGACATAGAGTTGATCGGTGAATAGTCGATTCACATTTATCCTGCTTCTTGCTCGTGCCCCCAAATCTGGGGCATATATCGATAAGTAGGAAGGCCAGCCATGCCCACTTTAGCTTTACTCTCTTTCCCGTTGAATCGTAGGATCAGGTCAGTTGATGGGAGGCTGAGTCTCACTTATCCTGGATTGTATTGTCGTTTTTCATTCCAAGGGGAATACTTCGAGGCCTCGTCAGTTTCTATGCGTAAGTTGGGTACTGAACGGTCAGCCACGTCCACTTTGGTTCATGTTCTATAATCAGATCTCGGGGTAAAGTTGGCTCAAGTGCAGTTGGGTCATGCTCATCCAGTTTCATACTTGTCCCGACGGATCGAAGGAGGGTGATGGAGAATTAATGACCAAGTCTTCGTGGTTTACTCTCCTTTCCACACTCTGGTGGTCATAGTTTTTCAAGGGACATTCGGGTCACATTCGTATATGCTTGGTGCAGATCGATATTGACTCTCGATCTGAGGTATGATATAGTCGGTCACCCGTAGCTTTAGATGCCGTTTCGATTGATTCTGTGTTGAGGCCTCCTTGTAGTCATTGCCTTAAGTTGTAGAACACCAGGCTAGAGCTATAATGAGCTTTCGTATTCGGCTTTTAGTGATTTGTACTCCTGCTCCCAGCATTGATTTGGCCAGGCCACAAGTCGGATGGTCGAACTCCATCCTTAGCGAGTTAATATTCCTTCTGGCGATTTTCGGCCGAAGTTTGCGGAATAGAGAACGGTCGGAATCCACTCATCTATTTATCGGTGTTTATATGCCACTCTGCATTCTGGTGACTTAGAGTTATTCTTCCCCCGGTCGACTCACGCCCAATTTGTGTTCATGCTTTGGTCCACGCTCTATGGACTTAGAGATTTGTCGAATGGTTTATGCTCTAGTCCACAGTTTGGGACGTAGAGATTTTTGTCAAGTCATTTATACTCTAGTCCACGCTCTGGGGACTTAGAGTACTCTAGTCTGCTTCAGGGACTTAGAGATTTTCGTCAAGTCGTTTATACTCTAGTTCACGCTCTGGGGACTTAGAGTAATCTAGTCCGCTTCAGGGACTTAGAGATTTTTCTCAAGTCGTTTATACTCTAGTCCGCGCTCTGGGGACTCAGAGTACTCTAGTCCACTTCAGGGACTTAGAGATTTTTCTCAAGTCGTTTATATTCTAGTCCGTGCTCTGGGGACACAGAGTACTCTAGTCTGCTTCAGGGATTTAGAGATTTTTCTCAAATCGTTTATACTCTAGTCCGCGCTCTGGGGACTCAGAGTACTCTAGTCTGCTTCAAGGACTTAGAGATTTTTCTCAAGTCGTTTATACTCTAGTCCGCGCTCTGGGGACTCAGATTACTCTAGTCCGCTTCAAGGACTTAGAGATTTTTCTCAAATCGTTTATACTCTAGTCCGCGCTCTGGGGACTCAGAGTACTCTAGTCCGCTTCAAGGACTTAGAGATTTTTCTCAAGTCGTTTATACTCTAGTCCGCGCTCTGGGGACTCAGAGTACTCTAGTCCGCTTCAGCGACTTAGAGATTTCGTCAAGTCATTTATACTCTAGTCCGTGATTAAGGAACTTAGAGTACTCTAGTCCGGTTCAGGGACTTAGAGATTTTTATCAATTCATTTGTACTCTACCGTGCTATGGGGATTCAGAGTACTCTAGTCCGCTTCAGGGACTTAGAGATTTTTCTCAAATCGTTTATACTCTAGTCCGCGCTCTGGGGACTTAGAGTACTCTAGACCACTTTAGGGACCTAGAGATTTTCCTCAAGTCATTTATACTCTAGTCCGCGCTCTGGGGACTCAGAGTACTCTAATCCACTTCAGGGACTTAGAGATTTTTCTCAAACCGTTTATACTCTAGTCCGCGTTGTGGGGACTCAGAGTACGCAATTCCGCTTCAGAGACTTAGAGATTTTTCTCAAGTCGTTTATACTCCAGTCCGCGCTCTGGGGACTCAGAGTACTCTAGTCCGCTTCAGGGACTTAGAGATTTCGTCAAGTCATTTATAATCTAGTCCGCGTTCTGGGAACTCAGAGTACTCTAGTCCGAATCAGGGACTTAGAGATTTTTATCAATTCATTTATATTCTAGTCCGCACTCTGGGGACTCAGAGTACTCTAGTCCGCTTCAGGGACTTAGAGATTTTTCTCAAATCGTTTATACTCTAGTCCGCGCTCTGGGGACTCTGAGTACTCAAGTCCACTTCAGGGACTTAGAGATTTTTCTCTAGTCGTTTATACTCTAGTCCGCGCTTTGGGGACTCAGAGTACTCTAGTCTGCTTCAAGGACTTAGAGATTTTTCTCAAGTCGTTTATACTCTAGTCCGCACTCTGGAGACTCAGAGTACTCTAGTCCGCTTCAAGGACTTAGAGATTTTTGTCAAGCCGTTTATACTCTAGTCCGCGCTCTGGGGACTCAGAGTACTCTAGTCCGCTTCAGGGACTTAGAGATTTTTCTCAAATCGTTTATACTCTAGTTCGTGCTTTGGGGACTTAGAGTACTTTAGTCCACTTCAGGGACTTAGATATTTTTCTCAAGTTGTTTATACTCTAGTCCACGATCTGGGGACTCCGAGTACTCTAGTCCGCTTCAGGGACTTAGAGATTTTTCTCAAGTCGTTTATACTCTAATCCGCGCTCTGGGGAGTCAAAGTACTCTAGTTTGCTTTAGGGACTTAGAGATTTTTCTCAAACCGTTTATACTCTAGTCTGCGCTCTGGGGACTTAAAGTACTCTAGTCTGCTTCAGGGACTTAGAGATTTTTCTCAAGTCGTTTATATTCTAGTCCGCGCTCTGGGGACTCAAAGTACTCTTGTCCGCTTCAAGGACTTAGAGATTTTTCTCAAGTCATTTATACTCTAGTCCGCGCTCTGGGAACTCAGAGTACTCTAGTCCGCTTCAGGGACTTAGAGATTTTTCTCAAATCATTTATACTCTAGTCCGCGCTCCGGGGACTCAGAGTACTCTAGTCCGCTTCATGGACTTAGAGATTTAATCAAGCCATTTATACTCTAGTCCACACTATAGGGACTCAGACTACTCTAGTCTGCTTTAAGGACTTAGAGATTTTTGTTGAGAGCAGTCGTATTTCCACCCGTTTGATTTGTATTTCATTTATCGTATCGAGGCTAATATTGTCGAATGAACGGTCGAACCACGTTTGCTCATGGAATGGGACTCTGTCCCCAACATCAAGGACGAAACTTGAAAAATGGACGGTCGATTCTCACCCGCTTGGTGACTGTAGCTCTTTCAATCAAGTCAAGAAAGGAGGTATATGGTAGATGGTTGGATCACATCCATCCTGGGGTTGGATAATCAAGTCTCACATGATTTTCTTCGTATCTCTTTCTAAATAACGAGGATAATGGATGATTGAGTAGACAAACTAAGTTGCATATGTTCCATGGTGCAGTCGTGTCTATGTACTGGGAGCGATGGTTGACGAGTAGGCAGTCCATCACAGCTACTTCAAGTCGGGCTTTCGAACTACATCTTGTGTTCCGGGTAGGAGTTGATGTGTAGATGATCAAATCACGTCCGCTCTAGTTAGATCTCGGCATCACTGAGCTTCAGGAGAGGCATATGTATTTTATCGAACTTTACTTTATGACACAAGGAATGGATAATCGGGCCACATTCATTCCAAGCCTTGCTTAGGCCACCAAATTAAATATGGAGGTCGATGAATGGACGGTCAATTATGAACGCTTTGTATAAGGCTCTGACCGTGACGAGCTTTTCCATCTCTAGTCCATGGCCCCAAATCATAGGCATATGGTTGATGATGAGCGGTCGAATCATGCTCTTTTTGATGAAACTCCACAGGTCCGATCATGGTCTACGTGGATTGGTTGGCGGCCAACTCTGAGTACTTGGTCACTTGCATTGTTTTTAAAGCAGTTTAGTTCAAGTTGGTTGTAGTTCATAGAACAATTGAAATTGAAATAGAAATTATTTAAATAAGATTGGAATAAATCTCATTAATCAGTGAAGCAGCATTGTGTGCTCACTATTCAACTTTGGCCCTAGCTCCCTTCAAAGGGATGTCGGCCATCGGCAGTCCAATTGATAATCTTAGTTCTTTATTGATAGGCATCGGATGTTCGCTGCCCGCCATTCCGTAGGACTTGCACATACTGTTAAAGCTTTCCTTTCCAGATCAACTTTTCGATCACACCTCGGAGGGGTTTGTAATCGCCAATGTTAGGATCAGTGAGCCTATTGGAATATACAACATTCCCCTGATTTTCTCTAGGCTTCGGTGGACTTTCTCGAGGTTGGTTTTCAGTACCACTTTGAGTCGCAAGTCTCCAAGTAGAGGCTATCAATTGAATCTTTCAAAGAGCATATGAGTAAAATTTTGAGATCTTGGTTCGTCTACTGGAATCTGAGTCCTTAGCCAACGATCCTGTATTGTTATTTTTCCTAGTTTGCTCCACTCCTCCTCACTTTGGTTTTGATTCATTTTGTAACAGAAATGATCCATGGTCGTTGGAGGCTCTCTAACTAACTAGCTGCTAAAATATATCTAGAGGTCGACTCCCCTTAAACGCGATCAATATGGTATCCTTATTAGCATTTGGAACAAATTGCTTGGAGTCCAACATTGGTTTGATTGGAGTTACTAAATTCGAAGTGCTGGGTCAGTGAAGAATGGTGCTTGGAGTCATCTTGGCATTTGGTTGGAGAAAATATTGGTTTTACTCGAGTCTGGTTTTGGTCAAAAGTTTCCTACATTTGCCTAGAGCCATATCATTTACGTTCTCCAACCTTTGGGAGTATCGTTTGAGTAGCGGTTGCTTGTCCGTTCCCTTGTTGCCATTCAGAGGATGCCACTTGATCCTCTATGCCCTGGTCGGTCATAGGGTGTAAGAGAAGTGGATAGAATCTTCCCTCACTAAGTTGAGTTTTGAATTCACTATGCAGAGGCACTGCGCTGCGGCTACGGTTTTTAAGAGCCTTTTTCTTAAATTTGGATTGTACCCGAAAAAGTTTTTTTTTAAAATAGGGGTTAAGAGACCGGTGTAACTTAAGTTTGGATCGGCCTATGCACATGGTTCGGTATATTTGATACTAGGTCGGCATGTTTGTAAAGCACAAGAATAGAAGGTGGTTCAGTGTTGGAGTGTAGGCATGGTGGATCGGCCAAGAGTGGCTCGGCCAAGGTGGTTCGGTATTGGAGTGTAGGCATGGTGGATTGGCCAAGAGTGTCTCGGCCATGGCGGTTCGGTGTTAGAGTGTACACGATGGCGGATCGGCCAAGAGTGGCTCGGCCAAGGCGGTTCGGCCAAGGTGGATCGGCCATGAGTGGCTCGGCCAAGGTAGTTCAGTGTTGGAGTGTAGGCATGGTGGATCGACCAAGAGTGGCTCGGGCAAGGCGGTTCGTCCAAGGTGGATCGGCCTGAGTGATTCGACGCGTACAGTTCGGCAGCTTGAGTCTATTCTCATTGGCCCGGTCCGGATTGCTCCTTGTATATCGCTCGGTCATGGACAGAAGGCTAAGGTGGGTCGGCCATTCATTGTTCGTTCGAGGACGTTAGCAGATTACCAATGCAAACTTCAACATTCAATACCAAAAACCTACGTACATTAGTGAATCCAATCCCATGGCTAATAGCTTCCTTTAGATCTCTTTCAAATCTGAGTAGAATAGGAATTTTGCTGGTAAACAACTGGATCTATCTCGCGAATATGGAAATCCACTAGTAGATGATGAGATCCAATCAAGCTGAGAATTCAGTTCTCATTGAAAGCACCAAAATTGGTCACTAACAATCGTAGAATTTCATGGACATCAGAGAATTCATGGAATCTAGAGAACAAAGCATAAACTAAATAGACACAAAGATTTTATAGTGGTTCGGCAATCTCGGCCAACGTCCACTTCAAATTTCATTCATTCTTCATTTGATTACAATTACATGAGTTGTTGGTTTGGCTAGAATCAATTGATATAAGTTTATAAGAAAATAGCCATGGTAGAGTATTTGGAGTAGAAAGGAGAAGATGATGAAGTCCCCCCCCCCCCCGAAAAGAGAGAGCCCCCCAAAAATGGCCCTCACCCCTGTATTTATAGACGAAGGTAGCCTTCAGCCTAACTGACATCTTCAAGCCTGGACCCCTTTGGCCACTTGGGCCCACCATAAGAAAAGCTTAGCCCAACACACTATGCTGACCTTACTTACACACTCTTCAACTTATCAAACATCTATGCCACCTATTCCACCAAGCTAACCTTCATCATTCTAACATCCTGTATCACCTATCCGTTGATCTTATTTACCCTAGGTTAGATATAACTGTTCGGATATCATGCTCTAGTCATATTATTGTCGTCTCATGGCCATCTTTCTCATCAATAGTCAAGTCTGGTCCTCGTAATCACCTTTGTGTAGCTGGACCAAAAGGCCGGATAACAAATATAATACTAAACTCCGTCTTCGTCCTTTAGAATAATGTCTTCAACACTGAAAAGCTCAGGCTGACCTGAGCGTAATGAAAAGACAAAACACTCGAGTTAGAACTAAAAGATCTTATGTAAGTTAAATAAAAATAAGTAAATATGAGTGTAACGACTTCAGAGATGTTTACGGGATTTTACATCTCCTATCCAGTGTCTATCGTGCGTGCAATAACTTAAGAGATGTTCGGGATTCCATCTCCTAAGGATCCGTTAAACTATCTACATATATAATACAATACGCTATTATAATATGTCTACAGTAAAGTATTAAAATAGCGTTAAGACGTTACCCATATCCCCCTTAATACATTTATATATAAATGTCGTAGTCTATACAGATAATGTAAGCTCTACCAAATCGGTGGTTTACTCAGGGAGCACTCCGTATGTACGATACAAACCAAAGTCGTAATGAGCTCGATTAGGATAAATATGACAAGGCACGCAAGGCAATGCCCAAGGGAGGATACTACCGTTTTACGGATCCGGACTGGTGGTAACGCATAGCAGCTGCTACCGCCCACCTCGAGACACACTCCCATAATCAATGGTGCACCCAATCAAATCACAAGGTAATAGATATGGTTTCGAAGGAACATGCTCGATAGGAAGAGCGACCCCACTTGGGCCGGCGTGGCTCCTGTTTTAGTCATTTTAATTATCATCCTAAAGTCAAGGCTATCCATCATCGTTCTCTTACATCATTTCAGTAGCATTCACCAAACCATCCTACTTCATTCTGGATTCTCCATGACGTGCACAGTTGTTAAAGTGGTTTCGGTATTAGCAGAGAGTATGACTATATCCGACCTCGGTCTCTTTGATAACCAAACGCTTAGTTCACAATGGTTGGTTCTTTTACATTTCCAAAACCAATTCAAATTTGATATCAAAATATCATATTCAATTCAAAATATCCCTCATTTCCAAACCATCATATTTACTCAAAATATGTCATTTCACTAGAAAATATCATTTCAAATTCCAACATAGGTTATAACATCATTTAACCACATTCTCCTTTAAATCAAGGATTTAAATATAAATAATTCAACCTTGCATGGTTTGAATTTTAGAAAATAGATTGTTGGTTATAAATAGTTTAAATAGTTTAAATAGTTTAAAAGAGTTTAAATAATTTAAGGATTTTAAAACAGTTAAAAATAGTTTTTAATAAAAAATGGTTTGAGTATTGGAAATGGTTTATATGGTAAAATAGTTTTGAAAATCTGAATAATTTGAATTTTTAAATAATAGATTTTAAACAGTTTATATTAAAATAATTTATTTTGAAAATAGTATCAAATCAAACTGTTTCTTCCATTTCAACAAATCTGGACCATATCCAGATTTCAAATCAACAAAACTTAATTTTAATCTTTCAATTCAAATGACTCAATTTCAATTTAGTTCCAAATCAATGTGATTTCAATTTCAATTCGAAATACTTCAATTTCCAAAACATTCATTTTGTACTTCAGTTTCAATTCAACAATTCAATCAATGATTTAAATTCAATTCCATTCTTATTTTAAACCATTTCAATTCATATCAATTTCAAGCCCAATTTCAATTTACTTATTTAAACCACTTAAATAAAATTTAACCTCATTGTTAAAAATTAAGATCCAAATCTTCATAATAATTCAAATTTCTGAATTAAATTCATATGTCGATTCTAACTTTACATTCCCAATTTAATTCTTAAACAATTTCTTTTTTCACCATTTCAATTTCAACTTTCAAAGCTTGAATTAGAAAATAATTAAATTCATATAAATCTATATTTTATTTCCTTTAAAACAATAACATTTAATTAAAAATCCAAATTCAAGATCTTAAACCATTTAATTTAACCAATCCGGTGTCCGTATATAATTTTCTATCCTATGGCAAAGTGATACGGATATATATCATTTCAACCCGCAATAAATTTAAATTTCCGGATATATATCATTTCAACCCGTATCCCGAATCACAATTTTCCAAATCCATAAAATCGCTCGGGTTTATCATTTCAACCCATAACTATTTTTCCCTAATCTATAAGATCGTTCGGGTATGTATCATTTCAACCCATTGTGATTTTCCTAACAATAACTAAGGGAACTTGCAGTGTGATAACAACTTATAAAATAAACATAACATCAAATCATCCAAAATGTCAACAATTAAGCATCCATCATAATCATCATTCAAATCAACCAATAAATCAAAACAATTATCAATTCCAATATTAATTAAATGGAAATTTAATTCAATATAAATTCAAATTATATTTAAATGACAATTTAAAATGCAAAATAGCAATCAATAAATTTCTAATCACATCATAAATTTAATTTAGCTAACATAAAATTGTTTAGTATTCGTGAGTGGGTAAAATCACTCACCTTTGATTTGTCGTCGATTTAAAAATCCAAATAAAGCCCAAAAATCCAACGGTCTCAGAATGCAGCCAAACTAGTTCCTTGTTATCCTAAATTTTAATATGATCGCAATGCAAGAAACTGCGTCCAAATCCGAGTTCGTATGCAAAAGTTATGATAGTTAGAACGTATAAATTTCAAAATAAAAAAATAACTCAAGGCAAAATCGTAATTATCAATACCTCTACCCCTAACCCTAGCAGTCGAACACGAAGAAGACCATCAGCTGCCATCTCCTATTGCCGAACACATGCAACTCTGACCACCTAGCCCACGATCAGACACCTTTGCCTTGTTTGCCTAGACCCACCGACCTCTCTAGTGCCTGCCACGTCAGCCGCGACCTCCCAAGGCGATCACGCCGCCACCGTTTAAAAGCCTATCGTGGCGAATTAAAGCATCATCTGACACAATGAAGACTATAGATCGCCTCCATTTGTCACCCTCTATACCGTAGCACCACCTGATCATCAATTGGACGACGATCCATCGTCGAAAAGCAAACCCTAATATGGACGATCGAGAATAAACTATTGATTTCTGGCCAATTCGAGACTCAATTGCAAAAACAAACAGCTGATCTAGATTACGCTCGTCGAGAGCTTTCCAACGATATATAATTCGATATAGTTTGAGGAGTTTGAATTTTTTATTTTGATTTGAAATTTGAAATTAGGGTTTTAATATTGACAGCCATTGAGAAGGAAAGGAGCATATGGAAATAATAGCACGTGCAAAAATAAGAAAAAGGCTGCTAGGGTTTCAAAAAAGAAATCTATTTATATAGACATATGGATAAGAACGAATGGACAGATCGAATTAGGTCGAAACGATAACAACGACCTGAAAAAGCCCGTTTCGTTTCCGAAATGAAAGTGGGTCATCCAATATATCGAAATATAGTTTTTCGATATTCTTAAACTCAATGGAACTAGTTTCAAACCCTAATTCCATTGTATACAAAAGTTAGCTTTTAAAATGAAATATTTATTTAAATTCTTTTAATTGATTTCTACGCATTTCGAGCCCGAACGATAAGTCCGATCACTACAAAACTTGAAATCCTATAATAATTCACTGTTATGGATCCGATGAAACTGGTTTCGTCAAAATCCAAGACAGTGGCCAAAATGGCTAATTTTCACATTAATTAAATAAATTATTATTAAATTGATTTAATCACTTTTATATTCTAAATTAAAAGTTTACAAATTTCCATCATTCCTGATTACATAGAATATATAATCTTAAAATAAAATTTCAATGTCAAATTCAATATTTAAATATTGCACTAATTACAGCGTTCAATTACAATTGTAATAAAATCCCAGTTAATTATATTTATTCAATATTTAAATTTTGCACTAATTACAGCGTTCAGCTACAACTGTAATAAAATCCCAATTAATTATATTTTAATTTCAATCAGTTTCTTTTATTTCGATTTACTCTCTTATCATTCAATCATCCAATACCATATGAATTCATTTTTCACTAGTTTACATTTTATTACATTCTTATTCTACAGTTATCATCTTAACTCATATTAACTGTAATATTCCAATTATATTAATTTTCCATTGATTTTCAAATTAATTCCAAACATTTAATTTATTCCTTATTTACAAATTTAACCAAATTAGATTCATAATTATTTCAATTGATTGAAATTACATTATATCAACATTATTAAATTACAGTCAAATAATCTTTTCCATTTATACATCATAAATTTTAATTTCTCCCAATATTAAATTCCAAAATCTTATTTAATTTAATATTTTTAATTATCAAAAATACGGGTCGTTACACTAAAATTGAACAATGGAGTTTAGTTTGATTTAAGTGTTTTAAATCAGTAATTTGAAATTGGACATGAAATTAATATAAATTGAAATGGTTTAAAATAAGAATCAAATTGAAATTTAAATCATTGTTTTGAATTGTTGAATCGATTTTGAAGTTAAAAATGAATGTTTCGGAAATTGAAGTTATTTCGAATTGAAATTGAAATCAAGTTGATTTGAAAGATTGGAAATTGAATTTGTTGATTTGGAATTGGACACGGTCCAGATTGTTGAAATGGAAAGAAATAGATTGATTTGATATTATTTTCAAAATAAATTATTTTAATATAAACCTTTTAAAATCTATTTTCCTTAAGATTCAAATTATTTATATTTTCCAATATTTTACTATATAAACCATTTTCAATACTCAAACTACTTTATGTTAAACTGTTTTAAATCTCTAAACTATTTTTAAACTATTTATAACTATTCAATTATTTTCTAAAATTTCAAACTGTGCAAAGTTGAGATGTTTATATTTAAATCGTTGATGTAAATGCGAATGTGGTTAAATGAAATTATAACCTAAGTTGGAATTTGAAATGATATTTTCAAGTGAAAATGACATATTTCGAGTAAATATGATATTTTGAAATGAAGCGGTATTTTGGATTGAAAATGATATTTTGATATCAAATATGAATCGGTTTTGAAATGTAAAAGAACCAATCAGTGTGAAAATTGAAGTTTAGTTGTTAAAGAGACCGGGGCCTCTTATTGCCATACTCTCTATCAGTATTGAAACCACTTTAACAACTGTGTATGTGTGGATGATATCCAGAATGAAGTGGTTGACTTGGAGGCATTTTCTGGATTTGAAGAAAGAGAACGATGATGGTTGACCCCAGCACTTGTGCCAATTTGAAATGACTAAAACAGGAGCAGTACCTAACCACTGAGCTAGCTACCTCTAGCCGACACACCTCTTCTTATTACTATATTGATGTTGGCTTGATCGGTGCACCTTGTTTGATTTTGGGGGTGTTGGACGCGGTGGGCCGTTAGGGGTTACCACTAGTCAGGAAACGCAAAACGGTAGTATCCTACCTTGGGCATCGCCTCACATGCCTTGTCATACTCTTTATCCTTATTCATGCCCACTACGATTTAGTTTATTATGGTACCTATAAGGGACTCACTGGCTACCGACGTTACTGGTTGTGTTATTGGACTTGCATAGACTACCTACTTAAAAATGTGTTAAGGGGGATCAATGTAAAGCCTTAAAGTTATTTTAATACTTCACATTACCGATAGACACTACATATATAGCTTATCTTACTACATATAGATAATTTAACGGATCCTTAGGAGATGGAAAATCACGTAATTCTTAAGTTATTGCACGCACGTTATACACTGAATAGGAGATGTAAAATCCTGTAAACATCTCTGAAGCTATCACACTCATATTTATTTGCTGTTGATTTAACTTACATAAGAACTTTTAGTTCTGACCTGTGCAGTTAATGCCCCGCTATAACCCTGCTATATCTCATAGCGGATTTCTACCGCTACGATTTTTCCATATAGCTCCAAATATATCCTTTCCGCTTTAAGCCCCGCTATTTCCGCTATATCCCGTTATTCCCGCCATATTCCGCTATTTCCGCTATATCTTCTTTAAAAGAAATGAATTTAAAAATGACATTTATACATTATAAAAATTATGAAATTAATTTATTTAATTGAATTTTTAATATATTTTCAGAAACGAAAATACTCTAATATTCTACTAAATTCAATTATGATGTATAATAGTTTTATGTTTATTTACAGTATATTCACACATGTTTTTATTTAAAGTTATTTATGTATTAATTATAATTCAATTAAATGCTAAATTTTTATTTAATTACCATTTATAAATGTGAAAATTAGTCACACATCCTTAAAACGGAACTTAATTTCAAAGCGGGTCCCTGTCATAAAAAATATATATTCTACGTCCTTATTTCTGTTTTCCGCCAATTTATTCCCCAAATTACCCCTGCGCTTCACTGCAAGCTCTAATTCTTCTTCTTATTTTTCGATTTAAATGGAAAACTGCAAATAAATTGAAGACAAATCAATTTTTTTTTATGAAATATGATATTCTTAATATTTGCAGTTATAAATAATCGCAACAAATTTCTGCAAATATATGCGATAGTTGTTGAAATTTCTGCAACTATACGCAATAGTTGCAGACATTTCTACAACTATACGCAATAGTTGCATTTGTGCAACTATATGCAATAGTTGCAGAAATGTCTGCAACTATACGCAATAGTTGTAGAAATTTCTGCAACTATTGCAAATAGTTGTAGACAATTCTACAATTATTTGCAATAGTTGCATTTCTGCAACTATATGCAATAGTTGCTGAAATGTCTGCAACAATACGCAGTAGTTGCAGTTATTTCTGCAACTATAAGCAATAGTTGCAGAAATTTCTGCAACTATACGCAATAGTTGTAGACATTTCTGCAACTATTTGCAATAGTTGCAGAAATGTCTGCAACTATATGCAATAGTTGCAGATATTTCTGCAACTATACAATATAGTTGCATAAATTTCTGCAACTATACCATATAGTTGTAGAATTATCTGCAATTTTTTGCAATTTTTATAAATTTGAAAAACAAAACCAAAAATATTCAATATTTGCTGAATTGTCTGCAAATATTTAAAATAATTGCACCTTTAATACAAATATAAATTTTTGGTATCAACAATGGATCTCATTTTAAAGATCATAAAATTTGTGATTTTTTGGTGAAAATGGTATGTTGATCCGGTTTTTGTAAATAAAGTTATACACGTTTGAAAAGTTAAAAACATAAAGGGTATTTGGGTCTTTTTGCGTGCGTGAATTTGAAAATAGGGAGCGGAAACGTAAATGTTGGTTGTGAAGGATGTTTTATCTATTTTAAAACTTGTTAGGGATGTGAGCCAAACTATCCCTTTATAAATTTGTAAAAACATTAAGTATGAGTTTTATATGCTATTTTAGAGTCATCCGCTATATCCCGCTATATCCTCGCTGTATCCCCGCTATGACTTTTTGCACCTACGCCGCATTGAACTTGCTAAGCGCTTTAACTGCACAGGTTCTGAATCGAGTGTTTCGTCTTTTCATTACGCTCGGGTCAGCCTGAGCATTTCAGTGTTTAAAGACATTATTTCTGGAGGACGAAGGCGGAGTTTGGTATATTATATTATTAGTCTTATTCCGCTGCATCATTTTGGTATGTTGTTGATTATACTCTGATTTTGTGTAAAATTTGTGTAATTAAATGTATATTGTAAACAAGATTCATGAACTGTTTATTTGATTATTATATTTTGTCATTCCATTGCGAGATTATGTGTTTTGTTTTCCTTCTTCTCTCTTATTTTCTTATTAAATCCCATTGACAATCCTCCCTTTTAAATGGTTTGAGTTAGACATGTATGGTTTATTGTCGATTTAAACCATCCAAAATGGTAGGTCGTTATAGTGAGTTGCAATTAAAGTTCTGTATCTTCTTAATAGGGTATCCGTTTTTGATGTTTTATATATAAATTCGGGCTAGAAAAATCTACTTGACATAATGGAAATGAATTTCCTAAAATTTCTTCATTTGTAAAAATTCAGCTTTTTTGTTTTGGGTACAATTACCGCAATGCCTTTTTTAAAAATTATTTATTTTTACTAAAAATGAGGGGTGTTAAATTCTCCCCCTCCTCCCTAAAAGAATTTCGTCCTTCAAATTCCAAGAGATGGAAAATGCAACTCATAAACTCAACCATAAAATAGCAACCATGTTTATGTTTAATACGTACACTCAAACCACACAACACATAAAGAATCCAAACAATTCATATCAAACATACTTGTTTTCTAATATTTCTGGCGATATAAAATTTGATATCCATACGGATACCAACTATAATTTGAACCTGGATAGCAATATACAATAATGGAAAAACAGGTATAAATAAACAATACATAGCAATGGTAAAACAAATGCTAACAACAATGCTCCATCGACTAACATATGTCATTAATAGGCATGTGAATAATGCATGATACTAATGCAACTCCTATATGGATGCAAGATCATGACATATAGGCATGGATGCAAAACATCCGAAAATATGCTCATAATTTCTATATGTATGCAACATGATATAGAATGAGTCAAATCACATCTCAAAATATATGTTACACAACAAAGCATATCATGCCATCCAATTTTCTAATTTAATAGTAGTAATCTACAGCAACCATTCATCCATACCTAAATAAACTGCTCATTCTAACAATCGAGTGAATGCAAAAATCCTCCAGAAAAGAGTCAGCATGAAAAGATCAGATTCTCTCCTTCCATTTCTAAGTACGCTCAACTAGATTGCTCTTCCAACCTCAACTTATCGACTTACTACTAGCATAAAAAATCAAACCAAATCACTACAAATGTACGTGCACAGGTATAGTTCTGCAACTATGCTACTAACCTAGATAAATTGATGCTGACATGCACCACAACTAGTACCTTAAGCACATGTATGCCCACCAGGAAAGTGTAGCCGCACGCAACCCTCAATGCACATACATAATACCTTAAATCATCCTAATTGTACACTTCATCTTCGGGATACTAAGGCAAGACAACACAAAGGTGGACGGTGTCTCTCTTAGTATCTAATAACTTGAATCTCGTACTATTCCTCACTTTCATATAAGGATATCAAAATCTGGTGATTTCTTAAACTAGTGAAAATAGCATAACTTCTCATCTAATTTCAATTTAACTTAAGCCATATTATTTCACTTATGATATCACTTCTCCAATCCTCCAACAATCATGATACCAAGATACCACATTTCTAATCTGTAAGAATTTTTATCCTAAGTTTTATAGCATTCGAGCAAGTAAACGTTCAAGCATTTAAGTAAAGTAATCCTATTAATTAATCTATCCAAACATAGCAATCAAAATATTAAATCTAAGTGAAATCCTAACCTAAAATTATTTAGCATTAAAGGTAATCGATTAGGTGATACGTCGTTCATATGCAACTATTATGCAACATAAATAATGTATCCTTAAATTGTTACTTCATGATAGCTTTCTTAATAAATAGTCTTCTTCCAATACAAGGAATGATTAAAAGAATCCTACTATCCACTTTTCAAAATCTTCACAAAATCCCCAAATCACATTTTTCATGAAAATTGTAACGACCCGGCTTTCTTTGCCCAGAAAGACGCATCGTTATGAAGAAAGAAAGGGATAGAAGAAGAAAAGAAAAGAAGAGAGAACAACAACACATCAGAAATCTCACAGCGGAACGAGAAATATATTATCACATAAGATATTACATAGTATCATATACATCAGAGTACACGATTTATACATCACAATATAGACAGTTATAAACTTCTGTCTATTATACAACACAACTACATAAATACGATACATCATACACAGCGGAAACTCTATATATCTACACGCTGAAGCCTCCTGCTCCACAGCTCCTCCAGAATTCGTCAAGACTAACCTGAATCCCCTTGACTACTCATACAAATTTGAGTACCCAAGAGTTTAATAAAACAGAAAATAAACACTTGGGTCAGACATGGGTCTGGTGTGAGTAAACGGTTAGATTGCTTAACTTTGAAAACCTTTGAAAACAAAAGTATCACGTAAGACTCCCCACAAATAAACATGGGTAAGTTTTTACCTTACGCTAACTAAAACATTTGATAGGAAATCCGATTGTATTATAATAGGGTCTAGGGTTTTCAAGTAAAATACAGAAATAGCTGAAATGCTTACATCTCACATTCCAACATAGTTGGGCACAACTAATACGTACGACACTTATTGGAGTTTGGATTCCATACAATGGCAGGGCTACTGGGGTACCGCCCGTCACAGTACGTGGCCTAGATCACCGTACCGAGGAGTACGCCCGCTCCTCTGCAACACAAAGCCGGAACCATCCCTTACTGGATAATCCCGAACAAGACAATCCTGTGGTTGGCGCGACCAACCACACACTAAGCCGAATAAAAGAAAAGGGACCTCTAGACAGGGATCTATCTTGCTCTCAGTGGATGCTACCCACGAAGCCTTGCTGCACCTCCCCTGTTTTAGCCATTCCCGGTTGATGAGGCTTGAGGTTACGATTACCTTTAATCAGAACATATCACTTAGAATGCTCATCGTCCGCCTGACGATGTGCTGAAAGCATTCAATCCATACAAGTTCGTTCCGGGTTCGAACGAAACCGAAGGCATTATCTCGTTACACTCGTTTTGGAATCACCCTCAGAGTTAACGACAATAACCCTTGCACTCTGAATCTTCATCTTCACTTGAGATTCACGACCTATCGTTAATTTGGATCGATGTGGTATTCGGGTCTCCAGACCTGGAATTCCGGTATACGGAAACCCGATCCCGGTCTCATCGAAATCCAAAACGTATCTTTTAAGGCCAAGTTGTTTAAAGGTTTAAACATTTAAACTTATTCAGGATGATATAAACAGATAGATAAATTATATTATCACAATTGATAATTCATATCAACATTCATCTCACAAAGCAGCATATATCATATATATATCAGAGATATTCAAATCATCCAATATCAACCAATCACCAAATGTCAAACATCCAGTATTAATCAATTATCTAAACAGAATTGATTAACTCCAAATCAATTTAATTAACCTTTAATTAAATTAATTACTATCCTTTAATCACTTGATTATCTTAATTCTGCTCACTATCATTAATTAATTACAAATTAATTAATTAAACATCTAAATGATCTTCCTTAATTAATCTCCTTTGATTAATTATCTTTAATTACATCAAGTAATTATCCTTAACCATATACAGTAATTAACCTTTAATTACTATCATTAATTACAATAATTCTTATTAATTAATTAACCTTAATTTATCTTAAACAGTAATTAACCATCTTGTAATTACTTACCTTAATTAATTAACTCCTTAATTAATTATATTAATTAACTACTCTTTAATCAGTTATTATTGATTAATTAATTCTTAATTAATCAACCCTTAATTAATTAATTACTTCCTTAATTAATCACTCTCTTTTAATTAATTACCTTAACTATTAATTAATCACATTATTAATTAATTGTTAATCCTTAAATTAATTAATTATTCTTTAATTAATTAACTTCAAACCAATTATATTAATTAATCCTTTAATTAATAACATTAAGTGATTAACCCTTAATCACTTCCATTTAATTACTTTCATAATTAATTATTCTTTTCTTAATTACATTCAATAATTATCCATTAATTACTTTACTAAGTAATTACACTTAATTAATCATAAATGATTATCTTAATTAATTAGACTAATTAATTAACCTAAAATTAATTACATTAATTAATTACTAAATTAATTAATTCCTCAATCTCTAATTCATTTATTTATTAATTACATTCATTTCCACTAATTACTTCATTAAATAATTATTTTTAATTACAAATAAGTAATTAAGCTTTAATTTATTTTATTAATTAACTATTCTTAATTAATCTCAACATAACAAATTTAGAATAAACCTGTATTTATATTAAATACTTACTAAATCATTTACTTTATTAAAACAAATTTTAAAATCAATTTTGAAATATAATTTATTTTAAACAAAGCAATTCAAACATTTAATTTCAATATACTTAAAATCTTTGGAAACCATTTCAAACATGTTTAATCAAATTAAACGATTATTTATTTAAAACTTGTTTTAAATACTTAAAAACTTGTCCATGCTTTAAATTTTAAAACCAAGATATAATTTGCTATAAAATCTCAAAACCTGGTTACTTAAATAACCCGAGTAAAACCCCAAAACCCCACGAGTCTGCCCCGAGTCTTCCACCAAACTTCATCTGCTTCGAGTCAAACACTCACTCGCACGAGCCCAAACCCGAGTACAACTCTCCGTTCCCAAACCATCGAAACCACCCAGACATGGCACAGTGCCTGTGCACCTGCACAACAACCACGATCGCCGACGAACTCCACTCTGGCCTCTGACGAGTCAACAACAACCACGGCAACACTCGCGAACATCCAACTATCTCGATTCGATCTAAAATCGAATTCGACCCAAAAACCCATACCACCTGAAACATACATCATCGAAATTTCGACCCTCTTCCGATGATCCTTGCCTCGAGAAGCTCCGCCGCCTTCATCGTAGCTCCGCCTCGACCTTCAACACCTCCAGCACCTTCGCGCACGACTCCGGTGCACCATCGTCATCGTGCGAAGCTCGACAACTACCTCGACAAAAACCGGTCACCAAGCCCTAGTTCAATCGAATTCGAGCAATTCGTCTAACAGAAAATTCCAACTACAATTTTCCCTTCATCAACAATTCATAAGCTAGCTTCAATCAAGATTTCAATCCAAATTATTGAGTTGAACAACGGCAAATGCCAAAAATTCCAAAAACAATCAACACTGAATATCTCCTTGAATTCCAAACTAGAAATTCCAATTCTTATACCTAAATTCATGATTTGGTACAACGATTCAGCTTGCATAATCAAACATTAAAATTAACAAGTTTGATTTTTACCCATTTCTTGATTTTCACTGTAAATTTTAAAATTTGAGTTAAATAATAATTGCATACCCTTGAATTTATTTTAAAATTTGAATTGTATTGTTAGAAAACTTTTTCATTTACATGCTCAAGCCTAAAATTAAATGTAAATGAAGGTAAGAATTTTTCTACCAAAACTGAAGCCTGAACAAGAACAGAGGCTTATCTATGCTTATCTACAGGCATATACAGGCATACATCTACATTTATATATTCACACACACTTCATACATGAAAATATTATTCATCTGGTTATCACATGCACTAAACTTTTACAAACCTATTTAAGTTTTTAAAGGTTTTGTTTACTCTCTTGTTAAAACAGAAAACAAGATGTAAAAATATGCAGACATACTTACACACATACATATCAATTCATATACAACTGAAAGATTTTCACGCAACAACAATATCAATTAACAGATCAACACATGCATTAGAGCCATTCATAATTTAACTGTTTTTAAAACAAAATTGTTTACTCACCTTATTTAATTTGCAGAGCACAGCAGTATTAATACTTCTAGGTTCTGGATAAGATGTTTTGAGTGCTAGCTATTGAAATCCCTTTGCATGTTTGAAATCTTTGATTTAAAGCTGCTGAAACTTGTATTGGATTATCCATTTTAGTTGCAGCAGGTTTGAATATTGCAGATTTCTAATTTCTGGTTTGATTTTGCAGTAAAGAACTTGTATTTGATTTTGTTTCTGGCAATACTTTTGATTTCTCTTTGTTGTTGAAATCCTTGCATGCTTGTTTAATGTTGAATCTGATCTATCTTTACTTGACTAGGCTTAGTTGAAATGAAGCTTGAAAGAAATTGTTGTTTGAGTTTTGTATTTTGATTTTCAGTTTTTATGTTTAGAAGAAGAAGAGAGAAAGATTTGAGAAAGTAAAAATGTTTCGATCTGAAAAGAAATTCCAGGCTTCTCCTTAATACAACATTTTTATATATACTTAAATTTCTTTTAACAAGGTGTTGCCATTTGTTTTATTGCATGCGTATACAAATGTTAAGGCATATTTAGTTTTCTTACAAATGTTATTACCATGTGTTAAGATATTAACACATGTCCTAAGTAAATAAAAAAAAAATTATTTAATTTAAATGTTAATATCTTACCTTTCATACTTACTTTAATTAATTAATAACATTATCTTAGTATATATGTATATATATAATTACTTTTAGAGAAAAAATATTATAAAACAAATCCTAGTTCAAATAAATTCTTATACATATATCTTTAACTCCAAAATAATTATTTTTATTGTTTAAGAGATAATTTTTAAAAGAAAGTTTATTTTAAATCTTAATATATAAATTTATAAACCATTTTAGTCTTATACTTATTAAAAGAAACAAATTAAAACCTTTATTAAATTTTAAACACTTTAAAGAATACAAAATAAAACTTTATTTAAACTATCATATTTAAAATAAACAATTATCTTATATTTTGAAAACAATTGAATAAATCTTAAAGTAACTTTTGGAAAAATATTAATTTTAAAACAAAGCTTTAGATCACAATATATACATACATATATATTACAATTTGAAAAATTCATCTTTTAATTAAAACAAAAGATCTCTCTATCCACAATATATAAAATATATATAGAATAATATTTTATTAGCTTTTAAAAGATTAAGTTACCAATTTAAATTAAAATTATAAGGGAAAATTACCAAATCAATTTAATTATTAATACTGATTATTAAATTGATATTGCCCAAAATCCCGGGTCATCACATTCCTCCCCCCTTAAAAGAATTTCGTCCCCGAAATTTAAAAGCAAAGATAATTTAATAATCCAGTAAAATTTTAATTTTAAACAGCAACCATACATATCAATCATATTCTAACAACCATAGTAAACAATTTAATCAAACAAATTTAACTATCCAGTCAAAATCTGGATAGAATTTACTCGAGTTTCCCCAAGTATATATATATACCGGGAGACTCGTTCTACATGATCTAAACTAACTATCTACAATAATCTAGAAGTCCTTCCTTTCTAGATCAAAAATCTGAACAAGATATCAGACTAACTCAAAACCATCCCAACTATCCTTCTGAACTGCTGATTCCATTACTCGATGAATCATACACATATTCCTCAGAGATATGTGAAATAAAATGAATTCCAGTTATCCGAACCGGCAACTCAATCCTATAGATCAAAGAACTAATCCTTTTTAGAACACAGAAAAATCTCATAGTACTTCCGGAGCTAACTCTTCAGTCTTACTAAATCTTATATCTCCTTTGATCGGAGAAAACTTAAACAATATCCAAATTTCAACTTCAAAATCCAAATTCCATCAATTCTTAACTGCATAACTCTCCTGATAATCCTGAGTCACTTCATTCTTCTTGATCAGCTTAACTCTTGCTGATGCCTCTTGAAACAAACCAGACCAATATCAAACAAATTTCTGGATTCTATTCAACAAAATGGTTCTTCCAAAAATACACCGAAATACAGAACATAACTCTACTCCATACTCATTAGAGAACTTCGAACTATCTCTCCTATCTGAAATAGTCAAAACAGTTGCACTTGACAACTTTACCTCCAAATCCCGAAAATTTCTTCACACTTAGAGATACACTTGAATTTCCTATAGAAATCCTCTACTCGAAGAAAATTACAACTCTCGGTTGCTTCCACTCTAGAATAGCTGCTATCTTGCTTTCGCTGCACAATCCTGATCTTGAACAGATGAGAATGTCATCGGAGAAACTCGAGCACAAACTTGATCATCCAAAGTTCATCAGACCATAAAATCTTAGCGACTCCATTCCATTTGGTCAGAAACATCTCGCAGAAACTTCTCCAGAAAAACTCGGTGTGATCAATCCCTCTCCAAAGAATTCTGAGCTGCTTCCCAAATTCTTCTCTCGGAGACATCCTTCTACTAAGCTGAACTTCCGGTAACTTCATGAATCAAGTTGATACGGAATCTCAATCTCCAATAATCCCAAGAGAATACTTAAACAATCGCAAGTCACTTTTGCGATCAGCTTGGCCTAATTTCCAAAGATAACTGTTCTCTCTTTACTAATCAGAACAGCTTATATTTGACTAACCAATCCATCGAAGAAATGGATTCATTCAGTTGCTTCTGAACTTCACCTTCAGAAAAACTGCTCAGCCAGAAACTTTCTGCCTACATAGAACACTCCGAGTCGCATTGCTGCCACAAACCAAAGACTTCTTATCCGAAACTCCTCGAGAAACTCGGACTTCAAAGCAAAAAGAAACACCCCACTGGACTCAGCCACAACACCGAAGCAGACACTCTTCCTCAAACTTACTTCAGAAGGAACATCTTCAGAAATGTCCATAGTCACTGCGTCTCACTATACAGCTACTACTTCTTGAAGTTACCAAAATACCATCACTCGCTTCAGCTCATCCAATAGATCTACTCTATTCATCCAACTTCAAAGATAAACTCCGAACTTAAACAGTTTCCTTCGGAGATCGATGAAATCCTTACACCACAACAAAGTTTACTCGAGACGGTATTTGGTCTACAGTCTCGTCAGATACACTTCCAACCTCAACATTCAAACTCTAACTATTGGTAATTGTGTTACACACACTACCACCTTATCTACCTTTATAACTTATATTGGAAAACCCGAACAGGTAACCCAATAAATAGGTAGAAATACATAAATATATATATTTAAAATGATATTTATTTATTTTTTTTTTATATAGAATTTATTTCTGGGTAAAATTATTTCATTTACCTCTTTAAAACAATATTGTGTCCGTTGGCCTGGTTCAAGTGTTTAGAGATCCCTATCAATAACGTTAGCTACTCGTATTGACCAGAATCATATACCACTCAACCGATCAATTAACACAATATAAAACCATTTTATATAACTAACAAATACGCGCTCTCGTATATATATACTCAGACTCAACAGGTTGCTACAGATCCTATTTCTAATGAACAATCCTTCCGAACCTAGGTATTCACTCAACCTAGTGTTCTGATATTCACTTAACCAAAGCTTAGGCATTCGCTCAACCTAGGCTCTGATACCATATGTAACGACCCGGCTTTCTTTGCCCAGAAAGACGCATCGTTATGAAGAAAGAAAGGGATAGAAGAAGAAAAGAAAAGAAGAGAGAACAACAACACATCAGAAATCTCACAGCGGAACGAGAAATATATTATCACATAAGATATTACATAGTATCATATACATCAGAGTACACGATTTATACATCACAATATAGACAGTTATAAACTTCTGTCTATTATACAACACAACTACATAAATACGATACATCATACACAGCGGAAATTCTATATATCTACACGCTGAAGCCTCCTGCTCCACAGCTCCTCCAGAATTCGTCAAGACTAACCTGAATCCCCTTGACTACTCATACAAATTTGAGTACCCAAGAGTTTAATAAAACAGAAAATAAACACTTGGGTCAGACATGGGTCTGGTGTGAGTAAACGGTTAGATTGCTTAACTTTGAAAACCATTGAAAACAAAAGTATCACGTAAGACTCCCCACAAATAAACATGGGTAAGTTTTTACCTTACGCTAACTAAAACATTTGATAGGAAATCCGATTGTATTATAATAGGGTCTAGGGTTTTCAAGTAAAATACAGAAATAGCTGAAATGCTTACATCTCACATTCCAACATAGTTGGGCACAACTAATACGTACGGCACTTATTGGAGTTTGGATTCCATACAATGGCAGGGCTACTGGGGTACCGCCCGTCACAGTACGTGGCCTAGATCACCGTACCGAGGAGTACGCCCGCTCCTTTGCAACACAAAGCCGGAACCATCCCTTACTGGATAATCCCGAACAAGACAATCCCGTGGTTGGCGCGACCAACCACACACTAAGCCGAATAAAAGAAAAGGGACCTCTAGACAGGGATCTATCTTGCTCTCAGTGGGTGCTACCCACGAAGCCTTGCTGCACCTCCCCTGTTTTAGCCATTCCCGGTTGATGAGGCTTGAGGTTACGATTACCTTTAATCAGAACATATCACTTAGAATGCTCATCGTCCGCCTGACGATGTGCTGAAAGCATTCAATCCATACAAGTTCGTTCCGGGTTCGAACGAAACCGAAGGCATTATCTCGTTACACTCGTTTTGGAATCACCCTCAGAGTTAACGACAATAACCCTTGCACTCTGAATCTTCATCTTCACTTGAGATTCACGACCTATCGTTAATTTGGATCGATGTGGTATTCGGGTCTCCAGACCTGGAATTCTGGTATACGGAAACCCGATCCCGGTCTCATCGAAATCCAAAACGTATCTTTTAAGGCCAAGTTGTTTAAAGGTTTAAACATTTAAACTTATTCAGGATGATATAAACAGATAGATAAATTATATTATCACAATTGATAATTCATATCAACATTCATCTCACAAAGCAGCATATATCATATATATATCAGAGATATTCAAATCATCCAATATCAACCAATCACCAAATGTCAAACATCCAGTATTAATCAATTATCTAAACAGAATTGATTAACTCCAAATCAATTTAATTAACCTTTAATTAAATTAATTACTATCCTTTAATCACTTGATTATCTTAATTCTGCTCACTATCATTAATTAATTACAAATTAATTAATTAAACATCTAAATGATCTTCCTTAATTAATCTCCTTTGATTAATTATCTTTAATTACATCAAGTAATTATCCTTAACCATATACAGTAATTAACCTTTAATTACTATCATTAATTACAATAATTCTTATTAATTAATTAACCTTAATTTATCTTAAACAGTAATTAACCATCTTGTAATTACTTACCTTAATTAATTAACTCCTTAATTAATTATATTAATTAACTACTCTTTAATCAGTTATTATTGATTAATTAATTCTTAATTAATCAACCCTTAATTAATTAATTACTTCCTTAATTAATCACTCTCTTTTAATTAATTACCTTAACTATTAATTAATCACATTATTAATTAATTGTTAATCCTTAAATTAATTAATTATTCTTTAATTAATTAACTTCAAACCAATTATATTAATTAATCCTTTAATTAATAACATTAAGTGATTAACCCTTAATCACTTCCATTTAATTACTTTCATAATTAATTATTCTTTTCTTAATTACATTCAATAATTATCCATTAATTACTTTACTAAGTAATTACACTTAATTAATCATAAATGATTATCTTAATTAATTAGACTAATTAATTAACCTAAAATTAATTACATTAATTAATTACTAAATTAATTAATTCCTCAATCTCTAATTCATTTATTTATTAATTACATTCATTTCCACTAATTACTTCATTAAATAATTATTTTTAATTACAAATAAGTAATTAAGCTTTAATTTATTTTATTAATTAACTATTCTTAATTAATCTCAACATAACAAATTTAGAATAAACCTGTATTTATATTAAATACTTACTAAATCATTTACTTTATTAAAACAAATTTTAAAATCAATTTTGAAATATAATTTATTTTAAACAAAGCAATTCAAACATTTAATTTCAATATACTTAAAATCTTTGGAAACCATTTCAAACATGTTTAATCAAATTAAACGATTATTTATTTAAAACTTGTTTTAAATACTTAAAAACTTGTCCATGCTTTAAATTTTAAAACCAAGATATAATTTGCTATAAAATCTCAAAACCTGGTTACTTAAATAACCCGAGTAAAACCCCAAAACCCCACGAGTCTGCCCCGAGTCTTCCACCAAACTTCATCTGCTTCGAGTCAAACACTCACTCGCACGAGCCCAAACCCGAGTACAACTCTCCGTTCCCAAACCATCGAAACCACCCAGACATGGCACAGTGCCTGTGCACCTGCACAACAACCACGATCGCCGACGAACTCCACTCTGGCCTCTGACGAGTCGACAACAACCACGGCAACACTCGCGAACATCCAACTATCTCGATTCGATCTAAAATCGAATTCGACCCAAAAACCCATACCACCTGAAACATACATCATCGAAATTTCGACCCTCTTTCGATGATCCTTGCCTCGAGAAGCTCCGCCGCCTTCATCGTAGCTCCGCCTCGACCTTCAACACCTCCAGCACCTTCGCGCACGACTCCGGTGCACCATCGTCATCGTGCGAAGCTCGACAACTACCTCGACAAAAACCGGTCACCAAGCCCTAGTTCAATCGAATTCGAGCAATTCGTCTAACAGAAAATTCCAACTACAATTTTCCCTTCATCAACAATTCATAAGCTAGCTTCAATCAAGATTTCAATCCAAATTATTGAGTTGAACAACGGCAAATGCCAAAAATTCCAAAAACAATCAACACTGAATATCTCCTTGAATTCCAAACTAGAAATTCCAATTCTTATACCTAAATTCATGATTTGGTACAACGATTCAGCTTGCATAATCAAACATTAAAATTAACAAGTTTGATTTTTACCCATTTCTTGATTTTCACTGTAAATTTTAAAATTTGAGTTAAATAATAATTGCATACCCTTGAATTTATTTTAAAATTTGAATTGTATTGTTAGAAAACTTTTTCATTTACATGCTCAAGCCTAAAATTAAATGTAAATGAAGATAAGAATTTTTCTACCAAAACTGAAGCCTGAACAAGAACAGAGGCTTATCTATGCTTATCTACAGGCATATACAGGCATACATCTACATTTATATATTCACACACACTTCATACATGAAAATATTATTCATCTGGTTATCACATGCACTAAACTTTTACAAACCTATTTAAGTTTTTAAAGGTTTTGTTTACTCTCTTGTTAAAACAGAAAACAAGATGTAAAAATATGCAGACATACTTACACACATACATATCAATTCATATACAACTGAAAGATTTTCACGCAACAACAATATCAATTAACAGATCAACACATGCATTAGAGCCATTCATAATTTAACTGTTTTTAAAACAAAATTGTTTACTCACCTTATTTAATTTGCAGAGCACAGCAGTATTAATACTTCTAGGTTCTGGATAAGATGTTTTGAGTGCTAGCTATTGAAATCCCTTTGCATGTTTGAAATCTTTGATTTAAAGCTGCTGAAACTTGTATTGGATTATCCATTTTAGTTGCAGCAGGTTTGAATATTGCAGATTTCTAATTTCTGGTTTGATTTTGCAGTAAAGAACTTGTATTTGATTTTGTTTCTGGCAATACTTTTGATTTCTCTTTGTTGTTGAAATCCTTGCATGCTTGTTTAATGTTGAATCTGATCTATCTTTACTTGACTAGGCTTAGTTGAAATGAAGCTTGAAAGAAATTGTTGTTTGAGTTTTGTATTTTGATTTTCAGTTTTTATGTTTAGAAGAAGAAGAGAGAAAGATTTGAGAAAGTAAAAATGTTTCGATCTGAAAAGAAATTCCAGGCTTCTCCTTAATACAACATTTTTATATATACTTAAATTTCTTTTAACAAGGTGTTGCCATTTGTTTTATTGCATGCGTATACAAATGTTAAGGCATATTTAGTTTTCTTACAAATGTTATTACCATGTGTTAAGATATTAACACATGTCCTAAGTAAATAAAAAAAAAATTATTTAATTTAAATGTTAATATCTTACCTTTCATACTTACTTTAATTAATTAATAACATTATCTTAGTATATATGTATATATATAATTACTTTTAGAGAAAAAATATTATAAAACAAATCCTAGTTCAAATAAATTCTTATACATATATCTTTAACTCCAAAATAATTATTTTTATTGTTTAAGAGATAATTTTTAAAAGAAAGTTTATTTTAAATCTTAATATATAAATTTATAAACCATTTTAGTCTTATACTTATTAAAAGAAACAAATTAAAACCTTTATTAAATTTTAAACACTTTAAAGAATACAAAATAAAACTTTATTTAAACTATCATATTTAAAATAAACAATTATCTTATATTTTGAAAACAATTGAATAAATCTTAAAGTAACTTTTGGAAAAATATTAATTTTAAAACAAAGCTTTAGATGAAAATATATACATACATATATATTACAATTTGAAAAATTCATCTTTTAATTAAAACAAAAGATCTCTCTATCCACAATATATAAAATATATATAGAATAATATTTTATTAGCTTTTAAAAGATTAAGTTACCAATTTAAATTAAAATTATAAGGGAAAATTACCAAATCAATTTAATTATTAATACTGATTATTAAATTGATATTGCCCAAAATCCCGGGTCATCACAAAAATCTCCTTCGAATTCTCAATGCGTGCAAACTATGATATCATTTCTTGATTCTCTAAATTTCAGGCTTCTACCATTCGTTTGTGCAATCACATTAACGGGTACTTTCACAAACAAAACTTCTCGCCACTCTACTTCGACCATTCTATGGTCGAGACAACTCAAGATGGAATGACATCTTGCTATATTAATATAATAGACATAATATTCAATGCTTAAATAGCATTGTACCCAAAACATCGTCTAGGAACAATTGAAATCGGTAATGTCCTAGCCTAATGAACATGATATGGAACTCATGTCACATCATCCCCAAATAAAGTACTTGTAGTTGCAATGACAACTCAAATATCAATACTTTATAAATATTGTCATAAACGCGTACAAGTAAAATGAAAACCCGTTCATAAAAAAATCCAATCGTCTACCTCTTTCGGCGATTTTAAAATAATAAATATTTTTGGGACTTATGGTCTGTGAACAACTCAAATCACCTCCAAGAATTGAGAGCAAAAACAATAGATGTCATCTCAAGATCTTGGGTTGGATAATTCTCCTTACTGTCAAAAGCAAAGTACACATCAAAAGATAAGTGCAATGATGTGCCTTTGACTAAACATTTTACAAAAAACTTTAAACTAGTTATGGAAAATTAATTTTTATTCATTTTCCTCATGTTTGAAGCTTAAAATAAGAAGTTATTACTTCAAACTTCAACTTATACTTTTCCAATAATCTCAAACTTTGTAATGACCCACTATTTTTAAAGTCTAAAATCAATTATAAACAATATCAAAATAAGCTTATAACTAATTTTAGATATTGAAAGTAGTAGACCGTATGTAGAAAAAAATTGAATAAGCTATACATGAATAAATAAAAGGGAAACATCACAATGTAATTTAAACATCAATGTATACATATACATACATACCAGTTTAAATAATCAAATATTACTTGAATAAAATGCACCACGTAGTTTATACACATTATTACATCAATTGTTAAACAATATCTTTATAATTACAACGCAAGAGATATACCGATATCCTGTAGATATGAATCCTCCAGACCCTTTGCTCTTTTCTTTGCTTTCACCTGCAAACTTAAAATACACATATACATAAAGATAAAGAAAAAAGTTTCAACTATGTTTGGACTGCGCCTAACCCTATACATTCCAACCAACCCAACCAAAGGGATACAATGGATATTACATAGGAAAAGACTAGCTACGTACCCATTTTGGGGATCAATCCCATATAGTTCTATTTTCTACTCTTCTCCTGCATCTAAATACTTGTTAGTACATTGCAACCATGAAATCCATGCAAATATTGCAACCATCATAACCAATGCAATCAATGTAGCCAATGCAACCATTGCAACCATCATAACCAATGCAATCAATGTAGCCAATGCAACCATTGCAACCATCACAACCAATGAAAATAGTAAAAGCAGAAAATAGTATTCCTACTTATCCATCTCAGCAATTCATCATATGTGTTATAATCAAATAAAAATAATAACAACAATAATAGTAATAATAATAATAATATTTGTAACGACCCGCCTTTCCGACCATCGAAAGTCGGCACTCAATAAATTTATGGTATTCAAATGTCGAACATCTAATCACCGGAAAGGTAGATTGTTAGGGTAAAAAGAAAGAAAAAAGAAAAAGAATAGGGGAAATGGAATCTCGCAGTGGAATGATCACATATAATATAACATAGACAGTAAAAGCTGTCACTCTAACATACATAGTATATTACAATTAAAAAACAAACCTCATCAGCCTGGACAATTATAGCTTCTTGACCTTAAAATTGCTAATGGGTATATATAATAATACAATGAAAATACAATACTATGGCAGGTGAACATCCAGCTCTACTCTATGAGCTCCATGTCCCACCAATGACAACCTGGCAAAATACTCGGT
Source organism: Allium fistulosum (assembly GCA_030737815.1). NCBI lineage: Eukaryota > Viridiplantae > Streptophyta > Magnoliopsida > Asparagales > Amaryllidaceae > Allium > Allium fistulosum. The sequence goes on along the minus strand of CM060905.1, from coordinate 296,511,005 downwards.
TCAACCCGAGCATTATAATAAATAACACCCGGATCAGTCTGGAAAACCAGTGTAAGAAAACTCAAGTAATGTGGTGAACATATGATGATTTTGTGAGAACACACCGCTAAACATGGAATGGGTTTTACCTCACAAGAACAATTTCCACACACGAATGCATGGAAACAAATTAAATCAAAACCAAAACCTGAAAGGATGGGTATAAACAAGATCAAAATTCAAACTCAAAGAATGGACTTAAATAACTAAACATCAAGAAGAGCTCCAGTCACTTCTCGATTCAATTAAGAAAACAATACAAATATTTGAATCAACAACAAGAAGAGGAATTTTCCAACAATGACTAGGAGGGTGTGCCCCCCTTACTGAAAGTATAACTCTAGAAAATATACTTGAGAGGGTCGCATACTCTGTAGTTCCTCCTAGGAATTCCAAGCCGGACCCCGCCAACCTTACCGAGTGCCAAGTATTTAACATCTCCATGCGCATACCATCGAAACCAATCTAGAGTAGATGTGAAAATACCCTAATAGAAGCAACCCAACATAACTTAGCCCCCACTCGCTTTTTGGTTTTAGTCATTTCCGATAAAGGATATCAACGCTTAAATGAGCAATAAATCATCTTAAATTAACGATAAACAAGGAAGAATGTTGAATCGATAGTTAATAAATCAACTACCTGGAATAATTGAAATGATCATACATCGAAATTAAATCTCATACCCTTATCACTACTCGTCGATTTCAAACTTGTACTATCTCTTGGTTGAAAATGAAATCAGGCAAGTTAAGGTAGTGTTACCTCTAGGCATTACCTTAACAACATTTTTAACTTTCGAGATAGAAACGAGTTTCCGTACCTCGACGTTTAGTCCCAAGAGTTTGACTAAATCCTTTCCATATAAGCAGTATCATTTACGAAAATTAAATTTTTTATCCTTTCCATTACCGAATCAAACTTCTAAACTTTTAAAATCTAAACTTGTGCTTGGTTTTCATGCCACAAATATTTGTAAAACACTTTAAAAACACTCTTGAAAATAATTTTGTTAAAGTGCGAGTTATATTTCTAAGTGTATTAAAAAAAGAAGGGTCAAAAAAATGTCATTAAAACATTATTTACAATAAATCCAAAACAATTTCCACTTAGCTTTATTTTTGAAAACAATTCCTTTCAAAAGATTTTTCTCGTTTGTAAACTATTATTTATAAATTTCAAACAACATTTATTATCCTGAAAGATAATAAATCAACTAAAATTCTTTTATAAATTTAAACAATGCTAATCATCTTGAAAGATGATTGATATAATTCTTTTATAAATTTAAAATCATATTAATTATCCCAAGAGACAATTAATTAACTTATAACTCCTTTAATAAATCCATTAATTAACTTTAAACACCTTCATTAAATCAGTGAATTAACTTTAATCACTTTTATTAAATCAGTTAATTAATCTTTAAAAAAACTTTTATTAGTTAATTAATTTTAAAGACCTTTATTTTAACTAATTAATTAACTTTAAACATCATTTATTAAAATGATTAATTAATCTTAAACATCATTACTAAAAGATGATTAATTCATTTTAAACATCATTATTTGAAATGATTAGCAAATTTAAAACATCATTATTGAAATGATTAATTTGCCTTGAACATCATATTTTAAAATGATTAATTAATTTTAAACATCATTATTCAAAATGGTTAATTAATTTTAAATATCATTATTAAAATGGTTAATTTGCCTTAAACATCATTAATTAAAACGATTAGTTAATTTTATAACTCCTTTTATAAATTCTAATCAACACTTATCCTTTATTTTCAAAATTCCCAAAATATTTGAAATAAAGTTTAAATAACTTTTAAAGTGTGAAAGCACAACCAAACATTTATTTTATAAAAATACAAGCTCAAGTTCAATGCATAATAAGGGTTAAGGGGATGATATTTCATAAGTGACAGTACAACTGTAATCGAAGTATGCCATAAATATTTTCAACCAAACAACAATATAAGTGACATAAGAATATAAGTAAATTATTATTGGCGAGAAACCCCTTAGGGTCTCTCAACAAAAGCCCGCTGTAAATCACAAATATTTATGTGTATTTCGAAGTGTTCCGTAGCGACCTATTCGCTACATACACTCCGACTTTCCATTTGTTTTTGTCCCCTAAAACACATTAGTTATTTATGTCATCCGATTTTCCAGCGGGATATTAAAAATCCAAACAAATAATCAAACAACAATATAACCTATCATCCAAGCATTCGACAATAATTTATAGTAACACTGATATCATATAGTTTATTTAGATGTGAGCAAACTCATCGAAATTCTAGCGGATGCTTTCACGTTCTGGTTTGATTTGATTTTAGCCCAAATTTCCACTTGCTTCAAATTCGATGAAACTAGTTTCAATGCGTAGCTAACGCTCCTATGAGTCTAGCGCAACTGATCGCATCTGAATTTGACCTCGTATGTACAAGTTATTGAATTTTTGAGTTTTTGGAGATTGAAATATTACTTAATTAAAATAACAACAAGTTTAATATTTATTAACCTTCCTAAACCTTTCTTCCTGTAAGGACACATAATTTTTTATAATTAAAAATATTAAATTAAATAAGATTTTGAAATTTAATATTGTGATAAATTTGAATTTATGATTTATTAATGAGAAAATAACTAGGATATGATTTAATAATGTTGTTTGAATATCATTGACAACTATTTTAATGTAACTTCAATTAATTGAAATAATTTAAAAGTTGATTTAGTTATAATTGTAAATAGGGAATAAATTAAATGTTGGAATTATATGTTATAAATTGGAATAGGGTTATTATGGAATACGAAACCAATTAATTAGTACGTAAATTTATTAGCTTCTATTTGTAAACAATAAATTCATAAATGTGTTTGAATTACTAAGGTGTAATAATTGTTTTAATTATTATTTTATTATTTAATCCATTGAATTAATTTGGAAATCAATGTGAATTTAATATAATTAAATATTGCAGTTAATACGAGTTAAGATGATAACTGTAGAATATGAATGTAATAAAATGTAAACTAATGTTAATTATATTCATAAGGTATCAGATGATTGAATAATAAGAGAGTAAACTGAAATAAAAGAATTTGATTGGAATTAAAATATAATTAACTGGGATTTTATTACAATTGTAATTGAACACTGAAATTAGTGCAATATTTGAATATTGAATTTGACATGGAAAAATTATTTTAAAAGATTATAAATTTATATGTAATCAAGAATGATAAATTTGTTAACTTTTAAATTTGGATTTAAAAGTGACTAAATCAATTTAATAATTTAATTAACGTGAAAATTGGCCATTTTGGCCACTGTCTCGGATTTCGACGAAACTAGTTTCATCGGATCCATAAGTGTGAATTATTGTAGGATTTCAAGTTTCGTAGTGATCGGACCTGTCATTTGATCCCGCGAGCTCGAAACGCGTAGAAATCAAGTGATATAATTTAAATGAATATAATCTGATGTTAAAAGCTAACTTCTGTATACAATGGAATTTGGATTTGAATTTAGTTCCATTGAATTTAAAAATATTGAAAACATATATTTCGATATATTGGATGACCTATTTTCGTTTCGGGAACGAAACGGGCTTTTCGGGTCGTCGTTATCATTTTTTCCAATTCGATTTGTCCATTCGTTCACATCCATCTCTGCCTATATTGTAACGTATCGGGTTTTGCAAGCTCGAAAATCAACATCCGTACTTCACATTGTACTAGAATGCCGCAGATTCGACCGTTCAAATCCGATTCGCCGGAGCTATAACACAATTAAGTATAACAACACAGCGGAAGAAAAAGAATAATACATTGATATACAATATCTGATACAATATCCAAATACAATGATGATACAATGAATATCTATATACATCAGAGATATGATACAACAAATAGCAGCGGAAAGAAAATAGCTAACATCAGCAGCGGATAGAATATCTCCAATAGAATGCTCCAATCCATAGCTAGCGAAAAGCAAGGTCAGTCGTCCAAGGACTGACTAGCTCCAGATAATCTACTAAACCTGAAGATCTGAAAACCCCAACTCTAGACTGCTCGTGTAGAAAATTATGAGCACCCAGAGTTTAGGAAGGGAACAATAAACTCCGGATCAGTCATGGGACTGGTGTGAGCAACAAAACAGTTTATCTTTAAAACAAATAGTAGAGAATTTTAAAGTCAATTCGCAATGCTTTTGGAAAATGAAACTACCATAAGACCTCCCGCCACACACACAATGCAAACACAGAATTGGAGGAGATTTCTTCTTATGATAGTCAAAGATGCTTACTACGCAAAATCAATTGGATATTATTATTAGTGCATAGTGGAAAACAATTTGAAAATACAATATTAATCTTAGCCAGCATAGGTACCATTATACTATGCCTACTATAGCTACCATATTAGATGGCAGGTTCTACAACTAAAACCGTACAAGTTTCGTATTGGAGAAATGGATTTCCAACAAATGGTCAGGCTAAGGAACTTCCTATTCCACGTAGGAAACGCCTCTGGCTGGACGCTCCGAGAGACAAACTGCTCTCTGCCAACAAGGCCGGGTTACTCCTGTAACAAGTAACTCACGAATATGCCACCTCCCGGTCCTTTGGGACCTTTATCCGAGCGCTCGATAACCATCATCACACATAATAAATAATTGTATCCACATGAGTAAGTATCAGGGCTCCATACCATAATACCACCCTTTTCCAGAAGGAAATGACATACCCTAAAGGCGCGACCCTCATAACCTTGCCGCAACATTCCTGTTTCGACCATTTCCGGGTTGTGAGGCTCTGACGAAGTCTCGTCCACAAAGCTACGCTTTTTCAAAAAGCCACGCTTTGGGTCAACAGATGATCAACCTATGATCACAAAGATAAATGATCAAACAAATGATCATATCACAAATGATCAAACACTGATCATCACACAGCAACACTCAGCATGTCACATTACCAAATTGGGATATATCGCTGATAAATTTCAACTACATAACCTCTGAGCTCGTACGTCTCAGAGAAGGGTGTTAAGCTAAGAGAATAAATTCTCCGCCACCAACAGAAATGTATTTGAAAGAAATCGGCTTTATATCTCAAAGTGTAATGTCAGACATGTAACCATACAAGTATGTTCCGGGTTCGAACAGAACCGAAGGCACTTCTCACGAAGCCCTTGCAAATCCGGATAATTTCCAATCACGTCCGGACTTCCCATCACAAAAGAGTGATATAAATCTCTATACCGGAGCAACCCGGTGCAGAGACATTCGACAGGTTGTCCTTTCATTTTCGAAAAATATCCGGTCTTCAACACCGGTCTTCAAATGCTATCCATAACGTCGAATCACTTATTCGGAATGGGTTATGTGACACAAAGGTCCTTTCCCGGCTAAACCGAATAGTGAGCGCAATATTTAAAAATATACGGATATTGGGATTTCAATTAAGTCACAACTTAAACCCAAACTTTCTTTTCAAATGGTTTAACAAATTACCATTTCAAATCTTTTAAACAAAAAGATTCATTTTAACAACCTTCAACGGTTTAAAACAATTTCCACACTTTAATCTTTTAAATAAAAGATTTAATCACAGATTTTCCAAATTAATTCCCATTTCAATTTGATTAACTCGTTAAATCTTTAAATCAAAGATTTAACTTATAGCTTTCAAAACAATTTCATTTCGAATGGTTTAAACAAACATCATTTTAAATCTGTTAAAAATAACAGATTCAATTCATAGTTTTCAAAAAGGATTCATTCATAACTTGGAAAACCATTTTTTCAATTCAGTCTTGAAATTCCTTTAATTAAACTGGAATTTCATTTCTTATATATGTGAAAGCTTTTATCATTTGAAAACAAATAGTTTTCATTTAGGAAAATCTGATTCATTCATACGAGTTGGAATCCTTGGGTTAAATTCAAATTCCCAAAATTTTACTTTTAAAATGGTTTAACTTCATACAAGTCCTGGTCCGGCTAGGTGTTGGTCCGGCTAGGATTTGGTCCGGCTTGGAGTTGGTCCGGCTAGGAGTTGGTCCGGCTTGGAGTTGGTCCGGCTAGGAGTTGGTCCGGCTAGGTCCTGGTCCGGCTAGATCCTGGTCCGGCTAGGTGTTGGTCCGGCTTGGAGTTGGTCCGGCTAGAAGTTGGTCCGGCTAGGTCCTGGTCCGACTAGGTGTTGGTCCGGCTAGGATTTGGTCCGGCTTGGAGTTGGTCCGGCTAGGAGTTGGTCCGGCTTGGAGTTGGTCCGGCTAGGAGTTGGTCCGGCTAGGTCCTGGTCCGGCTAGATCCTGGTCCGGCTAGGTGTTGGTCCGGCTAGGAGTTGGTCCGGCTAGGTCCTGGTCCGGCTAGATCCTGGTCCGGCTAGATCCTGGTCCGGCTAGGTGTTGGTTAGGTAGCCTGTAGACTTTGGTTCGGCTAGGGTTGGTCAGGTGGTGAAAATTCACCCAACATTTGCCCCTCAAAGCAGGGCATATGTTTAACATATGTTGTGCTTTGTTTTAGTTTGTCGATCTCATTCGGTCTGGGAACCGAACTGGCTGGTCCGGTCAATCAACCTCCCCCTATAAGTATGGGCCTTATGTCTCTATCATTCCTTACCGTTTGAAGACAGCCAAATCGAAATTCTCGTCTGCCGAATCAAAGTCATTGCCGGATCATCCTTGACTACCGAATCAGGTAGTTACCGAATGGCTCTTATATTTTGAATTACCGAATGAATCTGCACCAGAGGTACTTGAGTGCCGAATGAGCTTTGATATTGGGAATGCCGAACGAACCGTGATATTGAGAATGCCGAATGAACTGTAGTATTGAGAATGGCGAACGAACAGTAGTATTGGGAATGCCGAATGAACTGTGATATTGGGAGTGCCGAATGAACTGTAGTATTGGGAATGCCGAATGAGATTGATGGTTTGAATACCGAATGACCTTTCGGCCTTGAACTACCGAATGCACTTTTAGGACTTGAATTATGAGTGAAATTCCCGACTGCACACACTCGCTTGTTTACTTCCTTTATTCTAACGACGCACTTCTTTGTGTTTGCAGATAAATGTCTTGTAAAGTTGAAACCCGATCAGAAAAGAGGAAATCCCAGGATAGAGATGATCCTTCCGCAGTGCCCCTAGCTCAGTCAGAACCGGGACGTCATGGGCCTACCCCGAGGTCACTAGTGGATGGGTACGGCCCTCAGGAACTTTTGAACTCACCTCCCGACTGTTTCCCAGGCTTTCTCAAAGGCGAGCAGCTTGATGTTATCTCCCGCTCCTTTGGGATTGATAGAGCGCGCATGCTGTTGCCGGGGGAGGCAGGTGTACAAGTAGAGGATGATGACCAGGATGGTCAAGAAGCAGGTGCTGGTAAGTCTTCCTTTCTGGTCTTTCCGTTAACTTGGTTGCTTATCACTAATGAATTCTTTCTTTGACCGGACAGGTGGGCAACAGGGCGAGGATAAAACTCCGACGCGGCTGGCTCCTTGATTGGACCTGGATATCTTTTGGTGGGCTTGACATTGTTGTATACGTTAGTCTCAAAACAGTAATGTAACTCTTAGGTTGTAATTATGCTACTTGTAATAAACAACACTATTCTTGACGTGTAATTTTTTAACTTAAGCTGATTCCGTCGTTTTTTGAATGCTTTTGTTATTTTCACATGTTGTATGTGAAATATAGCTATGCATATGCTTGTAATCCAGTTGTGTTTAATGCCAAGTTCTTGCTTAAAGCATAATTTCATGCCTTATAATGCTAGTGTGATGTATGAATAAATTATAGTCAGGAATTTGTATAAAAGAAGAAAATACCGCCTTTCATGTTCTAATTGTAGATGGCAGTTTTGAATATTTTTGTACGACCGAGGATGGAGCTCAGTTGAATGTCCTGCTATCCAACCGTGAATTCCCATTCCCGCTGGTGAGTATCTTCTACTCTGTGTCCTGTACTTCAGGGATTGTTATAGAGGATAGGAGAAAAGTTCTTTAAATAGAATTGAAATAGGTGAAAGAGTAAAACTTCCAATCACGGAAGGCCTTCGGTGTGCTTAAGTTCGTGGCAAACGGGTTTTGTAGTCACTTTCCCTAGCTGTGGGTCTTGGAGACATTCGTCACCCATCTTACGCCTCCGCGGGGAGTTAATTCTTTTTTACCACAGCCGCACTTAAGACACATCGGAGCCGAGATCGCGCACAGTAACTACCCGGGCCATTATGGCCCGTAATCGTGGGTATTATTCGATTTACTGTGGCCGGCTAGCGTGGGTGCCGATCGTCAACCGTGAACTACCCCTGGCTGGCCACACCTTATGTTGGGGCTTATAATCGGTTCATAGTTGCCGGCGAGCCGAACGCCGTAATGAGCTGCCTCGGCTATAGTCGGCCTTCTCGGTGGCTTATAATCGGCTCATTACAGTTGGCTTTAAGGGCCGTCGCGAGCAATGAGTTAACTCGCAGCAGAGGGATGCCGGAGCGAAAGTGTCTCATTGGCGAGGGCATAGATTCGCATAGTACCTGTTAGGTCTTGTCCAGGAGAGGTTGCGCTGCGGAGCGCCTTGAATGAAAATGCTATTTGCACATGATTTTGTTCAACAGAAAAGGATACAGTTAACAAGCAGCCAAGATATGAAGGAACAAGTTAAAAAGAGACAAGTTTTTTAAAGTGGTTCGACACGAAAATGCCTACGTCCACTGATTCTCTTTGTTAATTCACTTCATATGGGCAGTATGAGTTAAGAAAAGTATCGACGAAGGTGTTGGATGTTCCATGCCCTCTGGAACACCTCCCCGTCCACTGTTGACAAAATATAAGCTCCATTGCGAAGATCTTTATGAATTACATATGGTCCGTCCCAGATTGGATCTAGCGCTCTGGGGCGCGGGAAGATTCGCTTGAGGATAAGATCTCCTTTCTGTAAGCTACGATGCTTGACTTTGGAGTTGTATTGCGTTGCCACTTTTTGCTTGTGAGCTGCTGCCCTGGGGGGCTGCATCATTTCTTCTTTCCTCAATTAGATCCAGAGACATGAGGAGGAACTCTTCATTCTCTTCTGGGTTGTAGTGGATCCTACGATGGGAAGGCACTATAGTTTCAATTGGGAGCATAGCCTCCGATCCGTATGCCAAAGAGAAAAGGAGTATGCCCCGTTGATGTTCTGAAAGATGTGCGATTGGCCCATAGTGTCGTAGGAGGTTCATCCACCCAAGCGCCCTTTGACTTTTCGAGTTTCTTTTTTATTAGAGTTTTGAGAATTTTGTTGACGGCTTCGACTTTTCTGTTTGCCTGGGAATAAGCTACGGATGAGAAGCTTTTGTGAATTCCATGCTCTTGGCACCAGTTGGCGAACTCCTCGCTGTCAAACTGAAGTCCATTGTCCGATATGATTTTGAATGGAACTCCGTACCTGCATAGAACATTTTTTTATCAAGAAGTTAATAACTTTTGCTAAAAATACTTTATTTAGGGGTTCTGCTTCCTGAGGGATGTGTTTGATTAAATAGTGATCCCATCGATTGAGAAGCAACTTGGTCTTCTTTAAATATGCTATGAGTCGTTCTTCTCGAGCCTGGAATCCTACTAGTATTTGATTTACAATAAGTTGAGAATCGCTATGAAGACACCAAGAATTGGCTCCGATTTCTAAGGCAAGTTCTAATCCAGCTATCACTACTTCATACTCTGCATCGTTGTTAGTGGCAGTGAATCCTGACCTTATAGCATAGTGTAGTTCATTTCCCTTGGGAGTGATTATTACCACACCTGCCCCTGAGCCTTGTTCGTTGATGGCGGTGCGAGGATGGTAGGTGATATCATATTGACTTAGTTGAATGCACCATTTAAGTAGTCGTCCAGAAGCGTCGAGACGATGGAGTACCTGCCTTAGTGGTTGATCGATCAGAACTCTGATGGAATGAGATCGGAAATAGTGACGCAGTTTCCGTGATGTGATTAGTAGGCAATAGGCTAGCTTCTCAAGTTTAGGATATCTGGTTTCTTCTTGTGCGGGGGGCATTTGTATCTAACTTCGTCTTGAGTGTCCCGGGAGATGTTTTCGATTGTTTCATGGCCGATACAAGCACTTTTCTCCCTTCTTGCCCCCAGCATTGTCTCTAGAAGCATCCCTTCGAACGTCCTTTGCTACAGCGGACGTGCTGCCGTAAGCTGCCTTATTTTGTCACCCCGACTGCCCTTTAGTGGCAGCGTCTTCAAGCCTCATATATTTCCCGGCCTCATAGAAAAAATCGGGTAAAGTAGCTGGTTTTTCTTTTGTCAATCTTCTAGCAAATTTAGTATCCGAATGCACACCACTACAGAGGGCCATTAAGATAAGCTTCTCGTCGGCATCTTGGACTATGGCCGTTGCGGCATTGAATCGGGTTAGGTATTGCTGCAGCTTCTCTCCAGGTTTCTGCTTGATACTGGATAGGGAATAAGCATCCTTAGGTTGTTCCACATGAATGCGGAACTGGCTGATGAACTTTTCTTTCAACATTTCCCATGAGCTGATGGATCCCTGAGGTAGATGACAGAACCAGGAGGTAGCGAGATCTGCTAAGAAGAGTGGAAAGCATTTGCACAGTACTCCCTCTGTCGCTCCACTCATGAGCATATGTTGTGTGTATCTCTGCAAGTGTACAACGGGGTCGGAGGTTCCTTTGTAAGGTTCCATTGTTGGCATCTTCCATTCTCGGGGGGTGATAGCAATTTCAATGTTGCGGGCGAAAGGGCTGGTCACCCTAGCGCCTATCCCTCGATCTCTTTGCTCCCGTTGGACGCACTCTCTGAATAAGCGCGCCATCCTTTCATCAGAATTTGGAGCAGATAGAAACGAGTTTGGTTCTATTCTGTGGGATTGATCCCGTCTAGATGACCTATAGGGATGGTATCGTCTATCATTCCTCATATTTTCCAGTGGCTGCCTTTGGTCTTCTGGGAGCATGCTCGGGTCAGCTACAGTTGGCCCTTGCCTTGATCTCCCCCTGCTGGGTTCTGATCTAAGCACTTCCTCGGGTCCAACTTCGGGCTGGACTCTAGCTCGGCCCCGTTCACTGGCGTTTCTGTGGTTAGGCAGCATGACAGGCTCACCTACAGTTGACCTTCGCCCGGTACCTCCCCCGTTGGGTTCGGTACCAAACGTTTCCTCAGGCCTAACTTCGGGCTGTGCTCGGTCTCGGCTCCTACCATGGCTACTTCTGCCGTTAGCTCCTTCGAATAAGGAAGATCTTTGTTGTCTCTGAGATCCTCCAGACTGGGACTCGCCCCATGATTCAGTGTTGCGGTTGGATTCTTCAGCGTCCCTTAAGCGTGACATGAGTTGGTCCACCAAGGCTTCCTGCTGGGACGTGAAGCGGTTAGTTACTTCAACCACAACTTTGTCCAGATCTGCTCTAGTAATTACTGCAGGCTGTTCGGTGGCAGGAGTGGTTGGGTTAGCCTGTTCTTCATTTTTTACTGTTGCTGGAGGAGGACGATTTACTTGATTCGTGACAGCTGGATCTGGAAGACTGCTGGATGCGATGTTTTTTCCTTTGTTAACATCTTTTCTCTGTTTGGGAGGCATGTTTTCCAAGTGGCGGACGATGCTGTTAGGAAAACTTGTTAAGCGGATGAAGCTGAAGCTTCGAGCTTCTATCTCTCAATGAAAGCACCAAAAATGTTTGCACAAAAAATGGACAAACACCTCAAAGTTGTATGATTTAGTAGATCTTATGTTGTTCTTAGTGATTTTGGAGGTTTATGCAAATATATGAAAAACAGGGGCTAAACTGTAAAAAGACACGCAGATTTATAGTGGTTCAGCCAGAATGTGCCTACGTCCACTTTATATGTTATTTCTCTTCTTTTGTTGTGATTTCAAGTACAAAGCTTTGGTACAAGTAAAAGAAAGTTGTTTGAAAGTTCCTTCCGTGCTTGAGCTCTCAAACCTCTTCCCATTGTCGTACCCCTGCCCCTCTATTTATAGAGTGAGGGTGGGAGCAGGGGTCTTGGATGTATATAGCTGCTGGTGGGCCTGGGCTGATGTGATCTGGCCTGGCACGTCTTGGTCCGGCAGCGTTTGGTCCGGTGGTAGGAGGTGAGTTGGTTCGGCGAAGCATGGGAGGTGAGTTGGTTTGGCGAAGCATGGGAGGTGAGCTAGTTCGGCAGAGCATGGGGATGAGGTCCTGGTCCGGCTAGGTGTTGGTCCGGCTTGGAGTTGGTCCGGCTTGGAGTTGGTCCGGCTTGGAGTTGGTCCGGCTAGAAGTTGGTCCGGCTAGGTGTTGGTTAGGTAGCCTGTAGACTTTGGTTCGGCTAGGGTTGGTCAGGTGGTGAAAATTCACCCAACAACATTTATATCATCTTTAATCCCTAGTTTCAAATCATAGGATTCAATTTCAAACTTGAATTCAAATTTAAATCAAATTATTTAAATTTTCAAAACTCGATTAAGTTATTCAAAATAACTTTTATCTTTGAAATTCCATTTCAAAAGCTTTTCACTTTAAATCCAAAGTTCCAATTTCAAAATCAATTGAAATTAAAAATTTCAATTTTTAAAAAAAAATCAAATTTAAATTATCTGTGACTTAACCGATTTCCACGTGAAATCCATATTTGTGTGTGTAAAAGTGTGGTCCAGGGGTTTAACACAATAGTGCAACACAATGAATCATCACAGATCAAAATACAGGATATAGTTGATAAGCGGTATAAACTATAACGCTTATCGTTCATGCACAGATCACAGATATATATAAATTTCAGATAAATAAACTGCAGTAAAGGTTACGCACCAATCAGAATATATCACAAAGCATCACAGATCAGGAAATATCAAACAATTCAATCATCCAATCAAATCCAAATATTCATAAGTAAGGTCAGTTAATTATCTGATTTATTCAAATTAGATTAATTACTTATGAATTTCTAATCCGGGTTAATTAATCATTAATTAATTACAAATTATTTGAAATAAATTCCCTTTCAAATTTATTAGTTAACCAGTAATTATTAACTAATCATTCTTAATTAATGAATCAATTAATCTTTAATTACTAAATTAATCTTAATTAATCACCATTATTAAATAATCCTTTAATTCATTAACAGGTAATTATACTCAAATTTTAAATCATCATTCAATTAATTACATTCAATGATTAACTATTAATTACTTCTCTGAGTAATTGTAATTCCCCAAATTATCAAGTGATTATTCTAGATTAATTGTTAAAATTTATCACATTGATTGTTTATTTAAATAATCTTAGTTAATAACCTTTATCAACTACTTAAATTCCTTTAATTACTTTTCTAAAGAAATTTACTTACATTAAATCATTATTGATGATAAATTGATTAGCTATTAAGAATTCATTCTCAATGAATTATCTTCATTATTTAAAGCCAACTCGTTTATATTCATGATTTAATCATCACTTAAAAAAAAAATGGTTGAAGCCATTCGTTTCAAATTTTCATTTAAAACTTCACTTCTATTTCAAGATTTACAATGAATTCTTATTTAACTTAAATAAAGTTAAAGATCAATTTACTTTAAATTTCACATATGAAAAGAAGACCTTAACATTTAACTTATTTAATGATTTAAATTTTATAAAACATAATTTCCTTTCAATATCTGGAATTCAATTCAAATTATAATTAAGTTCAGGTTTTTTTTTTCCTTTTACACCTTTAAGTTTTTAAACAATTTAAATTTTTAACTTAAATTCCCCAGACTAAATCTCAAGCTGAATTTGAAGTTGTATTTAACTTTACTTCTGAAATCTTAGTTCTAACCTTGCTTCATAATTTAATTTTTGTTTTAAAATTTCCAAACAAAACAGTTTCAGGTTTGAAAGCCTGTACAAAATTTTGACCCGAGCTCCACGAATTTACCTCGAGAAAAACAGGGTATTTCCCGAGCCAGGGCGCACTTTACCTCAGTACGAACTCGAGTAGAACTGGGCATTGTCAAAACTAAAAAAAACAGTCCTACCCGAGACAGTGACGATTTGCTTCGAGTAACGTACTCGATTTACCCGAGTCACACGCGAGAAGAATCGCGTTCTTCTCTGGCAACTCCCAGGCTGACACCCCCAAATTCGTGCACGTGTACAACGACGCCGATCGTTGACGAACTCCCCTCCGGCCTCTGACAAGTCGACGTCCACTCTGACAACCCAACGCAAGCATCAGATCCTTCATCCCATAACTCGAAGTCGAATTCGAGTTCAACCCAAAACTGGAACAATAAAACAACTACCACCCCAAAACCTGGAAATTCGTCGTTCTCACGACCAAGACCACCGGATTCCACGAATCTTCGGCCATCCACTCCTCAACACCTCCTCCACCAACTCCGAAGCCCACGTCGAACTCGATCACCTATTGATGAGGAACGAGACCAAATACAAATCGCAACAAAAATTAGGTTTACCCACTGAAATCGAAAACCACCATCGCCACAGTGATCGCGAGTGCCTCCGACCATTTTTCATGGCCTCTCCGATCACTCATCTACCACCCCAACAAACCTCCATCACTCCGATCAAGTGTATTGCCCGAGGGAATCCAAACTTCCCAAATTGATCAACCCAGCAATGCAAACTCCACCCATTACTAAAAAATGTGATTTAAGTTTCAAAAATCCAAATTTTGATTTAGTAATCAGTTTATAAACTTGAATTGATAATTCAAGATATTCGAAAATGTCACTTGTATTAAATTTTAACTGTTCTTAAGGTTTTCCAGAGCAGATCAGCTTTGTTTAGCATGAATTCAAATTTTAAAATTTACTTTTAAATCAACCAAACATATTCTGCTTAGATGCTTTGTCCTAACAATCAATAGATTGAGCAATAGTGATTTTGAATTAACCTAGAGTTTTGAAACCTATAAACAGAGGCAAAATCCAGATAACAGTATGCAGGCTTCATCTCACCAAAATATAGTGCAATGCATATATTTTCACACACACAAAATCTCTGATATTTATCATGCAACTAGATTAAAACTTAAGTTATTAAAAATATGAAGTTACTCACCTTTATGTTGAAGACAGAGACCAGCTCTGTTGTTTTGAACTTCAGATTGATTTCCTTCTTGAATCATGTTTTGTATTTGAATGTTGTTTTTGGTTTTATAGATGATGTTTGCTTCCATTTTTCTTTCCAGGCTTTTGCAATTTCCAGTTTTGATTCTCTGGTTGAACTTTCTTTGAGAACTTGAATTTCTTTTAGTTTATAAGATATAGTGATGTTTATCTTTCTGGTTTACTTAGTTTCGAATGAACAAAACTGAGATGAAGCTTGAAGATGGTAATATATAGAAAGAGTTGTACAAGTTATGTATTTTATTTGTACAATTTCTTATTTAATAACATAGGTCAGTGATTTTGCTAGCAAATGGAGGCTGAGGTACTTGAACGTGATGGCTATAGGACATGGCATTTAATACTTGTACAAATTTGCATAAAAGTATCTGTATACTTATGCTTTGTCTCGGCTGATAAAATATGGTTTGGTGGCTGAGAATCTTATTATGGTGGCTAATATTTTCATTTCGGCTGATGGGTACAAGGGAGTGTACTAGAGAAGATGTTAATAAATGTATGTCTTCTAATTTGTTTACAAGCTCTTGTTTATGTTTTCTTTTTCTTGGTATTGACTTCGGCTGATACCTTCTCTTGTATGCTAGAAGTATTGTTAGGGATTACTTTACTTTAGTTAAATATATGTATTCAGGGAGGTTTTCTTTTTTACTTTGTTCTTTTGTTTTATAAACATATTATAAAGGTTGTTTTAGTTATGTTATGAATTTTTTGACTTGTGTAATTATAATTATGTTTTAACCATACTATCCTATTTGTATTTATTTTGTAAGCCAAAGATATTTATATTTTATCCTTCTTATTATTATCATATACACATTATTTTAAAAGAAAATACTACTAACAAAAAAATTTATTTTAATTCGGGGAAACTCGCATCACTTTAATCGACCAATTTTACAAATTTTAATTCAAAAATCAATAAATTATCATTCTAAATTTATATAAATTCGGGGTCGTTACAGACTTCCCCCCTTAAAAGAATTTCGTCCTCGAAATTACCAAGGAGACAAAAAGATAGATGATAAAAATGTTTCATTTAATCAAACTGAACATTTATTCTGCATTTGGCTCACCAAATCAGAATATCAATAACAGATACAAGAACGAATCTATTTTAACACTTCAGAAGATACTTGGGTTATCCAGATCTACGAAATATGCAGGGGCATCGGTCAGCTCGAAGGGATAACTAACCATTCGTAGAATATATCCGGACCCAAAGAATAGATAGATATATGGATAAAATTTCAGAATTTTAGTTTAAAACTAAAGTATACCTATCAACCATAACAATCAAAGCAACCAATACATCCAAACAAACAATTTTGGTCCATCCGGAGTTTATGTTCCATACAAATATATCCAATTCCTTCCTGGATCTACCAGAAATTATCGAAGAATTGAGAAAAGATGATGAACAAAAGAGATTGATAGAGAAAAGATTGTTTCCTTGTTGTTACAGGGTATTGACCATTTATAATCGTGGTATTCCCCTGTCCCCTATCTCATCCTCTTCTTGCACTCATACTCACTATCAGTGGATAGTAAGGGAATTTACTGATGCATTCGAACGGATATCTGAGGAATACTCATTCTAGAGTTTACTTCACTCTATCTCTAATGAGCTACTTAATGTGTTATACTCCTGAGCTAAAGTTCAACCTTAGCTCTGATACCACATGTAACGTATCGGGTTTTGCCCGCTCGAAAATCAACATCCGTACTTCACATTGTACTAGAATGCCGCAGATTCGACCGTTCAAATCCGATTCGCCGGAGCTATAACACAATTAAGTATAACAACACAGCGGAAGAAAAAGAATAATACATTGATATACAATATCTGATACAATATCCAGATACAATGATGATACAATGAATATCTATATACATCAGAGATATGATACAACAAATAGCAGCGGAAAGAAAATAGCTAACATCAGCAGCGGATAGAATATCTCCAATAGAATGCTCCAATCCATAGCTAGCGAAAAGCAAGGTCAGTCGTCCAAGGACTGACTAGCTCCAGATAATCTACTAAACCTAAAGATCTGAAAAACCCAACTCTAGACTGCTCGTGTAGAAAATTATGAGCACCCAGAGTTTAGGAAGGGAACAATAAACTCCGGATCAGTCATGGGACTGGTGTGAGCAACAAAACAGTTTATCTTTAAAACAAATAGCAGAGAATTTTAAAGTCAATTCGCAATGCTTTTGGAAAATGAAACTACCATAAGACCTCCCGCCACACACACAATGCAAACGCAGAATTGGAGGAGATTTCTTCTTATGATAGTCAAAGATGCTTACTACGCAAAATCAATTGGATATTATTATTAGTGCATAGTGGAAAACAATTTGAAAATACAATATTAATCTTAGCCAGCATAGGTACCATTATACTATGCCTACTATAGCTACCATATTAGATGGCAGGTTCTACAACTAAAACCGTACAAGTTCCGTATTGGAGAAATGGATTTCCAACAAATGGTCAGGCTAAGGAACTTCCTATTCCACGTAGGAAACGCCTCTGGCTGGACGCTTCGAGAGACAAACTGCTCTCTGCCAACAAGGCCGGGTTACTCCTGTAACAAGTAACTCACGAATATGCCACCTCCCGGTCCTTTGGGACCTTTATCCGAGCGCTCGGTAACCATCATCACACATAATAAATAAGTGTATCCACATGAGTAAGTATCAGGGCTCCATACCATAATACCACCCTTTTCCAGAAGGAAATGACATACCCTAAAGGGCGCGACCCTCATAACCTTGCCGCAACATTCCTGTTTCGACCATTTCCGGGTTGTGAGGCTCTGACGAAGTCTCGTCCACAAAGCTACGCTTTTTCAAAAAGCCACGCTTTGGGTCAACAGATGATCAACCTATGATCACAAAGATAAATGATCAAACAAATGATCATATCACAAATGATCAAACACTGATCATCACACAGCAACACTCAGCATGTCACATTACCAAATTGGGATATATCGCTGATAAATTTCAACTACATAACCTCTGAGCTCGTACGTCTCAGAGAAGGGTGTTAAGCTAAGAGAATAAATTCTCCGCCACCAACAGAAATGTATTTGAAAGAAATCGGCTTTATATCTCAAAGTGTAATGTCAGACATGTAACCATACAAGTCTGTTCCGGGTTCGAACAGAACCGAAGGCACTTCTCACGAAGCCCTTGCAAATCCGGATAATTTCCAATCACGTCCGGACTTCCCATCACAAAAGAGTGATATAAATCTCTATACCGGAGCAACTCGGTGCAGAGACATTCGACAGGTTGTCCTTTCATTTTCGAAAAATATCCGGTCTTCAACACCGGTCTTCAAATGCTATCCATAACGTCGAATCACTTATTCGGAATGGGTTATGTGACACAAAGGTCCTTTCCCGGCTAAACCGAATAGTGAGCGCAATATTTAAAAATATACGGATATTGGGATTTCAATTAAGTCACAACTTAAACCCAAACTTTCTTTTCAAATGGTTTAACAAATTACCATTTCAAATCTTTTAAACAAAAAGATTCATTTTAACAACCTTCAACGGTTTAAAACAATTTCCACACTTTAATCTTTTAAATAAAAGATTTAATCACAAATTTTCCAAATTAATTCCCATTTCAATTTGATTAACTCGTTAAATCTTTAAATCAAAGATTTTACTTATAGCTTTCAAAACAATTTCATTTCGAATGGTTTAAACAAACATCATTTTAAATCTGTTAAAAATAACAGATTCAATTCATAGTTTTCAAAAAGGATTCATTCATAACTTGGTAAACCATTTTTTCAATTCAGTCTTGAAATTCCTTTATTTAAACTGGAATTTCATTTCTTATATATGTGAAAGCTTTTATCATTTGAAAACAAACAGTTTTCATTTCGGAAAATCTGATTCATTCATACGAGTTGGAATCCTTGGGTTAAATTCAAATTCCCAAAATTTTACTTTTAAAATGGTTTAACTTCATACAAACACATTTATATCATCTTTAATCCCTAGTTTCAAATCATAGGATTCAATTTCAAACTTGAATTCAAATTTAAATCAAATTATTTAAATTTTCAAAACTCGATTAAGTTATTCAAAATAACTTTTATCTTTGAAATTCCATTTCAAAAGCTTTTCACTTTAAATCCAAAGTTCCAATTTCAAAATCAATTGAAATTAAAAATTTCAATTTTTTTTTAAAAATCAAATTTAAATTATCTGTGACTTAACCGATTTCCACGTGAAATCCATATTTGTGTGTGTAAAAGTGTGGTCCAGGGGTTTAACACAATAGTGCAACACGATGAATCATCACAGATCAAAATACAGGATATAGTTGATAAGCGGTATAAACTATAACGCTTATCGTTCATGCACAGATCACAGATATATATAAATTTCAGATAAATAAACTGCAGTAAAGGTTACGCACCAATCAGAATATATCACAAAGCATCACAGATCAGGAAATATCAAACAATTCAATCATCCAATCAAATCCAAATATTCATAAGTAAGGTCAGTTAATTATCTGATTTATTCAAATTAGATTAATTACTTATGAATTTCTAATCCGGGTTAATTAATCATTAATTAATTACAAATTATTTGAAATAAATTCCCTTTCAAATTTATTAGTTAACCAGTAATTATTAACTAATCATTCTTAATTAATGAATCAATTAATCTTTAATTACTAAATTAATCTTAATTAATCACCATTATTAAATAATCCTTTAATTCATTAACAGATAATTATACTCAAATTTTAAATCATCATTCAATTAATTACATTCAATGATTAACTATTAATTACTTCTCTGAGTAATTGTAATTCCCCAAATTATCAAGTGATTATTCTAGATTAATTGTTAAAATTTATCACATTGATTGTTTATTTAAATAATCTTAGTTAATAACCTTTATCAACTACTTAAATTCCTTTAATTACTTTTCTAAAGAAATTTACTTACATTAAATCATTATTGATGATAAATTGATTAGCTATTAAGAATTCATTCTCAATGAATTATCTTCATTATTTAAAGCCAACTCGTTTATATTCATGATTTAATCATCACTTAAAAAAAATGGTTGAAGCCATTCGTTTCAAATTTTCATTTAAAACTTCACTTCTATTTCAAGATTTACAATGAATTCTTATTTAACTTAAATAAAGTTAAAGATCAATTTACTTTAAATTTCACATATGAAAAGAAGATCTTAACATTTAACTTATTTAATGATTTAAATTTTATAAAACATAATTTCCTTTCAATATCTGGAATTCAATTCAAATTATAATTAAGTTCAGGTTTTTTTTTCCTTTTACACCTTTAAGTTTTTAAACAATTTAAATTTTTAACTTAAATTCCCCAGACTAAATCTCAAGCTGAATTTGAAGTTGTATTTAACTTTACTTCTGAAATCTTAGTTCTAACCTTGCTTCATAATTTAATTTTTGTTTTAAAATTTCCAAACAAAACAGTTTCAGGTTTGAAAGCCTATACAAAATTTTGACCCGAGCTCCACGAATTTACCTCGAGAAAAACAGGGTATTTCCCGAGCCAGGGCGCACTTTACCTCAGTACGAACTCGAGTAGAACTGGGCATTGTCAAAACTAAAAAAAACAGTCCTACCCGAGACAGTGACGATTTGCTTCGAGTAACGTACTCGATTTACCCGAGTCACACGCGAGAAGAATCGCGTTCTTCTCTGGCAACTCCCAGGCTGACAACCCCAAATTCGTGCACGTGTACAATGACGCCGATCGTTGACGAACTCCCCTCCGGCCTCTGACAAGTCGACGTCCACCCTGACAACCCAACGCAAGCATCAGATCCTTCATCACATAACTCGAAGTCGAATTCGAGTTCAACCCAAAACTGGAACAGGAAAACAACTACCACCCCAAAACTTGGAAATTCGTCGTTCTCACGACCAAGACCACCGGAATCCACGAATCTTCGGCCATCCACTCCTCAACACCTCCTCCACCAACTCCGAAGCCCACGTCGAACTCGATCACCTATTGATGAGGAACGAGACCAAATACAAATCGCAACAAAAATTAGGTTTACCCATTGAAATCGAAAACCACCATCGCCACAGTGATCGCGAGTGCCTCCGACCATTTTTCATGGCCTCTCCGATCACTCATCTACCTCCCCAACAAACCTCCATCACTCCGATCAAGTGTATTGCCCGAGGGAATCCAAACTTCCCAAATTGATCAACCCAGCAATGCAAACTCCACCCATTACTAAAAAATGTGATTTAAGTTTCAAAAATCCAAATTTTGATTTAGTAATCAGTTTATAAACTTGAATTGATAATTCAAGATATTCGAAAATGTCACTTGTATTAAATTTTAACTGTTCTTAAGGTTTTCCAGAGAAGATCAACTTTGTTTAGCATGAATTCAAATTTTAAAATTTACTTTTAAATCAACCAAACATATTCTGCTTAGATGCTTTGTCCTAACAATCAATAGATTGAGCAATAGTGATTTTGAATTAACCTAGAGTTTTGAAACCTATAAACAGAGGCAAAATCCAGATAACAGTATGCAGGCTTCATCTCACCAAAATATAGTGCAATGCATATATTTTCACACACACAAAATCTCTGATATTTATCATGCAACTAGATTAAAACTTAAGTTATTAAAAATATGAAGTTACTCACCTTTATGTTGAAGACAGAGACCAGCTCTGTTGTTTTGAACTTCAGATTGATTTCCTTCTTGAATCATGTTTTGTATTTGAATGTTGTTTTTGGTTTTATAGATGATGTTTGCTTCCATTTTTCTTTCCAGGCTTTTGCAATTTCCAGTTTTGATTCTCTGGTTGAACTTTCTTTGAGAACTTGAATTTCTTTTAGTTTATAAGATATAGTGATGTTTATCTTTCTGGTTTACTCAGTTTCGAATGAACAAAACTGAGATGAAGCTTGAAGATGGTAATATATAGAAAGAGTTGTACAGGTTATGTATTTTATTTGTACAATTTCTTATTTAATAACATAGGTCAGTGATTTTGCTAGCAAATGGAGGCTGAGGTACTTGAACGTGATGGCTATAGGACATGGCATTTAATACTTGTACAAATTTGCATAAAAGTATCTGTATACTTATGCTTTGTCTCGGCTGATAAAATATGGTTTGGTGGCTGAGAATCTTATTATGGTGGCTAATATTTTCATTTCGGCTGATGGGTACAAGGGAGTGTACTAGAGAAGATGTTAATAAATGTATGTCTTCTAATTTGTTTACAAGCTCTTGTTTATGTTTTCTTTTTCTTGGTATTGACTTCGGCTGATACCTTCTCTTGTATGCTAGAAGTATTGTTAGGGATTACTTTACTTTAGTTAAATATATGTATTCAGGGAGGTTTTCTTTTTTACTTTGTTCTTTTGTTTTATAAACATATTATAAAGGTTGTTTTAGTTATGTTATGAATTTTTTGACTTGTGTAATTATAATTATGTTTTAACCATACTATCCTATTTGTATTTATTTTTTAAGCCAAAGATATTTATATTTTATCCTTCTTATTATTATCATATACACATTATTTTAAAAGAAAATACTACTAACAAAAAAATTTATTTTAATTCTGGGAAACTCGCATCACTTTAATCGATCAATTTTACAAATTTTAATTCAAAAATCAATAAATTATCATTCTAAATTTATATAAATTCGGGGTCGTTACATATATATAGGCTGTTATAAACCCTAGAAGCCTTTTATTTTCTATTGGTTGTACGTACATTTCTTTCCCATCTCCTCCTTCCCATTGGCAGACAATTCAAACCCCTAATTTCAATTTTCAAATCAAACTTCAAAAAAGATTCAAACTCCTCAAAATATTTCATATTATATATCGTTGGAAAGATCTTGAAGAGCACAATCAACTGCTTCAATTCGTTTTTTGATTCGAGTCACGGTTTGGCCAGAAATAATCAATTTATCTTCGGCCGTCCATCTTGGGGTTTTCATTTTAACGATGGATCTTCGTTGATAGGGCGAACGATAGGCGCTACTGCGTAGAGGATCCTGAGGGCTTTCGATCCATGTAGTTAGTGGTGTCACATGGTGCCTTAATTTGCCACAAATCACCAGAAAGCGTTTGTGAATGGGCTCGGTGGCGGCCGGGCTTGGAGGTGCTGGAGGTGGCCAGTTTTTGGGCGTAGGTGCGGCGGAACAAGGGGAGCGTGGAGGCGACATCTGATCGAAGGGAAAAGGTGCAAGGCAGTGGCATTTTGGATGAGATGTTGACGGGATTGGTAGGGTTACGTGCTCATGCTGTAGCAGTTGAGATCGCGCGTTCGTACGAGGGTTTCAGAGAGGTAGAATTACGTAAATGCCCTTGTTTTAATTCAATTTACATTTTTAAATTTCAATCGTTCTAACCTCCATAAATTTTGCATATGAACTCGGATTTGCGCGCGGTTTCTTCCACTGCGATCGTGTCGAAATTCCAGACGATACGAAACTAGTTTGGCTGCATTCTGCAACTACTGGATCTTGGGCTTTATTTGGATTTTAAATCGACAATAAATCAAAGGTGAGTGATTTAACCCACTCACAAATACTAAACTATCTTATGTTAGTTAAATTAAATTTAAGATGTGATAAGAATATTTTTTATTGATGTTTGATTGTTTAATTTGACAGTTTAAATTGAAATTTGAACTTTTGAATTAAAGTGCCACTTAAAATTAATATTGGATTTAAATTGTTAGTTAAATACCTGATAATGATAACTAGTTAATTGTTGTGACTTATTGGTTGATTTGAATGATGATTGTGATGGATGCTTAATTGTTGACATTTTGGATGATTTGATGTTATGTTTATTTTATATGTTGTTATCACACTGCAAGTTCCCTTAGTTATTGTTAGGAAAATCACTATGGGTTGAAATGATACATACCCGAACGATCTTATAGATTATGGAAAAATCGTTATGGGTTGAAATGATAAACCCGAGCGATTTTATGGATTTGGAAAATTGTGATTCAGGATACAGGTTAAAATGATATATATCCGAAAATTTAAATTTATTGCGGGTTGAAATGATATATATCTGTATCACTTGACCATTGGATAGAAAATTATATACGGACACCGGATTGGTTAAATTAAATGGTTTTAAAATCTTGAATTTGGATTTTTGATTGAATGTTATTGTTTTAAAGGAAGTAAATTATAGATTTATATGAATTTAATTTTTTTCTAATTCAAGCTTTGAAAGTTGAAATTAAAATGGGTAAAAAAAAGAAATTGTTTTAGAATTAAATTGTGAATGTAAAGTTAAAATCGATATATGACTTTAATTCGGAAATTTGAATTATTTTGAAGATTTTGATCTTAAAATTTAACAATGAAGTTAAATTTGATTTAAGTGGTTTAAATAAGTAAATTGAAATTGGGCTTGAAATTGATATGAATTGAAATGGTTTAATATAAGATTGGAATTGAATTTAAATCATTGATTTGAATTGTTGAATCAAAATCAAAGTTAAAAATGTATGTTTCGGAAATCGAAGTTATTTCGAATTGAAATTGAAATCACATTGATTTGGAACTAAATCGAAATTGAGTCATTTGAATTGAAAAATTAAAATTGGGTTTTGTTGATTTGAAATCTGGATATGGTCCAGATTTGTTAAAATTGAAGAAAAAGTTTTATTTGATACTATTTTCAAAAAAAATTATTTTAATATAAACTGTTTGAATCTATTATTTTAAAATTCGGATTATCTAGATTTTCAAAACTATTTTACTATATAAATCATTTCCAATACTCAAACCATTTTATATTAAACAATTTTTAACTCTTTTAGATTCCTTAAACTATTTAAACTATTAAAACTATTTTAAACTATTTAAACTATTCATAACTATCCAAACTATTTTCTAAGATTCAAACTGTGCAATGGTTGAATTGTTTATATTTAAATCCTTAATTTTAAAGGCGAATGTGGTTAAATGATGTTATAACCTACGCTGGAATTTGAAATGATATTTTCTATTGAAATGACATATTTTAAGTAAATTTGATGGTTTTGAAATGAGGGATATTTTTAATTAAATATGATATTTTGATATCAAATATGAATCGTTTTGAAAATGTAAAAGAACCAACCAGTGTGAAATAAGCGTTTGGTTGTTAAAGAGACCGAGATTGGATATTGTCATACTCTCTGCCAATACCAAAAACCACTTTAACAACTATGCACGTGGTGGAGAAATCCAGAACGAAGTAGGATGGTTTGGCGAACGCTACTGAATGAAGTAAGAGAACGATGATGGATAGCCTTGACTTTCGGGTCATTATTAAAATGACTAAAACATGAGCTATACCGGGCCAAGTGGGGTCGTTCCCCCTATCGAGCACATTTCTTTGAAACCATATCTATTAATTTGTGATTTGATTGGTCGCCATCCTTGATTTTTGATTATGGGAGTGTGTCTCGAGGTGGGCGGTAGTGGCTCATATGCGTTACCACCAGTCTGGGAGTGCAAAATGGTAGAAGCATACCCTGGACATTGCCTCGCGTGCTTTGTCATATTTATCCTGATCGAGCCCATTATGACTTTGTTTTGTATCGTACCTATGGAGTGCTCCCTGAGTAAACCACTGGTTTGGTGGAGCTTACAGTATCTGTATAGACTATGGTATTTATATAAAAATGTGTTAAGGGGGATATGGGTAACGCCTTAACGCTATTTTAATACTTTACTTTACTATAGACATATTATAATAGCGTATTGTATTATATATGTAGATAGTTTAACGGATCCTTAGGAGATGGAATCTCGAACATCTCTTAAGTTATTGCACGCACGTTATACACTAGATAGAAGATGTAAAATCCCATAAACATCTCTGAAGCCGTTACACTCATATTTACATATTTTGATTTAACTTACATAAGATCTTTTAGTTCTAACTCAAGTGTTTTGTCTTTTCATAACGCTCGGGTCAGTCTAAGCTTTTCAGTGTATTGAAGACCATTTTATTTTGGAGGATGAAGACAGAGATTAGTCTACTATTTATTATATTATTCCACTGCATCATGTTGTTTCGCTGCATTATTTATTTATTCCTGTTGTATATATAACTTCGATTCTATTCTAAAAGTGTAATCATATGTTATTTGTAAAACAGCTTCATGAAATGTTTATTTGATTATTATATTTTTTCATTCAGCTGTGAGATTCTGTGTTTTATTTTCTTTCTTTTCTCTTCTTTTTCTTATTTACTCCATAACAATCCTGCCTTTTGAATGGTTTGAGTTGACATGTGTGGTTTATTGTCGATTTAAACCGTCCATAAAGGTGGGTCGTTACAGTTGGTATCAAAGCTTTAGTTTAGCGATAACCTTAGCTTTGTGTGGTTGACTCATTAGAGATAGGGTAGTAATACTCTAGAATGAGTTGTTTGAGTGTGTGTATATATATGAGAGAGCGTATTTGTTAGTGTTATAAATTTTTTTTATATTGTGTTAATTTTTTCTATTTAGTACTTATAAATTCTGGTCGGTACATAGGATGTTATGGCATCGAGAGGGATTTCTAAACACTTAATAGGGCAGACCGACACAATATTGTTTTTGAAATTTAGGTAAATTGAAATTGAAAGTGTATATGGATCGATAATATAGTTAAACTACGACTAGCAAGTGCGGAAATATGAATAATAGTAAATGGCAGTAATAAAAATGACACAAGAGATTTTTATACTGGTTCGAACTTCTCGTTCTACGTCCAGTCCCAGACTCCTTCTGGAATTTCTCTAACAATCCTCACTTAACCCGGAGGAACAGGTATTACACCGCCTGAGCAACCGAACAGGCCTTTTCCGCCTAAGCAACCGAATAGGACTTCAAATACAATTTGGTAAATTGTTTCTTGACTTGTGTGTTCTTTGAATAACACGAATATAGTCAATGTAGTACACCCTTCCTATAATCTTCTTGATATGATGATTTGAATGTGCAAAAGATAGGAAGTAGAGAATTGAAAATCACTTGATATTATAACAATATAAGATCAGAATAGATAGAAAGAATTAGTAATTGAAATAGTGAATTTTCATCTCTATTTATAGTATTGAATAGTCTTAATTTAATAGTTGCAACTCTTAGAAGAAGTGCAACTCTTGGTGAAGAAGACAACTCTTTAGATTTTGATATTTTATGAAGAGATGCTTCAGTTCGTCAAGTTCAGATGTCTGAGAGAAAAGTGACAGATGTCTGAATAAAGTTTGAAATTCAAAAAATAAAAGAAAGAGAAAAAACAGTCTGTTCAGACGTCTGTCTTTTAATTCAGACGTCTGTCTAGGATGACAGACGTCTGTTATTAAATTGACAGACGTCTATTTCATATAGAAATAGAAGCACTAATACATAGAGTTCAGACGTCTGTTATATTACCTTTAGACGTCTGATATTGATGTCAGACGTCTGACTTAAGATACAGACGTCTAATTCTGTACTGTTTTGTTCCTTCCTTTATTTTAGCACTTTTGAACTTGAGGTATTGTATAATTTTGAAAATACCTTTTTATATCTTTTAAATAATTAAAGATATTTATTTTAAAGCATGATTTTCAAAAGTATATTTGTGTGTGTGTGTTATCATCATATCAGAGATTGTACAAAGATATCTAAATAGAATTTTGAGAACTTTAATCTTGTTGATGATATGATAATAGCTTCTTTTGTAGATTCCTGCAAGAATATTTGACATTATAGTATATAGATTGAAATATATAGTTGTCGCATTAAAATCGAGGAAGGCAAGGTTCCAACATTCTCCCCCTTTTTGATGATGACAACTATATAATTCAACGGTTAGTATAACCATACCTTTTGCTCCCCCTGTCAATATGACTATATTATATAGCAGAAATGTTATTATTTCTCCCCCTTTGTCATTAACAAAAAGAGTTGTTGGGGGTGTTTAGATAAAAAGAAATAAAAAAGCTGTGAATAACAAAAATAATTAAGAAATGTAAACAAACCAAGCATGTACCAAAATGATAATAACAAATCAATGTTTAAGACAGAGCATTTGTTTACCCAACACAGTGGACTAAGAGAGACAGATAAAATTATACAATCAACTTAGTAGTTTTTAAACATCACAAAAAAAAGAGTTTTTTTATGAAAGTGAAGTTTGTTTGAACCAAAAGACAAACCAAAAGAAAACCATCTTCATTCACCATTCTCCCCAAGTTGGAGAAGAAGGAGGAGAAGATCCATGAGACTTTTTCCATAATTGACGAAGAATTGTCTTGACATTTTTCAATTCTCGTGCATTCTCTTCGACTTTGGCATCTAAATCATCGAATCTAAAATTGATGGAAGAAAAGCCTTGTGCTATTTGTTGAGAAATTTTCTTTTGATTTTTAGAGATAGTGATGTCGGATTTGAGCTTTTCATTTTTAGTATAAGTACGTGAAGTACTAGAAATTAGTTCAATTTCGTAATTTTCCGGGTTTGGACTGTGGATAAAAGCTTGCTCAAAAGCTTCGTCTTCTCCTTCTTCATCTTCCCTTTCATCTTCATCATTCCTTTCTTGTTCAGTAACTCCTTCATCTCCATCATTTCCGGAACTGCCTACTTTTGTTTTTCCTTTTTCTTTTTGTAACGCTAGTTGTTCCGCTTTATAATCATTATATGTTGGAAATGTCGGAGGAGATTCCGGTAATCCCATCAAACTAAAGAAGCGAATGTTGGATACTTTGATCTTTTCAAATTCAATTGACCGACTTTGAATAGACAAGTCAGATAGAATTCGAGTAATATAAGGAGCATAGACAATTGAACGCTTCTTGGAGTCGTGATAAGTACGAAATGCATCATAAAAGTATTGTGCCCAATTGATTTGTGTATTTGATAATATTGATTGAAGCGCCTTATCTTCATCATGATAAATAACCTCATGGCTTCCTTGCCGGGGAAAAATTGTTTTTATTAGCATTCTAAGCAATAATCGAGGTCGAGGACGAAGATGATTTGATCTATCTGTGGACTTTTCTGGTTCAAAAAGACAATATTCTATTTGTTTAAGTTCCTCTCCTTCTAACTTAAAGTCATCTAAGTCGACCCCATCCGAGCTACATTTTAAAACTCGTCCAATGTCAGCGGGAGTTATTTGTAGAATGGTTCCAAATACGCTTGTCCAAAGCGTTCCTTTATCTCGATGAAGTCTAATTTTTGGATTGTTAACATTTGCAAGAAATAATAAGACACTAAGTCTACAAATGTTGACTTGATTATCTTTGAAATCAATAAGACTTGTAATCTGAGATCTATCAGTATATAGCCTAAGTTTGTACGTAGGAAAATGATCAAGATCATGAAAAATACCATGAAATGATGGTAGAGAAGATAGATGTTTGTAACGTGCCATACTTCGGGGTTCATGGTATAGCCAAGCTGCAATTTGATCTTCCAAAGGGAGAATATGAGGGGCTTGTTGAGAAGTATCTCCTTTTGTTTCTTTGATTTGGGCGCCATTTATTTAATTTGAAGAAGGTTAGGGTTTTGAACTTTTGAGAGAAAATAGACGTGATGAAGAAGAGAGACCGTTGGTATGATTTATATTGTTTTCTTCTTAACAGGGTTTCAGACGTCTAAAAAATATACAGTCGT
Source organism: Allium fistulosum (assembly GCA_030737815.1). NCBI lineage: Eukaryota > Viridiplantae > Streptophyta > Magnoliopsida > Asparagales > Amaryllidaceae > Allium > Allium fistulosum. The sequence continues at coordinate 296,481,132 of CM060905.1, read as the reverse complement.
CTGAAGTTCTGTAGATAAAAATCAATGAAGAGAAGTTTAGACGTCTAAATTTTTATAACAGATGGCTAAGAAGAATGCCAGACGTCTAAAAAATAGTGACAGACGGCTCATTAGGTTTAAAATGAAACAGAGAGTAAAAAACATTTTGAACTAAATTCAGACGTCTGAAAATTTTATGTTAGACGTCTATATTGGAGAACAGACGGCTAATTTTATACCAGAAAAAATTGAAAATTTTATGTTAGACGTCTATATTGGAGAACAGACGGCTAATTTTATACCAGAAAAAATTGAAAATTTTTAAACTTAATTTAGACGTCTGTGATAAATGATTCAGACGTCTGTGTGGCTGAAAACAGTAAAAGAAGGTGTTTTACAGACGTCTGTTAAACAAAATATAGACGTCTGTATGTCTGATGATGAATGTTTTTGCTTAGTTTAAAGATAAAAAAATATTCAAATATTTTTTAATTTTTAAAAAAAATACAAAGTAAACATGAATAACCAAATCAACATACAATCATATATATTATCTACTTAGGAGTCTTTGGAGTTTTTGGAGACTTCAGAGACTTCCCTTTGGATGATTCGTGTTGATTTTGTTCATCAGACTGTTTAATGGGAGACCACTGAGGCTGACGATCCCACGAATTTGGGGAAATAGGTGGTTGTTGAGGACTTTGTTGCCAAGAATTCCAACCCGATGATGTTGGTTGAGAGTATAAAATAGGTTCAGCAACAATATCTCTTGGGATATCTTTTCCACAGAATTTTATTGCAATGGACTCTAGTAAGCTAAGTTTTCTAGAGTTAATCCGTTGCTCATAGTACATATCCCTTTGTAGATTGATAATATTTTGTTGATCGTGATGAATATTATAAATCTTCTCCTTAGTTCGTGGTGAGAGGTCAAGACATTTCTTGGCTTTCTTCCGGTTAGGTGTATGTCCAGAAAGTTCTTTTCCATTATTATGACGGGGTTCATTTGATGGAGTAGGAGTGTCAAATTCGGAGGAAGATGTAGTTGGTGGAGAATACTCTGAATTTGAATAGTCTCCGGAATGTGACCCAGCCATGATGACAAGAAATATAGCAAGAAGGAATTCCATTGTTTAAGATTTGAAAGGGATTGAAAATGTAAGATGTCTTTGAAAGCCAAAAGTCGAAAGACTATATATATTTGATACTTTACCATAATATATGAAAGAATGGATGGTTGATAGTAATTAGAAAATGTAGCCATGAATAATCTTAGAATGTTTTTAGGAAAACCAGAGGAATAGGAAGTATATTTAATGTAAACCACATGTTATTTTTGGTTTAAAAAAAATCAATGTGGTTAATTTTTTAAATAAAAACGTATTTGACCATAAATATATTTTAGTGTATAATCAAGTGTTTAATCAAACTTTGATTCCTAGTAGGCAAAATCACAAATGCTATTTATCTTAAAATTTATTTTAGGCAAACCTTTTACTAAATCAATTTTTTGGATAATTTATTAATAGTTTTTGAAATTAATGTGACAAAATCTCTTGTGACATAGCCAAGGATCAATTTCTTTGGCTATTAAACACATATTTGTGTTATGATTTATTTTCATATTCAAAATATAAATATTACGATCTCTTACTCCTTCGAAAATAATATTTTTGTTATGATAAAAAATATTGCATTTATTTTCAGAAAATACTATGTTAAAACCTTTATCACATAATTGACTAATACTTAGTAAGTTGTGTTTTAGATTTTTAACAATAAAACAATTGTAATAAGAGGTAAATTAGATGTACCGTCATTGCTCATATCGCCTTTGTCGATGATGTAACCTTTGGAGTTATCTCCAAAAGTGACAGATCCTCCATCTGAGTAGATAATGTTTGTTAACATATTTTTGTCGCCTGTCATGTGTTTTGAGCAACCACTGTCTAGAATCTATTTTCCTCTTATCTTAATTGGTACCTGCAAAAAATATTTAAATTCTGTTGGTACCCACTTCCTCCGTTAGGGTCCAAAGGGTTAAATCTTAGAAAGCCAAACCCAGTTGGGTTTAGAGTTCCCTTTAAAATTAAAATTTTCATTCTTATGTACAGACTTAATGAAAGATTTAATGTAGTTATTCCTAATCAAATTGTTATTAGTTTTTGGAACCCAAATCATAATTGATTTTGGATGAATAACTTTTGAAGAAGATTTTTGAGCAGATATAGATTCCTTTTTCTTAAAATTAGTATATAAAGAATCATTATTTTTAGAGTACTTTTGTATTGGTTTTTTATATCCTAACCCCTTTTTATTTGAGCAGGTTTGAGAGTTCTCAATTATTTTAGAGAGACTCTCTCTTCCACTGTTAAATTTAGAAACGTTTTTAGAAATATTTTCCAGTTTTGTTTTAAGGTTTGATACTTCTATATCAAGTGTTTTAATATTAGAGTTTAAATCATAATTCTCTTTTGCTAATTTAACATTCTCATATTTTAGTCTTTCTATTTCACTCCTTAAATCAGTGAATTGAGATGTTATATTAACATAAGATTCTTGAGATTTTACTAACTCTTCCTCTAATATTTTCTTTTCATCTTTTAACAGTTCAGTTTCTATTTCAGTTCTATTTAATTTTCCTAAAGCATCTTTATATTTTCTCTTTAGGATTCTAAGTTTATCTAACAATTCAGAGTTTATTTCTATTAAATCGTCAAAAGTTAGATCACTTACATCATCATTTGTTGCCATAAAACAAATGTTGGCTTGTTCTGAATCACTGTCATTATCACTGTCTGATGAAGAAGATTCTGTATCATCCCATGTAACTGAGAAGGCTTGTTTCTTTTTATATTTGTTGTAACGACCCGGAAATTTAACCGGTTTTAATAGCGTTATTAATTGAAATTTTGCGAAATTTTAAACGATAAAATTTTGAAATATAAATTTGATATTTGGAATGCGTCTAGTTAAACATAGCAACTGGTAAATTTTCGTCCGAAAATATGAAAGTTCATTTCGCGCGTAAATTCACTTCAATTCAATCAGTAAAAAAGTAATGAAAATAAAATGTTTCCGAAACCTAAATATTTTTTCATAGAGAAATTCTAAACCATCTTCTGAGCAAGATGTCAGTTTGTTGTTTTTCCAAATTCGGACATCTTTGGCTCCGTCGATCTTATTTTTCAGCGTTTTTCTTGCATTTTCCGCTAGTAGAAAATTCGAATTTTTGTAATTCAATCGTACCGCTAATATCTATATACCGTTTTGATCATCTCGACGGACTGATCTCAATGCTATATTTATTTCTGTATTTGGAGGCCCGGTATGCGTCGGATACAATAAACCGTGCGTAGTAATGGTACATTTAATTGTGACCGTTAACTGTTCTGTGCCTTTTCTTCTCTGTGACCTTTCAAATTTTCAAATTGTACGCGAATAGCCACCAACTATTAAACGTTTCAGCTTTTTGCTGTTCCCAATTCACTTTATAATCTGGTCAGTTCTTACTTCCATTTTCTCTCTACCACTTTCTTTTGTTCTGTCAAAAAAAAAAGAGTAAAACATAAACTAGTTATGGGTTAGTGACAGCACATCACTTACCAATTGTGATATATACATCTCACGTTGGAAGCTTCACCCTCATTTTGCCAAACCAAGCTTGTAGTCTTTCTCTGCCATTTGCAACTTGGCCTCTCTGCCATTTTGTTGGGTGCATCCACACAAAAAAAAATTGAAGGCTTGGATTTCCTGTAGCGTCGGCCTCCACCTAGCTTTCCAGTTCGCCAACGTCGTGAAGCTTTTCCCTTGCCTCTTCCCTTTGCCGCCACCTCACCTCACTGAGATCGGCCATCGGTGCTTCCTCCAAAACTATGAGCAGCTTCCTCTTCTCTGTTAAATTTTATCAACCTGTATATATTAGTATAGATGGGTTTATAAACGCTTTGTTTGTAGTTTTCTTCACAATCAGTATGTACAAATGTATGTTATTTTTTTTTTATATTTTTTTTTCTTTTTGCAAAATTTTGTTTTACAACAGCTACCGTATATAATCAGTAGTATCTATATAAACATATAAAAGTTATATTATATATACATAGTGGTTTGGTCAGGGAAGATTTTAGGCCTCTGTTTTGTCTTGTACAGCTTTCACATTTATGTTAGTATATTATAGTTAATATTTTATGTTACTGCGCCATTATATATATCTGTTAGTATATATGTGTGGTATACTATATAAATCTATTATCATATTAACTAGATATGATTGTATAGGCGTATAAAAATAATAATAATAAATGTTGTACTATAAAAAATGTTTATGTAGCCGCATGCATAGTAGTGTATATTTAGGCTGCATATTTTTAGGCTATGTCTGCATACTTCCTTGTTCAGTGCATGTATTATAGAGTACATATAAAGCTACAAAGTTGTGTATAATATGTTGGTTAGAAATAAGTATGACATGGCATATTTGTTAGTTGTCTGCATTTACTTTCGGATGTATTGGTTGATTTGTATGGGTTGTGTAACGACCCAGAATTTTTGATAATTAAAATTTGAATATTTAAATTGATTTTAAATATTAATAAGTAGAATTAAGAAGTCGAATAATTTATTATTCGAATATTGGATTTAATTTGGTCAATTAAATCGATAAATTAATAGCTAAATTTTAGAAATAATTGAAAATCGAGTTTAAAATGATTGAACATGATTTGTAAAATTTTATTAAATCATACTGGAGTTATAGAAAGGTTATAGAACTTTCAAAATTGAATTTGGAGTTAATCTGTGAAAATTGAATATTTTAATATTTAATTATCGACTGAAAAATAGCCAATTTTCGAACCGTCTCAGAATTGAACGAAATCAGTTCCATTGGATCCGTAATAGTTAGTTATTACCGGATTTCAATTTTCGTAGCAATCGGAGTTGTCGATTGACCGTGGCAACTCGAAACGCATCGATATCGTTTTAATTTTAAATCGGCGAGTTAAAATAGTCATTTTTCAAACGGTCTCGGATTTCGACGAAACCAGTTTCATCGGATCCGTAATGTGATATTATTGTAAGATTTCAAATTTTGTAATTTTTGGATTTACCATTTGGCCGGTACAAATTAAAACGCCTCGAAATCGATTTAAATCGGTTTAATTTAAATTGATCGTTTAATTCCATATCTCGCACAGACGATCGAATTAGCTTCCGAAACCTATTCCATTGCGTTCGGAACGCGGGGTAAACCTTAGAAACGTCAGCCGGCACGTTCGAATCGGAGTTCGAAAAAAATTCGATGAATAGTAAATCGTTAAATTTTCTATAAAAGCACCCCTTTCTTTCATTTTGCAAAAGAGAAACCTAGCTAGGGTTTGAAAGTTTCAGCCGCCACTTCTATGCTGAACGGTCGAAATCTTCCAGGCTTCTTCTCCAATTTCCTTTCAATCTACATATTAATTCACAAAAATATCAACTACAAAATTGTAAAGCTCAACGAGAACTACAAATTGACCGGCTGTGATCGAATATGGGTGAGTAGGTCGTGGGATATTGGGCTGTGAACGTCACGTCTTTGAGGGCATTTTTCTCGACAATAATGGCACTAGGAGGGTCCGGTCTTGGCACGTGGGCGTGGGGGAGATAGGCGCACGAAGTGGAAGTAGTTGATCAACTTCCGGTTGACCGAGGTGGATGCGATTTGTAAAGATGTTGAACGGCTTCATGGGTTTCGTGACCTGGAGTGTTTTCGCGTGTGGGGAAGGAAGAAGGGGCAACGGCCCAAATGAGTTCAGACGTGATGAACGGTTGTGATGGTTTGTAAAATAAAATATAAAAAGAATTGTATTGATTTATAATTTAAATTTGTACGATGTTTAAAATACGATAACTCTTTGCTGCGAGGTCGGAAAATTGCAAAACCAGTTGCGTTGGAACCGTATTGACGAATACTACGCGATGGAGTTGGATTGGGAATTTTTGGAGCTAGCGAAAATTTTGGGTAGAATTAAACGTCCGTTTAATTTTATTCGAAATAAACGCTGGAATCAGAATTAAAATCACGGTGAGATCTTCTCACTCAATTGAATGTGGAATTATTTACAGTTATTGATTGATGATTGACTGTTTGGATGTGATATTAGATATAGTAGGATATATATCTATATATAGCAGTATATACATATTGGCATATGTATATATTGGATTGATGATTTCCCGCCTCGTATAGCGGATGAGACCCTATTGCGCCGTTAGTAAGCGGATTTTTATAAAAACCTATATACCGCGATAATTCCGTACTGGAGCGGAATTGGTATTGTGCTAACATCTTTGGATGCAGGGAAACAGGTTGGAGGGATCCAACTGGATTCCTCAACTGTATTTATTTATTTACAGATATTGTGACATATTCTGTTATCATATGATGATATATGATATTTGATTGTTGTGATTGATTGTTTGATGCTGTAGCATCATCGGATTCAAGTTTTAAAAATAACGACTTTTAATTTAAAAGGATTTTTAAAGTGATCTTTGAAATTATACGTTTTATTAAATTTTTGAAGTGATTTATTTTAAATAAATAAACGTTCAAATTTTAAAGTTATAAAAGTCAAGACCTTTGTGAAATCTAACCGAAAAGTGATTTTTGGAATAAACAGTTGATTGATTTATAAAATGGTTTAAGTTGAGATTTTTAAAAATATTATAAACGGTTTATTTAAAAGGTTTATAAAGTTGACACTTTATAAATTAAAAATGTTGGTATTATAAAACGAGTTTTTATAAGTGTTAAAATGAATTTTTAAGAATTTATAAATGAATGAAATTTATAAATTGTGAACTTATAAATGAAAAATGATTTTTGTGGAATAAATGAAATCATGAGTATTTAACTTATAATATGGATTGTGGTAGAAAAACTGAATTGTGAATTGAATAGGTCATTAAAGAAGATTTATAGATCAAATTGGTAATAAAGGAGATTTATTAAATTGAAATCGTTAGAAAATAGAAATAGGATTTATAAACGTTGTTTTATAAATTCGAAATCAATTGGATTTGATAAATTAAAATGTTAAAGAAGATATAGTAGCGATTTTGGATAGCGAATTTTTATTGAATAAAAATGTGTAGAAATGATTGAAATGGGGTTAAGTAAATTTTATTCACGATTTTGGACAGTGAATATATTGTTAAGTAAAATGGATTCATTTTTGAAGAAGTAATATTTTAAAAAATGAAGTTAAACATTTTAAAGGTGTTTTAAAATGTGTTATGAATCGAAAGCATAGATTTCAACATTTATTGTTGAAATAGACGTTTTCGAGAAATTTAAGGAAATGGTGGACTATAACACTGTTGTTATAGTAAATGATTTCCGAAAGGAAATGTTTTGATGTAGTATTGGGATTTATATACCTATCTTAAAATCCGAATCCCTATACTAGTGATTTTTGAGTCGTCGTAACGATGTTTTACGTAACATTCGTTTTGACTCAAATAAAGGTGTTAAAAGAATATTTTCCTTAAAAGAATGAAATATATACTTAATTTGATTTAAGTATATTGAATATTTTCAAATGTTGAAAATAAATAGATTTGTGAATTACTTATTATTTAATAAGTATGGAAATACTTTTCCAATATGAAATGCACTGTTTTGAGAAATTATCTTTGAAAAGATAAATTGAAGTTGAATATTGAAATCGATTTGAAAATCGTATATCAGTAGATATTTTTGAAATATAAATTCACTATGGAATTTATAAAAGAAATGGAAATTCGTTTTAAAGAAAATAAACGTTGGTTTATTTTTGAAGTGTGGAAATTATTATATCTAGTAAAGATATTTTTGAAGATAAATAATTTGGAAAATTATTTGGAATCTGATGATGTTGCGCATCTTTATTGATAGTTAAATAACCGACTATCAATAATTACCCTGAATGGATGTTTTGTTGTGAATTGGATGAATTTGAATGCCACACTTATTTTTGAATAAACGCTCACTATTCGGGTTAGCCGGGAAAGGACCATTGGGTCGTATAACCCATTCCGAATATGTGATACGTCGTTATGAATCGCATTTGAAGACCGGTGTTGAAGACCGGATATTTTTGAAAACGGAAGGATTACCGTCGAGTTACTCTACATCGGCTGATCTCCGATTTAGAGGTTTTATCACCCTTAGTGACGGGAAGTCCGGACGTGATTAGAAAATTATCCGGAAATGCAAGGGCTTCGTGAGAAGTGCCTTCGGTTCTGTTCGATCCCGGAACAGACTTGTATGGATTGTGTGTCTGACGTTACAATTTGAGATATAAAGCTGATTTCTTTCAAATACATTTCTGTTGGTGGCGGAGAATTTATTCTCTTAGCTTAACACCCTTCTCTGAGACGTACGAGCTCAGAGGTTATGTAGTTGAAATTCATCAGCGATATATCCCAATTTGGTAACGTGGCATACTGAGTGTTGCTGTGAAATGATCAGTGTTTGATCATTTGTGATATGATCATTTGTTTGATCTTATATCTTTGTGATCATAGGTTGATCATTTTGTTTGACCCGAAGCAGGGCTTTTTGAGAAAGTGTAGCTTTGTGGACGAGACTTCATCGAGCCTCACACCCCGGAAATGGTCGAAACAGGACGAATGCGGCAAGGTTCTAGGGAGTAGCGCCCCTTAGTGTATGTCATTCCTTCTGGATAAAGGTGGTATCATGGTATGGAGCCCAGATACTTAACCTCTGTGGTTACTGCATTATTATTATCTATGTGGTTTGTTGCGAATCGGGGATCCTCGGGAAGATCGGTGACGATCGGGGGATGGCATACGCGTGTCAGTAGTTACCTATTTTTGCAGAGGTAACCCGGCCTTGTGTTGGCAGAGATCCGGTTAGGTTCTCGGGTCGTCTATTCCAGGGACGTACCCATCGTGGATAGGAAGTTCCTTAGCCTGACCATTTGTTGGAAATCCAAAGAAACAATACGAGCCTTTACGATTTCAATTGTATAACCTGTCTCCTCAGGAGGCAGCTATAGCAGGCATAATATAATGGTACCTATGCTGGCTAAGATTTATATTCTACTTTCGAAATGTTTTCCACTATGCACTAATAAAAAAAAAAAAAAGAATTTGATTTTTGCGTAGTAAGCATCTTTGACTATCATAAGAAGAAATCTCCTCCAAGTCTGCGTTTGCATTGTGTGTGTGGTGGGAGGTCTTATGGTAGTTTCATTTTCCAAAAGCATTGCGAATTGACATTAAAAGTTTTCCGTTGTTTATTTTAAAGATAACTGTTTTACGATCTCACACCAGTCACCATGACTGACTCGGAGTTTATTGTTTCCCTTCTAAACTCTGGGTGCCCACCAATTTCCACACGGGCAGCCTAGAGTTATATTATCAGGATATTCTGGATATTCTGGAGCTTGGAGATAAGCTGGATGACGAGACGTAGTATTTGTATCTGATAGTATTTATTCCGCTGTGTATTCTGTATGAGGACAAGTTATATAACGGTCCATTGTTGTATATTGACTCTGATGATTGATGTATATATAAACTGATATAGTTCTTTGTTTTAAAAGACTAGTAATTATCTATTGTATATTATTCCGCTGCGATATGTGAGATTCTGATATTGTTTTCTGTTGCTGTTCTGTTGTTCTTCCTTCTTTTTCTTCTATCTTCTTCTTCTACCTTTTTCTCTTTCTTAAAACCATAACTTTCCGGGTTTCCGGCATTCGATGGCTCAGCAGTCGATAAAGTGAGTATCGATGTTGAATTTTCGAAAGTCGAAAATTTTCGGGACGTTACATTTGGTATCAGAGCATATGGTTAAGCGGCAACCCTGCTCTGTTGGGTGCTACTCATTAGAGATAGAGTCAGCAGTACTCTAGAATGAGTTGAGTGTAATAATAGATATGAGTGCGTATTTGTAGTGAATATAAAATTGTTTTATATTGTGATGATTGGTTTGTTGAGTGGTATATGGATTCTGGTCGGTATTGTCCGTACAACTCTATCGATAGGGATCTCTAAACACTTGTATAGAACAATTCGGCACAATATTGTTTTAAATAGGGTAAATAAAGTAATTTTGCCCAAAACTATTTTTGTATAGAAAATAAATGTTTTTCTATAAAGTACTATAGTATATGGTTGCATGGATGTTAGGAAGTAATAATAGTGAATTATCATCACTGAAATTGAATAAGAAATTGAAATCATAACTCCAAAGTTAAGAAAGAAATTCACATGCAAATGAAATTTGAGAATATAAATTATAAGTGTGATTTGTAATTTAAAATGAGATTCCAGAGAAGTTTTTGGAAATGTTTTGAAAAGAATTTGAAAATTTTGGAGATTTGGAAAGTTTAATTCCTTTTTGATTTGAAAATGGATTTCAAAGGATTTGAAAAGTATTTTGGAGGAATGAAAAGCTCTAAACTCTTTTCGGTCGTTGGAAAATAACTTCGATGATGACCGCGGCATCGTTGGTGTTCATTTTCGGGTTTCCAAAAGAGAAATTGCTGCCGATTATTTTAAAATGGAAGTTGTTTTGAAAATTTGGATTTTTGTTTTAGAAATTCAAAGGATAAATTGAATTGATTTCAAAATGGTTTTTGAAAAAGTTGAAAAGACTCTGGAATATAAGAATATTTATGAAATATTATGAGATTGATAACTTATAAAATATTGAAATCTGATGGGAATAAAATTCAAATTGTAAATGAATTTATAACTTGGAATAGAATTCAAGAAGGTAATTGAAAATTTAAAATTCAATAATGAAATGAAATTGTGAATATGAATTTATAATTGAAAATAGAATTCTAATGGAATGAAATTAGTAAGGTGAATGTATCAATGATCTTATAAATCGAAATGTAAGTAAGTCGAAGACTTATAGAATATTAGAAATTTGATTTGGAAATCAGATTCGAATTTGAAATGAAAGAATTTGTGAATGAGTAAATAAATTTGAATAAATGAAGTGAATAAGATTAAAGCTGAATGTTGAAACCGAATTTGAATAAGTGAATTAGAATTTGAAATGGATTAGTAACTGAAACTAATTTAAAATGGTGCAGTATGAATGAAAGCTAATCAATAAAATTCAATATTCAGAAATTGAACTGAATCCAATTAAATGTTGGAATTGAATTCAAATGGAATTGAAATGTAAAGATTGAACGAAATTGAATATATAACTTCAATAGTGAATTAAAGATGATATGGAAGTAAGTATCGAAAATTTTGTAATTGAATGTACAAAATGGTTTGAATATATGTAACTAGATATTATGGCTAGTAGGATATACAGGTATAAAGGAATTGGATTTGATTTCGAAGATAATTCGAATTTGCTCGAAAAAGGTATGTATTTAAATTCGAATATGAGATTTGATGATTTCTTCTCTAGCCGCTTGGCTTTTTCTTTTTCTTTTTGAAATCTGAGAGTCCGTAGGGACGTTTTGTAGTCGTGCCGTATTAGCCGCGCAAAGGAGACGCTGGCGAAATTTTTCGAAAATTTCGAGTGTTAGAAAATTTTTAAGAAAATTTTGAAAGTTTAAATTTGGATTTGAAGTTTAAATTTGAATTGTTATGTAAACAATGTTGTTTGAAACCTATAATTGAAGTTAGAAACGAGTTGAAATGATAACAAATCTTTAGTAGAAAGATTTATTTTGAGAATTTGATAAAAACTATTTAGATTGTGAAAAATAGTAGACGAGTTAAGGACCATTTTTCCTAACTTGTAATTTCGAGGACGAAATTCTTTTAAGGGGGGAAGTCTGTAACGACCCAGAATTTTTGATAATTAAAATTTGAATATTTAAATTGATTTTAAATATTAATAAGTAGAATTAAGAAGTCGAATAATTTATTATTCGAATATTGGATTTAATTTGGTCAATTAAATCGATAAATTAATAGCTAAATTTTAGAAATAATTGAAAATCGAGTTTAAAATGATTGAACATGATTTGTAAAATTTTATTAAATCATACTGGAGTTATAGAAAGGTTATAGAACTTTCAAAATTGAATTTGGAGTTAATCTGTGAAAATTGAATATTTTAATATTTAATTATCGACTGAAAAATAGCCAATTTTCGAACCGTCTCAGAATTGAACGAAATCAGTTCCATTGGATCCGTAATAGTTAGTTATTACCGGATTTCAATTTTCGTAGCAATCGGAGTTGTCGATTGACCGTGGCAACTCGAAACGCATCGATATCGTTTTAATTTTAAATCGGCGAGTTAAAATAGTCATTTTTCAAACGGTCTCGGATTTCGACGAAACCAGTTTCATCGGATCCGTAATGTGATATTATTGTAAGATTTCAAATTTTGTAATTTTTGGATTTACCATTTGGCCGGTACAAATTAAAACGCCTCGAAATCGATTTAAATCGGTTTAATTTAAATTGATCGTTTAATTCCATATCTCGCACAGACGATCGAATTAGCTTCCGAAACCTATTCCATTGCGTTCGGAACGCGGGGTAAACCTTAGAAACGTCAGCCGGCACGTTCGAATCGGAGTTCGAAAAAAATTCGATGAATAGTAAATCGTTAAATTTTCTATAAAAGCACCCCTTTCTTTCATTTTGCAAAAGAGAAACCTAGCTAGGGTTTGAAAGTTTCAGCCGCCACTTCTATGCTGAACGGTCGAAATCTTCCAGGCTTCTTCTCCAATTTCCTTTCAATCTACATATTAATTCACAAAAATATCAACTACAAAATTGTAAAGCTCAACGAGAACTACAAATTGACCGGCTGTGATCGAATATGGGTGAGTAGGTCGTGGGATATTGGGCTGTGAACGTCACGTCTTTGAGGGCATTTTTCTCGACGAGAATGGCACTAGGAGGGTCCGGTCTTGGCACGTGGGCGTGGGGGAGATAGGCGCACGAAGTGGAAGTAGTTGATCAACTTCCGGTTGACCGAGGTGGATGCGATTTGTAAAGATGTTGAACGGCTTCATGGGTTTCGTGACCTGGAGTGTTTTCGCGTGTGGGGAAGGAAGAAGGGGCAACGGCCCAGATGAGTTCAGACGTGATGAACGGTTGTGATGGTTTGTAAAATAAAATATAAAAAGAATTGTATTGATTTATAATTTAAATTTGTACGATGTTTAAAATACGATAACTCTTTGCTGCGAGGTCGGAAAATTGCAAAACCAGTTGCGTTGGAACCGTATTGACGAATACTACGCGATGGAGTTGGATTGGGAATTTTTGGAGCTAGCGAAAATTTTGGGTAGAATTAAACGTCCGTTTAATTTTATTCGAAATAAACGCTGGAATCAGAATTAAAATCACGGTGAGATCTTCTCACTCAATTGAATGTGGAATTATTTACAGTTATTGATTGATGATTGACTGTTTGGATGTGATGTTAGATATAGTAGGATATATATCTATATATAGCAGTATATACATATTGGCATATGTATATATTGGATTGATGATTTCCCGCCTCGTATAGCGGATGAGACCCTATTGCGCCGTTAGTAAGCGGATTTTTATAAAAACCTATATACCGCGATAATTCCGTACTGGAGCGGAATTGGTATTGTGCTAACATCTTTGGATGCAGGGAAACAGGTTGGAGGGATCCAACTGGATTCCTCAACTGTATTTATTTATTTACAGATATTGTGACATATTCTGTTATCATATGATGATATATGATATTTGATTGTTGTGATTGATTGTTTGATGCTGTAGCATCATCGGATTCAAGTTTTAAAAATAACGACTTTTAATTTAAAAGGATTTTTAAAGTGATCTTTGAAATTATACGTTTTATTAAATTTTTGAAGTGATTTATTTTAAATAAATAAACGTTCAAATTTTAAAGTTATAAAAGTCAAGACCTTTGTGAAATCTAACCGAAAAGTGATTTTTGGAATAAACAGTTGATTGATTTATAAAATGGTTTAAGTTGAGATTTTTAAAAATATTATAAACGGTTTATTTAAAAGGTTTATAAAGTTGACACTTTATAAATTAAAAATGTTGGTATTATAAAACGAGTTTTTATAAGTGTTAAAATGAATTTTTAAGAATTTATAAATGAATGAAATTTATAAATTGTGAACTTATAAATGAAAAATGATTTTTGTGGAATAAATGAAATCATGAGTATTTAACTTATAATATGGATTGTGGTAGAAAAACTGAATTGTGAATTGAATAGGTCATTAAAGAAGATTTATAGATCAAATTGGTAATAAAGGAGATTTATTAAATTGAAATCGTTAGAAAATAGAAATAGGATTTATAAACGTTGTTTTATAAATTCGAAATCAATTGGATTTGATAAATTAAAATGTTAAAGAAGATATAGTAGCAATTTTGGATAGCGAATTTTTATTGAATAAAAATGTGTAGAAATGATTGAAATGGGGTTAAGTAAATTTTATTCACGATTTTGGACAGTGAATATATTGTTAAGTAAAATGGATTCATTTTTGAAGAAGTAATATTTTAAAAAATGAAGTTAAACATTTTAAAGGTGTTTTAAAATGTGTTATGAATCGAAAGCATAGATTTCAACATTTATTGTTGAAATAGACGTTTTCGAGAAATTTAAGGAAATGGTGGACTATAACACTGTTGTTATAGTAAATGATTTCCGAAAGGAAATGTTTTGATGTAGTATTGGGATTTATATACCTATCTTAAAATCCGAATCCCTATACTAGTGATTTTTGAGTCGTCGTAACGATGTTTTACGTAACATTCGTTTTGACTCAAATAAAGGTGTTAAAAGAATATTTTCCTTAAAAGAATGAAATATATACTTAATTTGATTTAAGTATATTGAATATTTTCAAATGAAATAAATAGATTTGTGAATTACTTATTATTTAATAAGTATGGAAATACTTTTCCAATATGAAATGCACTGTTTTGAGAAATTATCTTTGAAAAGATAAATTGAAGTTGAATATTGAAATCGATTTGAAAATCGTATATCAGTAGATATTTTTGAAATATAAATTCACTATGGAATTTATAAAAGAAATGGAAATTCGTTTTAAAGAAAATAAACGTTGGTTTATTTTTGAAGTGTGGAAATTATTATATCTAGTAAAGATATTTTTGAAGATAAATAATTTGGAAAATTATTTGGAATCTGATGATGTTGCGCATCTTTATTGATAGTTAAATAACCGACTATCAATAATTACCCTGAATGGATGTTTTGTTGTGAATTGGATGAATTTGAATGCCACACTTATTTTTGAATAAACGCTCACTATTCGGGTTAGCCGGGAAAGGACCATGGGGTCGTATAACCCATTCCGAATATGTGATACGTCGTTATGAATCGCATTTGAAGACCGGTGTTGAAGACCGGATATTTTTGAAAACGGAAGGATTACCGTCGAGTTACTCTACATCGGCTGATCTCCGATTTAGAGGTTTTATCACCCTTAGTGACGGGAAGTCCGGACGTGATTAGAAAATTATCCGGAAATGCAAGGGCTTCGTGAGAAGTGCCTTCGGTTCTGTTCGATCCCGGAACAGACTTGTATGGATTGTGTGTCTGACGTTACAATTTGAGATATAAAGCTGATTTCTTTCAAATACATTTCTGTTGGTGGCGGAGAATTTATTCTCTTAGCTTAACACCCTTCTCTGAGACGTACGAGCTCAGAGGTTATGTAGTTGAAATTCATCAGCGATATATCCCAATTTGGTAACGTGGCATACTGAGTGTTGCTGTGAAATGATCAGTGTTTGATCATTTGTGATATGATCATTTGTTTGATCTTATATCTTTGTGATCATAGGTTGATCATTTTGTTTGACCCGAAGCAGGGCTTTTTGAGAAAGTGTAGCTTTGTGGACGAGACTTCATCGAGCCTCACACCCCGGAAATGGTCGAAACAGGACGAATGCGGCAAGGTTCTAGGGAGTAGCGCCCCTTAGTGTATGTCATTCCTTCTGGATAAAGGTGGTATCATGGTATGGAGCCCAGATACTTAACCTCTGTGGTTACTGCATTATTATTATCTATGTGGTTTATTGCGAATCGGGGATCCTCGGGAAGATCGGTGACGATCGGGGGATGGCATACGCGTGTCAGTAGTTACCTATTTTTGCAGAGGTAACCCGGCCTTGTGTTGGCAGAGATCCGGTTAGGTTCTCGGGTCGTCTATTCCAGGGACGTACCCATCGTGGATAGGAAGTTCCTTAGCCTGACCATTTGTTGGAAATCCAAAGAAACAATACGAGCCTTTACGATTTCAATTGTATAACCTGTCTCCTCAGGAGGCAGCTATAGCAGGCATAATATAATGGTACCTATGCTGGCTAAGATTTATATTCTACTTTCGAAATGTTTTCCACTATGCACTAATAATAATAAAAAAAAAGAATTTGATTTTTGCGTAGTAAGCATCTTTGACTATCATAAGAAGAAATCTCCTCCAAGTCTGCGTTTGCATTATGTGTGTGGTGGGAGGTCTTATGGTAGTTTCATTTTCCAAAAGCATTGCGAATTGACATTAAAAGTTTTCCGTTGTTTATTTTAAAGATAACTGTTTTACGATCTCACACCAGTCACCATGACTGACTCGGAGTTTATTGTTTCCCTTCTAAACTCTGGGTGCCCACCAATTTCCACACGGGCAGCCTAGAGTTATATTATCAGGATATTCTGGATATTCTGGAGCTTGGAGATAAGCTGGATGACGAGACGTAGTATTTGTATCTGATAGTATTTATTCCGCTGTGTATTCTGTATGAGGACAAGTTATATAACGGTCCATTGTTGTATATTGACTCTGATGATTGATGTATATATAAACTGATATAGTTCTTTGTTTTAAAAGACTAGTAATTATCTATTGTATATTATTCCGCTGCGATATGTGAGATTCTGATATTGTTTTCTGTTGCTGTTCTTGTGATATCCCGGGAATTTGGACAATATCAATTTAATAATTTATATTTAATAATTAAATTGATTTGTTGATCTTTGTTAATAAATTTGAATAAATTTAATAATCTAATTAAATAAATATTTAATTAGTAATTTATCTTTTAAAAGTTTAATAGAATGATTTCTATTTATAATATATATATAAGTGTATATATTGTAAATAGATGAGTGGGTTTGAATTTAACAAATAAAGTTATGTTTTCAAATTTCTAATATTTTGGTAATTTGGAAATTATGATTTAAAAGTGAATATATATATAGGTTTAAAATACAATTTACCTATGATATGTTAATTCAATTAGTAATAGTGATAATTTATAATCTCTTTTATAAATTATTTTAAAATTGATAAATGAGTTATTTTTAAACAATATTAATAGTGTATTGTTTTTATAAATAGATTTTATATATAAAATAATATGGTTATTTCAAATTAAATGTGTAGTTATATATGTATGTATATAACTTGACTTTAAATTGGATTCTAAATATAATTTGCATTTGAATTTAAATTAATTTTGAAATTCAAAAGAGTGATATTTTAAAATAGTTTTGGATTTTAAAATATACGGATAAACTTTTATTTATATATAATTGGTTTTATTTTCTTTAAAATAGTTTATATATATAGGTAAGTAATTA
Source organism: Allium fistulosum (assembly GCA_030737815.1). Taxonomy (NCBI): domain Eukaryota; kingdom Viridiplantae; phylum Streptophyta; class Magnoliopsida; order Asparagales; family Amaryllidaceae; genus Allium; species Allium fistulosum. The sequence continues at coordinate 296,463,536 of CM060905.1, read as the reverse complement.
ATAAAATAAAGAAAAGGCATTTTATTTACATTTAAAATAAATACTAACTAATTAAAAGGACATGTGTTAATTTCTAAGGCTATGTAATGACAAGTGTAAACTAATCATACTATGGTAATGCCAAATGTCAAAGTTTGGTATTTTTGTTTTTCTTTTATTTGATAAATCAATATTCTCATCTATATTTCTTTTTTTTATTTTCTTATCTAAACTAAGAAGCTTTCAGCTGAAAATTTAAAACGAATCTGATGATCATCTTCCTCAAAACAAAATTTATCAAAAGCAAAGATCTGTAAGGCATTTTCCAAAATCAAATGATAACCTGTAACTCATTCTTTAAATCTGCAATTCTTCAAAAATCAAAGGCAAAGCCTGTTTTCTCTTCAAATCTGAAAACAAAATCTGCAAATCAATTCTTCAAACTCTAGAAGCAAGTCTGGGATCAACTCCAATCTACATTTTTAAAACTGGAATTAAAGCCTGCAATTTTTCAAAGTCTGGAATAGAGCCTGTAAATTCTTTTCAAAATCAAGAGCAAGTAAATCTGGAAGCTAAGCAACATCTCAACAAACAAGTTAGCGTGCAGTTTAAATCAAAGCAAAGAGGCAATTCAAGTTTTAAAATCAAAGCTTTAAAAGTGTCAAAAGTCTTTCAAATAAATCTGGAAGTCTGTTCATCTCCTTTAAATCAAGTGAGTAACTTTCATTTTTAAAACTTAAAGTAGGGATATTTGTTTGCATGTGAATTTTCTGGAATAAAGCATGTTAGTATGTATGTATATTGATGAAATGTCTATATATACTTGAGTGTATTTATAGTGTGCATGCTTTATATCTCTGATTCCTAATTTTAGTTTCCAAGCTACATGAATTACTCAAAATGAAATACGTCTTGATCCACTTACTGTTATGATCTAGTTTTCAAACAAAACTTGTTTGTTTGAATTTTAGATTAAGCTTTAAAACTTACTTAAGTTAAAATAAATTTGTAATAACTTTGGAAATTAAAAAGAACAGAACAAATTTAAAATAAGTGGAAATTCAAATATCTTAATTTAGAAATCCAGGACTATAAACTGAAATATTATTCAAAATCATAATTTTTAGAAGTAAAACCATAGTTTCTAGATTGGGTTTGAATGTGCATTTTGGGGTTGATCAGAAAATGTGTTTTGGGCATTTTCTGATGATCTACTTGCTTGGGAAGGATGGGGTTCTATCTGGTGGTAGTCCAGTGATCAGAGGCTAAGGGAAAAATGTCAGATAGATGTTCTAACCATTAGGGAGGCAGCGGTGATCATCTAAAGTCTGTAGACCTAGTTTTAGTGATAATCAGGAAATTATCCATCACGGCGTCTCTGGTGGACCGAGTTCCACCAGACTCTGGAGATTGGAAACGAGGACGTTGACGAAGGTGTGGCTAGAAGGTCAGGCGCTCCGGTGGTCAGAAAGTTGGATTCGAGAGTTTTCCAAGATTGGTCTGTTTCCAGGATTTGATCGAGATTGCTCAAATTCGATGGTGATGTTTGTTCGTGGTGCTGGTAATTGGGATCGCGAGTGGTGGTCGTAGACGTCATGTTGGCGATGGAAGCAATGGTCGTAGGCGATCGACTTGCCTGTGCACGTGCACGAGACATTTTGGAGCCTGGGTTGTTTTCTTGGTTTGGGAAGATGTAGTCGCTGTTTGACTCGAAGTCATTCTCGTCAAAACTGGGTGTTAGCTCGAGTTCATTCTCGGGGGAGACTCGCGTGAGTTTTAACAGTTTTAAAATTTTTAAGTATAATAAAGTCTAAAATAAAAAGGGAAAGAAACTCGAAGAAACGCGTGAGAGACTCGGGGAAATTAGGTTTTGACTCGGGTTTAAACAGGGGAGGCTCGAGTAGATTTGTAGGTTACTGTTAAAACCTGACAGCATTTTCTTTTAAAATTAAAATTGAGTTTATATTGAAAAGCAGTTTTCAAAACAAAGTTTTAAAATAAAATGTTAAAGTATGGATTTGAATTCAATTTGTATCCTAGTTGAAATAGATAGTTTATAAAATTATAATGTTTTAACAAAATTAAAAAAATGTTAAAAGTATAATTTTATAAAGGTTTAAATTTAAAAATCTTATAAATTTCCTTTATAAATGTTAAGTGTTCTTAACATTTGAATTTAAGAAGAGTTTGTAAATTTGATTTAAAAATTGGATAAAGTTAAACTTGTAATTATTTTAAATCTTTGAATTGAAATGAATTAAAAAGGAAGCTTTAAAAAGTAAAATGATTCCTAGTCTTTTGTAAATGATAATTAAAGTAGTTATAAATGTTAATACTTTAATTTAGAGATTTAATAATTTAGGAGTCATTAAATTAATAAGGTGATTAAAGAATAATTAATTAATAAGTTAGAGTTAATTAATTAAATAATTAAGATTTATAAGTTAATTAATTAGGGTTAATTAATTTGGGATTAAGAATCATTTGTTTAAATAAGTATAGATTTTTAATAAATGATTAGAAATTAATTAATCAGGTGATCAAAGATTAATTAAGAAATTAATTGAGTAATTAAGAGTGTTATTTATTTAGTAATTAAGAATTAATTAATAATAGTTGATTTGAGCTTAATTACTTAGGAAGTAATTAAAGTTAATTAGTAGATATAATTAACTAAAGATGGTTTAATAAAAGTAATTTGAGTTTAATTACTTTGAATCAAGGGATTAATTAAAGGATAATTAATTAAGAAGTAATTAATTAAGGGAAGAGTAATTAAGGGTAGTTAATTACTAAATGTGATTAATCAAAGGTGATTAATAATTAGAGATTAATTATGAAATATAATTAATTTAAATGGAGTAATAAATTAAAGAAGTAATTAGAATCATTTATTAATATGATTAATGATGTAATTAAGGATTGAGTAATTAAGATTAATTAATCAATAATAAGTGATTAAAGCAATTAATTAATTATAATTAATTAAAGATTAATGTAATTAAGTATGGTTAATTAATTATGAAGTAATTAAAGATTAATTACTTAATGGTTTAAGATAATTAATTTGTGAAATTAATTAAGTATTAATTACTTAAAGTAATTAAAGGGTAATTAATCAGGAATGATTAATTAAGATGGATACTTAGAGTATGATTAATTAATTGGTTTAATTAATGATTAAGTAAGAAGGATTTATAAAATGAAGTAATTAATTTAATTCACTTTAAATTAATTAGATGATATAAATCATTGCTTAAGGATGGATGAATGAGATTGAATGTATTTCATTGTTTGATATCTCTGATGAGATATGATTGATATATGATATAGATGTTTGGTTGAATTGAAATGATAATATGAATTATCTGTTGTGATGATAATGTAGATTATCTATTGAATTATCTATCTGTGTGTAGTATAGATAAGAATTGAATTGTTTTAACCTTAAAACAACTTGACCCTTAAAATACGTTTTGGATTTCGATGAGACCGGGATCGGGTTTCCGTATACCGGAATTCCAGGTCTGGAGACCCGAATACCACATCGATCCAAATTAACGATAGGTCGTGAATCTCAAGTGAAGATGAAGATTCAGAGTGCAAGGGTTATTGTCGTTAACTCTGAGGGTGATTCCAATACGAGTGTAACGAGATAATGCCTTCGGTTTCGTTCGAACCCGGAACGAACTTGTATGGATTGAATGCTTTCAACACATCGTCAGGAGGGCGATGAGCATTCTAAGTGATGTGTTCTGATTTAAAGGTAAATCGTAGCCTCAAGCCTCATCAACCGGGAATGGCTAAAACAGGGGAGGTGCAGCAAGGCTTCGTGGGTAGCACCCACTGAGAGTAAGGTCATCCCTGTCTAGAGAGTTCCTTCTTTTATTTCGGCTTAGTGGTGCAGTTGGCGACGGCCATCTGTGGGGTGATTTTATTCGGAATTATCCAGTAAGGGATGGTTCCGGCTTTGTGTTGCAGGGGATTGGGAGTGATCCTCGGTACGGTGATCTAGGCCCCGTACTGTGATGAGCGGTACCCCGGTAGCTCTGCCATTGTATGGAAATCCAAATTCCAATAAGTGATAACGGACTTGATTGTATACTTAAGTATGCTGGAATTTAATAATGTAACAATTTCGGCTATTTCATATTTATTTGAAAACCCTAGACCCTATTATAATACAATCGAATTTCCTATCAAATGTTTTGGTTAGCGTAAGGTAAAAACTTACCCATGTTTATTTGTGGGAAGTCTTACGTGATACTTTTTCTTACAAAAGGTTTTGAAGTTAAACAAGTTTAACCTGTTACTCACACCAGACCCATGTCTGACCCAAGTTGTTTATTTCTGTTTATAAACTCTTGGGTACTCAAATTTTTACGAGTAGCCAAGGGATTCAGGTTTAGCTTTGACGAATTGTGGAGGAGCAATGGAGCAGGAGGCTTCGGCGTTCGTAGATATAGTATTCCGCTGTGTTGATATCTGTGTTAGAGTCTTGTATTGTATTTGAGTTGTAATATCTAGACAGATGTTTATAACTGTCTAGTATGTGTTGTATAGTTGTGTAAACTCTGATAAGTGTTGTATACTTTGTAATAGTTTATGTTATTAATATAATTTATTCGTTCCGCTGTGAGATCGTTGTTGTTGTTTCTTTCTTCTCTTCTTTCCTATTTTCTACCCCTTTCTTTCTTATTAATGATGCGTCATTCTGTGGAATGAGTGGCGGGTCATTACAGTTGGTATCAGAGCATAGGTTGAGCGAATGCCTAAGCTTTTGGTTAAGAGAATATCAGAACACTAGGTTGAGTGAATACCTAGGTTCAGAAGGATTGTTCATTAGAGACAGGATCTGTAGCAACCTGTTTGAGTCTGAGTGTATATATATATACGAGAGCGCGTATTTGTTAGTTATATAAAATGGTTTTATATTGTGTTAATTGATCGGTTAAGTGGTATATGGATTCTGGTCAATACGAGTAGCTACCGTTATTGATAGGGATCTCTAAACACTTGGACCAGGCCAACAGACACAATATTGTTTTAAAAAGGGAAGGTGAAATAATTTTACCCAGATATATTTTCTATATATAAAAAGTATCATTTTAAAAGTATATGGTATTTATAATGATTGGTTGATATGATAATAATTTATCATCTAAGATTAGGAGTCTGAGTGTTGAGGTTGGAAGTATATTTGTCGAGACTGTAAACCTAATACCGTCTCGAGTAAACTTTACTGTGGTAAAGAATTTCATCGATCTCCGAAGGAAACTGTTATGGTTCGGAGTTTATCTTTGTAGTTTGGATGAGTAAAGTTGGAGCTGTCGGTTGGACAGAAGCGAGTGATGGTATCTTGATACCTCAGATAATAGTAGCTGTGTGATGAGATACAGTGACGATGGATGTTCCTGAAGATGTTTTCTTTGGAACAAGTTAATGAAGTGTGTCTGCTTCGGTGTCGAGGCTGAGTTCAGCAAGATGTTTTTGTTCTGTTTGAAGTCCGAATTTCTCGAAGAACTTTGGATTAAGAAGTCTGTGGCATCTGTGGCAGTAGTGCAGCTCGGAGTGTTCTGTTTTCGGCAGAAGTTTTTCTGAAGGTGAAGTTCAGAAGCAGCAGAGAGAATCCATTTCTTCGATGGATTGGATAGTCAAGTGTAAACTGTTCTGATTGGTAAAGAGAGAACAGTTTTATTTGGCTGGGTGGATCGCAAAAGTGACTTGCGATAGTTTGAGTATTCTTTTGAGTTATCCGATATTTTCTGGAATGTGTTGTCCAGTCTGTGCTTGTGTTCATCATCAGCATTTTCATTTCTACTCCAGATCAGAGTGGTGCAGCGGAAGCAGTTTGGCAAGTGCTCCTGTTTATCTTTTCCAGATAGGAGAAGTTAGTTCGTCTACTGATATGGTGAAGTAGAGTTGTGTTTTGGATTATTGGTAGATCTTGAGAGGGTCATTGTTGATTGGGTTATTTCTGGTCCAGTTATTGCTAGAAGCATCAGCGAAGGTTGAGTTGATCAGGAAAGATCTGTAGACAGCTCAGGATCGTCTGAAGGATTTTGTGGATAAGAGACGATAGAATTTGAAATTCGAAATTGGAGACTTCGTGGTTGTGAAGTTTTTCTCTGGTTAAAGGGAGCAATAAGATTTGGTAAGTCTGGAAAGTCAGCTCCGAATTGTTTTGGATCTTTTCTGTGATCTAATTTGGATAAGTACTTTGATCTACTGGATTGAATTGTCAGTTTGGATAACTGAAATTCATTGTGTTTTACGTATCTCTGAGGGAGTACGTGTTTGATCTATCTCTGGTTGTGGAACCAGCAGTTTTGGAGGATTTGGTTGTTGAGTCAGACTCGTCTGTAGTCTGATATCTTGTTTAGTTCTGTAGATCTAGATGAGTAAAAGCTTTATAGCTTAGTAGTATTGATTGTTTGGATTCTGTAGAGCGAGTATCCCGGTATATATATACTTGGGGAAACTCGAGGAAATTTTATCCAGAATTTTGTCTGGATAATTAGAATTGTTTGATTGGATGATTGTTTGCTATGGTTGTTAGCATATGGTTGATAATATATGCTTGTTAAATATTGAATAGATTATTAAATTACCTTTGTTTAAATTTCGGGGACGAAATTATTTTAAGGGGGGAGGAATGTGATATCCCGGGAATTTGGACAATATCAATTTAATAATTTATATTTAATAATTAAATTGATTTGTTGATCTTTGTTAATAAATTTGAATAAATTTAATAATCTAATTAAATAAATATTTAATTAGTAATTTATCTTTTAAAAGTTTAATAGAATGATTTCTATTTATAATATATATATAAGTGTATATATTGTAAATAGATGAGTGGGTTTGAATTTAACAAATAAAGTTATGTTTTCAAATTTCTAATATTTTGGTAATTTGGAAATTATGATTTAAAAGTGAATATATATATAGGTTTAAAATACAATTTACCTATGATATGTTAATTCAATTAGTAATAGTGATAATTTATAATCTCTTTTATAAATTATTTTAAAATTGATAAATGAGTTATTTTTAAACAATATTAATAGTGTATTGTTTTTATAAATAGATTTTATATATAAAATAATATGGTTATTTCAAATTAAATGTGTAGTTATATATGTATGTATATAACTTGACTTTAAATTGGATTCTAAATATAATTTGCATTTGAATTTAAATTAATTTTGAAATTCAAAAGAGTGATATTTTAAAATAGTTTTGGATTTTAAAATATATGGATAAACTTTTATTTATATATAATTGGTTTTATTTTCTTTAAAATAGTTTATATATATAGGTAAGTAATTAATAAAATAAAGAAAAGGCATTTTATTTACATTTAAAATAAATACTAACTAATTAAAAGGACATGTGTTAATTTCTAAGGCTATGTAATGACAAGTGTAAACTAATCATACTATGGTAATGCCAAATGTCAAAGTTTGGTATTTTTGTTTTTCTTTTATTTGATAAATCAATATTCTCATCTATATTTCTTTTTTTTATTTTCTTATCTAAACTAAGAAGCTTTCAGCTGAAAATTTAAAACGAATCTGATGATCATCTTCCTCAAAACAAAATTTATCAAAAGCAAAGATCTGTAAGGCATTTTCCAAAATCAAATGATAACCTGTAACTCATTCTTTAAATCTGCAATTCTTCAAAAATCAAAGGCAAAGCCTGTTTTCTCTTCAAATCTGAAAACAAAATCTGCAAATCAATTCTTCAAACTCTAGAAGCAAGTCTGGGATCAACTCCAATCTACATTTTTAAAACTGGAATTAAAGCCTGCAATTTTTCAAAGTCTGGAATAGAGCCTGTAAATTCTTTTCAAAATCAAGAGCAAGTAAATCTGGAAGCTAAGCAACATCTCAACAAACAAGTTAGCGTGCAGTTTAAATCAAAGCAAAGAGGCAATTCAAGTTTTAAAATCAAAGCTTTAAAAGTGTCAAAAGTCTTTCAAATAAATCTGGAAGTCTGTTCATCTCCTTTAAATCAAGTGAGTAACTTTCATTTTTAAAACTTAAAGTAGGGATATTTGTTTGCATGTGAATTTTCTGGAATAAAGCATGTTAGTATGTATGTATATTGATGAAATGTCTATATATACTTGAGTGTATTTATAGTGTGCATGCTTTATATCTCTGATTCCTAATTTTAGTTTCCAAGCTACATGAATTACTCAAAATGAAATACGTCTTGATCCACTTACTGTTATGATCTAGTTTTCAAACAAAACTTGTTTGTTTGAATTTTAGATTAAGCTTTAAAACTTACTTAAGTTAAAATAAATTTGTAATAACTCTGGAAATTAAAAAGAACAGAACAAATTTAAAATAAGTGGAAATTCAAATATCTTAATTTAGAAATCCAGGACTATAAACTGAAATATTATTCAAAATCATAATTTTTAGAAGTAAAACCATAGTTTCTAGATTGGGTTTGAATGTGCATTTTGGGGTTGATCAGAAAATGTGTTTTGGGCATTTTCTGATGATCTACTTGCTTGGGAAGGATGGGGTTCTATCTGGTGGTAGTCCAGTGATCAGAGGCTAAGGGAAAAATGTCAGATAGATGTTCTAACCATTAGGGAGGCAGCGGTGATCATCTAAAGTCTGTAGACCTAGTTTTAGTGATAATCAGGAAATTATCCATCACGGCGTCTCTGGTGGACCGAGTTCCACCAGACTCTGGAGATTGGAAACGAGGACGTTGACGAAGGTGTGGCTAGAAGGTCAGGCGCTCCGGTGGTCAGAAAGTTGGATTCGAGAGTTTTCCAAGATTGGTCTGTTTCCAGGATTTGATCGAGATTGCTCAAATTCGATGGTGATGTTTGTTCGTGGTGCTGGTAATTGGGATCGCGAGTGGTGGTCGTAGACGTCATGTTGGCGATGGAAGCAATGGTCGTAGGCGATCGACTTGCCTGTGCACGTGCACGAGACATTTTGGAGCCTGGGTTGTTTTCTTGGTTTGGGAAGATGTAGTCGCTGTTTGACTCGAAGTCATTCTCGTCAAAACTGGGTGTTAGCTCGAGTTCATTCTCGGGGGAGACTCGCGTGAGTTTTAACAGTTTTAAAATTTTTAAGTATAATAAAGTCTAAAATAAAAAGGGAAAGAAACTCGAAGAAACGCGTGAGAGACTCGGGGAAATTAGGTTTTGACTCGGGTTTAAACAGGGGAGGCTCGAGTAGATTTGTAGGTTACTGTTAAAACCTGACAGCATTTTCTTTTAAAATTAAAATTGAGTTTATATTGAAAAGCAGTTTTCAAAACAAAGTTTTAAAATAAAATGTTAAAGTATGGATTTGAATTCAATTTGTATCCTAGTTGAAATAGATAGTTTATAAAATTATAATGTTTTAACAAAATTAAAAAAATGTTAAAAGTATAATTTTATAAAGGTTTAAATTTAAAAATCTTATAAATTTCCTTTATAAATGTTAAGTGTTCTTAACATTTGAATTTAAGAAGAGTTTGTAAATTTGATTTAAAAATTGGATAAAGTTAAACTTGTAATTATTTTAAATCTTTGAATTGAAATGAATTAAAAAGGAAGCTTTAAAAAGTAAAATGATTCCTAGTCTTTTGTAAATGATAATTAAAGTAGTTATAAATGTTAATACTTTAATTTAGAGATTTAATAATTTAGGAGTCATTAAATTAATAAGGTGATTAAAGAATAATTAATTAATAAGTTAGAGTTAATTAATTAAATAATTAAGATTTATAAGTTAATTAATTAGGGTTAATTAATTTGGGATTAAGAATCATTTGTTTAAATAAGTATAGATTTTTAATAAATGATTAGAAATTAATTAATCAGGTGATCAAAGATTAATTAAGAAATTAATTGAGTAATTAAGAGTGTTATTTATTTAGTAATTAAGAATTAATTAATAATAGTTGATTTGAGCTTAATTACTTAGGAAGTAATTAAAGTTAATTAGTAGATATAATTAACTAAAGATGGTTTAATAAAAGTAATTTGAGTTTAATTACTTTGAATCAAGGGATTAATTAAAGGATAATTAATTAAGAAGTAATTAATTAAGGGAAGAGTAATTAAGGGTAGTTAATTACTAAATGTGATTAATCAAAGGTGATTAATAATTAGAGATTAATTATGAAATATAATTAATTTAAATGGAGTAATAAATTAAAGAAGTAATTAGAATCATTTATTAATATGATTAATGATGTAATTAAGGATTGAGTAATTAAGATTAATTAATCAATAATAAGTGATTAAAGCAATTAATTAATTATAATTAATTAAAGATTAATGTAATTAAGTATGGTTAATTAATTATGAAGTAATTAAAGATTAATTACTTAATGGTTTAAGATAATTAATTTGTGAAATTAATTAAGTATTAATTACTTAAAGTAATTAAAGGGTAATTAATCAGGAATGATTAATTAAGATGGATACTTAGAGTATGATTAATTAATTGGTTTAATTAATGATTAAGTAAGAAGGATTTATAAAATGAAGTAATTAATTTAATTCACTTTAAATTAATTAGATGATATAAATCATTGCTTAAGGATGGATGAATGAGATTGAATGTATTTCATTGTTTGATATCTCTGATGAGATATGATTGATATATGATATAGATGTTTGGTTGAATTGAAATGATAATATGAATTATCTGTTGTGATGATAATGTAGATTATCTATTGAATTATCTATCTGTGTGTAGTATAGATAAGAATTGAATTGTTTTAACCTTAAAACAACTTGACCCTTAAAATACGTTTTGGATTTCGATGAGACCGGGATCGGGTTTCCGTATACCGGAATTCCAGGTCTGGAGACCCGAATACCACATCGATCCAAATTAACGATAGGTCGTGAATCTCAAGTGAAGATGAAGATTCAGAGTGCAAGGGTTATTGTCGTTAACTCTGAGGGTGATTCCAATACGAGTGTAACGAGATAATGCCTTCGGTTTCGTTCGAACCCGGAACGAACTTGTATGGATTGAATGCTTTCAACACATCGTCAGGAGGGCGATGAGCATTCTAAGTGATGTGTTCTGATTTAAAGGTAAATCGTAGCCTCAAGCCTCATCAACCGGGAATGGCTAAAACAGGGGAGGTGCAGCAAGGCTTCGTGGGTAGCACCCACTGAGAGTAAGGTCATCCCTGTCTAGAGAGTTCCTTCTTTTATTTCGGCTTAGTGGTGCAGTTGGCGACGGCCATCTGTGGGGTGATTTTATTCGGAATTATCCAGTAAGGGATGGTTCCGGCTTTGTGTTGCAGGGGATTGGGAGTGATCCTCGGTACGGTGATCTAGGCCCCGTACTGTGATGAGCGGTACCCCGGTAGCTCTGCCATTGTATGGAAATCCAAATTCCAATAAGTGATAACGGACTTGATTGTATACTTAAGTATGCTGGAATTTAATAATGTAACAATTTCGGCTATTTCATATTTATTTGAAAACCCTAGACCCTATTATAATACAATCGAATTTCCTATCAAATGTTTTGGTTAGCGTAAGGTAAAAACTTACCCATGTTTATTTGTGGGAAGTCTTACGTGATACTTTTTCTTACAAAAGGTTTTGAAGTTAAACAAGTTTAACCTGTTACTCACACCAGACCCATGTCTGACCCAAGTTGTTTATTTCTGTTTATAAACTCTTGGGTACTCAAATTTTTACGAGTAGCCAAGGGATTCAGGTTTAGCTTTGACGAATTGTGGAGGAGCAATGGAGCAGGAGGCTTCGGCGTTCGTAGATATAGTATTCCGCTGTGTTGATATCTGTGTTAGAGTCTTGTATTGTATTTGAGTTGTAATATCTAGACAGATGTTTATAACTGTCTAGTATGTGTTGTATAGTTGTGTAAACTCTGATAAGTGTTGTATACTTTGTAATAGTTTATGTTATTAATATAATTTATTCGTTCCGCTGTGAGATCGTTGTTGTTGTTTCTTTCTTCTCTTCTTTCCTATTTTCTACCCCTTTCTTTCTTATTAATGATGCGTCATTCTGTGGAATGAGTGGCGGGTCATTACAGTTCTGTTGTTCTTCCTTCTTTTTCTTCTATCTTCTTCTTCTACCTTTTTCTCTTTCTTAAAACCATAACTTTCCGGGTTTCCGGCATTCGATGGCTCAGCAGTCGATAAAGTGAGTATCGATGTTGAATTTTCGAAAGTCGAAAATTTTCGGGACGTTACAGGTTGCAAGCTGCTCCTATATTACGTAATATTTGTTTTCAAGTGTATTGCATGTCGGTTATATATTACATATACTTTGATTTATATATATACAGTATAAAAGTTGTCTATGTATAAGTACTGGTAGCACTTTATATAAATGATTGCAAGCTGTTTCGCATATATGGGTATAGTTCATATTTTTACTATATAGCAATGAAGTTTTCTTTACTGTTCACTGGTTGGACATATTTTTCTTTTCATTATAAAGTACTTAGTTCATATGTGTCGTGTTTTGCTGGCTCCTTGAACATGTGTTGAGTCCGGTTGCTGTTTTATTGATTTTTTACAGTTTTACTCGTTCAAATGTATTCAATTTTGTGCACATATTTACGTTTGAAGGGTATATAATAATAATACTTTAAAGTATTAACTTATGGGTAGTTTATAATATTAGCTGAAGTATGTATGTTCTGTTGATAGTTATAATACTTTGATAATTTATAAAAGCTGCAATAATACTCGTTTTTATATATATATTTGATTTTGAAAATAGGGGTTTTATTATAAAACAATGATTTTATTATATAACCTATTTATTTATTTTATTTGTCTTAGATTAACATATTGATTTTCAAGAAAAAGAAAATAATATATATATATATATATTTAGTTCAATTTATATCAACTGATTCTAATTGCTTCATAAAATTTCTCGTAGCAGCTTTATCCATCGAATTCGTGCCTGGATTCGCAACTCATTCATTGTCTATCCTCTCTAGCCTCGAAAGGTGAGCACTCACTCACGATTAACGTTCTTTTATTTATTAAATTTGATTTCAATTGAAACGACAATTGAAATATGCTGCTGTTAGTTAATTACACTGTTATATATGCTATTGCCTGTATCAGTTCACATGTGACATCTAACACCATTATCTGTTAATTATTTATGCGATGATAATATAGTTTGGCTGATAATTGATTGATTGTTGATGTTTATATTGGACGTTAAATTTTTAATGTTAAAATGATAAACAGTATGAAATTGAACTTGATATAGGATAATTAAATGTTAAATTTGATTAACTGACATTTGTATAATATGACCCCTTTAACTGTTGAATTTATTGACACGTAGGATTTGTTTAATTACATTTTGAACCACTGAATGTATGTTGTTAAATTGATGATGTATGAAGTTGTAAATGGATAACAAGTGAAACCGTAATGTAATAATCTTTAATCTACATGAAATGATAGTGTAGATTCTAGAAATAATTATATTAATTCGCACAAACAACAATGCGAATTAATACGATTATTTCGAGATTATTTGAATTGATTATTGGATTGTTATTGATTGTTGTTATTGCTTGTTTATTTACTTTGACACCATCCCAGTTATCACACTGCAAGTTCCCTTTGTTATGTTTTGATTTTGAATTAAATTGGAATCGGGTTGAAATGATAAATACCCAAATTAAACTTTGACCTAGGATAGAGAATTAAATAAAACCCGATTGGTCAATAATTTGATTTAAAAATAAAATGAAGATTTTATTTGAATAAATAATATGGTTTTGAAATGAAGTTGAAATTTGAATTTTTTTAATGAAAGGAAAATGTTAATATTTTATAATATAAAACAAAATATTAACAATGTAATTGATGAAAGAATGTTGTTTAATTTGAGAAATGATTGAATTAAGTTTGAAATTATAATTAAGTTTGAAATTATTAAATTTTGGAATGATTTGATAATTAAGTTTGAAATTATAATTAAGTTTGAAATTATTAAACTTTGAAATTATTTAATAATTAAGTTTTGAATTATTTAATAATGAATTATTAAATGATTAAATTGAATTGAAATTCTTTAATAAGAGAAATTGAACTTTTGAATAAGTGAATTTTACTTCGTAATAATTGAAATTTAGATTTCTTTATTAATTAAGTTTTGGAAATTATTTAAAGTAAGTAAATCAATAATTGAAATTGAATTTTCTTTAACAAGAAATGAAAATGTGATATTTTGGAATTAATGTAAGACTTGAAATGTAAAGAATTTGATTTGACGAATTTAATTTAATTCAAAATTGTAAGTTTTGATTTGATGAAGTTGAACTTAAGAATTGATTTAATGAATTGGAAATTTAATAGAAATTGTTTTGAATAATAAAGTAACTTAACGAATATTGAATGAAATCGATAAATGAATGTAAATTGATTTGAATGTAAAACTAAATTGATTCTAATGATTTCGAAATGAAACTTTTGTACGAACTTGAATCAATATTTGAATTGTTTTCAATATAAGATTGAAATTGAATTATAAGATTTTGAAATGGTAATTTGGAAGTTTTGAAACGTAAAGTATGGAAACTGTTTTGATAGACAAATGAAATGTCGATTTGCGAATTGAAATTGAAATTGAAATTGATTTGGTTTTGAAATAAACAAATGACCAATCGGTGTAATAATTACGAAAGTTATTAAAGAGACCGGGATCGGTAATGGATATACTCTCTATCTGAGCCGAAACCACTTTAATAACTATACGCGGAGTGATGATCCAGAATGAAGTGGTTGGAATGATGTACGTGTTGACTGAAGAAAGAGAACGATAATGGATAGCCTTGACACTTGTGTCAAATTTGAAATGACTAAAACAGGAGCTGTGCCGGGCCAATGGAGGATTAGCTACCTCAAGTGGACACACTTCTTCGAACTACTTATACTTGTTGTCGATTGGTGCACCCTTGATTTTGGGAGTGTTGTTTCACGGTGTTGCGGGCGCTGCGGCGTTGCGTTCTCACCCGTCCGGATCAGGCGAACGGTAGTATCACTACCTTGGGTATTGCCTCATGTGCCTTGTCATACTTGTATTCCATTTATGCGCGACCACTACGAATTTGTTTTGTACCTTGAGTATATGGATTGCCCTCTGGTGACTTCCGGTTTTGGGGAAACTACGGTCTTGTATATGCTTGTGGGAATAAAAATGTGTTAAGGGTGGAATGGGCCATGACTTAACGCTATTTTGATATCTTTATATTACTGATAGACATTATCTACTTATCGTACACTACTACATAGTAGATAGTTTAACGGATCCTTAAAGGATGGTTATTCCAAACATCCTTTGAGTTACTTGTATTTCAATTGCTATTTCACTTGAGTTGGATTTATTAATATGAGAATGTTAATCCTGACTCGAGTGTCTTGTGTTTTTGCTTTACGCTTGGGTCAGACTGAGTGGTTCAGCTTTCGAGACTCACCTTTGGAGTTGGAGCTTCGCTTGGAGATACATCCATCTATTCTGCTTTCAGTATTCGATGATTCCAGTGATGTATTCTGATTCGTATCTGATGTATCGTGTTACTCTTCCGTTGTATCTGGTTTAACTCTGATGTATCGTAGTACTCTTCTGTTGTAAACTCTGATTTATTTTATATATTCATATAGTAGCTTCATGAACTACTATCTCTTTTATTTCCGCTGCAATTATTACTCTGTGTCTGTGTTCTGTGATTACTTATTTACTGTATATGTTTAGTTTTGCCAAATTTAAATTAACAACGCGGTATTTTGAGCAATTCAACTCCGGCATGAGTGTCTACCTATACACTTATAATGGACGCGAATGGTCCAAAATGGCGGGTCGTTACAGTTGGTATCAGAGCTTTGGTAGCTCTAGGCAAAACTTAACATATAGGGTAAATGTATTTACAGAATCACTCTCATTCGAGTTTCAATCTCTTCCTTTTGATTCGATTCCTTTGAATTTTGGAACGTTCCCTGCGGTTCCAAATTTCATTCGTGTCCTTCACTATTCGCCTTCTCATTCCGGAGTATCCCATAACTCCACCTTGAATGATCTTTATAATGAATCGGCGGTCACGCCAAACTTCGAATGATTCGTAACGGAGCAAAACTCCTTTATAATAGGCATCGATTTACCAGAGATTTCTGTATTCTCAGTTTGCGATACTATCTATCTCCTGCTATACCTGAATTCTATTTCTTGAGATCGAATGTCGATTTACCTCGGAGTTCAGCATCGGTCTTATTCTTGAAGTTACGGACGACCCGGTTAAGGTTGCCCGTGAATTAAATAAACTCATCCATCTCCTTATTGTGGTAATTGAATTATCTTATCTTTTGTTTCACACTTATTTTCGAATCAAAATTCTCTTTGATTTAAGTCAGCAAAAAAATTTGAATCCCTATTCTTATTTTGAAAATTCATTCCTGTATCGTCGAGCAAAGAAATGTATTTGTAAACTAATATATAAATGTTTTAATATATGTTGTGTTGTTTGAGTTGTTGATGTTGATTTGGGTTTCCGATCGATTCGTCTGATCAACGCTATCGATAGGATTTCCAAAACACTTGAACAGAGCAAACTGACATAATATTATTTTCAAATTTGGAAAATGTAATAAATTTGTTTGATTATATTGTGAAAATATAAGTAAAAATTTTCTGGAATTTAATAGGTTAATTAAAATTGTTTGTTTGAAATGATAATATTTGATTATCATTTATTGTTCTAAATAAATTTATAAATACGGTTTATAAATTGATTTGGAATTTGAAATGAATTTAATTCAGAAATTTGAGAATTTAGTTTCCGGTGATTTCGAACTTTGGTTTTAAAATTTTAAAGTATATATTATTGAAAGTATTTTCGAATAGAAATCGTTTCCAAAGAATTTTAAAATGTTGAAATCAGTACTCTTCTCTTTGTCGCTGGAAAATAATTTCGGTGATGGCGGCCGCATCATCGACATTCATTTTCGAGTTTCGAAGTGGAGAAACCATTCTGTAGCTTTGCTACGGTTTTGTTTTGAGAAAAAAAAATATTTTTATTTGAATTTCTTCAGTATAATTTGATTTATATATATAGG
The DNA here is from genome assembly GCA_030737815.1 of Allium fistulosum. NCBI lineage: Eukaryota > Viridiplantae > Streptophyta > Magnoliopsida > Asparagales > Amaryllidaceae > Allium > Allium fistulosum. The sequence goes on along the minus strand of CM060905.1, from coordinate 296,446,448 downwards.
TATCTTATTTTTAAATTTAATTTAATTTGATTAATATAAATATATGATATATATCTCTAAATTGTTCAAAGTTAATCGGAAATCTAATTCTTAAATTTTGTTAAAGGATGATTTTAATTATAAATAAAACCGAATTTGGAATAAATATTTAAACTTGAATAATTGAATTGGGAAAAAATTTATTTGTATATTGTTCAACTGCATTCTAATACAACTTACCTAAATCATTCAGAAGTTGATTATGTAATTGTAACGACCCGACTTTCTTTGCCCAGAAAGACGCATCATTAATAAGAAAGAAAGGGATAGAAGAAGAAAAGAAAAGAAGAAAGAACAACAACACATCAGAAATCTCACAGCGGAACGAAAAATATATTATATCACATAAGATATTACATAGTATCATATACATCAGAGTACACAATTTATACATCACAGAATAGACAGTTATAAACTTCTGTCTATTATACAACACAAGTACATCAGTACAATACAACATACACAGCGGAAACTCTATATATCTACACGTTGAAGCCTCCTGCTCCACAGCTCCTCCAGAATTCGTCAAGACTAACCTGAATCTCTCGACTACTCAATACAATATTGAGTACCCAAGAGTTTAATAAAACAGAAAATAAACACTTGGGTCAGACAGGGGTCTGGTGTGAGTAAACGGTTAGATTGCTTAACTTTGAAAACTTTTGAAAACAAAAGTATCACGTAAGACTTCCCACAAATAAATATGGGTAAGTTTTTACCTTACGCTAACTAAAACATTTGATAGGAAATTCGATTATATTATAATAGGGTCTAGGGTTTTCAAGTAAATACTCAATTACTGAAATTGTTACATTATTAAATTCCAGCATACTAGCCACAAAGTGGGTTATACAATCAAAACCGTAGGGTCTCGTAGGAAGAATGGGTTTCCATCAATGGCAGGGCTACAGGGGTACCGCCCGTCACAGTACGTGGCCTAGATCACCGTACCGAGGAGTACGCCCGCTCCCCTGCAACACAAAGCCGGAACCATCCCTTACTGGATAATCCCGAACAAGACAATCCCGTAGTTGGCTGCAGTTCCAACTACCCACTAAGCCGAAATATAGAAAGGGACCTCTAGACAGGGATCTATCTTGCTCTCAGTGGGCGCTACCCACGAAGCCTTGCTGCACCTCCCCTGTTTTAGCCATTCCCGGTTGATGAGGCTTGAGGTTACGATTACCTTTAATCAGAACATATCACTTAGAATGCTCATCGTCCGCCTGACGATGTGCTGAAAGCATTCAATCCATACAAGTTCGTTCCGGGTTCGAACGAAACCGAAGGCATTATCTCGTTACACTCGTTTTGGAATCACCCTCAGAGTTAACGACAATAACCCTTGCACTCTGAATCTTCATCTTCACTTGAGATTCACGACCTATCGTTAATTTGGATCGATGTGGTATTCGGGTCTCCAGACCTGGAATACCGGTATACGGAAACCCGATCCCGGTCTCATCGAAATCCAAAACGTATCTTTTAAGGCCAAGTTGTTTAAAGGTTTAAACAATTCAATTCAATTTAATACTTGAATTCACACAGTATTAACATAGATAAATATCACACATTTATCACAGATATATCCAATATCATATCACAAAATATCATAGCATATCATCCAACAGATATAACCAAATCAGACATTCTACTCAAACAATCATCCATAAGCAATCATTTATTAATCTATATTATAATCAATTTAATCAACTTAAATTAAATTAATTACTTAAGATTTAATTTCTAACCTTGCTTAATCAATCATTAATTAATTTCAATCCATTTAATTAATTAATCATTAAATATTAATCACTCTTGATTAATTATTCATTAATTACATAAAGTAATTATCCTTTAATTAATTTTACAAATTAATTATCCTTAATTATTTATAGTAATTAACCTTTAATTACTCTCATTAATTATAATAATTAATATCCTTAATTAATTACATTAATTAATTAATTAACTATAATTAATTACATTAATTAATCAATCTTAAATAATTATTAACAGTAATTAACTAATCTTAATTACTTCTTAATTATTTATCATTTACTTCATAAATCCTTTTTGATTAATTTTACCAATTACATCCAGTAATTCCTTTTACCAATTACTTACACTAAGTAATTACACTTAACCAATCTTATTAAGTAATTATACTTAATCAATTACTAAGTGACTATCCTTAATTAATTAACAAATTAATTTACTTAAATAAATCACATTCATTTCTTAAATCATAACTGAGTAACTCATCCTTAATTACCCTTTAAACAAATTAATTAATCCTTGATTAATTATTCTTTAACTATTAATTAATAAACCTTAATTATTAATCAATATCCTTTAATACAAAGTAATCAATCCTTAATTAATTAAACTTAATTAACTAATTAATTTTTCTTAATTATTAATTAATAAAAGTTAATTATTAATTAACAACCTTAATTACCAATTTAATTAATCCATAATTATCTATTAATCAATCTTTAATGATAATTAACTAACCTTAATAACAGTTAATTAATCCTTAATTAACTTTAATTATAATTTAATAATTTCTTAATTATTAATTAAGAAAACTTAATTATTATTTAATAAAACTTTATTAAGTACTTCTTAATTACTAGTTTAATTAACCCTAACCATTTAATTAATCCTTATCAAAAATTAATTAAATAAATTAATCTAAATTTCTTAATTAAATTAATTAATTCAACTCATTTAAAAATCTTAATTAATCTTAAGATAAAACATTATCATTAAACATTTGATCTTAGTAATTAACTTACTTAATTAAATGTCATTAATTAAGTTTTAAAATAAATAATTAATTACTTATCCTTAATTATTTATTAACAATCCTTAATTACAAGTGAATAAAATACTTGAAAACTTAATTGTTAATTTACTTATCCTTAATCATTAACTAATTTAATTATAAATCACTCTTTATTATTTCCATTTATTATCAAACTTAAATTAAGTTTTAAGATAAAACATTTCTTTATTAATTACCTTATTTCCAAATCAAATTTGAAAATAACTTAAGGATTTAACTTAATATTTTTAAGTAAATCAATCATATAATTTAATTTTATTTTAAACATTTATGTTCCATTTTAAACAACTTAAACCTGCTCCTATCTCTACCCTAGCAACACGAGACAATCCGCTCTCGGCTTCGAGCAAAACTGGCACGTCCCCGATGCAAAACCCAAGCGCCAGCCTCCCTCTTCCCCAAACCCATTCCAGATGCACACAACATACACGTGCACGTGCACCGTCACGCCGATCGACGGCTAACTTCGACCAAACCTCCGACAACTTGACTTCGACCACGGCAACATTTCCGACCACCCCAACATCCTCAATTCGAACGAGATTCGAATTCGAGTGATTCGAACCCATCAGCTCGAACGCCATTGCCAGGAAATTTGATCGCCTCGATGATCCCCTGGTTGAAACACCATGCCAACTCCACCGTAGTGTCGCCTAGCCTTCCAGCACCCATCAATCACCTCGTGATCGATCCCGACTTCATCACGTAAATGAGAAACCCATTCGAATATCAACGATAAAAACACAGCGACAAACCCTATTCCTACCAATTCTGATCAACACAAACAATGATCAACCACTACACTATTTTCCGATGAACCCCATCATCCCCTCTATCTTCAAACCCAACCTCGACCACTAGTTCGCCGTGAATTGCCAGATAAACCCAAAACAGAAAATCCCAAAATTCTCTTCAATTACCAAACTATAAATCATGATATATATATTAAAATTCATGATTTCCTATAGTGAATTCAATTATGTAATCCAAACTAAAATTTTATTCAATAAATTTTTGACCATATAAAGGTATCTACTGTAAATTTGGAAATTGGAACTAAATATCCATTATAAAAACTTATAATTATTTTTAGAAGGAAGATTACATGATTTCAAACAACCTTTCTTTACAAATCAAAAGCTAGTTTGAATTCAAACTTGAATTGTTGAATTAAATAAGAAGATGAATCCTGTTTATAACATACAGAGACCATCACAGCCATACAAACAAACATGCATATAATTCAATTCAAGTATAAAGGCTAACACATGATTTTTATTCACATATCAAAGTGAAAACAAGATTTAAAAGTGTTTTTAAAACCTAAATTTACTCACCAGACAAAATGCAGAGAACAGAGAAGCAGAAAATAGATTTTTTCCAGGCTGCATGTTCCAGATTTGAATTTCTTTTGTTTTTGCTTGTTGAATTTTTAAACTTTGCTGTTTGATTAATTTCTCTGATCTTCAGGTTGCATTTGAAGAATTTGGAACTGCTATTAAATTTGCCTTATCTGATTGCATGACTTCAGATTGACATTGGAGATCTAAAGCTGTTATTCAATTTTGCCTTTAATCTTCTTTTTGCTTTGCATTTGATTTCCAGACTTATCTTCTTTTGATTTCAGGTTTTATTGTTTTTGGTTCAGAATGAAGAAAGTAATTTGCTGAAAATAAAACTCTTCTTTTATTTTATAATTAAATTTTAAATTTAGTTATTAAGAGAATTTGACATGTGTCTCTTTAATGCCTTAGTTTGTTTACACATATATACAATGACTTACAATTGTCACTTACATATATCAAAATGTGAACAAGTGTTTTTAATACTTAATTAATGATTTACAAATGTTATATAAGGGTTATTTAATGTTTAATTAATGTTTAACAATTGTTACAAAAGTTATTATCTTATTTAAAACTTATTTAAGTTATACATATATTTATTTATGAAATATTTACAAGTATAAAATGTATTTATCTTTTATAAATTAAGCTTTTAGATTTCTATATAAATATACAAATGTAAAAATCAATTATTTAAAATAACTTATGCCTTGATCAAATGAATATAACATATTTTATATGCTTGAGAAATTTATTTTAACTCTATATATATATATATTTACAAATCAATTCAACTTATTTTTGAATTTTAAAAAGAAAAGAATATTAAAAACAAATGAACTTCTTAATTTAAATCTTATTTAAAACTTAAACTAAAATATATATTTATAATAAATAAGAAATTATTCTTGTTAATTAAATCTCAATTATCATTTCTAAAAGTATTATGTTAAATATAATTTCCAAATTACAAACTATGTATATATTTAAAGTTTGAAAACACCTTTATTAAATTCAAGTCATTACCTTTCCATTTCAATATACAAATATATATATATATATATATATATATATATATATATATATATATATTCTAAATGGGAAATATTTTAACATTAGTTTAGATAATTACTATATTGAATTTTATAACATAACTCCAAAACACAATATACATATATATTATAATTTGAAAACATAACTTTTATTTAACTTAAAGATTCCCTATTTATAACATACATATACCAATATATATATATATATACACATTATAAATATAAAACATTTATATTAGCTTTAGAAAGATAAATCTTCCCAATTTAAAATGTTATTAGTTTTCAAAAGAAATAAACTTACCAATTTAAAATATTAATAACCTTTAAAATGAATAAAATTGTCAATTTATAAAATAAAATCAACAAATCAATTTAATTATTAATAAAGATTATTAAATTGATATTGCCAAAATTCCGGGATATCACATTCCTCCCACCTTAAAATAATTTTGTCCCCGAAATTTAAAACAAAGGTAATTTAATAATCTATTTAAGATTAATTTTAAAACACAAGCATATATTATCAATCGTATGCTAACAACCATAGCAACCAATTCATCCAATCAACAAATCTAACCATCCAGACAAAATTCTGGATAGAATTTTCTAGAGTTTTCCAGATATAAATACCGGGCTACTCGCTCTATAAAATCAAAACAATCAATACTACAAAGCTACAGAGCTCCTACTAATCTAGATCTATAAAACTAGACAGAATATCAGACTACAGACAAGTCTGACTCAACAACCAAACTTCCTAAACTACTAGTTCCACAACCAGTGATGGATCATACACGTATTCCCTCAGAGATACGTGAAATACAATGAATTCCAGTTATCTGGACTGGCAATCCAATCCTGTAGATCAAAGAACTAATCCTCTTGAGAACACAGGAAAAATCTCATAATACTTCCGGAGCTTACTCTCCAATTTTACCAAATCTTATATCTCCTTTGATTGGAGAAAACTTAAACAATATCCAAATTTAACTTCAAATTCCAAATTCCATCAATTCTTAACTGCATAACTCCTTTGACGATCCTGAGTCACTTCATCCTTCCTGATCAGCTTAGCTCTTGCTGATGCCTCTTGAAACAGTCTAGACCAACATCAAACCAATTTCCGGATCCTTCTCAACAAAATGGTTTCCCAAAAATCACCGAAATCCAGAACACAACTCTACTCCACAACATTAGAGCATTTCGAACTACTTCTCCTATCTGGAATAGCCAAACAGTTGCACTTGACAACCTTACCTCCAAATCCTGAAAAATTCTTCATACTTAGAGATACACTTGAATTTCCTATAGAAATCCTCTACTCCAAGAAAATTGCAACTCCCGGTCGCTTCCACTCTAGAATAGCTGCTATCTTGCTTTCGCTGCACAACTCTGATCTGGAACAGATGAGAATGCCATCGGAGAAACTCGAGCACAAGCTTGATCATCCACAGTTCACCAAACCATAAAATCTTAGTGAACCCTTCCACTTGGTCAAAAACATCCCAGTAGAATTTCCTTCAGAAAATTAGGTGTGATCAATTCCTCTCCAAAGAATCCTGAGCCGCTTCACCAAATTCTTCTCTCGGAGACATCCTTCTATTAAGCTGAACCATCGGTAACTCCACGAATCAAGTCGATACGGAATCTCAATCTCCAATAATACCAAGAGAATACTCAAATAATCGCAAGTCTCTTTTGCGATCAACCCGACCTAACTTCCACAGATAACTGTTCTCTCTTCACTAATCAGAACAGCTTACACTTAACCATCCAATTCATCGAAGAAATGGATTCACTCTGTTGCTTCTGGACTTTACCTTCAGAAAAACTGCTCAGCCAGAAACTTCCTGCTAACACACAGAACACTCCGAGCTGCACTGCTGCCATAGATGTCAAAGACTTCTTATCCTAAACTCCTCGAGAAATTCGGACTTCAAAGCAAACAGAAACACCCCGCTTGACTCAGCCATAACACCGAAGCAGACCTACTTCTTCAAACTTGCTCCAGAAGAAACATCTTCAAAAACGTCCATAGTCACCGCGTCTCACCACACAGCTACTACTTCCTGAAGTTGCCAAAATACCATCACTCTCTTCAGCTCATCCAATAGATCTACTCTATTCATCCAACTTCAAAGATAAACTCCGAACTTAAACAGTTTCCTTCGGAGATTGATGAAATCTTTACATCACAACAAAGTTTACTCGAGACAGTATTAGGTCTACAGTCTCGACAATTACACTTCCAACCTCAACACTCAAACTCTAACCATTGGTAATTGTGTTACACACACTACCACCCTATCTACCTTTATAACTCATATTGGAAAACCCGAACAGGTAACCCAACAAATAGGTAGAAATACATATATATATATATATATTTAAAATGATACTTTTTATATAGAAATTATTTCTGGGTAAAATTATTTCATTTACCTCTTTAAAACAATATTGTGTCCGTTGACCTGGTTCAAGTGTTTAGAGATCCCTATCAATAACGTTAGCTACTCGTATTGACCAGAATCCATATACCACTCAACCGATCAATTAACACAATATAAAACCATTTTTATATAACTAACAATTACGCGCTCTCAAGATAGACACCACTCCAGAGCCTAGGTATTCACTCAACCTACCGCTCTGATACCAAATGTAACGACCCGACTTTCTTTGCCCAGAAAGATGCATCATTAATAAGAAAGAAAGGGATAGAAGAAGAAAAGAAAAGAAGAAAGAACAACAACACATCAGAAATCTCACAGCGGAACGAAAAATATATTATATCACATAAGATATTACATAGTATCATATACATCAGAGTACACAATTTATACATCACAGAATAGACAGTTATAAACTTCTGTCTATTATACAACACAAGTACATCAGTACAATACAACATACACAGCGGAAACTCTATATATCTACACGTTGAAGTCTCCTGCTCCACAGCTCCTCCAGAATTCGTCAAGACTAACCTGAATCTCTCGACTACTCAATCCAATATTGAGTACCCAAGAGTTTAATAAAACAGAAAATAAACACTTGGGTCAGACAGGGGTCTGGTGTGAGTAAACGGTTAGATTGCTTAACTTTGAAAACTTTTGAAAACAAAAGTATCACGTAAGACTTCCCACAAATAAATATGGGTAAGTTTTTACCTTACGCTAACTAAAACATTTGATAGGAAATTCGATTATATTATAATAGGGTCTAGGGTTTTCAAGTAAATACTCATATAGCTGAAATTGTTACATTATTAAATTCCAGCATACTAGCCACAAAGTGGGTTATACAATCAAAACCGTAGGGTCTCGTAGGAAGAATGGGTTTCCATCAATGGCAGGGCTACTGGGGTACCGCCCGTCAAAGTACGTGGCCTAGATCACCGTACCGAGGAGTACGCCCGCTCCCCTGCAACACAAAGCCGGAACCATCCCTTACTGGATAATCCCGAACAAGACAATCCCGTAGTTGGCTGCAGTTCCAACTACCCACTAAGCCGAAATATAGAAAGGGACCTCTAGACAGGGATCTATCTTGCTCTCAGTGGGCGCTACCCACGAAGCCTTGCTGCACCTCCCCTGTTTTAGCCATTCCCGGTTGATGAGGCTTGAGGTTACGATTACCTTTAATCAGAACATATCACTTAGAATGCTCATCGTCCGCCTGACGATGTGCTGAAAGCATTCAATCCATACAAGTTCGTTCCGGGTTCGAACGAAACCGAAGGCATTATCTCGTTACACTCGTTTTGGAATCACCCTCAGAGTTAACGACAATAACCCTTGCACTCTGAATCTTCATCTTCACTTGAGATTCACGACCTATCGTTAATTTGGATCGATGTGGTATTCGGGTCTCCAGACCTGGAATACCGGTATACGGAAACCCGATCCCGGTCTCATCGAAATCCAAAACGTATCTTTTAAGGCCAAGTTGTTTAAAGGTTTAAACAATTCAATTCAATTTAATACTTGAATTCACACAGTATTAACATAGATAAATATCACACATTTATCACAGATATATATATCACAAAATATCATAGCATATCATCCAACAGATATAACCAAATCAGACATTCTACTCAAACAATCATCCATAAGCAATCATTTATTAATCTATATTATAATCAATTTAATCAACTTAAATTAAATTAATTACTTAAGATTTAATTTCTAACCTTGCTTAATCAATCATTAATTAATTTCAATCCATTTAATTAATTAATCATTAAATATTAATCACTCTTGATTAATTATTCATTAATTACATAAAGTAATTATCCTTTAATTAATTTTACAAATTAATTATCCTTAATTATTTATAGTAATTAACCTTTAATTACTCTCATTAATTATAATAATTAATATCCTTAATTAATTACATTAATTAATTAATTAACTATAATTAATTACATTAATTAATCAATCTTAAATAATTATTAACAGTAATTAACTAATCTTAATTACTTCTTAATTATTTATCATTTACTTCATAAATCCTTTTTGATTAATTTTACCAATTACATCCAGTAATTCCTTTTACCAATTACTTACACTAAGTAATTACACTTAACCAATCTTATTAAGTAATTATACTTAATCAATTACTAAGTGACTATCCTTAATTAATTAACAAATTAATTTACTTAAATAAATCACATTCATTTCTTAAATCATAACTGAGTAACTCATCCTTAATTACCCTTTAAACAAATTAATTAATCCTTGATTAATTATTCTTTAACTATTAATTAATAAACCTTAATTATTAATCAATATCCTTTAATACAAAGTAATCAATCCTTAATTAATTAAACTTAATTAACTAATTAATTTTTCTTAATTATTAATTAATAAAAGTTAATTATTAATTAACAACCTTAATTACCAATTTAATTAATCCATAATTATCTATTAATCAATCTTTAATGATAATTAACTAACCTTAATAACAGTTAATTAATCCTTAATTAACTTTAATTATAATTTAATAATTTCTTAATTATTAATTAAGAAAACTTAATTATTATTTAATAAAACTTTATTAAGTACTTCTTAATTACTAGTTTAATTAACCCTAACCATTTAATTAATCCTTATCAAAAATTAATTAAATAAATTAATCTAAATTTCTTAATTAAATTAATTAATTCAACTCATTTAAAAATCTTAATTAATCTTAAGATAAAACATTATCATTAAACATTTGATCTTAGTAATTAACTTACTTAATTAAATGTCATTAATTAAGTTTTAAAATAAATAATTAATTACTTATCCTTAATTATTTATTAACAATCCTTAATTACAAGTGAATAAAATACTTGAAAACTTAATTGTTAATTTACTTATCCTTAATCATTAACTAATTTAATTATAAATCACTCTTTATTATTTCCATTTATTATCAAACTTAAATTAAGTTTTAAGATAAAACATTTCTTTATTAATTACCTTATTTCCAAATCAAATTTGAAAATAACTTAAGGATTTAACTTAATATTTTTAAGTAAATCAATCATATAATTTAATTTTATTTTAAACATTTATGTTCCATTTTAAACAACTTAAACCTGCTCCTATCTCTACCCTAGCAACACGAGACAATCCGCTCTCGGCTTCGAGCAAAACTGGCACGTCCCCGATGCAAAACCCAAGCGCCAGCCTCCCTCTTCCCCAAACCCATTCCAGATGCACACAACATACACGTGCACGTGCACCGTCACGCCGATCGACGGCTAACTTCGACCAAACCTCCGACAACTTGACTTCGACCACGGCAACATTTCCGACCACCCCAACATCCTCAATTCGAACGAGATTCGAATTCGAGTGATTCGAACCCATCAGCTCGAACGCCATTGCCAGGAAATTTGATCGCCTCGATGATCCCCTGGTTGAAACACCATGCCAACTCCACCGTAGTGTTGCCTAGCCTACCAGCACTGAAATGACCCTCCCATTTCCACCCTAATTTCATAAGGATTTTTTTTTTTGCTAAGAGATGATATATAAATATATCATCCATTACAATTATATTTTCCAAGGTCATTTTCTTTTTCCAATAAACAAAATATATCCAGGATCAAAATAACTTACCAATATAAATATATCAGTGTATATCTAATAACATACACATACATATGAAGATGTATGTGTTCTTCTTGTTTAAATTCAGAGTATATACTTTATTTTTTTTGTACAAGAACATTCTGTTTGATTTAGATTTTTAGCAATCCAGATAAAATTATTGTATTCAGATTTTTGGCCATCAAATCCACTAGGAACATGTACTTTAGTCTGTCATTAGGATTAAGAAATGATCAAGTAATATTCAGTAGAAAACAAGCTTTTTATATAGATGATTGAGTTAAAGTCTGGATAGTATCAAATTCAGTATAAAAGAAAGTGGATCCTAAGTGAACACAAGCAACATCTAGGCGTAATGGAAACGCGCCTAACTTATACACAAGAGGTCACGAGTTCGAGTACTATGCAGGTCGGTTCAAACACAATTTTTTTTTTTTTTTTCTGTATGGTTAGAAATCTGATACCTACCTATAATTGTACATATATATCTAATGTTTGCCTATAACCTAACATACAAAACAATTCTTCTTACTTTACTATTTTTGTATCCCATTCCTATAGCTGTTCTAGGAATTTATAATCATATTTTTGCTCAAATATCAACATGTACACAGATATACATGTGCATGTCAATATCTCTGCTTATTTTCCAGAAAACTGGGTGAAACTTTGAAATGCATTTTTATTTTGAGAAAACAATCTATCATGATCAACCAATACTTCATTTATTTGAAGCTGGGTAACTCATGAATCCTGTATCTGCCACACTAGTTCAAAGCAATGGAGATATCTTTCATTGCATTCTGTCTAAAGCTTTAAGAAAACATTCTACTCTTCTCAATACAATTCAGAAATGAATTCAAACTTATTTACAAAGCATTTCAGTAAAAGATATAAAATCCTTTTATGTTTACTTCTTGCTAAATCCAGATTTTGTTCTAAAACTAAGTGCTCTGTTATGTCACAAGATTGGTTAATACATATATAAATTATGCTATCACATAATTGTATATTTCTTCCAGATTTTTATTTATATGAACATACTTGAGCATATTTTTTTTTTGTTTATATTTCAGACACCACCTCAAAAACAAATCAAACCTTAACACACAACCATTTCAACAGAACAACAAATTTTAATCTGACACTTTGCAGATCATAAGGGCAACTTGATCACTGACCATAAAATATTCAATACATGACTGGAAATCTTAGAAACATAATATTTTTCCTGAATACATGCAGATATAATCAATTTAAGCTCTTATTGAAAACTAGCTAGCATGTTCATTCACTCCTCCATAACAGCCATTACTTCATTTTACTTAGTGCCTGGGTTACCTGAAAGAGCATGAGTGGCTGCCTCATTTTAAAATGAGACACCCCAGATGCCATGAGCAAACAAGGGTCAGATCTATGATCTGGTGTGAGTAACATCAATTTATTCATGATATTAAGCAATAGAGAATATAAGGGTACTAACTTGTTATTTAAGCTAATTTCTGCAATCAGTTACTTTAACATAGTATAACTAAGTGGATTCAGGTATGATATATTCATTTATCATTCTAACACTTGCATACTTAATCATGCAAACATAATTATCTATTGCAACAATTGCATTCACTGGAATCATCTTGGTTCCATACCATTCAACCTAAGAAATATCCATATTCCTATTTCTTCATTTACAGGTTGTATAATTCAATTTAAATCCCTGCCTCATCTGCTATTAAGGAATCACTGGGACACATTGCAATGAACTAATTCACATCATTGCACAAAGATCTCAGGGCTTAAACAAACCATGTGCCAACTTGCATACTTCAAATATGACAAGCATTCCAGCAGCTTTCTTGGCCTTCCCTTCCCTAGTTTATTTACTAGTGTATTGTCTTAAATCCTATCATCAAATATGCTAAGCGAACATATCACTGCCAACATGGAAGCATCCATAATTTCTTCTAGCATAATTCTCCTCAGAAATAATCAGACAGTTATTTCCTAAATGGGGTCAATATGTCTTGATCTTGGTAAAATATAAGAACATTTTCAACTGTAAAAGAGGCATGGCATGTTATATTGATCTGCAAGCCTTTATGATTGATTCAGATTCAAGATCTGGTTCAATCATAATTTTAGCCTGTGGGTTTCTTCTTTTTTTTTTTTTTGATTTGATTAAGGGCTCAGCACTTAGAAAATTTCTATTGCACCCTTAACATTTTTCTTTTCAAGCCTCAGCACTTATACCAAGTATAATGAAGCTCCAATCATTTTTTTTTATAAAGTTTCCATGCCATAGGTCTATAACAGTTGAGAGTATTCTCTATATAATTTTTAAGATCCTAAACTTTAACATTTATGAGAATAAATAAAACAGTATAATACTCATCCAAAGACAAATGTCTCAACCAATCAAAGATCATCCAAAATCATCCATATTAAATCATATCAGATTTAAAATAAGACATCCAAAAAGCATTGATGAAATCATATACATCAAAACCAGAAATACATAATGGCAATATAAAAAGGTGGCTGCCTCAACTCAGGTCTTAATGCCATGAACTCAGTGAGATTACTCACCTAAATGTTTCTTCTTATTAATCCAGAAAATTCTTGTTTGAGTGTTTTCTTCTTCCTTTCAATATTTTCTTCTTTTCTTATTTTTGTGCAGCCCGGGGTAAAGACAATTCTACTGCCTATTTATATGCATTTTCCTCTAGGGTTTTGTTGAAACAGAATTCCATTTCTGTCCTGGCTATCATCATGCATTTTTCATTCATAACACCCCGGCCATATTAACCAATTTTAAAGGCTGCATTTTCTTTCTTTTACTTTTCAGAAAATGGCCACTCACCTAGTCATGTTAAAAGTGTGACTATTCTATTTTTATATTTTAATTATTTCTGAAAATCCCCTTTGCTATTTTTGCCTATACAAGCTTATTAACTTGTATCACATTTCATGTCATTTTAATGTCATAGTTTTACTTGCTTATATATATATATACATATATATATACTTTTCAGTGCTTAAAAATATATATATATTTGTACACATCTCTTATCTAAGCTTATTTTAATTTCTCTTTAATTTCAGAAGCACATGTACCTATATGTATACAGGTTTACTAATATACATAATTTTCTCTTCTGGGTTCTAAATAAAATTTGTTTACTGATTTAAAGTAAAACCTACTTTTCTTATTTTCTAAGATGATCCAGAAATCAAATATCCATGTTGCAAAATCATGTTTGTATTGCTCTTTAATTCTTGTTTTAAATCCAAGAAATCTGGAGTTTTTCCTTGTGCCATTTCAGTGTGCACGTGCACACATATACTTGCACACTATTTATTCCAGAGACTTCACCATATTTAAATCTAAATATTTCAAAATTAAATCATTTTACAAAAATGATTTTTCACAAAATTTCGGGGTATTACATTCACCCCCTCCTTTTAGGAATTGTGTCCTCACAATTTCTCTAACATTTATGGTGAGCATCTTTTTCTTTTCTGAAAACTTATCAAACATATGCATAAGCAAACAAATTCAACCATATCAACCATGCATAACAAAATTTTCCAAAAAAAAAAATTACCTTTTGATTTGCAAAAAGCTTAGGATAATCCATTCTAATCTTATCCTCTAACTCCCATGTGCAGTCATTAGGATCACTACTCCACTGGATCTTAACTAGTTTCAAGGTTTTGCTCCTTAATTTCTTTTCTTCCTTGGCTATAATCCCCACTGGTTCTTTTTCATAAACCAAGTCAGGGTTTATTTGAATTTTGGTAGGCTCTTCCAAAATGTCTTCTTTATCATGTACCCATTTTCTAAGTTGGGACACATGAAAAACATTATGCATTGCTTTCATTTCCTCTGGTAGTTCTAATTTGTAAGCCAATGAACCAATTCTTTCCAGAATTTTATAGGGTCCAACATACCTTGGTGTAAGCTTACCTTGCTTGCCAAATCTCATGACTCTCTTCATAGGTGAAATCTTGATGAAAACAAAGTCTCCCACTTCATATTCCACTTGCTTTCTCTTCCTATCTGCAAATTTCTTTTGCCTATCTTGAGCTGCTGCTATTCTTTTTCTTATTAACCCAATTTTCTCTGTAGTTTCTTTAACATATTCAGGTCCAAGAATAGCCCTTTCTCCAGCCTCTACCCAGCATATAGGTGATAAACAAGGCTTGCCATATAAGGCTTCAAATGGTGCCATCCCTATGGTGCTTTGGTAACTGTTATTATATGTGAATTCAGCTAGATGGAGGTGGTCTTCCCAGTTGCCTCCAAAGTCCAGTGTACATGCTCTCAACAAATCCTCTAAGACTTTGTTCACTACCTCAGTTTGACCATCTGATTGTGGGTGGTAGGCAGTGCTTAAGCACAATTCACTCCCCATAGCCTCTTGAAAACTTTTCCAAAATCTTGAGGTGAAGATGGTATCCCTATCACTCACAATGGTTTTGGGTATGCCATGCAACCTTACTACCTCTTTCACGAATATTTGAGCCAATTTTGGAGCATTTCTTTCTGTTTTAACTGGGATAAAATGTGCTACCTTAGTTAGCCTATCCACTATCACCCATATACTTGTGTTTCCCTTCTTAGATCTAGGCAGACCATCTATGAAATCCATAGATATATCCTCCCACTTCCACTGTGGTATGCTAAGGGGTTGCAATAGTCCTGATGGCCTTTGTGTCTCTGCCTTGACTTGTTGGCAAGTCATGCACCTTGCAACATATCTGGCCACATCTGACTTCATCCCCTTCCACCAAAGATTTCTTTTCAGATTTTGATACATCTTGGTGCTACCTGGGTGTATGGAGTATTTACTCCTATGGTACTCATTTAATATTTCCTCCTTCAATTCTATATTTTCTGGAACACATATCCTATTTTTATTCCTCAAATAACCCTTTTTATCAACTTGATAATTTATTACTTCCTCCCCTTTTGATATGAGCATTTTCTTTTCCACTATGTTTAGGTCTTGTTCCTGCATTTTCCCAATCTTAAGAAGTAAATCTGATTGCAGAGATATCATACATAATTTTCCTTTACCTTCACCTTCTCCAATAGGCATCATTTGTTCCTCACTGTTTTCCTCAATTTCCAAATCAGTAAGTATAGACAAATCCCTAAACTCTTCCATCATCAACATGGCTACCTTGGCATGTTGTCTACTCAAGGCATCTGCAACTTTATTTGCCTTGCCTGGTGTATACAGTATATCTAGATCATAGGCAGCTAGGAACTCTACCCATCTATGTTGCCTCATGTTCAAATCTTTTTGTGAGAATAAATATTTCAGTGCCTTATGATCAGTGTACAAAATGAATTTGGCACCTAACAAATAATGTCTCCAAAGTTTCAAAGCATACACAACTGCTGCCAGTTCAAGATCATGGGTTGCATATCTGGTTTCATGTGGCTTTAATTGCCTAGATGCATAGGCTACCACCTGGTCTTGCTGCATCAACACAGCCCCTAACCCAGAGCCACTTGCATCAGTGTACACAACCAAATTTTCATTTCCTTCTGGCACTCTCAATACTGGTGCATTAATCAGAGCTTCCTTTATTTTGATAAAGGCTTGCTCACATTTTTCTGTCCATACAAAGGCTTGGTTCTTTCTAGTTAAATTGGTAAGTGGTGATGATATTTTTGAGAAATCTTTTATAAATCTCCTATAATATCCTGCCATCCCCATAAATGATCTAATCTCACTGATGGTGCTAGGCCTTTTCCATGCTTGGATTGCCACTACCTTGTTAGGGTTTACTGATATTCCTTTGGCAGAGATAACATGCCCAAGGAAATGCACTTCTTCTTTCCAAAATGCACATTTTGAAAATTTTGCCTTTAAATCATTTTCCCTTAGTCTTGACAAAACTAAATGCAAATGATTTTTATGCTCTTCCACTGTCTTAGAATAAATCAAAATGTCATCAATAAAAATCAGTACAAATTTGTCTAGATAATCTCTAAATATTCTATTCATCAAATCAACAAAATATGAAGGAGCATTTGTCAAACCAAATGGCATAACCAAAAATTCATATAAGCCATATCTTGTGTTAAATGCAGTATACTTAACACTTGAGTCTTCAACCTTCATTTGATGGAATCCTGATGCTAAGTCTAATCTAGAAAATATTTTAGCTTCACTGAGTTGGTCAAAGAGATCATCTATTCTAGGCAATGGGTATTTATTCTTGATAGTTACTTTATTTAGTTCCCTGTAATCTATGCACATTCTCAAGGTACCATCATGTTTTCTTACAAACACTACTGGAGAACCCCAGCAGGAATTGCTTGGCCTTATAAATCCCTTGCCTTCTAATTCTTCTAACTGATTTTTCAATTCTTTCAGTTCACTTGGCCCCATTCTATAAGGTTTCTTGATTATTGGACTTGCTCCTGGAATGAGATTAATTTGGAACTCAACTGGTCTGTGGTGTGGAACACCCTTAACTTCCCCAAACACATCCAAGTATTCATTAACTATGGGAATTTCTTCAATGGTTAGTTCACTCAGATCTTTTTCTAAGTCAACTAAATGATACAATTTCCCTTCCTTAGCTATTTCACATAGAACTGTGATTCTCTGGCCTCTAGAATTTTGCAATGATATGGTGGATGAGTCTAAATTAATTATGGCTTTGAATTGCCTTAACCAATCTACCCCCAATATAACTCCTATATTTGGGTAATTTAAAACATATAAATTGGAGATAAAAATATTTCCTCCTATGTTTAACTCCACATCCACACAATTCATGTTCAAAACACTAGAACTCCCTAGGGGACTTTGTACAAGCAATGGGGTTTCAACCAATATGCAGTTTAATTTTAACACTTTAACTAATTCATAGGAAATCAAAGAGTGTGTTGCTCCAGTATCATATACTACTGGTATGGGTATGGCACAAATGAATAATGTACCTTCCACTTGGCCATGATTTTCAGCATCAATTTTCACTGCAGATTTGCCTTTTCCTTCCAAAGTTGCCAATTTCCCTTGCTGTTTATTCTCAGGGCAGTTCCTCTTCATATGCCCCTCCTTTCCACATAGGTAGCATTTGAAGGCTCCTCCTTTCAACTCTGGGCACCTTGGTTTGATGTGTCCTTCTTTTCCACAATGATGGCAAACCAATTTCTTCTTAGTATCATTGGCTTTTGTATCTTTACCCTTCCTGTTGTCTGCCTCCTCCTTCTTTTTATCATAAGGGTGATATCTTCCCTTATCCTTCTTGTTGTTGCTCTTAAAATTCCTATATTTCTCTCTTTCTTTGTCATGTTGTTCCAGTTTCAAAGCCAGATCAATTACTTGATCAAATGTTCTATCTACATATGGTAGCATAGCTCTGCTAAGTCCTGGGTTTAGTCCTTTTATATACCTATCATTCTTGGATGCTTCATCTGCCACTAGCATTGCTCCATAATTAGACAGCCCCTCAAACTTTTGAGTGTATTCAGTGACATTCAAAGTTCCCTGCCTAAGTTTGATAAATTCTTCAAGCAAAATGGTCTTGGCTGATGCTGGTACAAATCTTGCCTCCAACATCTCCTTGAACTGATTCCAAGTGATTTCATTTTCATTCCTTCCAGCTATGATCACCTCCCACCAGCTTAAAGCTACCCCTTTCAGTTGTCTAGAAGCTACTTGCCTCTTCCTTTGGTCATCCAACTGCATGTCATTGAAAATCCTATCAAGTGTTCTCAACCATGCTTGAATTTCCATCACACTCTCAGTTCCTTCAAAACTCTTGCCTCCCAAATTGGAATAAGTCTTCAGTAGTTTTGAAAGTTCTTCATGTGGGTTCTCAGGCCTATGCCCAATCCCATCTCTTAAAACCCTCACAAATTCTTGCATATCAAGCATTTGAGGTGCACTGGGTCCTGCATTGTGATGAGATCCTCTTCCTACCATGGTCTGCTAACTAAATTCTGGGTAAATGGTATTAGTATATTATGAGTACTTCTATAATTTCTAATTTCTTATCTAAATTATTTCATCCAAAACAAACAGACATAATACATTTCTATAATACTTAACAATCAATGCAACCAAATGCTCTGATACCAAACTGAAATGACCCTCCCATTTCCACCCTAATTTCATAAGGATTTTTTTTTTTTGCTAAGAGATGATATATAAATATATCATCCATTACAATTATATTTTCCAAGGTCATTTTCTTTTTCCAATAAACAAAATATATCCAGGATCAAAATAACTTACCAATATAAATATATCAGTGTATATCTAATAACATACACATACATATGAAGATGTATGTGTTCTTCTTGTTTAAATTCAGAGTATATACTTTATTTTTTTTGTACAAGAACATTCTGTTTGATTTAGATTTTTAGCAATCCAGATAAAATTATTGTATTCAGATTTTTGGCCATAAAATCCACTAGGAACATGTACTTTAGTCTGTCATTAGGATTAAGAAATGATCAAGTAATATTCAGTAGAAAACAAGCTTTTTATATAGATGATTGAGTTAAAGTCTGGATAGTATCAAATTCAGTATAAAAGAAAGTGGATCCTAAGTGAACACAAGCAACATCTAGGCGTAATGGAAACGCGCCTAACTTATACACAAGAGGTCACGAGTTCGAGTACTATGCAGGTCGGTTCAAACACAATTTTTGTTTTTTTTTTTCTGTATGGTTAGAAATCTGATACCTACCTATAATTGTACATATATATCTAATGTTTGCCTATAACCTAACATACAAAACAATTCTTCTTACTTTACTATTTTTGTATCCCATTCCTATAGCTGTTCTAGGAATTTATAATCATATTTTTGCTCAAATATCAACATGTACACAGATATACATGTGCATGTCAATATCTCTGCTTATTTTCCAGAAAACTGGGTGAAACTTTGAAATGCATTTTTATTTTGAGAAAACAATCTATCATGATCAACCAATACTTCATTTATTTGAAGCTGGGTAACTCATGAATCCTGTATCTGCCACACTAGTTCAAAGCAATGGAGATATCTTTCATTGCATTCTGTCTAAAGCTTTAAGAAAACATTCTACTCTTCTCAATACAATTCAGAAATGAATTCAAACTTATTTACAAAGCATTTCAGTAAAAGATATAAAATCCTTTTATGTTTACTTCTTGCTAAATCCAGATTTTGTTCTAAAACTCAGTGCTTTGTTATGTCACAAGATTGGTTAATACATATATAAATTATGCTATCACATAATTGTATATTTCTTCCAGATTTTTATTTATATGAACATACTTGAGCATATATTTTTTTTTGTTTATATTTCAGACACCACCTCAAAAACAAATCAAACCTTAACACACAACCATTTCAACAGAACAACAAATTTTAATCTGACACTTTGCAGATCATAAGGGCAACTTGATCACTGACCATAAAATATTCAATACATGACTGGAAATCTTAGAAACATAATATTTTTCCTGAATACATGCAGATATAATCAATTTAAGCTCTTATTGAAAACTAGCTAGCATGTTCATTCACTCCTCCATAACAGCCATTACTTCATTTTACTTAGTGCCTGGGTTACCTGAAAGAGCATGAGTGGCTGCCTCATTTTAAAATGAGACACCCCAGATGCCATGAGCAAACAAGGGTCAGATCTATGATCTGGTGTGAGTAACATCAATTTATTCATGATATTAAGCAATAGAGAATATAAGGGTACTAACTTGTTATTTAAGCTAATTTCTGCAATCAGTTACTTTAACATAGTATAACTAAGTGGATTCAGGTATGATATATTCATTTATCATTCTAACACTTGCATACTTAATCATGCAAACATAATTATCTATTGCAACAATTGCATTCACTGGAATCATCTTGGTTCCATACCATTCAACCTAAGAAATATCCATATTCCTATTTCTTCATTTACAGGTTGTATAATTCAATTTAAATCCCTGCCTCATCTGCTATTAAGGAATCACTGGGACACATTGCAATGAACTAATTCACATCATTGCACAAAGATCTCAGGGCTTAAACAAACCATGTGCCAACTTGCATACTTCAAATATGACAAGCATTCCAGCAGCTTTCTTGGCCTTCCCTTCCCTAGTTTATTTACTAGTGTATTGTCTTAAATCCTATCATCAAATATGCTAAGTGAACATATCACTGCCAACATGGAAGCATCCATAATTTCTTCTAGAATAATTCTCCTCAGAAATAATCAGACAGTTATTTCCTAAATGGGGTCAATATGTCTTGATCTTGGTAAAATATAAGAACATTTTCAACTGTAAAAGAGGCATGGCATGTTATATTGATCTGCAAGCCTTTATGATTGATTCAGATTCAAGATCTGGTTCAATCATAATTTTAGCCTGTGGGTTTCTTCTTTTTTTTTTTTTTTGATTTGATTAAGGGCTCAGCACTTAGAAAATTTCTATTGCACCCTTAACATTTTTCTTTTCAAGCCTCAGCACTTATACCAAGTATAATGCAGCTCCAATCATTTTTTTTTATAAAGTTTCCATGCCATAGGTCTATAACAGTTGAGAGTATTCTCTATATAATTTTTAAGATCCTAAACTTTAACATTTATGAGAATAAATAAAACAGTATAATACTCATCCAAAGACAAATGTCTCAACCAATCAAAGATCATCCAAAATCATCCATATTAAATCATATCAGATTTAAAATAAGACATCCAAAAAGCATTGATGAAATCATATACATCAAAACCAGAAATACATAATGGCAATATAAAAAGGTGGCTGCCTCAACTCAGGTCTTAATGCCATGAACTCAGTGAGATTACTCACCTAAATGTTTCTTCTTATTAATCCAGAAAATTCTTGTTTGAGTGTTTTCTTCTTCCTTTCAATATTTTCTTCTTTTCTTATTTTTGTGCAGCCCGGGGTAAAGACAATTCTACTGCCTATTTATATGCATTTTCCTCTAGGGTTTTGTTGAAATAGAATTCCATTTCTGTCCTGGCTATCATCATGCATTTTTCATTCATAACACCCCGGCCATATTAACCAATTTTAAAGGCTGCATTTTCTTTCTTTTACTTTTCAGAAAATGGCCACTCACCTAGTCATGTTAAAAGTGTGACTATTCTATTTTTATATTTTAATTATTTCTGAAAATCCCCTTTGCTATTTTTGCCTATACAAGCTTATTAACTTGTATCACATTTCATGTCATTTTAATGTCATAGTTTTACTTGCTTATATATATATACATATATATATACTTTTCAGTGCTTAAAAATATATATATATTTGTACACATCTCTTATCTAAGCTTATTTTAATTTCTCTTTAATTTCAGAAGCACATGTACCTATATGTATACAGGTTTACTAATATACATAATTTTCTCTTCTGGGTTCTAAATAAAATTTGTTTACTGATTTAAAGTAAAACCTACTTTTCTTATTTTCTAAGATGATCCAGAAATCAAATATCCATGTTGCAAAATCATGTTTGTATTGCTCTTTAATTCTTGTTTTAAATCCAAGAAATCTGGAGTTTTTCCTTGTGCCATTTCAGTGTGCACGTGCACACGTATACTTGCACACTATTTATTCCAGAGACTTCACCATATTTAAATCTAAATATTTCAAAATTAAATCATTTTACAAAAATGATTTTTCACAAAATTTCGGGGTATTACAAGCACCCATCAATCACCTCGTGATCGATCCCGACTTCATCACGTAAACGAGAAACCCATTCGAATATCAACGATAAAAACACAGCGACAAACCCTATTCCCACCAATTCTGATCAACACAAACAATGATCAACCACTACACTATTTTCCGATGAACCCCATCATCCCCTCTATCTTCAAACCCAACCTCGACCACTAGTTCGCCATAGTTCGCCGTGAATTGCCAGATAAACCCAAAACAGAAAATCCCAAAATTCTCTTCAATTACCAAACTATAAATCATGATATATATATATTAAAATTCATGATTTCCTATAGTGAATTCAATTATGTAATCCAAACTAAAATTTTATTCAATAAATTTTTGACCATATAAAGGTATCTACTGTAAATTTGGAAATTGGAACTAAATATCCATTATAAAAACTTATAATTATTTTTAGAAGGAAGATTACATGATTTCAAACAACCTTTCTTTACAAATCAAAAGCTAGTTTGAATTCAAACTTGAATTGTTGAATTAAATAAGAAGATGAATCCTGTTTATAACATACAGAGACCATCACAGCCATACAAACAAACATGCATATAATTCAATTCAAGTATAAAGGCTAACACATGATTTTTATTCACATATCAAAGTGAAAACAAGATTTAAAAGTGTTTTTAAAACCTAAATTTACTCACCAGACAAAATGCAGAGAACAGAGAAGCAGAAAATAGATTTGTTCCAGGCTGCATGTTCCAGATTTGAATTTCTTTTGTTTTTGCTTGTTGAATTTTTAAACTTTGCTGTTTGATTAATTTCTCTGATCTTCAGGTTGCATTTGAAGAATTTGGAACTGCTATTAAATTTGCCTTATCTGATTGCATGACTTCAGATTGACATTGGAGATCTAAAGCTGTTATTCAATTTTGCCTTTAATCTTCTTTTTGCTTTGCATTTGATTTCCAGACTTATCTTCTTTTGATTTTAGGTTTTATTGTTTTTGGTTCAGAATGAAGAAAGTAATTTGCTGAAAATAAAACTCTTCTTTTATTTTATAATTAAATTTTAAATTTAGTTATTAAGAGAATTTGACATGTGTCTCTTTAATGCCTTAGTTTGTTTACACATATATACAATGACTTACAATTGTCACTTACATATATCAAAATGTGAACAAGTGTTTTTAATACTTAATTAATGATTTACAAATGTTATATAAGGGTTATTTAATGTTTAATTAATGTTTAACAATTGTTACAAAAGTTATTATCTTATTTAAAACTTATTTAAGTTATACATATATTTATTTATGAAATATTTACAAGTATAAAATGTATTTATCTTTTATAAATTAAGCTTTTAGATTTCTATATAAATATACAAATGTAAAAATCAATTATTTAAAATAACTTATGCCTTGATCAAATGAATATAACATATTTTATATGCTTGAGAAATTTATTTTAACTCTATATATATATATATTTACAAATCAATTCAACTTATTTTTGAATTTTAAAAAGAAAAGAATATTAAAAACAAATGAACTTCTTAATTTAAATCTTATTTAAAACTTAAACTAAAATATATATTTATAATAAATAAGAAATTATTCTTGTTAATTAAATCTCAATTATCATTTCTAAAAGTATTATGTTAAATATAATTTCCAAATTACAAACTATGTATATATTTAAAGTTTGAAAACACCTTTATTAAATTCAAGTCATTACCTTTCCATTTCAATATACAAATATATATATATATATATTCTAAATGGGAAATATTTTAACATTAGTTTAGATAATTACTATATTGAATTTTATAACATAACTCCAAAACACAATATACATATATATTATAATTTGAAAACATAACTTTTATTTAACTTAAAGATTCCCTATTTATAACATATATATACCAATATATATATATATACACATTATAAATATAAAACATTTATATTAGCTTTAGAAAGATAAATCTTCCCAATTTAAAATGTTATTAGTTTTCAAAAGAAATAAACTTACCAATTTAAAATATTAATAACCTTTAAAATGAATAAAATTGTCAATTTATAAAATAAAATCAACAAATCAATTTAATTATTAATAAAGATTATTAAATTGATATTGCCAAAATTCCGGGATATCACAGTAATTGGATAATATATAAGATAAATTGAATTTATAAATAAAATTTGAGTGTTTATAATAAATGTTATACACTAAATTTTGATTATAAAGATGTTAATAGAGTTAGATAGGATAATAAGTAAACTCAGTTAACAATGAAATAAATTTTGTTTTGAAAGAATTAATAAATTGAAATTTGATCAACACATGAAAATACCTTGAATTTAAAAGCAGTTAGTGAATATGAATTTATTTAAATCGGAACTTTTATAGTTTAAATTGATTTATAATGGGTTAAATATATGTGAGTAGATATATTAAGTAGAATAAATTTAACAGTAATTTGGAATAAAGAAGAATTTAAAATTGTTGAAGAAAATATTATTATAATAAAAGACTATTCAAATTTATGGTTTTAGAAATTGTAAATTTGAGATAATTGGATAATAAGATAATGAATTTAGAAATAGTTGAGATTGATTTTAGTGAAATCAAATGGATCAAATCAATTATTGAATATCAATTAATTTAAATTTGAATTTATATGGTTTAAATTAATTGTTATTTTGTATTTCAAATCTGTTTTCTTTCTGGTTGTTTCTATTCTCCTACCTCGTTCCTTTTCGGGGACGAAAAGTTTTGAGTGGGGGAGAGTGTAACGACCCGGAAATTTAACCGGTTTTAATAGCGTTATTAATTGAAATTTTGCGAAATTTTAAACGATAAAATTTTGAAATATAAATTTGATATTTGGAATGCGTCTAGTTAAACATAGCAACTGGTAAATTTTCGTCCGAAAATATGAAAGTTCATTTCGCGCGTAAATTCACTTCAATTCAATCAGTAAAAAAGTAATGAAAATAAAATGTTTCCGAAACCTAAATATTTTTTCATAGAGAAATTCTAAACCATCTTCTGAGCAAGATGTCAGTTTGTTGTTTTTCCAAATTCGGACATCTTTGGCTCCGTCGATCTTATTTTTCAGCGTTTTTCTTGCATTTTCCGCTAGTAGAAAATTCGAATTTTTGTAATTCAATCGTACCACTAATATCTATATACCGTTTTGATCATCACGACGGACTGATCTCAATGCTATATTTATTTCTGTATTTGGAGGCCCGGTATGCGTCGGATACAATAAACCGTGCGTAGTAATGGTACATTTAATTGTGACCGTTAACTGTTCTGTGCCTTTTCTTCTCTGTGACCTTTCAAATTTTCAAATTGTACGCGAATAGCCACCAACTATTAAACGTTTCAGCTTTTTGCTGTTCCCAATTCACTTTATAATCTGGTCAGTTCTTACTTCCATTTTCTCTCTACCACTTTCTTTTGTTCTGTTCAAAAAAAAAAAGAGTAAAACATAAACTAGTTATGGGTTAGTGACAGCACATCACTTACCAATTGTGATATATACATCTCACGTTGGAAGCTTCACCCTCATTTTGCCAAACCAAGCTTGTAGTCTTTCTCTGCCATTTGCAACTTGGCCTCTCTGCCATTTTGTTGGGTGCATCCACAAAAAAAAAATTGAAGGCTTGGATTTCCTGTAGCGTCGGCCTCCACCTAGCTTTCCAGTTCGCCAACGTCGTGAAGCTTTTCCCTTGCCTCTTCCCTTTGCCGCCACCTCACTGAGAACGGCCATCGGTGCTTCCTCCAAAACTGTGAGCAGCTTCCTCTTCTCTGTTAAATTTTATCAACCTGTATATATTAGTATAGATGGGTTTATAAACGCTTTGTTTGTAGTTTTCTTTACAATCAGTATGTACAAATGTATGTTATTTTTTTTTATATTTTTTTTCTTTTGCAAAATTTTGTTTTACAACAGCTACCGTATATAATCAGTAGTATCTATATAAACATATAAAAGTTATATTATATATACATAGTGGTTTGGTCAGGGAAGATTTTAGGCCTCTGTTTTGTCTTGTACAGCTTTCACATTTATGTTAGTATATTATAGTTAATATTTTATGTTACTGCGCCATTATATATATCTGTTAGTATATATGTGTGGTATACTATATAAATCTATTATCATATTAACTAGATATGATTGTATAGGCGTATAAAAATAATAATAATAAATGTTGTACTATAAAAAATGTTTATGTAGCCGCATGCATAGTAGTGTATATTTAGGCTGCATATTTTTAGGCTATGTCTGCATACTTCCTTGTTCAGTGCATGTATTATAGAGTACATATAAAGCTACAAAGTTGTGTATAATATGTTGGTTAGAAATAAGTATGACATGGCATATTTGTTAGTTGTCTGCATTTACTTTCGGATGTATTGGTTGATTTGTATGGGTTGCAAGCTGCTCCTATATTACGTAATATTTGTTTTCAAGTGTATTGCATGTCGGTTATATATTACATATACTTTGATTTATATATATACAGTATAAAAGTTGTCTATGTATAAGTACTGGTAGCACTTTATATAAATGATTGCAAGCTGTTTCGCATATATGGGTATAGTTCATATTTTTACTATATAGCAATGAAGTTTTCTTTACTGTTCACTGGTTGGACATATTTTTCTTTTCATTATAAAGTACTTAGTTCATATGTGTCGTGTTTTGCTGGCTCCTTGAACATGTGTTGAGTCCGGTTGCTGTTTTATTGATTTTTTACAGTTTTACTCGTTCAAATGTATTCAATTTTGTGCACATATTTACGTTTGAAGGGTATATAATAATAATACTTTAAAGTATTAACTTATGGGTAGTTTATAATATTAGCTGAAGTATGTATGTTCTGTTGATAGTTATAATACTTTGATAATTTATAAAAGCTGCAATAATACTCGTTTTTATATATATATTTGATTTTGAAAATAGGGGTTTTATTATAAAACAATGATTTTATTATATAACCTATTTATTTATTTTATTTTTCTTAGATTAACATATTGATTTTCAAGAAAAAGAAAATAATATATATATATATATATATATATATATTTAGTTCAATTTATATCAACTGATTCTAATTGCTTCATAAAATTTCTCGTAGCAGCTTTATCCATCGAATTCATGCCTGGATTCGCAACTCATTCATTGTCTATCCTCTCTAGCCTCGAAAGGTGAGCACTCACTCACGATTAACGTTCTTTTATTTATTAAATTTGATTTCAATTGAAACGACAATTGAAATATGCTGCTGTTAGTTAATTACACTGTTATATATGCTATTGCCTGTATCAGTTCACATGTGACATCTAACACCATTATCTGTTAATTATTTATGCGATGATAATACAGTTTGGCTGATAATTGATTGATTGTTGATGTTTATATTGGACGTTAAATTTTTAATGTTAAAATGTTAACAGTATGAAATTGAACTTGATATAGGATAATTAAATGTTAAATTTGATTAACTGACATTTGTATGATATGACCCCTTTAACTGTTGAATTTATTGACACGTAGGATTTGTTTAATTACATTTTGAACCACTGAATGTATGTTGTTAAATTGATGATGTATGAAGTTGTAAATGGATAACAAGTGAAACTGTAATGTAATAATCTTTAATCTACATGAAATGATAGTGTAGATTCTAGAAATAATTATATTAATTCGCACAAACAACAATGCGAATTAATACGATTATTTCGAGATTATTTGAATTGATTATTGGATTGTTATTGATTGTTGTTATTGCTTGTTTATTTACTTTGACACCATCCCAGTTATCACACTGCAAGTTCCCTTTGTTATGTTTTGATTTTGAATTAAATTGGAATCGGGTTGAAATGATAAATACCCAAATTAAACTTTGACCTAGGATAGAGAATTAAATAAAACCCGATTGGTCAATAATTTGATTTAAAAATAAAATGAAGATTTTATTTGAATAAATAATATGGTTTTGAAATGAAGTTGAAATTTGAATTTTTTTAATGAAAGGAAAATGTTAATATTTTATAATATAAAACAAAATATTAACAATGTAATTGATGAAAGAATGTTGTTTAATTTGAGAAATGATTGAATTAAGTTTGAAATTATAATTAAGTTTGAAATTATTAAATTTTGGAATGATTTGATAATTAAGTTTGAAATTATAATTAAGTTTGAAATTATTAAACTTTGAAATTATTTAATAATTAAGTTTTGAATTATTTAATAATGAATTATTAAATGATTAAATTGAATTGAAATTCTTTAATAAGAGAAATTGAACTTTTGAATAAGTGAATTTTACTTCGTAATAATTGAAATTTAGATTTCTTTATTAATTAAGTTTTGGAAATTATTTAAAGTAAGTAAATCAATAATTGAAATTGAATTTTCTTTAACAAGAAATGAAAATGTGATATTTTGGAATTAATGTAAGACTTGAAATGTAAAGAATTTGATTTGACGAATTTAATTTAATTCAAAATTGTAAGTTTTGATTTGATGAAGTTGAACTTAAGAATTGATTTAATGAATTGGAAATTTAATAGAAATTGTTTTGAATGATAAAGTAACTTAACGAATATTGAATGAAATCGATAAATGAATGTAAATTGATTTGAATATAAAACTAAATTGATTCTAATGATTTCGAAATGAAACTTTTGTACGAACTTGAATCAATATTTGAATTGTTTTCAATATAAGATTGAAATTGAATTATAAGATTTTGAAATGGTAATTTGGAAGTTTTGAAACGTAAAGTATGGAAACTGTTTTGATAGACAAATGAAATGTCGATTTGCGAATTGAAATTGAAATTGAAATTGAAATTGATTTGGTTTTGAAATAAACAAACGACCAATCGGTGTAATAATTACGAAAGTTATTAAAGAGACCGGGATCGGTAATGGATATACTCTCTATCTGAGCCGAAACCACTTTAATAACTATACGCGGAGTGATGATCCAGAATGAAGTGGTTGGAATGATGTACGTGTTGACTGAAGAAAGAGAACGATAATGGATAGCCTTGACACTTGTGTCAAATTTGAAATGACTAAAACAGGAGCTGTGCCGGGCCAATGGAGGATTAGCTACCTCAAGTGGACACACTTCTTCGAACTACTTATACTTGTTGTCGATTGGTGCACCCTTGATTTTGGGAGTGTTGTTTCACGGTGTTGCGGGCGCTGCGGCGTTGCGTTCTCACCAGTCCGGATCAGGCGAACGGTAGTATCACTACCTTGGGTATTGCCTCATGTGCCTTGTCATACTTGTATTCCATTTATGCGCGACCACTACGAATTTGTTTTGTACCTTGAGTATATGGATTGCCCTCTGGTGACTTCCGGTTTTGGGGAAACTACGGTCTTGTATATGCTTGTGGGAATAAAAATGTGTTAAGGGTGGAATGGGCCATGACTTAACGCTATTTTGATATCTTTATATTACTGATAGACATTATCTACTTATCGTACACTACTACATAGTAGATAGTTTAACGGATCCTTAAAGGATGGTTATTCCAAACATCCTTTGAGTTACTTGTATTTCAATTGCTATTTCACTTGAGTTGGATTTATTAATATGAGAATGTTAATCCTGACTCGAGTGTCTTGTGTTTTTGCTTTACGCTCGGGTCAGACTGAGTGGTTCAGCTTTCGAGACTCACCTTTGGAGTTGGAGCTTCGCTTGGAGATACATCCATCTATTCTGCTTTCAGTATTCGATGATTCCAGTGATGTATTCTGATTCGTATCTGATGTATCGTGTTACTCTTCCGTTGTATCTGGTTTAACTCTGATGTATCGTAGTACTCTTCTGTTGTAAACTCTGATGTATTTTATATATTCATATAGTAGCTTCATGAACTACTATCTCTTTTATTTCCGCTGCAATTATTACTCTGTGTCTGTGTTCTGTGATTACTTATTTACTGTATATGTTCAGTTTTGCCAAATTTAAATTAACAACGCGGTATTTTGAGCAATTCAACTCCGGCATGAGTGTCTACCTATACACTTATAATGGACGCGAATGGTCCAAAATGGCGGGTCGTTACATTTGTCCTTTTTGAGATTATTCTCTTTCTTCCGATCAGGACAATCTTTCTTTATGTGGCCCTTCTTGTGACATTCGTAGCATTCAAGAGATGAGCTTGATGGCTTATTAAAACCCTTGTTATTTCCAAATTTATTACCCTTTTTGAATTTTAAAAACTTTTTGAAATTCTTAGCTATAAATGCCATATCATCTTCTGATTCAGAGTCTTCTTTTTCTGCTTGAAAAGCGATAGTTTTCTTGTCCTGTGCTTGTGCTCGTCTTGCCTGTAAATTTACTTCATAGGACATTAGATTTCCTATTAACTCTTCTGTTTTTATGGTTGAAATATCATTAACTTCTTCGATAGCTAAGACTTTTCGTTCCCATTCATCAGTTAAAGAGTTAAGGATTTTTGATACAACATCAGATTCAGTAAAAGTAACTTCTAAAGCTAAAAGTGAGTGATAAATTCCTGGAATCTAGAGTACATTTCACTAATACTTTCTCCTTGTTTCATTCTAAAATTTTGAAATTGGTTTTTAAGCATAGAAATCTTGCTTTGTTTTACTTTATTTGTTCCTTTGTGTGTAACCTTAAGAGTATTCCAAATTTCATATCCATTTTTACAAATACTAACTCGATTGAATTCATTTTTGTCTAATGCGCAAAATAACATGTTCATTGCTTTTGCGTTTGCAGTAGCATCTAGTTTTTATGTATTAGACCAAGCAGCATACCCTGTAGTAGGAATAGTATATTCAGTTTGAATGATAATCCAGGTTTCAAATCCACTAGCTTGCATAAAAATTCTCATTCTAGTTGACCAATAACTATAATTTAATCCGTTAAACAATGGTGGTCGTGTAGTGGCTTGTCCCTCAGTAAAACTGTTGCTAGTGTTATTGTCCATATTATTTAAATATCAGATAACTGTGTTATAGTTATGTGATGACCTAGCTCTGATACCAAATGAAAGTGTATATGGATCGATAATATAGTTAAACTACGACTAGCAAGTGCGGAAATATGAATAATAGTAAATGGCAGTAATAAAAATGACACAAGAGATTTTTATACTGGTTCGAACTTCTCGTTCTACGTCCAGTCCCAGACTCCTTCTGGAATTTCTCTAACAATCCTCACTTAACCCGGAGGAACATGTATTACACCGCCTGAGCAACCGAACAGGACTTTTCCGCCTAAGCAACCGAATAGGACTTTTCCGCCTAAGCAACCGAATAGGACTTCAAATACAATTTGGTAAATTGTTTCTTGACTTGTGTGTTCTTTGAATAACACGAATATAGTCAATGTAGTACACCCTTCCTATAATCTTCTTGATATGATGATTTGAATGTGCAAATGATAGGAAGTAGAGAACTGAAAATCACTTGATATTATAACAATATAAGATCAGAATAGATAGAAAGAACTAGTAATTGAAATAGTGAATTTTCATCTCTATTTATAGTATTGAATAGTCTTAATTTAATAGTTGCAACTCTTAGAAGAAGTGCAACTCTTGGTGAAGAAGACAACTCTTCAGATTTTGATATTTTATGAAGAGATGCTTCAGTTCGTCAAGTTCAGATGTCTGAGAGAAAAGTGACAGATGTCTGAATAAAGTTTGAAATTCAAAAAATAAAAGAAAGAGAAAAACAGTCAGTTCAGACGCCTGTCTTTTAATTCAGACGTCTGTCTAGGATGACAGACGTCTGTTATTAAATTGACAGACGTCTATTTCATATAGAAATAGAAGCACTAATACGTAGAGTTCAGACGTCTGTTATATTACCTGTAGAAGTCTGATATTGATGTCAGACGTCTAAATTAAGATACAGACGTCTAATTCTGTACTGTTTTGTTCCTTCCTTTATTTTAGCACTTTTGAACTTGAGATATTATATAATTTTGAAAATACCTTTTTATATCTTTTAAATAATTAAAGATATTTATTTTAAAGCATGATTTTCAAAAGTATATTTGTGTGTGTGTGTGTTATCATCATATCAGAGATTGTACAAAGATATCTAAATAGAATTTTGAGAACTTTAATCTTGTTGATGATATGATAATAGCTTCTCTTGTAGATTCCTGCAAGAATATTTGACATTATAGTATATAGATTGAAATATATAGTTGTCGCATTAAAATCGAGGAAGGCAAGGTTCCAACAGAAATAGTTTTACCTAGTATTTTATTTTATATATAAAAGAATAATTTTCTAAATGGATATAGTTGTATGTGATATGTTTGTTAGGAAGTGAAATTTTATAAATATTGGTTGCAAAATAGGATTTACAAATAAAGTGAATATAAATTGGAAATTTGAGAACTTAAGTTCCGGGGTTTTGGAATTGGTTTTCAAAAATTTTGGAATATAATATTAGTATTATTTGAAAGTATTTTTGGATATAAATATTATCAATGTGATTTGAAAGAAATGTTTAAAAGGAATTTTAAAAGGAAATAAGTTCTGAACTCCCCTCTTCTATCACCGGAAAGTAATTTCGGTGATGACGGCTGCATCATCGACATTCATTTTCGAGTCTCAAGGTGGGGGAGGCCACTTAGTATCTTTACTATGCATTGGTTCGATAAACAGATTTTGATTGAAAATTTCTAAGTATGATTTGATATACAAAAGATATATATATATATATATATATATAATTTCAAAATGATTTGAAATGAACCCGGCATTTAGTTCTTAAATTTCTATAAATCAATGATTTCAATTATTGTAATGAAATGAAATCTTAACTATTTTAATAATTCGAAACTTCTAAAATGAAAAATAAGAAATTACAAGCTAAGTGATTAATGAAACTGTAAAGAAATTGGAGATTTGTAACTTGTAAATTAAAGGATAATGCAAATTAAGAAGATGTAAATTGCTGAACATTTTTGTTAACTAAACTGGATAAGATAAATTTGTATAACATTCAATTACATTCTAAAAACATATATAAAACTTACCAGAAACATTTAAAAAGTGGTAATATTAATATGAATATGTAATAGAATATTATACAAGTAAAATCTTAATAACAAAAATGCTTCAAAATGAACAAATGTTTATAAATGAAAAACTAAGATGTACAATAAATGCTACAAACATAAGTTAATGTTTTGAAATGCTAATAATTAGATTGGACAATAAAAAGTGAATATTACCTAAGTAAATGATTATAAACTTAAAAATTGATGAAATGATTCATAAATATATTTAATATTAAATGATACTATATATGAAGGAATGAATATGAATTGAAAAGTAGAAAAACTTAAGTATGAATTTATTCACTAATGAAATATTAACATCAAATGGAAATCAAGTTTATAAGTAAATAATAACTGTGAATTAAATTTGCAAAGAAACTTACATAATATTTTAAGAATTGAACTATTGATGTTCAAATAATTGAATGGAAAATAACATACGTAAGCAAATGAAGGTAAATTAATGGAAAAATGACATTGTATGAATGAAAGAAAATAAATAAAGAGTAAAAAGGAAAACAATAGAACAAACTTAAATAACATCTAAATTCTGTATTGTTTGGCTTAAGGGAGGTTTGGGAAAGGATACTTCTAATTGTTTGAGGTTGTATGAATAATCTATTAAGTAATTACCAAAGGCTATTGAGCGTATGGTACTCTTGATAGTTTATTTATCACCTTTGTACGATGAAAAGATTCTGAACATGAACAAACCATTAGTTTTGGTTGCTATGGATGTATGATGGTTTCTTTTATTTCATAGAATGGTTGTACTGCTTTTGTTTGCATATGGTTATTATATATGTTGTTTTGTTTGTGCTATTGATTTGAAACAACTAAAATATTATTCTTTTACATAATTTTAACTCTTTTGGATTATGTAAGTGAGATACAGGTTTATGGAAGCAATAACTACTGCTTTTGGTTTCATAAATAAAGTTGTTTGCCCGACAAATAGGCACATTTTCGGATTACGATTTTGCAACGATATTTTATTGTTTTTCCCATGGTTTGGAATGTTTATTTTTGAAATATGATATATTTATTGAAATTATTGATATTATTATTTTTTCGGACCAAATCACGCAAAGGAGACTCTGCTAAAAAAATTCGTAAATTTAAGACTTAGAATTTTTTTATAAAACTTGAGTTATTTTCAAATTCTTATTAAACTAAATTATGTAAATTAATTGTTTATAAATTGATTGTTTTGAATAAAAATATATTAGTTTCTTAATTCCTTCTCGCTCCTTTTCGAGGATGAAAAGTTTTGAGTGGGGGAGAATGTAACGACCCGTAATTTTTTATAATTAAAAATATTAAATTAAATAAGATTTTGAAATTTGATATTGTGATAAATTTAAAATTATGATTTATTAATGAGAAAAATAACTAGAATATGATGTAATAATGTTGTTTGAATATTATTTACAACTTTTTTAATGTAATTTCAATTAATTAAGTAGATTTGGTTATAATTGTAAATAGCGAATAAATTAAATTTTGGATTAAATGTTGGAATTATATGTTATAAATTGGAATAGGGTTATTATGGAATATGAAATCAATTAATTAGTACGTAAATTTATTAGCTTCTGTTTATAAATAATAAATTCAGAAATGTGTTTGAATTACTAATGTGTAATAATTGTTTTGATTATTATTTTATTAGTTAATTCGTTGAATTAATTTAGAAATCAATGTGAATTTAATATAATAAAATATTGCAGTTAATATGAGTTAAGATGATAACTGTAGAATATGATGTAATAAAATGTAAACTAATGTTAATTATATTCATAAGGTATTGGATGATTGAATAATAAGAGAGTAAACCGAAATAATAGAATTTGATTGAAATTAAAATATAATTAACTGGATTTTATTACAGTTGTAATCGAACACTGAAATTAGTGCAATATTTGAATATTGAATTTGACATGGAAAATATATTTTAAAAGATTATAAATTTATATGTAATCAAGAATGATAAATTTGTTAACTTTTAAATTTGGATTTAAAAGTGATTAAATCAATTTATTAATAATTTATTTAATTAACATGAAAATTAGCCATTTTGGCCACTGTCTTGGATTTCGATGAAACCAGTTTCATCGGATCCATAAGAGTGAATTATTGTAGGATTTCAAGTTTCGTAGCGATCGTACTTGTCGTTTGATAGTGCAAGCTCGAAACGGGTAAAAATCAATTAATATAATTTAAATGAATATAATCTGGTTTTAAAAGCTAACTTCTGTATAGTATGGAATTTGGATTTTAATTTAGTTCCATTAAATTTAAAAATATCGAAAACATATATTTTGATATATTGGATGACCTATTTTCGTTTCAGGAACGAAACGGGCTTTTCGGGTCGTCGTTATCGTTTCAACCCAATTCGACATGTCCATTCATTCTCATCTATCTCTGACTATATATAGGTTGTTATAAATCCTAGCAGCCATTTATTTTCTGTTGTCTGTACGTACATTTCTTTCTCATCTCCTCCTTCCTAATGGCAGACAATTCAAAACCCTAATTTCAATTTTCAAATCAAAATCAAACTTAAAAAAAATTCAAACTCCTTAAACTATGTCATATTATATATCGTTGGAAAGCTCTCGAAGAGCACAATCTACTGCATCAATTCATTTTTCGATTTGAGTCACGGTTTGGCCAGAAATCATCAATTTATCCTTGACCATCCATCCTAGGGTTTTCATTTTAACGGTGGATCTTCGTCGATAGGGCCATCGGGAAGCGCTGTTGCGTAGAGGAGGCTGAGGGCTTTCGATCCATATGGTTAGTGGTGTCAGATGGCACCTCAATTCACCACAAATTTCCGAAAAGCGTTGGTGAATGGGCTCGGTGGCGGCCAGGCTTGGAGGCGCCGGAGGTGGCCAGTTTTTGGGCGTAGGTGCGACGGAACAAGGGGAGCGTGGTGGCGAGGTCTGATCGAAGGGAAAAGGTGCAAGGTAGTGGCGTTTTGGATGAGAAGGTGACGGTGGTGGTAGGGTTAGGTGCTCGTGCGGTAGCTATCGAGATCGTGCGTTCGTACGAGGGTTTCAGAGAGGTAGAATTACATAAATGCCCTTGTTTTAATTCAATTTACATTTTTAAATTTCAATCGTTCTAACCTCCATAACTTTTGCATACGAACTCGGATTTGCGTGCGGTTTCTTCCGTTGCGATCGTGTTGAAATTCCAGACAATATAAAGTGGTTTAGCTGCATTCTACGATCGTTGGATTTTGGGCTTTATTTGGATTTTAAATCGACAATAAA
Source organism: Allium fistulosum (assembly GCA_030737815.1). Lineage (NCBI taxonomy): Eukaryota > Viridiplantae > Streptophyta > Magnoliopsida > Asparagales > Amaryllidaceae > Allium > Allium fistulosum. The sequence goes on along the minus strand of CM060905.1, from coordinate 296,408,983 downwards.
TCAAAGGTGAGTGATTTAACCCACTCACAAATACTAAACTATCTTATGTTAGTTAAATTAAATTTAAGATGTGATAAAAATATTTTTGATTGATGTTTGATAGTTTAATTTGACAGTTTAAATTGAAATTTGAATTTTAGAATTTAATTTCCATTTAAATTTAATATTGAATTTAAATTTTTAGTTAAATACCAAATAATGATAACCAGTTAATTGTTGTGATTTATTGGTTGATTTGAATGATGATTGTGATGGATGCTTAATTGTTGACATTTTGGATGATTTGATGTTATGTTTATTTTATATGTTGTTATCACACTGTAAGTTCCCTTAGTTATTGCTAGGAAAATCACTATGGGTTGAAATGATACATACCCGAACGATCTTATAGATTAGGGAAAAATCGTTATGGGTTGAAATGATAAACCCGAGCGATTTTATGGATTTGGAAAATTATGATTCGGGATATGGGTTGAAATGATATATATCCGGAAATTTAAATTTATTGCATGTTGAAATGATAAATATCCGTATCACTTTGCCATAGAATAGAAAATTATATACGGACACCGGATTGGTTAAATTAAATTATTTAAAATGTTGAATTGGATTTTTGATTAAATGTTATTGATTTAAAGGAAATAAATTATAGATTTATGTAAATTTAATTATTTTCTAATTCAAGCTTTGAAAGTTGAAATTGAAATGGTAAAAAAAAGAAATTGTTTAGGAATCAAATTGGGAATGTAAAGTTAGAATCGATATATGAATTTAATTCAAAAATTTGAATTATTTTGAAGATTTGGATCTTAAAATTTAACAATGAAGTTAAATTTGATTTGAGTGGTTTAAATAAGTAAATTGAAATTGGGCTTGAAATTGATATGAATTGAAATTGTTTAAAATAAGAAAGGAATTGAATTTAAATCATTAACTGAATTATTGAATCGAAATCGAAGTTAAAAATGAATGTTTCGAAAATTGAAGTATTTCGAATTGAAATTGAAATCACATTAATTTGGAACTAAATCGAAATTGAGTCATTTGAATTGAAAGATTAAAATTGAGTTTTGTTGATTTGAAATCTGGATATGGTCCAAATTTTTTGAAATGGAAGAAATAGTTTGATTAGATACTGTTTTCAAAATAAATTATTTTAATATAAACTGTTTAAAATCTATTATTTAAAATTTCAGATTATTTAGATTTTCAAAACTATTTTACTATATAAACCATTTCCAATACTCAAACCATTTTATATTAAAATCTATTTTTAACTGTTTTAAAATCCTTAAACTATTTAAACTATTAAAACTATTTTAAACTATTTATAACTATCCAAACTATTTTCTAAGATTCAAACTGTGCAATGGTTGAATTGTTTATATTTAAATCCTTGTTTAAAGGCGAATGTGGTTAAATGATGTTATAACCTACGTTGGAATTTAAAATGATATTTTCTAGTGAAATGACATATTTTGAGTAAATATGATGGTTTTGAAATGATGGATATTTTGAATTGAATATGATATTTTGATATCAAATATGAATCAGTTTTGAAAATGTAAAAGTACCAACCAGTGTGAAATAAGAATTTGGTCGTTAAAGAGACCGGGATCGGATATTATCATACTCTTTGCCAATACCGAAAACCACTTTAACAACTGTGCACGTGGTGGAGAAATCCAGAACGAAGTACAATGGTTTGGCGAACGTTGCTGGAATGAAGTAAGAGAACGATGATGGCTAGCCTTGACTTTCGAGTCGTAATTAAAATGACTAAAACATGAGCTATACCAGTCCAAGTGAGGTCACTACCCCTATCGGGCACATTTCTTCGAAACCATATCTATTACTTTGTGATTTGATTGGTGGTCACCCTCGATTTTTTATTATGGGAGTATGTCTCGAGGTGGGCGGTAGTAGTTGCTATGCGTTACCACTAGTCTAGGAGTGCAAAACGGTAGAATCCTACCTTGGGCATTGTCTCGCATGCCTTGTCATATTTATCCTGATCGAGCCCATTACGACTTTGGTTTTTATCGTACCTATAGAGTGCTCCCTGAGTAATCCATCGGTTTGGTGAAGCTTATGGTATCTGTATAGACTACGGTATTTATATAAAAATGTGTTAAGGGGATATGGGTAACACCTTAATGCTATTTTAGTACTTTACTTTACTGTATACATATTATTATAGCGTATTGTATTATATATGTAGATGGTTTAACGGATCCTTAGGAGATGGAATCCCGAACATCTCTTAAGTTATTGCATGCACGTTATACACTAGATATGAGATGTAAAATCCCATAAACATCTCTGAAACCGTTACACTCATATTTTCTTATTTTGATTTAACTTACATAAGATCTTTTAGTTCTTACTCGAGTGTTTTGTCTTTTCATTACGCTCGGGTCAGTCTGAGCTTTTCAGTGTATTGAAGACCATTTTATTTTGGAGGATGAAGACGGAGTGTAACAACCCTGTATTTTGTAATTATTTTAAATTGAATTTCCTGATTTAAAATCTTTATTTTATTTATTAAAATGGATAAATTTTCCTGAAATGTGAATTTTTGTCAATGTGGTCAAACTTTGACTTTTAATTTAAAATTTTAAAAGTTTGAAATTTTGAATTTTATCTTTTATTATGAAAGTAAATAAAAGGTTAAGAATACTGCTTTTCGTTTCGTTGAAATCTGATTTATATTGTGAAAGTTATGCCTTTTACACTATTGGATGTAATTTGTTGTATTTAACAAAATTGTTATTTTAATTTTATATAAATAATATTTTGTTGTCATGTCATGTTCTAATTTATGTTTACATGTGTAACATGATGATATGTATGTATATTTTAATTTTAAAACATTTTAAAAAGTGTAATTGAAATCTTCTAATGTCAGTTGTATTTTGTTTATAATTTTTAATTTCTAGTTTCAATTAATTATAGTAATTCTTTATTTATTTTTCTATTTTCTTAAATCCTTATTTTATTTTCATTTCCACTTTATTTTTTTCAGCATTTATTTTATTTACTTTGTTTAGAAGGGATGTTATAACTTTCCAAAGTAATTGCATTTTGTTTGAAATTTTAAGTCTAGTTTTAATATATATATGTTATTGATTTTAAAGGCATATCTTTAAAAGGTATTTGTTTAACGTTATTGTATTAATTGGTTTGTGAAAGCTTCTTGTATACACCTTTCTTAATATATAGGTAACACATCAATTAGAATACGTTATCTATTTTTAAATGGAGGCATACGTTACGTTTTGATTTATTACCTCTTTAGCTTTCCATCCATTGATTTCATACCATAACTCCTCAATATTTTGGCCGTTCATTCCTTATTTGTTAGCGTAAGTATTTATTCCTTTCTTTCAAGTGAAAACACTTTCTCATCCATAAATTTGCAGCCATCATTTCAGATCTGAAAATAGGTAATGGCTTCTCTCCTCTTTTCTACGTTTTCTTCTTCTTTTCCTATTGATTTTCCTATTTTTTAGCCTTGATTCCCTCTTGCTTTGCTCGGCCTTAGACTCCACCATCACCTCCGACCACCACACCACCTCTTTCCCACATCATCCAGACCAAAGCCTCCATCACCTCTGTCCAATTCAGGCCGTGACCTCCCCTTGACCCAAAACTCCACAAAAATAATGCATAAACACCAAAACTATGTCATAGCCAAGCCTAGTTCAACTTCCACCTTCATTTGTAACTTCGGCCACCACCATAGCCACCACCACCAGCAAGTGATCCACCTTTAGACATCACTTTCCCCTTTGTCCAGATCTGTAGCAGCCTTTGACCGAGTCTATAGACCCCTTTGGTCGAGTCTAGATGCATCCAAACTCCATTGTTTGCCTTGTCTATTTGCCTTCTCTACTTGTAAACCCTACCCCTTCATATTCTCCTTGTAACCATGCATTTGTGAACCAAAACCTGACCCTTTGCACCTTAAACCATGTTGTGGCTGAACCTATAAAGCCTTATGGTCGAGCAAAGTTGAGTGGAGATCAAGCAAAAATGGTTTAAAAGCTTTGTGTAGTCAATCGTCTATTTCTATTTCAATTTGTTTCCATATATTCTTTTGTATTATATTCATATTTATATCTTGCTTTGTTTATTTTGTGAATACAAGATTTACATCTTGGCTCTCTCTCCATCCAAATCAAAAATCATGCTTTCGTGCTTTCCGAATTTCTGTTTGTGTGTTTTGTTTGCGAACTCCAACTTTATAGAGGTGAGTATTCACTCATGACATTTATACTTATATAATTTGTGAAGTGACAACAAGTGAATGTGTAGAGACTGTTATATCATGTTATACTTGTCTGTGATGTAAATTATATTATGTTAAACCCTGTTATTAACTTGTTACATCATCTGTTATATTTTATCTTATTTTATTGTTTATTTTATATTCTGTTCTCACACTGCAAGTTCCCTGTAGAATAGAATCACTATGGATTGAAATGATACATACCCGAACGAACTTTAGAATAGGGAAAGATCGTTATGGGCTAAAATGATAAGCCTGAGCGATTTTTATTTATTTTAATTACTTGGGATTGCAGGTTTGAAATGATAGAACTTGGATTTTCTTTGTAAATGACGGATTGAAATGATATATTATCCGTATCACTTGACCTAGGTTAGAAAATATTATACAGACCCATGGTTATTATATATATATATATATATATTAAGTTTTTATGTATTATTTTTTTTAAATGAGAAATATGATATTTTGATTTTAAATTGAATTTAAAATGATTTAATAAAGTGTTAATGATTTTTCTATGTATTAAAAATGTTAAATAAATGAATGGAAAAATTTGTGATTTGAAATAAAACTTAATTTGGAAATTTTAAATAATATGTAAGTTAAAAATGTCCATTTGATATGTAATTTTAATTAATGGGAGATTGATTAAGACAATAAATGCTCTTTATTGTGAAAATAAAATGTATGTTAAAAATGAACATTTGACATGTAATTTTAATTAATGGGATATTGATTAAGACAATAAATGCTCTTTATTGTGAAAATAAAAGGGGATTTTCACTTCAAGGACTTATTTGTGCAGGTAATAAGTTTTAAGGACACTATTTCTAAAAAATTAGTTTTAAGGACATTTTACAGGAAAAAGATAAAAGAATTTATCATTTTCAGTTATACAGAAATAATGATAAAAAGATTTATCATTTTCCTGTATAACTTAAAAAGATAAATGAATTTATCATTATCCTGTAAATTGTCCTTAAAACTAATTATTTAAAAGTGTTGTCCTTAAAACTTATTACCTTGAAAATAGAAGCCCTTCAACATAATTTCCACAAAATAAAATGTATGTTAAAAATGAACATTTGACATGTAATTTTAATTAATGTGATATTGATTAAGACAATAAATGCTCTTTATTGTGAAAATAAAATGTATGTTAAAAATGAACATTTGACATGTAATTTTAATTAAAGGGATATTGATTAAGACAATAAATGCTCTTTATTGTGAAAATAAAATGTATGTTAAAAATGAACATTTGACATGTAATTTTAATTAATGTGATATTGATTAAGACAATAAATGCTCTTTATTGTGAAAATAAAATGTAAGTTAAAAATATACATTTCACATGTAATTTTAATTAATGGGATATTGATTAAGACAATAAATGTAATTTTAATTAATGGGATATTGATTAAGACAATAAATGCTCTTTATTGTGAAAATAAAATGTACGTTAAAAATGAACATTTGACATGTAATTTTAATTAATGTGATATTGATTAAGGCAATAAATGCTCTTTATTGTGAAAATAAAATATAGGTAAAAAATATACATTTGACATGTAATTTTAATTAATGGGAGATTGAATAAGACAATTAATGCTCTTTATTGTGAAAATAAAATGTATGTTAAAAATGAACATTTGACATGTAATTTTAGTTAATGTAATATTGATTAAAACAATAAATGTTCCTTACTGTAATAATGAAATGCAAGTTAATAATATAATTTAACTTAACATAAGGAATTTCAACTTTAAATGGGAAATTACAGTAATTAAGTTTATTTAACTTAAAAGCATGGTTTATTTAATATCCGAATGAATTAATTAGTGTAATAAAATAGAAGTGATATAATAACTATGGTAAAAATTGTAAGTATATAAACATTTGGATTATATAATATGGTAAAGTGGAAAGTATTACATTCCATAATGCTATGATTTCTTAAATATTACATTTCAAAAACGCTATGATCCCTTAAGGTTACATTTCCAACTTGCTATGATTTCTTAAGTATCGCTTCTCCAAAATGCTATGATGACCTAAGGTTATGTTTTCGAAATGTCATTATTTCTAAAATGTAATGTTTCAAATTGCTATGGTTATAAAAGTTACATTTTAGAGTGCTATGGGTTTTAAATTATTATGGTTTCACAGTGTTATAATTAAATGTTTAATTTTGGAAGTGGATATGAAAATTTGGTTTTGAAAGTATATACTGTTTTGAAAATAAATATCCATGGGTAATAATAACGATTGGTTGTTAAAGAGACCGGGATCGGATATGGACATACTCTCTGTCGATACCGAAAACCACTTTAACAACTGTGTACGCGGTGGAGTTTCCAGAATGAAGTAGGATGGTGGCGACGATCCTAAGGTATATGCGTGGACCCAACTCCCGTGAGTTGGCATAAGGTGGCTAAAACAGGAGCGATCTCGGGCTAATGAGGTAGCACCTCTTATCGGATGCATTTCTTCGATACCATTCAATCACTTTGTGATTGATTGGGTGCACCCCTTGATTTAGGAGTGTTGTTCGAGGTGGAGCGGTAGTGGCTGCTATGCGTTTCCATCAGCCCGTGTGCGTAATTGGTATATCTACCCTGGCATTGCCTTTTGTGCCGTGTCACCTACCATACCGAGCTTTACTACGAGTTGCGATTTCTCCCGTAGCCTGTGGAGTATCAAGGGTAGCCCCCATTTTGGGAGTATGCTAATACTGGATAGACTACTGGGACTATTACGTGTTAAGGTGGAAAATGTAAAACCTTAATGCTATTTAAAAGTATGTTTATTTTATATTAGACATTATTATAATAGCGAACATTACTACATAGTAGATAGTTTAACGGATCCTTAAAGAATGGGCGATCCCAAGCATTCTTTAAGTTACTTGTACCTTTATTACAGTTCGCTTGAGTTGGTTTACATCGTATAAGTATGTATGTCCTGACTCGAGTTTTTGTGTTTTGCTTTACGCTCGGGTCAGACTGAGTGATACAGCATTCGAGACTCACCTTTGGAGTTGGAGCTTTTCTTGGAGATCCAGCTATTTATTTCGCTTTCAGTTATCCAGTTGATTCCAGTGGTGTATTCTGATTTATACTTGATTATCCTATTGAGACTTCTATTCTATCTTTATTACTTCTATTGTATCTTGATTACTTCTGTTGTATCTTGTTAACTCTGATGTATATATAGTAGCTTCATGAACTACTATTTCTTGCTTCCGCTGCATTATTATATTACTCTGTGTCTATGATCTGTGATTATTTATTTACTGTATATGATGAGTTTGCCAAATTTTTATTTACAACGCGGTATTTTGAGCAATTCAAGTCCGACATGTGCGGATGCGAATGGTTGAAAATATCGGGTCGTTACACGGAGATTAGTCTACTATTTATTATATTATTCCACTGCATCATGTTGTTCCGCTGCATTATTTATTTATTTCTGCTGTATGTATAACTTTGATTCTATTGTAAAAGTGTAATCAAATGTTATTTGTAAAACAGCTTCATGAACTGTTTATTTGATTATTATATTTTTTTCATTCCGCTGTGAGATTATATGTTTTGTTTTTCTTCTTTTCTTTTATTTTCTTATTTACCCCATTAACAATCCTCTCTTTTGAATGGTTTGAGTTGACATGTGTGGTTTATTGTCGATTTAAACCGTCCAAAATGGTGGGTCGTTACACTTTCTCAAATAGATCTTGTCCCCTGTACAAGTACATGCTGTACATGTCCAACCACAGTCAATCCTTCACCTTGCCCTATCTGCATCGTTACTCAACGGAATCACGAACCGACTTCGCCATTGCGTTTCTCCACTAGATCCCGACTCGCTAGCACTTGCGACATCACCTCCGCTTCCCCTAGGAAAATCGCAACCTCAACCCCCTCCTCACGTCCGTAGACAAATCGGAATACCCAATAGACCATAGCACCTTACCAAAGTTCATATTTCCATCCTATTTCGCACCACAAACTCCAATTCGAACTCGATTTCACCAAACTCCTCCTATATCAACCTAAAAAGCTAACCCTAGCTTCATAGTAATTTTCGATAACCCCTAAACAACGACTGAACTACATTATACCCATATAGAATTGTAGATCCCTCCACCACGGATTCAAAGATACTAGTTTTATTATAGGTGAGTACTCGAATTGATCTTGATTTTTAAATGGGGGCGTTAGATTTTCGTTCACTGGAATGATAAAAATAGGCAAAAAGTGGGAAAGAAAATTGAAAGAGAAAAAAAGAAAATGACTTAAGTGTTGGCTTTGATTTCATTTTTACAAACAAACTCAACTATATCGCTTCAATCGGAAGCAACCCTTACATTTCAAGTTAAATTTTTTTTCCAACCAATCATCAAATCACCATCTAGTCAAGTTGAAATTTTTTGAATTTTGAATTGATTTTAAAAGTGTTTTAAAAATAGAGTTTTGCGGTACTTTACTACTGTAACAACCCGTAAATTCTGTAATATTTTAAATGGAATTTTTATTGAAAACTTTGATTTAAATTAATTTAAAATAGATAGATTTGGAATTTTAATGTATAATTTTGGGATTTGATGCAAATTATTTTTCCAAATTAAATAAAATAAAGATTTTTCTGAAAATTTAAATTTTGGTCAACTTTGGTCAAATTTTGACTTCCTGTTGAAAATTTGAAATTTGAAATTGTATTCTTTTTTTATGAAGCTGGATTTAATTCTAACCTTTTTTCTGCTTTTCGTTTCGTAAAATTCTGATTTTTACTTCTCCAAATTTGCAGTTTTCAGTGTATTACACGCAATTGCTTTCATATTTATTTTCTCTTGTATTATTGGGCTTAGACTAATGGGCTAGGGTATTCTAAAAGAAACCTGTAGTGTCTGTTCATTTGAAAAGGCATCAGTTGAGAAACAAAGTACGTACAAATTTATTTTCTGCCTTCTCATTTCTCATTTCTCATCTCCTGCTCAGAAACAAATTACAGTAAGTTCTTCTTCCCCTTTCTCAAATTTTTCTCTATATTTTCTCTAAATTTTTCCTCCTTCCTCCTCCTAATTTCGGCCATGCTTGTCACCACCTCCACCTCCTCTTTTCTCCAACCAAAACCTACCTCCTCCTCTCCATAATCATCACTTTTCCACCATCCAAACCCTTGTTTTGCCTAGACCATGACCACCACTTCCCAAACCCTAGACCGAACCACCTTTCCCCCTTTCTCCTTTAATTAATTCGGCCATCACCACCATCCACCTCTCCAATTGCCTAACCCTAGTCGTGACCTTCACAAACCCAAACCCTAGCCTTACCGTAACTTCATGTGGCCGAGCCTATTTGCCCCTTAGGCTAGCCCTCTAATGTATTTTACAAGATATAATTTTCTACTTTTATTTTCCTACGTAAATTTATTTATTTACATATGTATTTTATTTATTTTTCTAAGTTTTGGATTTGGATTCTCCTCCCAATCAAGCTTGTTCGTGATTGTCCGGCTTATTCGTAGTTGTTGTGTTTGTTTGGAACCTTTATCTAGCTAAAGAAGGTGAGTAATCACGCTTGACTACATACTTATATTTTGGTGAATTGATGCCATTTGAATTGTATGGATATGTATATGCAAGTTTGTAATTTTATTTATGTTTATATCATGTTATTCCACCTGATGTTATACCTGTTATTATCATATGCCATGATATGTTATTTATTATTCTGTTTATTTCATATTCTGTTCTCACACTGCAAGTTCCTTCACTATGGGTTGAAATGATACATACCCGAACGGTCTTTAGATTAAGGAATATTGTTATGGGCTGAAATGATAGGCCTGAGCAATTTTTATTTGACTTGGAATTGCGGGTTTAAATGATATAAACCTGGGAATTTAATAATTTCAGATTGAAATGATACATATCTGTATCACTTGACCATAGGTTAGAAAAGTTTATACAGACCCGTGGTTGGTTTTAAAATATTTTTCTAAAAACTATTAAGTATTTTGGGTTTTACTATATGGATTTCAACTAAAATTTTGATGTAATGATTGCTATAAAATTTTATACATTGATTTTGCATGTGTTGAATTTTTTTTATAAGAAATAATTGGTTGGAAATGTAATTTTTGGAATCTAATTTATAATATGAAGGTTAACTGAAATTTAATAATCCAATTTGACTTAATAAGGGTATTTTATTCTAACCTAGAATTGTAAGTTAATAATGTACTATAACATGTAAGTGCTAATTAATGTAATGGTACAACTTGGGTAATAAATGTAATGAATGCTCTTTATTGGAATAATAAATTGTAAGTTAATAATGTATTGTAACATGTAAGTGCTAATTAATGTAATGGTATAATTTGGGTAATAAATATAATGAATGCTCTTTGTTGTAATAATAAATTGTAAGTTAAAACGTACATTTGACATATAAGTTTTAATTTATGTAATATTGGTTAAAATGATAAATACTCTTTATTAGAATAAAAATGTAAGTTAAACATACATTTGACATGTAAATTATAATTTATGTAATATTGGTTAAAATGATAAATGCTCTTTATTGTGATAAAAATGTAAGTTTTATTTAATGTAATATTGATTAAAATGATTAATGCTCTTTATTGTAATAAAAATGTAAGTTAAAACATACATGTGACATGTTAGTTTTAGTTAATGTAATATTGATTAAAATAGTAAATGTTCTTTACTGTAATAATAAAATGTAAGTTAATAATATACTTTTAACTTAACATAAGGAAATTCAGCTTTAAATTGGAAATTTCAGTAATAAAGTTTATTTAACTAAAAGCATGGTTTAGTTAATGTCCAAATGAATTAATTAGTGTAATAAAATAGAAATGATAAATAACTATGTTAAAAATTGTCAGTATATAAATATTTTGATTTTATGAAATGTTAAAGTGGGAGGTATTACATTCCAAAAATGCTATGATTCCTTAAGGTTACATTTCCAAAATGCTATGATTTCTTAAGTTTCACTTTTCCAAAAATTCTATGATGACTTAAGGTTATGTTTTCAGAATGCTACTACTTCTAAAATGTAATGTTTTCGAATTGCTATGATTTTAAAGGTTGCATATTTAAAGTGCTACAGTTTCTAAATTTTTATGATTTCGCAGTGTTATAATTAAATCTATAAATTTTGAAAGTGTTACAACTTTTGAGTGAACATTATTTTGAAAGAATAATGATTTTTGATTTATGTGATTTTGAAATGAATATGTTTTGATATGAAATATAAACCATTTGGAATTGAAATAACCACGGGTTATAATAACGTTGGTGATGCAGCAGCGGAATAAAAAATTGATGATTCTGTGAAAATAGTAGTCGATGGAATGAAGAATACTGAATGGCCCAAATTCGTTGATCCGAAGATACCGAATTCTAGCTATCCTAAACACGTTGATAGCGCACTATGCCATGTTTAAAGATCTACGATTCTTCGTACGTTGATCTAGCGCACTAGATACCGTGAATCGGCTTCAGTAGTCGTTGAATCGAGCGCACTCGATTATCCGAAAGTGGAGATAGGAGATCACACTCAACTACCAATTTGGTGAATGCACAAAGCTAACAAAACAAAAGTTTTTATTCAAAAATCAACAACCATTACAAATGGCACCACCGGCCTATTTATAGAAGTTACAACTCAATATTGAAATCTGTACAACACCTAGGTCGTTGCCGACCTAACAACACCACACGACTCAACTTAGATGACTTAACACACATGCCGACCTACGACTTAAAGAGAGAAAAAAATACAAACACATTACAACACAGTATCATCGACATACGACCTAGACACAAACGACTTATCACTTCACAGCAAAGGAGTCTTCACGCGACTTAAAGACAATGTGGCTCGCGACTTATTCTTGATCGACTTAAAAACAAGGCAGTGACTTACCGAGTTAACTCTTGAGCGACTTAAGAAAAACGGCCGGTGTAAGTTAGGTCGTTCGCGACCTAATGAAGCGCATGAGTTAGGTCGTAGCCGACATAAAGATCTGGAACGACTTAAGATCCTGCGACCTAAGCAGTTAAGTCGTAACTTGTTAGCTATGAGTCACGAATTATCATAGGTCGTTGATCCACCTTCTCCCGCATAACTCGCATCCTCTGTTCCCCTGTTAGGTCGTGGTCGACCTAAAACTTCTTCCTTAGGTCGTTCGTGCGTCTCTTCCTTTAACTCGTGAACTCGTTCTTCGTTAGGTCGTTCGTGCGCCTGTTCCTTTAACTCGTCGACTCGTTTGCATGCCTTAACTCTGCAGTTGACTCGTGAGCGACCTATAGGTTCCTTAGGTCGTGAACGACCTAAAACTTCACTAGGTCGTGAACGACCTAAAATTCTGGAACGACTTACATCAGAAGCAGATCGCGCTGCATCATCCTCCCCTGTTGACAAAAATTCGACCTCGAATTTGCACTGTCTTCTTCCACAATAGTCTCATTTCCATGATACGGAATCAAATATCTGACATTGAAAACATCAGACGTATGAACATCATCCAGCAATCTCAACTGATATGCATTCTCATTGATTTTCTTCAAAATTTCCACTGGACTGATTTTTCGAGCTTTCAATTTATTGTACGTTCCTACTGAAAAATGATCCTTCGTTAGTACATCATATACTAAATCTCCTTCATTAAATTCAACGCTTCTTCGCTTCAAATCCGCAGATCGTTTATACTTTTCATTTGCTTTCTCCAATCGTTCCTGAACGATTTTATGACATTCTGCCAATCCATCAATGAAATCAACAACCCGTTTAACTGTCCCCTTCGGTTGTGGTACTGTTGTCAAATCCAATGGACCCTTCGGACTAACTGAGTATACAACTTGAAACGGATTGAAACCCATACTACGGTTAACAGCGTGATTATGTGCAAACTCTGCCTAACATAATTTCATATCCCAACTCTTCAAGTTATCCTGCACAAGACATCGTAACAAATTTCCCAATGATCTGTTTACCACTTCCGTCTGCCCATCTGTTTGCGGATGATAGGCGCTACTAAAATTCAGCTTCGTTCCAACCCTCTTCCACAAACTTAACCAGAAATGGCTTAGAAATCTAGTATCCCGATCTGAAACAATAGATTCAGGTAGCCCATGTAATCGATACACCTCTTTAAAGAATAATTCGGCAACACGGACGGCATCAGCTGTCTTCTTACAAGCGATAAAATGTGCCATTTTGGAAAATCTATCCACCACAACGAATATAGAATCATTCCCCCTTTGAGTTCTAGGCAAACCCAAAAAAATCCATGCTGATATCAATCCATGGTTTAATAGGCACAGGTAATGGCATATACAATCCCGCATTCGTCGCTGTTCCCTTCAAAATTTGACAGATATGACATCTCTCCACCATTCTTTCAACTTCTCTTCTTATAGTAGGCCAGAAATATGATTGTGAAACCAATTGTAATGTACGGTCTCTCCCCACATGACCTTCCTCATGCAACTCCTTCACAATCTTCATTCGTAAGCTGCACTCCGGTATACATAATCGATTTCCTTTAAAAAGAAAACCATTCACCATTACAAACTCATCCGTCTTCCCCTCCTTGACTTCGTCTACATACCTCGCAAAGTAAGAATCATCAACAAATAATTCTGGCAACACATCAAACCCTGTCACTTCAACCTTCATTGTAGTCAACACATGATTCCTTCTGCTCAATGCATCTGCCACTCTGTTCGTAATTCCCGATTTATGCTTCACCACAAACGTAAATTGTTGTAATTATGCAATCCACGAAGCATGTCTAGCAGCAATCTTGTCCTGTCCCTGCATATGCTTCAATGCCTCATGATCATTATATAAAACAAATTCTTTATGAAACAAATAATGTCTCCAATGTTTGATAGCTTGCACGATAGCATAAAATTCCATATCATATGTACTATATCTCATCTTTGCTCCTGATAGCTTCTCACTGAAATATGCAATAGGACGACCTTTCTGACTCAACACCCCTCCAATTCCAACCTTTGATACATCAGTATGTAATTCAAACAATAACTGAAAATCTGGCAACACTAGAATTGGTGCTATCGTCAAAAGTTCTTTGATTCTCTCAAAAGCAACCCTGGCTTCCTCTGACCATAAGAATTGTTTCCCCTTCATACAATCAGTCACTGGTGCCATCACGATACTGAAGTGTGGGATGAACCTTCGGTAGAATGATGCCAAACCATGAAAGCTTCTAACTTCTGTAATCGTCTTGGGTTGTGGCCAATTTCTAATTGCTTCCACTTAATTCTGATCCACTTGTATACCTCCTCCTGATATAACATACCCCAAAAATAAAACACTATGCGTCATGAACACGCATTTCTTTGTTGCAGCATAAAACTGTTACTGTCGCAGTATCATCAACACTTCCCTCAGATGTTGCAAGTGTTCCTCTGAGCTTCGGCTGTATATCAGTATATCATCAAAATACACCACCACGAACTTTCCGATAAATGGTCTAAAGATTTGATTCATCACCCGCATAAATGTACTCGGTGCATTCGAAAGACCAAACGGCATGACCAGCCATTCATATAATCCTTCTCTCGTCTTGAATGCTGTCTTCCACTCATCCCCTGGTCTGATTCGAATTTGATGATAACCACTCTTCAAGTCAATCTTCGAAAAGATAGTAGCCCCGCTCAACTGATCCAACAAATCATCAAGCCTCGGCATCGGAAATCTGTATCTGACAGTAATTTATTCAGTGCCCGACTATCAGTGCACATCCTCAACGTCCCATCCTTCTTTGGTACTAACAAAGCTGGCACCGCACAAGGACTTAAACTTTCCTGCACACGCCCATGTTCAAGCAATTCTTCCACTTGCCTTCTCAACTCCTCATGTTCTTTTGGACTCATTCTGTAGTGTGGTCTATGTGGCAACACAGCACTTGGAACAAGATCAATTTGATGTTGAATGTCTCTCAACGGCGGTAACTCCGTTGGTAGCTCTTCAGGAAATACATCGTCAAACTCTCCCAGCACTGGCTTTACTTCCTCAGGAATCTTAACCACTTCATGACTCTCACGTCCAATTAACAAGAATACTTCAGGCTCCTCTTCTACCTCCTTAACAAACTCTTTCAATGATAACAAAGTTTTTAGCTCTTCAATCTCCTCCAACTTGTTTTCTTCTTGTTGTCGCTTCTTAGGAATCAAAGTGATTTTAGTTCCTTCAAACATAAAACTGTAACTGTTAGTACGTCCATCATGTTGCACAGCCCTATCATATTGCCACGGTCTCCCCAGCAACAGATGACATACGTCCATGTCCACAACATCACACCAAATTTCATCCTTGTATTTCTTCCCAATTGAAAAATTAACATAAGCCCTTCGTCCAACTTTCACCTCCCCACCTTTCCTCAACCAAGCTAACTTGTAAGGTTTCAGATGCTTCTTTGTCTTCAATGATAACTTCTTCACAGCTTCTGTAGAGATAATATTATCACAGCTTCCCGCATCGATGACAAACTTGCAAACCCTTCCTAAGATAGTGCATGTTGATTGAAAGATGTTACTCCTAAACCAGCTAGTTTCCTCCTCCTGTTTTGGTGTTAAACACGACCTTTTCATCATCAATGAATACCCTTCGTCTCCCGACACATTCTCTTCCTCCTCATCATGTAATGAATTAGAACATTCAGCTTCTACCTTATCTTCCTCTGCCTCAGCAATCATAGTTCTCTTCTTCGGTTTTGGACATTCGCTGCTCTTGTGACCCACTTCTTGACAATTATAGCATTTGAAATTAGTGTTGACCTTTGGCTTAGCCACTTCATGAACAACAGGCTTATTCGATGCCTTAGGAACATTAGAACTACTACTCGCTCCTTTGTTCTGCCCTGTAAAACTTGGAAACACACCTCCCCCACGTCGTCCTTGTTTCTCCCAAGCCAACGCCTTTTGATGTGCTTCTGCCACAGATCTAGGGTCGAACATGTTCACCATATCCTGGATTTGTGTTCTAAGTCCACCCACAAACCTCGCGGTCAATTGTTCTTCTATTTCCATAATATCATTTCGATCAATCAGCTGGTAGAACTCATCTGCATAGTCAGTAACTGCCTTTGTCCCTTGCCTCAGGTTTTGTAATCTCTGATACATTAATGATTGGTAATTGTAAGGTAAGAAAGTAGCCTTCATCAATTTCTTCATCTTTTCCCAAGCTACAATCCTTGACTTCCCCATCTGTTCTCTAGTAAGTTTGGTTTGCTGCCACCATGCCATAGCTCTCCCCCTCAACCTAGTAGCAACCAACTTTACTTTACGATCCTCCGGAACCTCCTTGAAGTCAAATATTTCTTCAACATATGCTAACCAATCAAGAAATTCCTCAGCTTGCATACCACCCTTAAATTCTGATATTTCAGTCTTCATCCCAGATTCCCACTTGTGATCATACTCTGACTGATTCCTTCCTTATCCTCGTCCTCGTCCATGAACGCTACCACCATCAAACTCCTCCTCGAAATCTGATGTATACCAATGTCGATCCTGACCACCAATATCTCTACTACCTTCCCGTCTTCCACCAACATCCCTTCTCTCTACATTCCTTCGATCTCGATCATTCACAATCCTCTCACGTCTTCGATCATCATCATTTCTATAACAATCTCGACTCATACTTCTATGATCATTATCAACACTTCTTTCTCGATTGCAATGTGGTGAGACTCTACTTCCTCCAGGGTTAGATTCAAGTGAAACCCTTCTCCGATTTTGATTCATATCATTCATCAATTTCTCTAACCTTCCAATACCTTCATCTAACTTCTCGTTGAATTTGTTACTTATGCATTGTTCCATTTGCTCGACATCTTGCCTTTTGTACAAATCTTCAATGTTTTGATGTCGATTAGCTCTCCTTGGCGGCATGATTCAAAATTTTCACAAACACTTCAATATACCAAATGATGAACACGGCCTTCACTTGCTCTCGGCTCTAACTTCAAATTTCAAACACCTTTCAAACTTAGATCCAAAATGATACGGATCGAAAACTCCAAATTTGTTGCAACTTGCGATGAACAACCAACTCCTCAAACTCTTCGAATAAATTGGCTCCAAGACTCGGCTTAGCTATGATTGGCTAAGTCTAGCTCCGATACCAAATAATGCAGCAGTGGAATAACAAATTGATGATTCTGTGAAAATAGCAGTCGATGGAATGAAGAATACTGAATGGCCCAAATTCATTGATCCGAAGATACCGAATTCTAGCTATACCAAACACGTTGATAGCGCACTATGCCGTGTTTAAAGATCTACGATTCTTCGTACGTTGATCTAGTGCACTAGATACCGTGAATCGGCTTCAGCAATCGTTGAATCGAGTGCACTCGATTATCCGAAAGTGGAGATAGGAGATCACACTCAACTACCAATTTGGTGAAAGCACAAAGCTAACAAAACAAAAGTTTTTATTCAAAAATCAACAACCATTACAAATGGCACCACCGGCCTATTTATAGAAGTTACAACTCAACACTGAAATCTGTACAACACCTAGGTCGTTGCCGACCTAACAACACCACACGACTCAACTTAGCTGACTTAACACACGTGCCGACCTACGACTTAAACAGATAAAAAAATACAAACACATTACAACACAGTATCATCGACATACGACCTAGACACAAACGACTTATCACTTCATAGCAAAGGAGTCTTCACGCGACTTAAAGACAATGTGGCTCGCGACTTATTCTTGATCGACTTAAAAACAAGGCAGCGACTTACTGAGTTAACTCTTGAGCGACTTCAGAAAAACGGCCGGTGTAAGTTAGGTCGTTCGCGACCTAATGAAGCGCATGAGTTAGGTCATAGCCGACATAAAGATCTGGAACGACTTAAGATCTTGCGACCTAAGCAGTTAAGTCGTAACTTGTTAGCTATGAGTCACGAATTATCATAGGTCGCTGATCCACCTTCTCCCGCATAACTCGCATCCTCTGTTCCCGTGTTAGGTCGTGGTCAACCTAAAACTTCTTCCTTAGGTCGTTTGTGCGTCTCTTCCTTTAACTCGTGAACTCATTCTTTGTTAGGTCGTTCGTGCGCATGTTCCTTTAACTCGTCGACTCATTTGCATGCCTTAACTCGGCAGTTGACTCGTGAGTGACCTATAGGTTCCGTAGGTCGTGAACGACCTAAAATTCTGGAACGACTTACATCAGAAGCAGATCGCGCTGCATCAGTTGGTTATTAAAGAGACCGGGATCGGAAGTTGTCATACTCTCTGCCAACTCCGAAACCACTTTGACAACTGTGTACGCGGTGGAGATTCCAAAATAAAGTAGGTGGTTGATGACATTCTATTTGAGGTAATACGTGGACCTAACTCCCGTGAGTTATTTTAAGGTGGCTAAAACAGGAGCAATCGACGGGCCAAGTGAGGTAGCTCCTCCGACCAGACACATTCTTTCGATTTCCATTCTATTACTTTGTGATTGATTTGGTGCGCACCTTTGATTTGGGAGTGTGGCTCAAGGTGGGCGATAGTTGCGGCTATACGTTACCACCAGCCCGAAAGTGTAATTGGTATATCTTCCCTGGCATTGCCTAGTTGTGCCGTGTCACCTACCATACCGAGACCACTACGAGTTTGTTTTGTGTTGTACCTATGAAGTATCCTCTGGCAGCCTCCCGATCAGGAGGTATTACGGTACTGTATAAACTATTGGCACTATAAAATGTGTTAAGGGGGATATGGGTAACGCCTTAACGCTATTTTAATAGTTTACTTTACTTTAGACATATTATAATAGCGTATTGTACTACATAGTAGATAGTTTAACGGATCCTTAAAGGATGGGCGATCCCAAGCATCCTTTAAGTTACTGATGCATTTCTATTACAGTTCACTTGAGTTGATTTACATTTTATAAGTATGTATGTCCCCACTCGAGTGTTTTGTGTTTTGCTTTACGCTCGGGTCAGACTGAGTACCACAGCTTTGGATTCATCTTTTGTAGCAAGAGATCTGCTGGAATTTTATCTATCTGTTATTTCTATTTCAGCTATTTCCATTCAGCTTTGTTTATGTAATATTGAACCTATGTATTTGGATTTCCTGTTGTATTTGTTTTCAGACTCTGGTATTTTGTATTTGTTTTGAGACTTTGTATCTAGTAGCTTCATGAACTACTATGTTTATTTATTCCGCTGCGAGTTATTCTGATATTCTGTGTCTGCGATTCTGTGATTGATTTTATTTGCCCCAAATTTTATTACCAATCTGTTGTTTTGAATTATTCAAGTCTGACATGTGTGAATTTATTGTCGATTTGAATTGTCCAAAATAGCGGGATGTTACAGTTGGTATCAGAGCTTTGGTTTTGGGCAAACCTTAGCCTGCGGGGCAAAAACTCATTAGAGATAGGGTCGAAATACCCTAGAATGAGTAAAATCAGTCTTATAATCATTCTTTGAGAGAGAACGTATTTTTAAGTATAAAATGATTTTAAAGGATTATTTTGGATATAAAAATTTTCTTGTTCTAAAATCAAATACTTTATTAGAATTTCCTTTTTTTCGAATCCACTTTGTTTATAGAATTCTTTGATCAGGATCTCCATTCTAGTTTGAATCTTTTATTCTCTTCTTTCTTTGTAAATTAATCATTCTATCTTTCTATGTTGGTCTCATCTTTCCCTATTCCGTTTCCGGGTTGGGAAATTCCTCGGACTCCATCTGATATCCATAGCTTTCTGGGTCTTGCTGGTTATTATCGGAGATTTATTGAGAATTTTGCTCAAATTGCTGCACCTCTCACTGCATTAACTCATAAGAATGCTAAGTTTAAATGGAATGATAAGTGTGAAGTTACATTCAATGAGTTTAAGCGCAAACTTACTCCCGCACCAGTTCTTACCATTCCAAATGGAAATGAGGGATTAACGGTATACACTGATGCTAGTCGTGAAGGTTTGGGAGCTGTTCTGATGCAGGATGGGAAGGTTATTGGTTATGCCAGTCGTCAATTGAAGACCCATGAAGCCAATTATGTTGCTCATGATTTGGAATTGCTTGCCGTGGTTTTTGCTTTGAAGCTTTGGAGACATCATCTTTTGGGAACTAAGTTTGAGCTCTTTACAGATCATCAGTCTTTGAAGTATATTTTCACCCAGAAGTATTTGAATCAGAGACAAGTTCGATGGCTTGATTTTCTAGCTTCTTATGACCTCGACATCAACTATACCCCAGGGAAAGCTAATGTTGTAGCCGATGCTTTAAGTCGGAAGAAGGCGATGTTGTGTCAACTTGTTATTTCTTCTCCTCTTATGGATCGTATTGTTGCTAAGCAGGATGAGGATAAGATGATTAGGCTTATTAAGGAGAATGTTCGTTGCAGAGGTAGTAGTAGCCAAGATGGTAGTGGAGCTCAGATCGATGATAGAGGGATTTTGAGGATTAATAATCGGATTTGTGTCCCGAACGTCGATGGATTGAGGCAAGAGTTACTTCGGGAAAAACATCAATCCAGACTTTCTATTCATCCAGGTGTGACGAAGATGTATCAGGATATGAAGAAGCTGTATTGGTGGAGTGGTATGAAGCATGATATCTCCCTTTTTGTTAGTAGATGTGCGACTTGTCTGCAGGTCAAGGCTGATCATTAGAAGACCGCTGGATTATTGCAACCCCTTGAGATTCCCAATTGGAAATGGGAACATGTTTCTATGGATTTTATTGATGGATTACCGAGAACTAGGAGAGGTAATGAGAGTATTTGGGTAGTTATGGATAGATTGACCAAGTCAGCTCATTTCATTCGGTTAGGTCTAACCGTTCTGCTTCGAGTTTGGCTGAGATTTATATGAGAGAGATTGTTCGTCTTCATGGTGTTCCTGTCAGTATTGTTTGTGATAGAGATCCCATCTTTACTAGCCAGTTTTGGAGAGCTTTTCCGGAAGCTTTAGGTACTCACCGGAATCTGAGCACTGCTTACCATCCACAGACCGACGGTCAAACGGAAAGAGTGAATCAGGTTCTGGAGGATCTTCTTCGTGCTTGTGTTCTTGATTACGGAGGATCTTGGGAAGATCATCTCCATCTTGTTGAATTCACCTATAACAACAGTTATCAGGTATAATATCAAATTTTATGTTTAAGGTTGTCTTAAATATTCATCTATCTTATTCCATCTTTGAATTCAGGCTAGTATCGAAGGGCTCTGTTTGCTGCTCTTTATGGACGACCTTGCAAATCTCCATCTTGCTGGATTCAATCCAGTAATTGTTTGGTTCTTGGTCCTGATATGATTCTAGAGGCTTCTGAGAAGGTTGAGGAGATTAGGAGGAAGATGTGGATTGCTCAGAATAGGCAGAAGAAGTATGCTGATAGGCATAGGAGGAGTCTGGAGTTTTCTATTGGTGATATGGTTTTCCTTAAGGTCTCTCCGTTAAGGAATGTGATTCGGTTTGGTCGGAGAGGGAAGCTTGCTCCTAGGTTCATGGGTCCTTTCCGCATCTTGGAGAGAGTTGGTTCTTTAGCTTACCGTTTGGATTTGCCTGAGAAGCTTTCTGGAGTGCATAATGTATTAAATGTTTTGCATCTTCGTCGGTATCTTCATGATCCATCTTTGATTGTACAGCCTTCTACTTTCGAGAGTTTGGATGTTGAGCCAAACCTTACCGTCGAAAGGAAGCTACTTCATATTATTGATAGAGTTACGAAGCAGCTGAGAAGGAAATCTGTCAACCTGGTCAAAGTGTAGTGGAGTACTGATGATCAGGATTGTACTTGGGAGACGGAGGAGACCATGCGTGCCTCGAATCCGGAATTGTTTATTCCAGGTACTATTCGTTATTCTATCTTTTCTTTCCTTGCTTTTCCTGTGTCTCGTTCCTTTTAGAGGACGAAAAGTTTTGAGTCGGGGAGAGTGTAACAACCCGTAAATTCTGTAATATTTTAAATGGAATTTTTATTGAAAACTTTGGTTCAAATTATTTTAAAATTTATAGATTTGGAATTTTAATGTATAATTTTGGGATTTGATGCAAATTATTTTTCCAAAATTTAATAAAATAAAGATTTTTCTGAAAATTTAAATTTTGGTCAACTTTGGTCAAAGTTTGACTTCTTGCTGAAAATTTGAAATTTGAAATTTGAAATTGTATTCTTTTTTTATGAAGCTGGATTTAATTCTAACCTATTTTCTGCTTTTTGTTTCGTAAAATTCTGATTTTTACTTCTCCAAATTTGCAGTTTTCAGTGTATTACATGCAATTGCTTTCATGTTTATTTTCTCTTTTATTATTGGGCTTAGACTAATGGGCTAGGGTATTCTAAAAGCCACCTGTAGTGTCTGTTCATTTGAAAAGGCATCAGTTGAGAAACAAAGTACGTACAAATTTATTTTCTGCCTTCTCATTTCTCATTTCTCATCTCCTGCTCAGAAACAAATTACAGTATGTTCTTCTTCCCCTTTCTCAAATTTTTTTCTATATTTTCTCTAAATTTTTCCTCCTTCCTCCTCCTAATTTTGGCCATGCTTGTCACCATCTCCACCTACTCTTTTCTCCAACCAAAACCGACCTCCTCCTCTCCATAATCATCACTTTTCCACCATCCAAACCCTTGTTTTGCCTAGACCATGACCACCACTTCTCAAACCCTAGACCGAACCACCTTCCCCCCTTTCTCCTTCAATTAATTCGGCCATCACCACCATCCACCTCTCCAATTGCCTAACCCTAGCCATGACCTTCCCAAACCCTAGCCTTACCATAGCTTCATCTGGCCGAGCCTATTTGCCCCTTAGGCTAGCCCTCTCATGTATTTTACAAAATATAATTTTCTACTTTTATTTTCCTATGTAAATTTATTTATTTACATATGTATTTTATTTATTTTTCTAAGTTTTGGATTTGGATTCTCCTCCCACTCAAGCTTGTTCGTGATTGTCATGCTTATTCGTAGTTGTTGTGTTTGTTTGGAATCCTTTCTCTAGCTAAAGAAGGTGAGTAATCACGCTTGACTACATACTTATATTTTGGTGAATTGATGCCATTTGAATTGTATGGATATGTATATGCAAGTTTGTAATTTTATTTATGTTTATATCATGTTATTCCACCTGATGTTATACATATTATGATCATATGCCATGATATGTTATTTATTATTCTTTTTATTTCATATTTTGTTCTCACACTGCAAGTTCCTTCACTATGGGTTGAAATGATACATACCCGAACAGTCTTTAGATTAAGGAAAATTGTTATGGGCTGAAATGATAGGCCTGAGCAATTTTTATTTGACTTGGGATTGCGGGTTTGAAATGATATAAACCTGGAATTTAATAATTTCGGATTGAAATGATACATATCCGTATCACTTGACCATAGGTTAGAAAAGTTTATACAGACCCTGGTTGGTTTTAAAATATTTTTCAAAAAATTATTAAGTATTTTGGATTTTAATATATGGATTTCAACTAAAATTTTAATGTAATGATTACTATAAAATTTTATACATTTATTTACATGTGTTGATTTTTTTTATAAGAAATAAATGGTTTGAAATGTAATTTTTGGAATCTAATTTATAATATGAAGGTTAACTGAAATTTAATAATCCAATTTGACTTAATAAAGGTATTTTATTCTAACCTAGAATGTAAGTTAATAATGTATTGTAACATGTAAGTGTTAACTAATGTAATGGTATAATTTGGGTAATAAATATAATGAATGCTCTTTCTTGGAATAATAAATTGTAAGTTAATAATGTATTGTAACATGTAAGTGCTAATTAATGTAATGGTATAATTTGGGTAATAAATATAATGAATGCTCTTTATTGTAATAATAAATTGTAAGTTAATAATGTATTGTAACATGTAAGTGCTAATTAATGTAATGGTATAATTTGGGTAATAAATATAATGAATGCTCTTTATTGTAATAATAAATTGTAAGTTAATAATGTATTGTAACATGTAAGTGCTAATTAATGTAATGGTATAATTTGGGTAATAAATATAATGAATGCTCTTTGTTGTAATAATAAATTGTAAGTTAATAATGTATTGTAACATGTAAGTGCTAATTAATGTAATGGTATAATTTGGGTAATAAATATAATGAATGCTCTTTGTTGAAATAATAAATTGTAAGTTAATAATGTATTGTAACATGTAAGTGCTAATTAATGTAATGGTATAATTTGGGTAATAAATATAATGAATGCTCTTTATTGTAATAATAAATTGTAAGTTAATAATGTATTGTAACATGTAAATGCTAATTAATGTAATGGTATAATTTGGGTAATAAATATAATGAATGCTCTTTGTTGTAATTATATATTGTAAGTTAAAACGTACATTTGACATGTAAGTTTTAATTTATGTAATATTGGTTAAAATGATAAATACTCTTTATTATAATAAAAATGTAAGTTAAACATACATTTGACATGTAAGTTTTAATTTATGTAATATTGGTTAAAATGATAAATGCTCTTTACTGTGATAAAAATGTAAGTTTTATTAATGTAATATTGATTAAAATGATAAATGCTCTTTATTGTAATAAAAATGTAAGTTAAAACATACATGTGACATGTAAGTTTTAGTTAATGTAATATTGATTAAAACAGTAAATGTTCTTTACTGTAATAATAAAATGTAAGTTAATAATATACTTTTAACTTAACATAAGGAAATTCAGCTTTAAATTGGAAATTTCAGTAATAAAGTTAATTTAACTAAAAGCATGTTTTAGTTAATGTCCAAATGAATTAATTAGTGTAACAAAATAGAAATGATAAATAACTATGTTAAAAATTGTCAGTATATAAATATTTTGATTTTATGAAATGTTAAAGTGGGAGGTATTACATTCCAAAAATGCCATGATTTCTTAAGTTTCACTTTTCCAAAAATGTTATGATGACATAAGGTTATGTTTTCGGAATGCTAATACTTCTAAAATGTAATGTTTTCGAATTGCTATGATTTT
Source organism: Allium fistulosum (assembly GCA_030737815.1). Classification (NCBI taxonomy): domain Eukaryota; kingdom Viridiplantae; phylum Streptophyta; class Magnoliopsida; order Asparagales; family Amaryllidaceae; genus Allium; species Allium fistulosum. Next base: position 296,383,635 of record CM060905.1, on the reverse strand, counting down.
AAAGGTTGCATATTTAAAGTGCTACAGTTTCTAAATTTTTATGATTTCGTAGTGTTATAATTAAATCTATAAATTTTGAAAGTGTTACAACTTTTGAATGAACATTATTTTGAAAGGATAATGATATTGGATTTATGTGATTTTGAAATGAATATGTTTTGATATGAAATATAAACCATTTGGAATTGAAATAACCACGGGTTATAATAACGTTGGTTTTTAAAGAGACCGGGATCGGAAGTTGTCATACTCTCTGCCAACTCCGAAAACCACTTTGACAACTGTGTAAGCGGTGGAGATTCCAGAATAAAGTAGGTGGTTGATGACATTCTATTTGAGGTATATACGTGGACCTAACTCCCGTGAGTTATTTTAAGGTGGCTAAAACAGGAGCAATCGACGGGCCAAGTAAGGTAGCTCCTCCGATCGGACACATTCTTTCGATTGCCATTCTATTACTTTGTGATTGATTTGGTGCGCACCTTTGATTTGGGAGTGTGGCTCAAGGTGGGCGATAGTTGCGGCTATACGTTACCACCAGCCCGAAAGTTAATTGGTATATCTTCCCTGGCATTGCCTAGTTGTGCCGTGTCACCTACCATACCGAGACCACTACGAGTTTGTTTTGTGTCGTACCTATGAAGTATCCTCTGGGAGCCTCCCGATCAGGATGTATTACGGTACTGTATAAACTATTGGCACTATAAAATGTGTTAAGGGGGATATGGGTAACGCCTTAACGCTATTTTAATAGTTTACTTTACTTTAGACATATTATAATAGCGTATTGTACTACATAGTAAATAGTTTAACGGATCCTTAAAGGATGGGCGATCCCAAGCATCCTTTAAGTTACTGATGCATTTCTATTACAGTTCACTTGAGTTGATTTACATTTTATAAGTATGTATGTCCCCACTCGAGTGTTTTGTGTTTTGCTTTCCGCTCCGGTCAGCCTGAGTACCACAGCTTTGGATTCATCTTTTGTAGCAAGAGATCTGCTGGAATTCTATCTATCTGTTATTTCTATTTCAGCTATTTCCATTCAGCTTTGTTTATGTAATATTGAACCTATGTATTTGGATTTCTTGTTGTATTTGTTTTCAGACTCTGGTATTTTATATTTGTTTTGAGACTTTGTATCTAGTAGCTTCATGAACTACTATGTTTATTTATTCCGCTTCGAGTTATTCTCATATTCTGTGTCTGTGATTCTGTGATTGATTTTATTTGCCCCAAATTTTATTAACAATCTGTTGTTTTGAATTATTCATGTCTGACATGTTTGGATTTACTCTCGATTTGAATGGTCCAAAATAGTGGGATGTTACAGCTACCCAATATTCCATCCGTGTACGAACCATGAACGACTGAAATAAAAATACGATCGCGCATCATAATATGTCATGATCACAAATCAAAAATAAAATAACAGATTATTTATTATGTGAAATTTCCAAAATACCATCGTTTGCAGTAAAATACATCAAACAAAAATATAATTATTTTCCATTTTAAAAATTATGGAAAAATCCAATAAATTCATTAAAAAATACATCATGAAAAATCAAGTTATTTTACTAACAATTGATTTTCTTATTATTTATTCAAACTATTTATTACTGTAAATAAATTTACAAAATGAGTTCACTATTTTTATTTATTAATTAAAAAGAGTTAAATAAGGGTATTAAATCCATTTCACAATTCAAATTTTTAAATAATTGCTATATTTGAACTCAAATTATTTATATTTTAAAAATCAATTATTTAAAATTAATTAAATATTCCAAATTAAAAGATAAAATTCTAGGATGTTACATTCTCTCTCTTAAAAGAATTTCATCCTCAAAATTCCCAAAGGAAGAAAATATCCTTAAACACTTAAGGTTAAAAAACTATTAATCAAAATGAGTTATTAAGCTTTTAAAGACTCTTATGTTACAGAAAATTTCGATAGCACCTCCTTTGCATGGCTAGATCCGAAAAACTACAACTTGCCACAACTGATCCAAATCAACAAAAGAAAACAAAATCCAAGTGACCTCCCATAATTGGGGCTTAAAATCATTAATAAATCACCAAATTCTAAATCTACTACGTACCACTTTTGCATTTGATTTTTATTTTTTTGTAGGAAACTCACTATCTCTATGCAAATACAGGTACGCAAGAAATCAAATAGTAATCTCTTGCATCCTTGTACCTACCTTGTATTCATAACCCAAAAGAGAATTTTGCTGACAAAAAGCAATACACAAGCTATTTCTATCATAGGCAATAGCAACATAAACAATATAATACCCATATGCAACAAAAATACAAAGACCACTATGTAATAAAATTGTAACGACCCGCTATTTTGGACCCTTCAAATCAACAATAAAACCATACATGTCTGACTTAAATTGTTCAAAATATTAGATTGTTAATTTAAATTTGGCAAAACTCAGCATATACAGTAAATAAATCAATTACAGAATCACAGACACAGAGTAATACAATAATACGCAGCGGAAAAGATAAAATAGTAGTTCATGAAGCTACTATATAAACATCAGAGTTAGAAATAAAATACAACAGAATATCCCAAATGCAGTGAAGTCTCCAGTACAACAGATGACTTCTCTGAACAAATCAACTAGAAAAGCTAAAAGCTGAGGCGATAGTTGGATCTCCAAAGGAAGCTCCAAACTCCAAAGGTGAGTCTCAAATGTTGTATCACTCGGTCTGACCCGAGCGTAAAGCAAAACACAAAACACTCGAGTCAGGATTAACATTCTTATATCAATAAATCCAACTCAAGTGAAATATCAACTGAAATACAAGTAACCCAAAGGATGTTTGGGATAGCCATCCTCTAAGGATCCGTGGAACTATCTACAATGTAGAAATATACACTATAACACGGTGGTCATTTCAAATTTATTTAAACTTCAAACCAAAATATCATTTTCATTTCAAATATATCTATTTTCCAAAATAGTATATACAGATTTAAATAATTTACAAAGTAAAGTATTTATAATTTCCTCAAGTCTCACAAATCGATTCAAATCAACTCAAATTCCAAATTCAAATTTATTCAAAGCTCAATTCATCAATTCAATTCAGTTCTCAGTAGACCATTTAAATTTTCAATATATTTCAACGCATTAATATTCAACATTTTCAAAGTTAAATTTAACAGTTTCATATAGCTCTTGATTTAACTTCATTATTATTTAGTCAGAAATATTCACTTAATAAATTCAATATCATTTAACTAGCCTTAAATTACATTTTTACTAAATATTTCCTTAAATTTATTTAAACAAGAAATATTTATTAAATTACTTAAATCAAACCCAAGTTATTAATCATATCTTAAATCTCAATTTCAATAAGTTTCAAATCGGATTAATTAAATAAAATTCTTTATTGAATACAATTTCAACTAAATTCAAATTATCTTCCTTAACTTATACAAATCCTTAAAAATCTATATAGAAATATAATACCTAGACATATTATATTAATTAAATCATCTTTATATTAAAACTTATTTCTATATAAAACATTTCCAATATTAAATAAGACTATATATATTCCCTTTCAAAACCATAGAAATCATTTAAAATAATATAGACCAACGGTGTCTGTATATATTTTCTACCCTATGGTCAAGTGATACAGATATTTATCATTTCAATCCGTAATTTAAATATATACGGGTAGATATCATTTCGAACCGCAATCCCAAATTCAATTCAAATGAAAATCGCTTGGGTTTATCATTTCAACCCATAACGAAATTCTCCTATTCTAAAGTCCGTTCGGGTATGTATCATTTCAACCCATAGTGAATTCTAAATTACAGGGAACTTGCAGGGTGATAACATGTAATATAATAATATAAAACAGGCATATATCAACAATAACAATATAATATAAACAATAGAATATGGTGTCATATCCACAGGTGAACAGTTACAGATAATAGCATATATAACAATTTAAATAACTATAGCAGCATATATAACAACTTAAATAACTATATAAGAACGTTAATCGTGAGTGATTGCTCACCTTTGGATTCTAGAGAAGAAAAGACAATGAAACGAGCTACGAATCCAAGCACGAATTCCAAAGAAAAGTAAGATTGGTACGAATTTGACGAACAGGATCTGATAACAAAAATCGATGGGAACATATCAAATTAGCTTGATAAAATTTAGACGAGATGTATATTATATTACTATTTCACTTAAACACAAAATTCAGTTTAAAAATACATATACATTTTAAATAAATCTTAAATTTAAACATATATATATATATAAGAATCAAACATATATATATATATATATAAAACAAGGCAGCCTCAACACAATTTTTTTGGAAAACACATATATGTATAAATTGGTTTGAAATCATATATAGTATAAATCAATATTAAAATATGTACTAACGAATATAAGATATAAATGCATTCATGTAACCTACCAGATACAACTTATATATGCTATATATATAAACTAATGTATGATCTAACTTTACATAAATATATGTATACAATTTTGTTATAATAACCAATATATTACAAACTAACATACATCTATATGAAAAAGTATATTATAAACTAACAGATCAACACTATAATGTACTATGCATACTAATATATATACTCACGCAACACATATAATTTAATATATATACACACGCAACACCGCACATAAAATCTAACATATTATATACATATGTTTAACTAATATATATATATATATATATTGATACGAAACTTGACAAAATACACCTTATAACAGCCTGCATGATATATTCCCAGATATATATAACTTGTAATACAAATAGTACGGCCGAAGCCATATTTATATTTTAACTGAAAGATTGAAAGTTTTATATAAACTAATGTATATATATAAACGGTAGCGAATTAAATAAATAAAACCCAATTATAAAACACATACCTACGACTTATGTAAACATAGTGTATATATATAACATTTTAAAACCAATGGTAAAACAATACTTATGATTATACTTCAAATTGATTATAACAAACATATTTATACTATAACATAGCCTTATAATATAAACAGTTTAACATATAGATCAACATCACCATATTATAAAATTTATACTACAAATCATATATTGCAATATAGCCATATATATATACTTATACAAACCATATGTATATGTAAACTAACTTAACATATAATCTATATTAACTCATACATAACAGACCGAATGATTGCCATATATATAACAAATATATATATACAACAAATAAAATAAATATTCAAAAAAATAAATCAATGTAAACTCAATTTAGAATATATATATATATATATATATATATTAAACGATCTGAGCTATAGTTAATACATGAAATCCAGCTATACAAATTTACAGGAAAAATAGTGAGAACAAGATCGTACCATATAAATATATAAGCTTTATAACAGTATCTATCTTGTCAAAAGCACGAACCGAGTGGGAAAAATAGAGGCCGACAGAACAGGCTCGGAGGGGCGGTCGGCCTGCAAGGCTGTGGTGTGGGGACGAGATTGCGGTGATGGAGGCTGTTCGTTGGTGAGGAAGGTGTGCGGCAGAGAGGGGAGTGAGAGGAGGTAGGCCATGTTGGAGGTGAAGCACAGCGTGTAGAAGTGGAGGCCGGAGGAGAGCAGGGTCTCGGCTGATGGTGGTTATGAGTGGATCGGTTGGGTTGTGAATATCGGCCAGGAAGAGGAGGCACGTGATAGAGAGGGGAAGACGAAAGTAAAATCAGGTGGGAAGAGGAAAAATGCAGAGGAATACGAGCATATATATTTATTTCATTTCAATTTGAACGGAGGTCACGAAATGAAGAGCCAGCAAGACAAAAATATATAAAAGATAAGTGAATGTCAACGGTCCCGAGCAGTAATTCAGCTGAAAGATTTATGGCAATTAAATTTGTTTGGGCAGCACGTTTCATTTTGAAACAGAAAGAAAATGCAAGGTGACAATTTATGGTACCGTTACAATAAACATTTTATTGTTTCCATCGCGTAACGGACCTAAAAATACAGAAATAAATATACAGCAGAGATCAGCACGACGAGATGATCAAAACGGTAAACAAATATCAGTGGTATGATCATCCGATCAAAAGTCGATAATCGGTACCGAAAATGCTGCTATTCCGTATGGAAAAATCCAAATGGAGCTAGAAACGTCCGAATTTCGCAAAACGAATTTCGCAATCTGATTCAGAGTGTTCTAAATAAATTTTCTCATGTTGACACATTTAGGTTTCGGAAAACTTTTAAATTCAACTGTTATTAACCGATTCAAATTGAAATAAAATTTCACAATAAAATAAACTTCAATATTATCAGATGGAAATTTACCAGTTGCTATATTGAAATAGATGTATTCCAAATAATAAATTTTTATTTTCAAATTTTATTGTTTAAAATTTCATAAAATTTCAATTAATTAAATAAATAAAATCACTAAAAATTTTGGGTCGTTACACTCTCCCCCACTCAAAACTTTTCGTCCCCGAAAAGGAAGGAGGTATGAGAATAGAACAACCAGAGATAAAAGTAGATTGAAAGTCAAGATTAAACAATTAATTTAAAACTATAAAAAATTTACTTGAAATATTCATTTGAAAACTTCATTTGCAATTCACTTATCTTTAATACTTTAAAACTTTTCAAAACCCATTTGTAAAACTCTTGCTTCCTTTATAAATACCGTTTATATGTTTAAATCACACCTTTATAAATATATGAAAACTATTTGAAAACCATTATTTACATCATTAGTTATATTTACAAAGAAGCTATTTGAAAACATTAAATCCATAATTCATAAATTTATTAATTTATCTCAAGATACTTTTCAAACATTATTAATAAATCAATAATCATTTTTCTTTAAATATGTTGTATTCAATTAATAACTTCAAAAATATTTATAACACTAAAATTTTCTATTAAACCATGTAGTATATAAATAAAAAATATTTAAAAGGATATAGTCAACAAGGAAAAGAAGGAGGACTTGGAAAAACAGAATATAGGTGAATAAATAAAGCTGAGCAGATAAGGTAGATTTAAAAGAATAGTATCGGGCATGAATAATTAATTCAAACCATAAGGATTTCAATTTCAAATATTAATACAAAATTTCTTTGTTGGAAATACTTTTATAATAAAATACCTTTATAATAAAATACTTTTATAACTCGATGTTTCAACAAGTTTATCCTCGTTCTTGTAGACTCTGGTAGTGCGTTTATCAGGCGCAAAACTAGAATTCTCCAAGTACTTAGTAGACCTGTTTCAACACCCAGTGAAAATACTGGAAAAACTTTTAAAAACAGATATGGAAAGTACAATCCAAAAAAAAAACAAAACATGTCGATCATGGATCGCGGATACACAATGGTTACGCCTGGATCCCCCAGGAAACATCCATACCCGTAGGCCGCCCCCCAACCTTGCGATTACGCCATGAAGACTGGTAGTACTGCAGATACACAATGGTTACGCCTGGATCTCCCAGGAAACATCCATACCCTATGCTCTCGCAGCCCCTGCTGATTACGCTACCAAGCAACCCAATAGATCGCAGATACACAATGGTTATGCCTGGATCTCCCAGGAAACATCTTTACCCGTAGGACGCCCCCCAACCCTGCGATTACGCCATGAACTTGCGCTCGTAAGACCATGGAGATTGCCATGGAATTCGATGGAAACTCGAGTATCATATCCGGAAAACCAAAAATCAGAGAAATATCGATAGAATGAATCCACAATGTGGCCACAAAGCGCATATCAAGCAGAAGGCACTTTCCATATCTTTACTTCGAAAATATGTATCATATAGTACCTTTTCAAATCACTTTCAAATATCATACTTATATAAGTCCATTATATATAAGATTTCATTTCAAATCAAATACTTTCCAAAATCAATAGTATATCAAATCACACTTATATAGACTTCAATTATATAAGATTACACCTTTCAAATTGAGTACCTTTCCAAATCAATAGTTTTCAAATCAACTTCATACTTATACAAATAAATTTTATATAAGTTCGATAACTTCCAAATCAAGTATTTAGTAACACAATGTTCTCAAATTTCAATTTGTTTCAATATCAGTTCAGTTTCAAAATCATATACAATTCCACCAAATTATTTCTTCTCAAATTAAATATCTTCAGTTCCAAAGTTTGCAAAATAATAAATTTAGAAAATAATCCAAGTTTCTAAATCAATATAATTTAAGTCAAACAATTCATTTCCAAAATCAATGGTTTTCAAAATCATCTTATATTTACATAAGGTGCATCTTATATCAGGGTCAAAATTTCCAAAAATAAATTTCGCTGCATGAAGAGCCATATGGGATTGAACATCTTTGCTTACTAAAAAGTTTTGAATTTAGAATTGTTTTGTATATAAAAATAGTTTGTAAAATAGTTTGTATGTAAAATAGAATAAAACAATTTGTTTAAGAAAATAAAAGAAAAATAGTTTTGAAAAAAAAATGGTTTTAAATTGATAATATTTTTTCATAAAAGAAAAATTCCAATTAAATTACAAAGATATCCAACCCAACAACTTCCAATTTCAGCGTCAAGTATCTCAATGATATTAGAACATAAGATGTACATATGTCATCATTTCGCAACATCACATTCGATCGCTCAATCGATCACACAAGTTCGCTTTCAAACTAGTATTGTCCGTTCGACTTCCCTAATGCGGATTTTGATATGGTTTCTTGACTAGAAATCATCAGTCTCCTTGCATAGCCATATACCATGATAGAGAATCCAGAATCAAGCCCAAAATCCATATCAAATATTCGTCGTCAAGAATCGAATGAAAAATCCTAACACGAAATAGTGTCATTCACCTCGAACTTGTGTACTCAAACCTGGATCAAATTAATTATGCGAATAAACAGCATACATACAACTTATGTATTTATTCCAACTTGTTAAATATATAGTTTCATAAAGCTGTTACTGAAATGACCCACTTCTTTTGAACATTATTTTTACTGAATTTTCTGTTGAGTTTTTTTTCGCAATATATATATATATATATATATATATAAATCAATGGATCACTTCTCTTAATTAATTTCCCAAGATCCATAATTTACCAATATAAAAATATTAGTATAAAAGCCAAATCATGTCATTTATATATATGAAGATATATAAATGTTTCCTTGCTTATCAGAGTATTTGAATTAGCAAGGAAATTCAATCACACATTATTTCTCATATTTCGGAGATTTGGTGTCACATAGCCATTTCTACTTTTTAATTTTCTTCCTTTGAACTCAAGCTTGATTAATTTTAGGATCAAATATTACCACTTACTATTTTCTTGTTTTACTTCTCGAATTAATTAATTCCTGGATTTACAAGCCATACATTTGAATTCTGGGGTTTTGTAATTTGATACTTATTGTTCTATATTAAATAAAGGGTGTCTAAAATAACTCATGCATATTAGTTTAGCCTGGGATTCTCAATTCAAATTCAAACAATTTTGTGTCAGGTAAAATACTCATGCTTTGGTTTATAAAGTAGCAATGATCAGGTGAATATTGAAATGACAAACTAATTTAAAGGCTAAGCAGAGGAAAGCAATACAATCAATCCAGAATCCTAACTCAAACTAACATGCCAAATGGAGACTTAGAATATGTGTGCAGACAGTATGATTGAGGCAATGTCAAAAATCAGACAAATGCAAAACTTTCAGATGAACCTATAATGAAGACAACTGATGTTTTCTAAGTAAATAACATATGATAGTGATCACTATTCTGTGGGGTGATGGAAATGCTCATTACAAACAAGACCACATGATACTACAGATTACAACAGGTTTTGACTATGACCAAATGCACCTAGACTTGAATCAAGTATCTAGATAATAGAATTTAGTTAAGTATAGTTGTAGTGAAGCCTACAAGTACCAAGCATGCATATGAGCTTATTACACCAAGCAATACAAGTTTTACTGGAAAATCAAATGCCCGGACAGGATTACAGGCTATGTCTTCAAGCCTTTGCATGGACTTATATCAATTATAAGTCATGGTCAAGCCTTACTGGTTAGCCAAGACCAGATTCAACCCATCCACTTAACAAATTTATTACATACCTTTCAAAAACAGCCTCATCTTTATAATTAAAATCACTTAAACATTGCCAAGGAATGTATGTCCACATATCATATTACATGGCATAATTTCCTTCATCATATTCCACCAGAGATCATCAAAATAAGTTGCTTAAATTAGTAACCCATAAACACACATAGAATACTTAAGTTTTTACATGTTCTTTTCAAGTGAACAAAGCAAGCATCAATGTTGAGGATACATAAAATAAAAGAAAGTTTGCCTAGATTATTTATTACAAATTATACTGCTACTCCTTTAAGCATTTTAAATTCATCAAGATCTTCAAATATCCATGCAAGCAAGCCACTTATACATTTTTCCCTGCAGCAATGCTTTGAACTGCCTTAATAAAAATGAGACACCCCAAATATTGCAAAGGCAACAAATAGGGTCAGAAATGAATTCTGGTGTGAGTGAAATCAGGGAACAAAATAATTTGTAAATTCCTATAACTGAGCAGAGGGCTGTTATGTGTTATGCTATACAAATTCATATTAAAATCTGAGTACCTGTATATATATGTAAACTTAACTAACAAACATACATCCAAGTATTCATCCATTCACTTCATTCAGTTGTACATGCACAAGCTCCTATGGAATAACATCCTAAATTCCATAGCATAATTTCCCATCCTCATTTTCATTTTATTTGGTCTGAATCTCTTGCCACTGAACACCATGTGTGCATTGCAAATGGGCTCAGTTTTGTTAACCCTTTACAGAGAGGCCTACAAGACTTAAGCAAGTCATGCACATACCCATCATCCACCTGATGATGAGTAGATCAAGGCACTACTCCTAAATTATTTTATAATTTAGAGACCATGCTTATTTATTTTCTGAGGAATTTTTCTTTTTAATTCCAAAAATGCTTATATTCTTCCCTTCTTTTCATAATTCAAAAATTATTATGTTCACACAAAGATTATATCCAAATAAATAAAACATTCAGGCAAAATTGCACATCTCATTCCAAAGTCATTTCTGCTCAATCACATTTTCTTAAACCTGATTGTATATTTATTTCTAGAGATTTTCCCATTGTTTACATAAATCTGAAGAAGTCATGTGAAATACTATTTTTATTTTTACTGTGAACATAGGATATGGTTTTTGAGAAAAACCCATAAAAACATATTGGCTTATGATCTGAACAAATCAGCACATATTTGTAATATTGCATTGTTCATATCATTTTTAATATAAACTAGGCATAAGCATGAATCTCATTATTCACACTGCCTACTTCTTTTCTTTCATTCATACCCTATTTCTCAGTAAAACATTTAGTTCATTTTCATATAAAAACTAGAATATAAAATCTATTTATGTGATTAGAGTATTTGTTTGATTATTTATATTTTAAAACAAAACTGAAACCATCACAAAAGATCAAAACAGATTAAAATCTCATCCAAAAGTTCAACCAAAATACCATCCATGATCAGCATATTTTCATCCAGAGAATAAAATCAAACAGAAAAATCATAATGTAATTTATATAAAATATCTTGGCTTCCCTTAACTTGGGTCTTAATGCCTCAAATCTCATAAGTGATTAATCACTCACCTTCCTCTTCTCTTCCTCGAGAATGCTTTAGCTTGAAGACAATGTGAGTTCTTCCCTTCTATATTTTTTTGAAAATATGTTTCTGTTTTTCCCTCAGAGAAAACTACTGCTTCGTTGATTTAAATCATTTAACTAGGGTTTTTAGTAGAGGAAAAACCCATTTTAACCTCACAAAAATAAGAGAAGTTTGTATGCTTGTTTATGGCTAATTATGCCATTTTCTTTTTAATTTCCATTTCAGGTAAAAGCAATTGCTTTTCTTCTTTTCTGGGTACATGCTACTTGCATGTTTCTTATGTACATTGTTTTCATGTGTCTCAGCTTCATTGTGAATTTCCTTAAATCTGAATTGTCCACTTATATCTCTCTGTTTATAAATTTAATTCCTAGCTATTATTTTAACCATTTGTTTTTCTCTTGATTTATTTTTAAAATGTATTTATGCACAAATAATACTAAACTGGTTTTATGCTATTTTAATTGTCAGAAAGATTTATTTTATCACTTGATATTTCTCTGGTTACTCATATTTAATCATTTTCTTCTCCCTTTTTATTCATTGAAAAATCACTATCCTCTATTTAATTATTTCACTTACTCTATTTATTTTCAAACTATTCTATTCTTTAAATATTTCCTATTAACTGATTTTCATTTTTCTTTTCAAAATTATTTTCATCTCAATAATTTGGGTCTTCACATACTCTCCTCCTAAAAGGAATTGTGTCCCACAATTATTATATATTTTTTCAGAAATTTCAGAAACTCATGCATCCAAAACCAATCAATTACACATAAGTAATATTTAAATTTATTATAATTTTTAGGCATACCTTTAAGCAGAAAATAGATTAGGATATTTATCCTTCATCCTATCTTCAGCCTCCCATGTACAATCATTTTTATCTAAACTCCATTGGATTTTGACCAATTTAATTATCTTATTCCTCAATTTCTTTTCTTCTCTAGCCACAATCCCCACGGGTTCCTTCTTATAAACCAGATTTTCTTGAATTTCAACATGTGTTGTAGATTCAAGAATGGTCTCCTTATCATGCACCCATTTTCTCAATTGAGATACATGAAATACATCATGTATATTACTCAATTCCTCTGGCAATTTTAGCTTATAAGCCAAAGTTCTTATTCTTTGAATAATTTCATATGGACCTATATATCTTGGTGTTAATTTTCCTGCCTTGCCAAACCTCAGTATTTTTCTCATTGGTGAAACTTTGAGGAATACATAATTTCCCACTTCAAACTCCACTGGCCTTTTTCTTTTATCTACATATGCTTTTTGTCTTTCTTGTGCTGCTCTCATTCTTTGCCTCACTAATTCAATTCTTGCAGAAGTTTCCTTCACATGTTCTGGTCCAAGCAATACTCTTTCACCTACCTCCATCCAACATGTAGGAGATAAACAAGGCTTTCCATACAAGGCCTCAAATGGAGCGATACCCATAGTGGATTGGTAACTATTGTTATAAGCAAATTCAGCCAAGTATAGATGATCTTCCCAGCTGCCTCCAAAGTCAAGTATACATGCTCTAAGTAAATCCTCTAAAATCTTGTTAACAATCTCAGTTTGCCCATCTGTTTGTGGGTGGTAGGCTGTGCTTAAGCTTAATTCTGTTCCCATGGCTTCTTGAAAGCTACCCCAGAACCTTGAAGTAAACAAGGTGTCTCTATCACTAATGATAGTCTTGGGGATGCCATGTATCTCTTTCACAAATAATTGAGCTAACTTGTCAGCATTTCTGTTTGAATTTACTGGAATAAAATGTGCTGTTTTTGTGAGCCTATCAACTACTACCCAAATACTATCATTGCCTCTTCTTGTTCTTGGAAAACCATCCACAAAATCCATTGAAATGCTTTCCCATTTCCAGGTAGGCACTTCTAAAGGTTGCAGTAGGCCTGAGGGTCTTTGGTAATCTTCCTTGACTTGTTGGCAGGTTAAACACTTTGCTACATACCTTGCCACTGCTCCTTTCATTCCTGGCCACCAATAATTCCTTTTAAGATCATGGTACATTTTTGTACCTCCTAGATGTATGGTATATTCGGTCTTGTGGTGCTCATCCATCACCTCTTGCTTCAGTTCTTCCATATTGGGTATGCAGAGCTTCCCTTTCTTCCTTAAGTAGCCTTTGTCATCAACTTCAAAATTTTCCACTGATATACCTTGTGATATCATGTCCTTCTTTTCCTTTAAATTAGTATCCTGATTTTGCATTTTTCCTATTTTATCAACCAGGGTTGATCTCAAGGAGATGAGACTTAATTTTCCATATTCAATCATGTCACCCTGTATATTGTCTGATGCACCAATCTCTCCCTTTATTTCTACTTCACTAAGGATTGTTAAATCCTTGAATTCAGTCATCATTAAGCTTGCCAATATTACTTGATGCCTACTCAATGCATCTGCTACTTTGTTAGCCTTTCCTGTAGTATACAATATATCAAGATCATAGGCAGCTAAAAATTCTACCCACCTATGTTGCCTCATATTCAAGTCTTTTTGGGAAAATATATACTTAAGTGATTTATGGTCTGTGAACAATTCAAATTTAGTACCCAACAAGTAGTGTCTCCATAGCTTCAATGCATACACAACTGCAGCAAGCTCTAAGTCATGTGTAGCATATCTTGTTTCATTTGGCTTGAGTTGCCTTGATGCATATGCTATGACTCTACCATGTTGCATAAGTACTGCCCCTAACCCAGACCCACTTGCATCTGTATATACCACTAATCCTTCATTTCCCTCTGGAACTTGCAAGACTGGAGCTTCCATCAATGCTTTCTTCAATGACTCAAAAGCTTGTTCACACTTTTCTGTCCATACATATGGTTGCTCCTTTTTGGTTAGTTTGGTCAGTGGAATGGCTATCCTTGCAAAGTCTTTTATAAATCTTCTATAGTAACCTGCCATTCCCAAAAATGATCTCACCTCAGTCACTGATTTGGGTCTACTCCATGATTGCACTGCCATGACTTTGTTTGGGTCTACACTAACCCCCTGTTGAGATATAATGTGTCCCAAAAATTTCACTTCATTTTGCCAAAATGTGCACTTGGTAAATTTTGCCTTTAAATTATGTGCGCTAAGTCTTGACAAAACCAGGTGCAAATGCTTTGCATGCTCCTCTTCTGATTTTGAATACACCAATATGTCATCAATAAAAACAACCACAAATTTGTCTAGAAAATCTCTAAATGTCCTATTCATTAAATCTATAAAATAGGATGGTGCATTTGTCAATTCAAAAGGCATTACCAAAAATTCAAATAGCCCATACCTTGTGTTGAATGTAGTGTATTTAATACTCTCCTCCTCAACCTTCATCTGATGGAATCCAGAGGCTAAGTCTAGCCTTGAAAAGATTTTTGCTCCATTTAATTGGTCAAATAAATCATCAATTCTGGGGAGTGGGTATTTTTTCTTGATGGTAACTTTATTTAGTTCTCTGTAATCAATACACATTCTCAGTGTACCATCATGCTTCTTCACAAATACCACTGGAGAACCCCAGTTTGAACTGCTAGGCCTTATGAAGCCTTTCTGCTCCAATTCCTCCAATTGCTGTTTTAATTCCACTAATTCTTTTGGACCCATTCTGGTAGGCTTCTTGATGATAGGACTTGCTCCTGGAATTAATCTTATTTGAAATTCAACTTGCCTATTTTCTAGAACTCCTACAACCTCTCCAAAGACATCTGGGTACTCACTTATTACTTCTATATCTTCTAGAGTCAATTCTTTTTCAATCATGCTCCATATTTGATTAAGGCAATTTACCTTGGCTGTTTCACTCATGACTATAATATTTTTACCATTTTCTGTTTTCAAAGAAATAGTAAAATTTTATAAATTCAAAATTGCTTGGAATTTACTCAACCAATCTACCCCTAGAATAATTCCTATTCTAGGATATTTCAACACAAATAAATCAGATTTAAACATATTTCGACCTATGTTTAATTCTACTCCCAAACATCTTAATCCTAGCAGGCAAGAGCTACCAAGGGGACTCTGAATAAACAAAGGTGCTTCAACTAAATTACATGTGAGTGCCAATTTGTCCACTATGTCTTGTGATATTAGAGAGTGTGTAGCCCCAGTGTCATATATAACTGAGATTGGATAATTTTTAATTAGAAGTATACCTTCCAATTGTCCAGAATTTCCCACTGCACTTGCCTTTGCTTTGCCTTCCAATGCTCCTACCTTTGCGCCTTTCTTGAACTCTGGGAAATTCCTTTTGATATGGCCTTCTTTCCCACAATTATAGCAACTGAATGGGGTCTTCTTAGCTGCTTGACACCTATTGCTCATGTTTCCTTCTTTGCCACAGTTGAAGCAAGTAAGTTTCTTCTTTGCTTCCCCACTAGTTGCTCCTTCAACCTTCTTATCTGCATTCTTTTTGTCATAGGGATGTGCTGTATTTTTTCCCTTCTTTTGGTTATTAGCCCTCATGTTCATGAATTTCTCTCTGGCATTATCATGTTGTTCAAAAGAAAGAGTGAGATCTATGACTTGATCAAATGTTTTGTCCTTGTATGGTAGCATTGCTCTACTCAAACCAGCATTTAATCCCTGTATAAACCTTGAATTCTTTGATTCCTCATTCCCTATGAGCATGGTTCCATACTTAGACAAACTCTCAAATTTTTGAGTGTATTCAGTCACACTCATTGGCCCTTGTCTCAATTTTATAAATTCCTCAAGCAATGTTGCCTTAGCTGTTGCTGGAACAAATCTGGCCTCAAGCATCTCCTTGAATTGATTCCATGTTATCTCATTTTCTGGTCTTCCTGTGATGATTACTGCCCACCAATCTAGTGCTGCTCCCTTGAGCCTTCTGGAAGCTATTTGCCTCTTCCTTTGATCATTTATTTGCATGCCTGCAAATATTCTTTCTAAGGTTCTCAGCCATGTTTGCACACCCATGACTCCTTCAGTGCCTTCAAAATCCTTGCCTCCTAAATTTGAAAATGTTTTCAATAGCTTAGCCAACTCCTCATGAGGATTTCCTTCCCTCTGTACTGCTCCTTCCCTAAATGCCCTCACCAAATCTTGCAAATTGACCAATGGTGTTACATTAAAGGATCCTGCTCCAGTGCTTGGTGGTCTTCCTACCATGATTCAATATTCATTTGCATAGCTAGTTAGTCTTGTTTCTAATTTAATTATTTCAGCAATTTATTCCTACTTAGAATATTATATTTATTATTTTAATTAATTTCTTTTTTTTCATATGCTATATTCTTGTTAACATAGCTCTGATACCAACAGAAATGACCCACTTCTTTTGAACATTATTTTTAGTGAATTTTCTGTTGAGTTTTTTTTTCATAATATATATATAAATCAATGGATCACTTCTCTTAATTAATTTCCCAAGATCCAGAATTTACCAATATAAAAATATTAGTATAAAAGCCAAATCATGTCATTTATATATATATGAAGATATATAAATGTTTCCTTGCTTATCTGAGTATTTGAATTAGCAAGGAAATTCAATCACACATTATTTATCATATTTCAGAGATTTGGTGTCACATAGCCATTTCTACTTTTTAATTTTCTTCCTTTGAACTCAAGCTTGATTAATTTTAGGATCAAATATTACCACTTACTATTTTCTTGTTTTACTTCTCAAATTAATTGGTTCCTAGATTTACAAGCCATACATTTGAATTCTGGGGTTTTGTAATTTGATACTTATTGTTCTATATTAAATAAAGGGTGTCTAAAATAACTCATGCATATTAGTTTAGCCTGGGATTCTCAATTCAAATTCAAACAATTTTGTGTCAGGTAAAATACTCATGCTTTGGTTTATAAAGTAGCAATGATCAGGTGAATATTGAAATGACAAACTAATTTAAAGGATAAAGCAGAGGAAAGCAATACAATCAACCTAGAATGCTAACTCAAACTAACATGCCAAATGAAGACTTAGAATATGTGTGCAGACAGTATGATTGAGGCAATGTCAAAAATCAGACAAATGCAAAACTTTCAGATGAACCTATAATGAAGACAACTGATGTTTTCTAAGTAAATAACATATGATAGTGATCACTATTCTGTGGGGTGATGGAAATGCTCATTACAAACAAGACCACATGATACTACAAATTACAACATGTTTTGACTATGACCAAATGCAACCAGACTTGAATCAAGTATCTAGATAATAGAATTTAGTTAAGTATAGTTGCAGTGAAGCCTACAAGTACCAAGCATGCATATGAGCTTATTACACCAAGCAATACAAGTTTTTACTGGAAAATCAAATGCCCAGACATGATTACAGGCTATGTCTTCAAGCCTTTGCATGGACTTATATCAATTATAAGTCATGGTCAAGCCTTACTGGTTAGCCAAGACCAGATTCAACCCATCCACTTAACAAATTTATTACATACCTTTCAAAAACAGCCTCATCTTTATAATTAAAATCACTTAAACATTGCCAAGGAATGTATGTCCACATATCATATTACATGGCATAATTTCCTTCATCATATTCCACCAGAGATCATCAAAATAAGTTGCTTAAATCAGTAACTCATAAACACACATAGAATACTTAAGTTTTTACATGTTCTTTTCAATTGAACAAAGCAAGCATCAATGCTGAGGATACATAAGATAAAAGAAAGTTTGCCTAGATTATTTATTACAAATTATACTGCTACTCCTTTAAGCATTTTAAATTCATCAAGATCTTTAAATATCCATGCAAGCAAGCCACTTATACATCTTTCCCTGCAGCAATGCTTTGAACTGCCTCAATAAAAATGAGACACCCCAAATATTGCAAAGGCAACAAATAGGGTCAAAAATGAATTCTGGTGTGAGTGAAATCAAGGAATAAAATAATTTGTAAATTCCTATAACTGAGCAGAGGGCTGTTATGTGTTATGCTATACAAATTCATATTAAAATCTGAGTACCTGTATATATATGTAAACTTAACTAACAAACATACATCCAAGTATTCATCCATTCACTTCATTCAGTTGTACATGCACAAGCTCCTATGGAATAACATCCTAAATTCCATAGCATAATATCTCATCCTCATTTTCATTTTATTTGGTTTGAATCTCTTGCCATTGAACACCATGTGTGCATTGCAAAGGGGCTCAGTTCTATTAACCCTTTACACAGAGGCCTACAGGACTTAAGCAAGTCATGCACATATCCATCATCCACCTGATGATGAGTAGATCAAGGCACTACTCCTAAATTATTTTATAATTTAGAGACCAAGCTTATTTAATTTCTGAGGAATTTTTCTTTTTAATTCCAAAAATGCTTATATTCTTCCCTTCTTTTCATAATTCAAAAATTATTATGTTCACACAAAGATTATATCTAGACAAACAAAACATTCAGGAAAAATTGCACATCTCATTCCAAAGTCATTTCTGCTCAATCACATTTTCTTAAACCTGATTGTATATTTATTTCTAGAGATTTTCCCATTGTTTACATAAATCTGAAGAAGTCATGTGAAATACTATTTTTATTTTTACTGTGAACATAGGATATGGATTTTGAGAAAAACCCATAAAAACATATTGGCTTATGATTTGAACAAATCAACACATATTTGTAATATTGCATTGTTCATATCATTTTTAATATAAACTAGGCATAAGCATGAATCTCATTATTCACACTGCCTACTTCTTTTCTTTCATTGATACCCTATTTCTCAGTAAAACATTTAGTTCATTTTCATATAAAAACTAGAATATAAAATCTATTTCTGTGATTAGAGTATTTGTTTGATTATTTATATTTTAAAACAAAACTAAAACCATCACAACAGATCAAAACAGATTAAAATCTCATCCAAAAGATCAACCAGAATACCATCCATGATCAGCATATTTTCATCCAGAGAATAAAATTAAACAGAAAAATCATAATGTAATTTATATAAAATATCTTGGCTGCCCTTAACTTGGGTCTTAATGCCTCAAATCTCATAAGTGATTAATCACTCACCTTCCTCTTCTCTTCCCCGAGAATGCTTTAGCTTGAAGACAATGTGAGTTCTTCCCCTCTATATTTTTCTTGAAAATATGTTTCAGTTTTTACCTCAGAGAAAACTACTGCTTCCTTGATTTAAATCATTTAATTAGGGTTTTTAGTAGAGGAAAAACCCATTTTATCCTTACAAAAATAAGAGAAGTTTGTATGCTTGTTTATGGCTAATTATGCCATTTTCTTTTTAATTTCCATTTCAGGTAAAAGTAATTGCTTTTCTTCTTTTCTGGGTACATGCTACTTGAATGTTTCTTATGTACATTATTTTCATGTGTCTCAGCTTCATTGTGAATTTCCTTAAATCTGAATTGTCCACTTATATTTCTCTCTTTATAAATTTAATTCCTAGCTATTATTTTAACCATTTGTTTTTCTCTTGATTTATTTTAAAAATGTATTTATGCACAAATAATACTAAACTGGTTTTATGCTATTTTAATTATCAGAAAGATTTATTTTATCACTTGATATTTCTCTAGCTACTCATATTTAATCATTTTCTTCTCCCTTTTTATTCATTAAAAAATCACTATCCTCTATTTAATTATTTCACTTACTCTATTTATTTTCAAACTATTCTATTCTTTAAATATTTCTTATTAACTGATTTTCATTTTTCTTTTCAAAATTATTTTCATCTCAATAATTTAGGTCTTCACAGTTACTAAGTTAAAACATTTAAACTAAATTTTATTCAAAATATTTTGAAGACCAAATTCTTTTCAAAACATTTCAAATCTAAATATCATATTAGAAAATTCAAAATAGCCTTATTCATTTACTTAACAAAATAGTTTCAACTTATTTAAATCATATTACTACATACTTTAAACATACATACCAAACTTATACACTTTATACTTTTTCGAATTACTTAGCTTTGAAAAGTTAACCTTGATTTGGAAGTGCTCGAACCTTCAAAATAGTCGAAGAAATCATATTCAATCCAAGAGTTAGAAATCACCAACAAATCAGTAAATCAATTCCAAAAGATTGGGTTATATCAAATCAAATCTGAAACTCAAGGACTGAACACCGGTTCATTTCATATCATACTTGTGACATCCCGGAATTTCTGGCAATATCAATTTAACAATCTGCATTAAAAATTAAATTGATTTGATAATATTTGTTAATTAAATATGAATTGATTTAATAATTCTTCTTTTAATAAACATTTAAATTGTGAATTTATCTTTTAAAAGCTAAATAAATTGTTTTCTATTTATAATGTATATAAATTTATATATATTGTAAATAGATGAGCTTTGTTGTAAATTTAATTAATAAGGCATATTTTATAATTCTAATATATCTTGGTAATTTGGAAATTTTGATTTAAAATATATGGTTTTAAAATAGTTAAGATAAATGTTTAATTGATTTAGATTTTATCTTAGCTTAAGTTTAAGATTTAATTAAAAGGTTTATTTTAGAATATTGTTAATAAATATGATATATTAATTTATTTAATAATAATAGGAATGTATAATCTGTTTTATAAATTATTTAAATTTGACAAATTATTATTTTTAAATAACATTATTAATGTAGTGTTATATATATAAATATAAATAGATTTAAAATAGAAGTGTTATTTTCAAAATTTAAATATGTGGTTATATATGTACATATATATGACTTGATGTTAAAATTGGATTTTAGAATTTATTTTGAATTTGAAAGTCTTGAATTTAAAAAGATTAAATATCTAAAATGTTTGGATTTTAAAGATATTTGTATAAGTTGTTATTTGTATATATATATATAGATTTATTTTATTTTCTCTAAAAAATTTATAATTCATAAGAATAAAGTTTTAACTTAAAAAAAAATATGAATATAAAGTAAAATACGTTAGATAAATTCTTTCATCTTGTTAAATATAGAAACCTACTTATATTAATAAGAATAAGACTAAAGACAAACATAAGGCTGTTGGACATACGTATAAAAGGAAAATTCATATTCATGTGCAGGCAGAAAATGAACACTTAGATAATTCTGGAATACATTTAGCTGCAAGGCAAAAGAGAAAGAAACAAATATATTCATGTTTGCTCAGGTAAAATATAGGATAGGTATAAAAGGGAAAATACATATTCACGTAGCAGGCAAGAATAAACAAAGTAAAAAAGGAATCATGTTCATACTTGTACAGGAAGAATAAAATAAGTATGTACACTTGAAGGCAAGAAAATAAACTATAGATACACTTGTTTGTAGTCATAAGGCTGTAGACATAAGGCTAAGAGTGGAAGCATGTTCATGTTGTATAGGTAAATGATTATGTACACTTGGAAGGGGTATAAAGAAAAATATATACAAGCTATCTAAGTACATACGAATAAAGAATAAGTGAGTAGAATTGTACATTGGCATTTAATGCTAGCAATAGCAATATCATCTCTAGTACATAAATATGTATTATCAGCCACCAAGAAAAGATCTCTGAACATTTTTGTACAAAGAAAAATAATATCATACTGTAAACTTTTTTCTATATCAGTCTATCACTTTCCATTTTCGTTTACCAAAGACTTAGCATACCATAAGTTTTATTTCAACTGAAGCCTTATAATAAATTCAACTCAACAAAAAAAATGAAGATCAGCTAGCAACCTTCAAAGCAATTTTCCAGTTAGCAACTTTTAAAAGCTTGTTTCAAAAAAATGTGCTCTGTTCTTCAACTTTCAAAAATCTGGTGAGTAACATATTTTTAAAATATAACTTAAGTATTGATATGGTTGCATGTTATTCTCTGTGATAAATATGTATTGTATAAGTGCATTCTGCTGTGAGTGTATATATGAATAGATATATGTGTGTATGTTGTCTTTGTATTGCACTATCTTTAGATTCCAAGTTCAAGAATTTTTCAAAACCCATTATCACATGATCTAATTGTAACGCCCCACTCTGAGACCCACTGTAACAAAGAGTATTACGGGAGTAATACCGTCTGTTAAAGCGGAGAATAGAGTATAGTGGAAGAGACCATTTGTAATCAAGCTATAACTATCTACTGAATACATCGAAAGGGTGGTATCTATTTTTTTTAAGTGGTTCGACATATTCAATAAATAATTATAACGAAATTACAATGGCTAAAGATCTATCAGAATAAGCATAGTAATAAAATGATAAAACATCACAGAACAGAATCACATAATAGATATAAAATCCCAGAACAATACATCGTCAATACAGATCCAAATATCATAAGTGGGTACAAAGCCACTGCCCACACATGTGGGTTAAAAATATGTACATATCAAAGTCTGAATAATAACAGAGTAGCGGAATAGTGGACAAATAAAAGCGCTATCTATCAGCATAGCAGATAATGTCCAAGCGGAAGCATAGAAGCTAAGTCCAGAGACCTAACCTGAAACAACTCGGTCTGACCCGAGCGAAAACACTCGGGTCAGGCTAGCTAAACAATCAGTAATAACTGAGATATATTGTAATGCGGTACATAAATAAACAGTACTTATCCAAAGAGAAGTATATTATGAACCACATGAATATAATGACGATCCCTAATCATCAATAAACAATAAAAATCTCCAAAGAGAAATCAACACCAAAGTGTAGAATAAATAAAATAGCCTCATATCATCGACGTAGCCAAAGCTATAAAAAGATGCCCATAGGCAATAATCCCAAGAGTGACCAGAGTCCGTAATCAATGCCCAAGCAAAGATCGATGCTCCAAAGAGCAATGGGGATATACTGAAAAGTCAATGAAATCAAAACACTGAAAAGCAGTGTCCAGAGACACTGTGAATCCACAAGGTAATTGCACTTACATCGTATGATTCTGTTGGGTGAATTCTTACCCAGAAGACCTCGAGACCAGGAAAACTTGCTTCATTCGGCACACCCATTCGGCAGGCACCATTCGGCAGACCTCGCTCAACCCCATTCGGTAGGCACCATTCGGCAGACCTCACCCAAACCACCTCCTGCCGTACCAACCGAACCAACCTTCCCAACTCCCACCGAACCACCTCCTGCCGAACCATCTCCCACCGGACCAAGCCTTCCACCGGACCAAGTCTTCCATCGGACCAAGCCCTCCACCGGACCAAGCCTTCCACCGGACCAAGTTCCTACCGGACCAAGCCTTCCACCGGACCAAGCTTCCTACTGGACCATACTTACCACCGGACCGAGACGATACAGAACCAGATTTGCCAGGCCAGATTGTATCAGCCCGGGCCCATCAGCAGCTGTATACATCCAAGCCCCCTACCTCCAGCCTCACTCTATAAATAGAGGGGCAGGGGTACAACAATGGGGGACAAGTTTGAGAGCTCAAGCACGGAGAGAACTTTCAAACAACTTTCTTTTACTTGTATCAAAGCTTTGTACTTGTAATCAAAAGAAGAGAAGAGAAATAACATATAAAGTGGACGTAGGCACATTCTGGCTGAACCACTATAAATCTGCGTGTCTTTTTACAGTTTAGCCCCTGCTTTTCATATATTTGCATAAATCACCCAAATCACTAAGAACAACATAAGATCTACTAAATCATACAACTTTGAGGTGTTTGTCCATTTTTTGTGCAAACATTTTTGGTGCTTTCACTGAGAATTAGAAGCTCGAAGCTTCAGCTTCATCCGCTTAACAAGTTTTCCTAACAGCATCGTTCGCCACTTGGAAAACATGCCTCCCAAACAGAGAAAAGATGTTAACAAAGAAAAAAACATTGCATCCAGCAGTCTCCCAGATCCAGCTGTCACGAATCAAGCAAATCGTCCTCCTCCAGCAACAGTAACGAATGAAGAACAGGCTAACCCAACTACTCCTGCCACAGAACAGCCTGCAGCAATTACTAGAGCAGATCTGGACAGAGTTGTGGTTGAAGTAACTAACCGCTTCACGTCCCAGCAGGAAGCCTTGGTGGACCATCTCATGTCACGCTTGAGGGACGCTGAAGAATCCAACCGCAACACTGAATCATGGGGCGAGTCCCAGTCTGGAGGATCTCAGAGACAGCAAAGATCCTCCTTCTTCGAAGGAGCTAACGGCAGAAATATCCGTGGTAGGAGCCGAGACCGAGCACAGCCCGAAGTTAGGCCTGAGGAAACGTTTGATACCGAACCCAACGGGGAAGGTACCGGGCGAAGGTCAACTGCAGCTGAGCCTGTCATGCTGCCTAACCACAGAAACACCAGTGAACGGGGCCGAGCTAGAGTTCAGCCCGAAGTTGGACCCGAGGAAGTGCTCAGATCAGAACCCAACAGGGGGAGATCAAGGCAAGGGCCAACTGTAGCTGACCCAAGCGTGCTCCCAGAAGATCAAAGGCAGCCAATGGAAAATATGAGGAATGATAGACGATACCATCCCTACAGGTCGTCTGGACAGAATCAATCCCACAGAACAGAACCAAACTCATTTCTATCTACTCCAAGTTCTGATGAAAGGATGGCACGCTTATTCAGAGAGTGTGTCCAACGGGAGCAAAGAGATCGAGGGATAGGCTCTAGGGTAACCAGTCCTTTCGCCCGCAATATCGAAATTGCTATCACCCCCTGAGAATGGAAAATGCCAACAATGGAACCTTACAAAGGAACCTCCGATCCCGTTGTACACTTACAGAGGTACACACAGCATATGCTCATGAGTGGAGCAACAGAGGGAGTACTGTGCAAATGCTTTCCGCTCTTCTTAGCAGATCTTGCTACCTCCTGGTTCTGTCATCTACCCCAAGGATCCATCAGCTCATGGGAAATGTTGAAAGAAAAATTTATCAGTCAGTTCCGCATTCATGTGGAGCAACCTAAGGACGCTTATTCCTTATCCAGCGTCAAACAGAAACCTGGAGAAAAGCTGCAGCAATACCTAACCAGATTCAACGCCGCAGCAGCCGCAGTTCAAGATGCCGATGAAAAGCTTATCCTAATGGCCCTCTGCAGTGGGGTACATCCGGACACTAAATTTGCTAGAAGATTGACAAAAGAAAAACCAGCTACTTTACCCGATTTCTTCCATGAAGCCGGGAAATACATGAGGCTTGAGGATGCTGCCATTGAGGGGCAGTCAGGACAGCAAAGTAAGACGACCCATGGCAACGCCCCTGCTGTGGCAAGGGACGTTCGAAGAAATGATTCCAGAGACAATGCTGGGGGCAAGAAGGTAGAAAAGCGCCTATATCGGCCAGGACCAAGATTCGACACTTACACCCCTTTGAACGAGACCGTCGAAAATATCTTCCTTGCCACCCAAGGCGAAGTTAGATACAAACGCCCACCATACAAGAAAGAATCAGATAATGCACAGAAATCTGGAAAATTCTGCCGCTTCCACGAATCTCACGGACATGATACCAACGAATGCCATCATCTCCGAGATCTGATTGAGGAACACATCAGAAGGAAGAAACTGGAACGTTATGTAAAAAGTCAAGACAGGACTCCAGCTCCTGCCAATGAATACCCAAGGCTACCCTCACCAGGGACCGACAGAGGAAACCGCAACGCTAGCGGCTCTAGTCAAGAGAAGATAGTGGTCCATACCATCTCAGGAGGTCCGCACATCGCAGACAGAAGCTGGAGAGAGATGGAAAGATATGGGAAGTCGCTTAGAGACAATAGAGACTGTGTCAATACGGTTATAGAAGAGCGCCACCCAAAGCGGAAAGAAAGTGATGACATCACATTCAGTAAACGCGACCTAGAAGGAAGACAGTACCCTCACATGGATCCCATGGTTATCTCTGCTCGACTCGGTCCCGCCGAAGTTTACCGAATCCTGGTAGACACTGGAAGCTCTGTAAATATCCTGTTCAAACATGCATTCGACAAAATGAAGCTATCAATGAAGGATGTATCTCCCTGCGATAAACCACTACACGGTTTCACTGGAGATGCGAAGATGCCCATCGGGCAGCTGGACCTCTTTGTTGAGATTGGAAGCCATCCCCGCTCCGTTGTAAGGAAACAGACGTTCGTGCTGATAGAAAACCATTCGGCCTACAACGCCTTCCTAGGAAGACCAGCCTTATCTGACTTCCAGATTATCCTAGCCCCGTGGTGCCTGAAAATGAAATTTCCAACAGACAATGGGGTAGGGGAAGTGGAAGGAGACCAGGATATTGCACGAGACTGCTATGTAACCGAACTTCGCAACAACCACAGGAAAGATAAAGGGAAAGGTGTAGAGATTGCCCTCTGCACAAAAAGCCTTGAAGCATAGCAACTAAAGAAAGCCTCTCCTCTTCGATACACCAGCGACCCTTTCAATGAATTAGACCCTAGGGACAAAGAGGAGGAGGCCACCGCCGAGCCTGCAGAGGCTATGGAGTTCATATCTGTAGACAAGCATGACACAAGTAGGCTACTGAAAATTAGGTCCCAGCTGAAAGCTGAATTGAAGGAACAACTCATTGATTTCCTCCGCCACAACCTGGATGTGTTCGCTTGGTCACACGCTGACATGACCGGAATCTCCCCCGACATAGCATGCCACGTATTAAACATTGATCCTACCAAGGCACCTGTAAAGCAAAAAAAGAGAAGTATGGGGGCAGAGCGATCAGCAGCCCTCGATGAAGAAGTAAAGAACCTACTCGCCAATGACTTCATACGAGAAGCTGTTTACCCAGAATGGATCGCCAACCCGGTACTAGTAAAGAAGGCTAATGGGAAGTGGCGGACCTGCATTGACTTCTCCAACCTAAACGACGCCTGCCCAAAAGATTGCTTCCCGCTTCCCAGAATCGACCAACTTGTAGACAGCACAGCCGGGCACGAACTCCTATCTTTTATGGATGCATACTCAGGATATAACCAAATTCCTATGCATGCTCCCGACCAAGACCACACTAGTTTCATCACCGACCGGGGTTTATACTGCTACAAAGTGATGCCCTTCGGACTTAAAAATGCAGGAGCCACCTACCAGCGCCTCGTCAACAAGATGTTTGCAGGGCTAATAGGACAAACTATGGAAGTATATGTGGACGACATGCTGGTGAAATCACGAAAAGCCGAAGATCACGTAAGCCACCTAGGCGGAATGTTCCAGGTACTTTGACAGTATGGAATGAAGTTGAATCCACTAAAGTGCTCCTTCGGAGTGTCATCGGGAAAATTCTTAGGGTTCATCGTCCATGCCCGAGGGATTGAAGCAAACCCTGAACAAGTCCGAGCATTAAGGGACATCAAGATACCTTCCACCCGAAAGGAGATGCAAAGCCTAAATGGAAAAGTGGCCGCCCTAAGCCGATTCATCTCCAAAGCAACGGACAAGTGCGTCCCCTTTTTCGAAGCTCTAAAGAAAGATAAAGGAAAGTTCGAATGGACGGACGAATGCTTAACCGCTTTCCTTAACCTAATCGAACACCTCCAGAAACCACCGGTACTCTCGACCCCAAGCGAAGGCGAAGAATTATACCTATACCTTGCTGTGTCATCTCACGCTTTAAGCGCTGCCTTGGTAAGGGAAGACAACCGCACGCAACGACCAGTTTACTTCGTCAGTAAAAGGTTTACTGGGGCAGAAGTCAGATATCCTAAACTTGAAAAGTTAGCATACTGTTTACTAATCACTTCACGAAAACTACGTCACTACTTCCAATCCCATTCCATCAAAGTTCTGACCGATCAACCACTGAGGCAGGTACTCCATCGTCCCGACACCTCCGGGCGACTACTTAAATGGTGTATTGAGCTAAGTCAATATGATATCACCTATCACCCTCGCACCGCCATCAAGGGACAAGGCATGGCTGATTTCATTGCAGAATTCACTACCAACGAGGATAAGGAGCAACTGGAAATAACGGAAGATATCAAGTGGAATCTCTTTGTGGACGGTGCATCTAACGAACAAGGCTCTGGGGCAGGTGTGGTAATAATCACTCCCAGGGGAAATAAACTGCACTATGCTATAAGGTTGGAGTTCGCTGCCACCAACAAAGATGCAGAATATGAAGCAGTGATAGCTGGACTAGAAATTGCCATAGAAATCGGAGCCAATTCTTTGTGTCTTCACAACGATTCTCAACTTATTGTTAATCAAATACTAGGAGAATTCCAAGCTCGAGAGGAACGACTCATAGCATATCTAAAGAAAACCAAGTTGCTTCTCAGCCGATTGGATCAGTACTTAGTCAAACACATCCCTCGGGAAGAGAACCAAGAGGCCGACGAATTGGCAAAGCAAGCGAGTATGGGAGACATCGCCATCTTCGGGGCAGTAACCATCTCAAAGCAAACGGTCCCAAGTTTTGAGCAAGTGAATCTGATAGCCGCAGCCGAAGAAGCAACTTGGATGACTCCCATCCGAGACTACCTACAAAGTGGCACACTACCCAACGGGCGTAATGAAGTCAAGAAAATCTTGAGGAAAGCGTCCCGCTATACAATACAAGAAGACATCCTCTATCGGCGCGGTTTCTCTAACCCATTATTAAGGTGTGTCGCCGGAAGGGAAGCCAAGGAAATCTTATCCAGCATCCATCAGGGGAGCTGTGGAGATCACACCGGGGGGCAAACATTAGCAAAAAAGATACTCCGATACGGATATTTCTGGCCCACCTTAAGCAAGGACGCCTTAGATTTCGTCAAGAAGTGTGACAGATGCCAAAAATTTGCTAAGACCCCTCGGCTACCAACAACTGAGATTACTCAGATGACCAGCCTTTGGCCCTTCGCGATATGGGGAATTGACTTAATCGGCGAGCTACCAATGGGCCGAGGCGGGGCCAAATATGCTATAGTGGCAGTTGATTATTTCACCAAATGGGTGGAAGCGGAACCTCTAAATAAAGTATCTTCAGCAAAAGTTATTAACTTCTTGATCAAAAATGTTCTATGCAGGTACGGAGTCCCACTCAAAATCATATCAGACAATGGACTTCAATTTGACAGCGAGGAATTCGCCAACTGGTGCCAAGAACACAGAATTCATAAAAGCTTCTCATCCGTAGCATATCCCCAGGCAAATGGACAAGTCGAAGCAGTCAACAAAATTCTGAAAACTCTAATAAAAAAGAAGCTCGAAAAGTCAAAGGGCGCTTGGGTGGATGAACTCCCCACGGCACTATGGGCCTACCGCACATCTTTCAGAACATCAACAGGGCACACTCCTTTCTCTTTGGCATACGGATCGGAGGCTATGCTCCCAGTTGAAACCATTGTGCCTTCCCACCGTAGGATCCACTATAACCCAGAAGAGAATGAAGAGCTCCTCAACATGTCTTTGGATCTAGTCGAGGAGAGAAGGAATGATGCAGTCCTTAAAACAGCAGCCCACAAGCAAAAGGTGGCAGCACAATACAACTCCAAAGTCAAGCATCGTACCTTACGAGAAGGGGATCTTGTCCTCAAGCGAATCTTCCCTCGCCCCGGAGCACTAGACCCAATCTGGGATGGACCATATGTAATTCATAAAGATCTCCACAACGGAGCCTATATTTTGTCAACAGTGGACGGAGAGGTGTTCCAGAGGGCATGGAACATCCAACACCTCCGCCGATACTTTTCTTAACTTGTATTGCCCATATGAAGTGAATTAACAAAGAGAATCAGTGGACGTAGGCCTTTTCGTGCCGAACCACTTTAAAAAACCTTGTCTCTTTTTTTGTTCCTTTGTATCTTGGCTGCTTGTTAACTTTATCCTTTTCTGTTGAACAAAATCCTGAGTATACAGCATTTCTATTCAAAGCACTCCACAACACAACTTCACCTGGACAAGACCTAACAGGTACTATGCGAATCTATGCCCTCGCCAATGAGACACTTTTTCTCCAGCATCCCTCTGCTGCGGGTTAACTCATTGCTCGCGACGGCCCTTAAAGCCAACTGTAATGAGCCGATTATAAGCCACCGAGAAGGCCGACTATAGCCGAGGCAGCTCATTACGGTGTTAGGCTCGCCGACAACTGTGAACCGACTATAAGCCCCAACATAAGGTGTGGCCAGCCAGGGGCAGTTCACAGTTGACGATCGGCACCCACGCTAGCCGGCCACAGTAAATCGAATAATACCCACGATTACGGGCCATAATGGCCCGGGTATTTACTGTGCGCGATCTCGGCTCTGATGTGTCTTAAGTGCGGCTGTGGTAAAAAAGAATTAACTCCCCGCGGAGGCGTAAGATGGGTGACGAATGTCTCCAAGACCCACGGCTAGGGAAAGTGACTACAAAACCCGTTTGCCACGAACTTAAGCACATCGAAGGCCTTCCGTGATTGGAAGTTTTACTATTTCACGTATTTCAATTTTACTTAAAAAGCTTTTTTTTCCTATCCCCTATAACAATCCCTAAAGTACATGATACAGAGTAGGAGATACTCGCCAATGGGTGAAGGGGCTCACAGTGGCAGGACATTCGACTACATTCCATGCTCGGTCCTACAAGATATTCGAGACTGCCATCTACGATTAAAACATGAAAGGCGGTATTTTCTTCTTTTATGTACAAATACATGACTATAATTTGTTCACACCACACGCTAATATTACAAGTCATAAAATTATGGTTTAGAACCAGAGTCTAACACCAAACACAATTTAATTACAAGAGTATACATAGCTACATTTCTCATACGATATGTCGAAATAGCAACAAATATTCAAGAAACGACAAAATCAGCTTAAGTTAAAAAATTACACGTCAAGAATAATGTTGACTGTTACAAGTAGCAAGAATTACAACTTAGAAGTTACTCTACTGTCTTAAGACTAACGTATACAACCATGTCAAGTCTACAAAAAAGAATTTTCCAGGTCTAATCAGGGAGCCGGTTGCGTCGAAGTCTTGTCCTTGCTCTGTTGCCCACCTGTCCGGTCGTAAAAAGAATTCATTAGCGATAAGTAACCAAGTTAACGGAAAGACTAGAAAGGAAGACTTACCAGCACCTGCTTCTTGACCATCCTGGTCGTCATCCTCTACCTGCACACCTGCCTCCTCAGCAGCAAGCAGCCGCATACCCTCCTTTACCGCCACTTTCTCCTCCTTGGTAAACTGGGCAGTGACCACATCCATACCGAAGACCATTCCACCCTCTTTATCTGCATCAGCCTTAGCCTCCTCCAGAGCCCGGAGATAAATCTTAGCCATGACCCTGGGATAATCATCCATCCAGGACAGGTTGCCCTGCTTCCAGGTACGGAAGTACATATCCTGGAGCATTTCGTCCATCATCCCCTCATTCTCCTCAAACTCCCTCATCCGGGCCTCGGAAGCCGACAACCTCCCAACGGCGGCATCTCTCTCCAATCGGTATCTCGAGCAGTCAACCAGAAGGGATCCCCGCATTGCCTCCATCTCCTCCCTCAACTTGGCTTGAGCAAGCTCTGCAGCATCAAGTTTCCCGGACAATTCCTCCACCTGATCGAGATCCGCTTTCCGAACCTCATCCACCGTGGCAATAGCCATGTCAATCCGCTCTTTGCAAGTAGCTTGCATTTTCCGCAATTCGGCCCGACTGGCCTCTTCCATGGTTTTCCTTAGTCGCCCAGTAGCAGCCTCATGCTGAGAAATCTGAATAGCCTGATCCGCAAGCTGTTTGGCCTGATCCGAAACCACCAATCGAAGTCGGATATTGGCGCTCCCAATCTCCTCTCCGGCCTTAACCAGCCGAGCATGATGCCCCATCAGCCTCTTGGTCTCCTCTGCCACCCGATCAATATTAGCCTTGGCCTCATCTCCCATAGTGACTATACGAGTAGTGAGTAAATCGAGATCTAAGGACTTGGCTTCATCAAGTACTCGTACCATGGGGTTACGGGGGAGAAGGTGTTCACCAGTGACTTCGTCAAAAGTAATATCATGAGAGCTTGGATCCAGATCAGGATGACCCGCAAATGGATTACGAGCCAAGTCGGGACGGTCGATATGAATAACAGAAGGGTTTCCGGACGGGTGCGGAGAAGGTGCAAACTCGCTACCCTCCTCAGTAATATCATGAAGAGGCTGAGCCGGAGGCTGAGGACCGGGCGAAGTTTCGGATAAAGGATGACTCCTCTTCCTCTGCTGAATACCCTCTTCGATGACCCTAAGAAGAGGACGGTAGCCGACTACATCCCCGGAGCGTTGGGTTGAGGGCTTCGGCTTAGTAGAAATTTTGGAAAGTTTATATTGCTCAAGCCTGTGTCGAAGGTCTGAAGCTTTGGACGTCTTGCCTGCTCCTGATATAAAGAACAAGTGTCACAAACTTACATTACTATACGATTCGAGAAACGCGGTAAATTACAAGTTAAAAAAGGAAAAGAAACACACCTGTGGTTGTACAAACCCTGGGGAGGAGTGGGATACTGCAATAAGTCCTGGATTTCATTCCAGGACGGGAGCGGGTCATAAAATATTCCTAAGTCCCTATCATTAATGAAGCATGCAGGAGTCAAGAGTTCACCTTGAGTCGTCGGAGCCACCTTGGCTGGAATGGTCGGAGAAGACTCACTTGCACCAGTCCCGGTTTTGTCCGCCTTCCCGGTCTTCTCTGCCAAAGCCGGATCCTCATCCAACCCCTCAAAAGCCTGGTGGAACGCATCATCCGTCCACTCCTGAATCTCGCCCGCTTGCCCAGGAAGTAGGGCCCCGATGCCATCGCCACCTTTGTCACCATCCCGACCATCTCCACCCTCGCCTCTTTCCTCCTCTATGTCTTCCTCCTCTCGGGTAAGTGGACAATTGTTGGGGGAGGGACCTTCCGATTTCTTGAGTTTCTTACCTCCGACAGCTGGCGGTTTTGTGAAAGGTTTCCTCTTGCTACTCTCTGCCGTAACACCTTCCTTGGTCTGAGCAGCCGCCCTCTCCTCCGCCGTTTCCCTCAACTTAACTACAGACTGCTGCGGAAGGATTAAGTTATATTCCAGAAGAATCGCATTTCTAATCAAGAAGGCAGATGATCTATATTTCCCAAGAATGGCTTCTATCTCAGCCGCCGTCTGAACCAGGCGGTCAGTCTCCACAACCGGAAAGCCACCTGTCGCTAGCAAAAATGAGAAAGTATGAGAAGAAGCATCGCAATCGGAATAGAAATTATAAGTAAAAGCATCAACTTACATCCAGAGGTAAAGCGCCGGATTGAAACGGAGTCGTCCCTAACAAAGAACCACTCTTTCTTGAACATGCTGAATTTAGAGTACAGATCCAAGATCGGTTTGAAGGTCACGGTTGACTCCAAGCTAATGTATGGGGATCCTTTCTTGTAGCCTCTCAAATTATATAAGTACCGGATCTCCCGGTTGGAAGGAGGGCGCCCGTACTTCCTCTGAAAGATGACGAAAAGGCTCGCCAGTATGGCATAAGAGTTGGGCTGAAGCTGGAATGGGGCCACCTTTAGATACGTGAGGAAGCTGACTACCCAAGCATTGAGAGGCGGGATAGCACCACACATACAATGGTACCTACTATAAGCAAAGTACCCTTCGGGAGGATTGTATGGCATGACTCCTGGGCCCGGCAACAGCATGAGGGCTCTATCGATCCCAAAGGAACGAGATATAACATCGAGCTGCTCCTCTTTGAGAGAGCTAGGAAAGCAGTCAGGCGGGGAATCCAGCAGCTCCTGGGGACCATGTCCATCCACTAATGACCTTGGGGCGGGCCCATGACGCTCCGATCCTGATTGAGCTGGGGGCACGGCCGAGGACTCTCCTTCGCCCTCGGACTTCCTTTTACTTGATCGGGTTTCCACTCTTTGAGACATTATCTGCAAACACAGGGAAATTATATCAATAGAGCATACAAACAATATAATATGGAATTTCACTTAAAAGTTCGAAGTATGAAACACATGTTCACTCGGTACAATAGTTCATTCGGCGAACAGATGCAGCACTTCAATGGTTCATTCGGTAGTATAATATAAGTTTTCATTCGGTGCCCAAAGAACCAAGTTCGTTTGGTAAATAAGGACCAAAACTCGTTCGGCACTAAGCCCTATTCTCATTCGGTAGTGCGATACAGGAAGCATTCGGCTTTAGAAACCTATCATGTTCATTCGGCGAAAGGATGTATACTTGGTTCGGTACGAGCTTGATTCGACAAAGAGTTGATTCGGCTAAACTCGTCTCTCTGGTTCGGTTGTTCGGTAAGGAAAAGCAAAGGGCGTATAGCCCCTATATATAGACAAGCGAAAGGCAACCGGATCAACCGGTTCGGCATTCCTCGCCGAACGAACCTATCTCAACTACAGGAAACGCCCAAGCTAAAACAAAGCGCGACACATGCAAACACGTGCCCCGCTTTGGGGGGCAAATGTTGGGTGAATTCTTACCCAGAAGACCTCGAGACCAGGAAAACTTGCTTCATTCGGCAGACCCATTCGGCAGGCACCATTCGGCAGACCTCGCTCAACCCCATTCGGCAGGCACCATTCGGCAGACCTCACCCGAACCACCTCCTGCCGTACCAACCGAACCAACCTTCCCAACTCCCACCGAACCACCTCCTGCCGAACCATCTCCCACCGGACCAAGCCTTCCACCGGACCAAGTCTTCCACCGGACCAAGCCCTCCACCGGACCAAGCCTTCCACCGGACCAAGCTTCCTACCGGACCAAGCCTTCCACCGGACCAAGCTTCCTACCGGACCATACTTACCACCGGACCGAGACGATACAGAACCAGATTTGCCAGGCCAGATTGTATCAGCCCGGGCCCATCAGCAACTGTATACATCCAAGCCCCCTACCTCCAGCCTCACTCTATAAATAGAGGGGCAGGGGTACAACAATGGGGGACAAGTTTGAGAGCTCAAGCACGGAGAGAACTTTCAAACAACTTTCTTTTACTTGTATCAAAGCTTTGTACTTGTAATCAAAAGAAGAGAAGAGAAATAACATATAAAGTGGACGTAGGCACATTCTGGCTGAACCACTATAAATCTGCGTGTCTTTTTACAGTTTAGCCCCTGCTTTTCATATATTTGCATAAATCACCCAAATCACTAAGAACAACATAAGATCTACTAAATCATACAACTTTGAGGTGTTTGTCCATTTTTTGTGCAAACAGATTCCATAGAACCAACACCGAATGGCGGTACTTGAATGGATGTAAAATCATCAAATAATACCAATATTGCACGTGCACCGACCAGAGTCGTTGTTGCCAAGTACTGTAGAGTTGTGATCGATCACTCGCACAGATGCGGAACGCGCGAGACGGCAAGATCCTTCCCAGAAGGATAAAGGCCCAGAGGCGCATGCCGAAAAAAATAAACTGCTCCATAGAGCAGGTGTCCAGAGACGGTTGCCCAGAGGCGTGGTGACCCAGAGGTCCAGTACTGGCCGCCCAAAGGCTAATGTGTCACCAACTTCTTGGAGAGGAACCCGTAAAGTGTTAACAATGAGTCCCATACCCCACGTTCGCACTAAATGGTTTACTAACCAATAGCAAGCTCACACTCCAAACAATAAAAAGTCCACCTCGTAACATCGGTAAACTAGACCCAAAGGTCAAAACGATCAATCGAATAGGTCGGGGATTAACCGGAAAGGAAATACACACGGTTCCATAGGTCGGAGATTTCCTAACCGTTTAAGCACCTTTCCACTTCGCTCGACGTGTAAAAAGTGAGTGTGAGATTTTTATTATAGAAAATAATGGTGCGAAACGGATTTATAATTGATTTTGAAATCACTTTAAACGGCTTTTAAAAACTCTCCTATTATGGAGTAATTAATTTAATAATTAAAAATAATATTATATAATAATTTCTAAAGCCATTTAGGAGTGAAAAATCCTTTGAAAATAATTCATAAAACCCGTGTACGAAATCTAGAGACAAATCTCAAAGAAATCAATAAAACCAGAAAAGCACTGAAAATATTCTAAGTGTTGGAAAATAGTCCAAAAATGACGCGAACCCAAGTTCGGAAAATTATTCGGACTAGCAAACTGAATCCGAATGGCATGAAAATTGGTAGACATATAGTCCAACATCCCTGCTCCAAACTGCAAAAAGAATCAGGAAATTCCGACTTGAAACGAAGAAACGGCGTCGTCTCAAAGTCGTACAAAAATCATTAAACTTTACTGTGTCAAAACAGTGTAAAGGTCCCACTTCGACGACATGGTCGAAGGGTCACATGAACTCAGATCTTGATGAAAATTTGCAGGAGCGTAGTAAAGTATTCCTACTTTGATTTGCAACAAGAATCGTTCGGTTTCGACTTGAAACGAAGAAACGAAAATGTTTCAAAGTTGGTCCGACGATAACTGAAAATGATCACTATTGTAAAACAGTTTCTGGGTGCTACTTCGGCAATAGAAACGAAGTATCTAATGCACCCAGATCTAAACCAAACTTTGCATGGTTAAAGATCTCGATCTCATCATTTTAACGAGATCAAAAACGATGAAATCGGACAAAGGACGAGCCCGGGATGGCGTCGCAAAGTCGGGGTTCTACGCTGAAAACAACGAGAGAAAAAGAGACCAAGGCCTATAGCTATGCACTAACTGGCCAGAGATGAAAAACCACAATTTTGGCATAGTAAACTTCAAATTCTGGCAAAATGAATAAAATGAAAGTTGTAGCTTAGTTTCTAAGCTTTCCGGAATGACCAAGATCGTCAAGTTCCGACCAGAGATGAAAATTCTATGACTAAAACAATTCTCAGATCTAAATTTTATATCACTGTCGTTGTGCTCTCGGGACAGTGGTAAGAATGCACAGTTTTGACCAAATTAACTTCGAAATTTCATGAAACTCAAAACATGAAAGTTTTAGCTCTAAATCTATGCTTTCCAGAACATCCAAAATTATTAGATTTGGATAAGAAACGAGTAACTTATGGCCAAATCAATTTCTGGTTTTTAGTTTCTCAACCCTGTAGTTTGTTGTCAGGTCAGCGACAAACAAGCATGATTTCGACCATTCAAACCACAAAATTAGGCAAAGCTCAAAACATAAAAGTTATAGCCTATAGAATAAACTTTTCAGAACGTCAAGAAAATCTTAATTCCGATTTAAGATGAATGAGATATGCCTAATTTACTAACAACAATAAACTAATTATAATTTCAGCTAGCATATATTACCTCTTTCCAAACAATGAAAAGAAGATCAAAGAGTTTCACAATCTAAATGCACAAAAAAGTGAGGATTACAAAATAATTTCAAAAATTAAGAGATGCTTATACATAGATTAGGAGAGGGTTTACCTAGTATTCCTCTCAAGCAAAAGAACAAACACATATATGACACTAACCAAAGCTAAGAGATGATGATCAAGGAGCTAGAAAAATACCAAAACACATGAAACCAAGAGTTACAAAATGATTTCCAGAAATTAAAGAGAGTTAGAAATGGATTACAAGAGGGTTTTTGCATTACCTTCCCTTACTTTAACTAGCTTAAGCCAATATAAGAGAGGATGGAGCTTTCCTAAGCATGGAGGCCATTTTTAGGTTTAGGGTTTTAGGAATTTGATTAGGGTTGGAATGAATGAGGTTTGGAGAGTATGAGATAATTTATAGAGGAGGTTTAGGGTGGGTTATTGGGCTAGGTTTAGAAACCCAATAAGAAGAGAGTTATTTATATGTTTTCCAAAAATTAGTCTAAGTGTTCATGTATGTTTATAAAACTCATTTTTCTTATCCAAACCCATTTTAAAATCTCTCCTAAAATATTTAAATTTCCAAAAATAACATTTTATCCTCATTTTAAAATCCCATATTTCCCATTTAATTAAAATAGCCTTTTTCACATAAATTTTGTTATTCCAAATTCTTTTATGCTTCATTAAAATAAATAAAAATCCTAACTTTTATTTATTAGTTGGTAATGCAAATCCCGGGTTGTTACAGACTCCCCCCCTTAAGAAAATTGCGTCCCCGCAATTCCTTAAGATAGATGTCGTCTATAACGTCAAATCCACAAAAGAAGTGATAGAGATAAAATAGAGAATTCTCACCCGTAGAAGAAGATGGGAGAAAGCCAGGATAAGAGCATTCGATAGATTCTCTGGTCTCCCAAGTGCAGTCCTTAGGATTCGGTGACCATTGAATCTTCACGAGTGGAACCTCTTTGTTGCGAAGGCGTCTAACCTCTGAATCAAGCACACGAAAAGGTTGCTGCTCCAAAGATAAATCAGGTAAGATCTCTAAACCAGGCACAGCATGTGGCTCAATGATAGAATCAGGATCGCGGACACACATGCAAAGCTGGGAAACAGGGAACACGTCGTGTATTCCAGAGAAGTGAGCAGGTAGATCCACACGATAAGCAACGGGGCCAATGCGTTACGTAATAGGAAATGGTCCAACATAGCGAGGAGCCAACTTCCCGGTAGAGCTGAAACGCACAACCCCCTTCATGGGAGAGACCCGAATAAAGACAGAATCACCAATGGAGAACTCAAGAGGCTTCCTATGGTTGTCCGCGTAGGATTTCTGGCGGTTCTGCGCCTCTTTCATTCTCTGACGAATAAGAATAATCTTCTCCGAAGATTCCCGAACTGAATCTGGACCAAGAAGGAGCTTCTCGCCAGATTCTAACCAACACGCAGGAGAACGACATGGCCTTTCGTAAAGAGCCTCGAAAGGAGCCATGCCAATACTAGACTGAAAGCTGTTGTTGTAGGAGAACTCTACAAGCGGTAAGTGATCCTCCAAACTACCTCCGAAATCCAGAATACAACAGCGCAAAAGATCCTCTAAAACACGATTCACCCTCTCCGTCTGACCGTCGGTCTGAGGATGATAAGCAGTCGAGAGATTCAGCTTTGAGCCCAAAGCTGACTGTAGGCACTTCCAGAAGTGACTAGTAAAGATAGTGTCTCGATCACAGACGATAGAGCTAGGAATGCCATGAAGTCGAACGACTTCCTTCACATATAGCTTGGCAAGCTGAGGAGCAGTCCGAGTGGACTTAATAGGAATGAAATGAGCTAATTTGGTCAAGTGATCGACGATGACCCAAATAGAAGTATGGCCTGACCTCGATCGAGGTAGACCGTCAATAAAATCCATGGATATCTGATCCCATTTCCACAATGGAATCTCTAGAGGCTGAAGAAGACCAGATGGACGCTGATGCTCAGCTTTGATCTGTTGACAAGTCATGCAACGGCTTACATAACTTGCAACATCACTCTTCATGCCCTCCTAATAAAATAGGCGACACATGTCGGCATACATCTTACTCGACCCGGGATGTATAGTGTACTTAGTGCGATGACACTCGCCTAGAATGTCGCGCCGAAGTGATAAATCAGATGGTACCAAAATACGGTTCTTCCTGCGAAGACACCGATGGGAATCAATAGAATAATCCAACAATGTCTCATCACTGGATCCCGACTCAAGGAGATTAATATATCGCAACAAGTCTGGATCCTACCGCTGAGCATGGGCAATGCGATCCAATAGAATAGGTCGAGCTTCCATGCTGAATAACAAGATCTGAGGATCAGAAGACGGAGCTCGATTTCGAATATCACACATAGAAAGAGTCTCAAGAATATCCCACTCGGCTATCATCATAGAAACTACTGCCGAGTGTTTGCCATTGACTGCATCAGCCACACGATTACCCTTGCCAGGGGTATAATGAATGTTTAAGTCATATGAGGCGAGAAACTCGAGCCATCGCTGCTGCCTCATATTGAGATCCTTCTGACTGAATAAATACTTCAGAGACTTGTGATCGGTGTAAAGAGTGAAGCGTTCACCTAATAGAAAGTGACGCCACGTCTTCAAAGCAAAGACGATAGCTGCCAACTCAAGATCATGAGTCGGATAGCGAACCTCATTCGGACGTAGCTGCCTAGAAGCGTAAGCAACTACCCGATCTTTCTGCATAAGCACAGCACCGAGACCGCTACCACAAGCGTCGGTGTAAACAACAAGATCCTGGTTACTCTCAGGAACCACAAGGATAGGAGCATGAGTGAGAAGTTCCTTCAATCGCTGGAAAGAAACTTCACACTTATCAGACCAAATAAAGTGAACCCCCTTACGAGTCAGAGTCGTGAGGGGAAGTGCAACTCGAGAGAAATCCTTGATAAACCGACGGTAATAACCCGCCAGCCCAAGGAAGCTGCGAATATCATGAACGTTCTCGGGCTGCTTCCAATTTTGAATAGCTTCGATCTTGGCAGGATCGACAGAAATACCCTCAGATGAAACAATATGACCTAAGAACTTGACCTTGCTCTCCCAGAAATGGCACTTGGAGAGCTTGGCCCTAAGTTGATGCTGACGAAGAGTATCCAAGACGATTCGCAAATGATGAGCATGCTCTACCTCGGATCTAGAATAAATAAGAATATCGTCGATGAAAACCAGAACGAATCTATCGATGTATTCCCGGAATACTCGATTCATAAGATCGACAAAGAAAGCCGGAGCGTTCGTCAAGCCGAACGGCATGACCAACCACTCAAAAGAACCATAACGAGTGCGAAATGTTGTAAGAGGAATGATGTCTTCCACAACTCGTAGCTGATGGAATCCGGTGGCAAGGTCAAGCTGAGAGAAGACCTTCGCACCGCTCAACATGTCGTAACGGGAATTAGAGTTAGACATGATTCAATGATAGATAATTAATTAAGGAATACTATGGAATATAATGGATTCCTATACATATTCCTAACTTATCTATCAATAAACATGAGGAAGGGATTTGATTTAATTCGGATCTAATTTAAAATGTATTGTACTAAGTGTATCTGTTTTGTGTTTTTTATGCTTATTCCTGAAACCTTGGCTCTGATACCAAGCTGTAACGCCCCACTCTGAGACCCACTGTAACAAAGAGTATTACGGGAGTAATACCGTCTGTTAAAGCGGAGAATAGAGTATAGTGGAAGCGACCATTTGTAATCAAGCTATAACTATCTACTGAATACGTCGAAAGGGTGGTAACTATTTTTTTAAGTGGTTCGACATATTCAATAAATAATTATAACGAAATTACAATGGCTAAAGATCTATCAGAATAAGCATAGTAATAAAATGATAAAACATCACAGAACAGAATCACATAACAGATATAAAATCCCAGAACAATACATCGTCAATACAGATCCAAATATCATAAGTGGGTACAAAGCCACTGCCCACACATGTGGGTTAAAAATATGTACATATCAAAGTCTGAATAATAACAGAGTAGCGGAATAGTGGACAAATAAAAGCGCTATCTATCAGCATAGCAGATAATGTCCAAGCGGAAGCACAGAAGCTAAGTCCAGAGACCTAACCTGAAACAACTCGGTCTGACCCGAGCAAAAACACTCGGGTCAGGCTAGCTAAACAATTAGTAATAACTGAGATATATAGTAATGCGGTACATAAATAAAACAGTACTTATCCAAAGAGAAGTATATTATGAACCACATGAATATAATGACGATCCCTAATCATCAATAAACAATAAAAATCTCCAAAGAGAAATCAACACCAAAGTGTAGAATAAATAAAATCGCCTCATATCATTGACGTAGCCAAAGCTATAAAAAGATGCCCATAGGCAATAATCCCAAGAGTGACCAGAGTCCGTAATCAATGCCCAAGCAAAGATCGATGCTCCAAAGAGCAATGGGGATATACTGAAAAGTCAATGAAATCAAAACACTGAAAAGCAGTGTCCAGAGACACTGTGAATCCACAAGGTAATTGCACTTACATCGTATGATTCCATAGAACCAACACCGAATGGCGGTACTCGAATGGATGTAAAATCATCAAATAATACCAATATTGCACGTGCACCGACCAGAGTCGTTGTTGCCAAGTACTGTAGAGTTGTGATCGATCACTCGCACAGATGCGGAACGCGCGAGACGGCAAGATCCTTCCCAGAAGGATAAAGGCCCAGAGGCGCATGCCGAAAAAAATAAACTGCTCCATAGAGCAGGTGTCCAGAGACGGTTGCCCAGAGGCGTGGTGACCCAGAGGTCCAGTACTGGCCGCCCAAAGGCTAATGTGTCACCAACTTCTTGGAGAGGAACCCGTAAAGTGTTAACAATGAGTCCCATACCCCACGTTCGCACTAAATGGTTTACTAACCAATAGCAAGCTCACACTCCAAACAATAAAAATTCCACCTCGTATCATCGGTAAACTAGACCCAAAGGTCAAAACGATCAATCGAATAGGTCGGGGATTAACCGGAAAGGAAATACACACGGTTCCATAGGCCGGAGATTTCCTAACCGTTTAAGCACCTTTCCACTTCGCTCGACGTGCTAAAAAGTGAGTGTGAGATTTTTATTATAGAAAATAATGGTGCGAAACAGATTTATAATTGATTTTGAAATCACTTTAAAACGGCTTTTGAAAACTCTCCTATTATGGAGTAATTAATTTAATAATTAAAAATAATATTATATAATAATTTCTAAAGCCATTTAGGAGTGAAAAATCCTTTGAAAATAATTCATAAAACTCGTGTACGAAATCTAGAGACAAATCTCTAAGAAATCAATAAAACCAGAAAATCACTGAAAATATTCTAAGTGTTGGAAAATAGTCCAAAAATGACGCGAACCCAAGTTCGGAAAATTATTCGGACTAGCAAATTGAATCCGAATGGCATGAAAATTGGTAGACATATAGTCCAACATCCTTGCTCCAAACTGCAAAAAGAATTGGGAAATTCCGACTTGAAACGAAGAAATGGCGTCGTCTCAAAGTCGTACAAAAATCATAAAACTTTACTGTGTCAAAACAGTGTAAAGGTCCCACTTCGACGACATGGTCGAAGGATCACATGAACTCAGATCTTGATGAAAATTTGCAGGAGCGTAGTAAAGTACTCCTACTTTGATATGCAACAAGAATCGTTCGGTTTCGACTTGAACGAAGAAACGACAATGTTTCAAAGTTGGTCCGACGATAACTGAAAATGATCACTATTGTAAAACAGTTTCTGGGTGCTACTTCGGCAATAGAAACGAAGTATCTAATGCACCCAGATCTAAACCAAACTTTGCATGGTTAAAGATCTCGATCTCATCATTTTAACGAGACCAAAAACGATGAAATCCGACAAAGGACGAGCCCGGGATGGCGTCGCAAAGTCGGGGTTCTACGCTGAAAACAACGGGAGAAAAGAGACTAAGGCCTATAGCTATGCACTAACTGGCCAGAGATGAAAAACCACAATTTTGGCATAGTAACTTCAAATTCTGGCAAAATGAATAAAATGAAAGTTGTAGCTTAGTTTCTAAGCTTTCCGGAATGACCAAGATCGTCAAATTCCGACCAGAGATGAAAATTCTATGACTAAAACAATTCTCAGATCTAAATTTTATATCACTGTCGTTGTGCTCTCAGGACAGTGGTAAGAATGCACAGTTTTGACCAAATTAACTTCGAAATTTCTTGAAACTCAAAACATGAAAGTTTTAGCTCTAAATCTAAGGCTATGTTTGGTTTACCGTTTTTAGTTTTGAGTTTTCGTCCATACAAAATACGAACAACGCATGTATATTATAAAAAATGACCGTTTTAGAAAACGAATTTAACACACAAAATAGAAAACAACTTTTTTTCATTTTTCGTGTTTTGAGAAAAACGGAAGAACGAGCAACAACTCATCCTTCAGTCGTTCCTCCATCCACTTCATGGTCCCCTCCAATCTTCCGTTCATCCCTTCACCTCTCTTCATTCTTCTCATATTTTGTAATTAATGTTGAAAACTCAAAACATAA
Organism: Allium fistulosum; assembly: GCA_030737815.1. NCBI lineage: Eukaryota > Viridiplantae > Streptophyta > Magnoliopsida > Asparagales > Amaryllidaceae > Allium > Allium fistulosum. Next base: position 296,339,129 of record CM060905.1, on the reverse strand, counting down.
AATACAAAATAAACCAAACGACCCCTAAGCTTTCCAGAACATCCAAAATTATTAGATTTGGATAAGAAACGTGTAACTTATGGCCAAATCAATTTCAGGTTTTTAGTTTCTCAACCCTGTAGTTTGTTGTCAGGTCAGCGACAAACAAACGTGATTTCGACCATTCAAACCACAAAATTAGGCAAAGCTCAAAACATAAAAGTTATAGCCTACAGAATAAGCTTTCCAAAACATCAAGAAAATCTTAATTCCGATTTAAGATGAATGAGATATGCCTAATTTACTAACAACAATAAACTAATTATAATTTCAGCTAGCATATATTACCTCTTTCCAAACAATGAAAAGAAGATCAAAGAGTTTCACAATCTAAATGCACAAAAAAAAGAGGATTACAAAATAATTTCAGAAATTAAGAGATGCTTATACATAGATTAGGAGAGGGTTTACCTAGTATTCCTCTCAAGCAAAAGAACAAACACCTATATGGCACTAACCAAAGCTAAGAGATGATGATCAAGGAGCTAGAAAAATACCAAAACACATAAAACCAAGAGTTACAACATGATTTCCAGAAATTAAAGAGAGTTAGAAATGGATTACAAGAGGGTTTTTGCATTACCTTCCCTTACTTTAACTAGCTTAAGCCAATATAAGAGAGGTTGGAGCTTTCCTAAGCATGGAGGCCATTTTTAGGTTTAGGGTTTTAGGATTTTGATTAGGGTTGGAATGAATGAGGTTTGGAGAGTATGAGATAATTTATAGAGGAGGTTTAGGGTGGGTTATTGGGCTAGGTTTAGAAACCCAATAAGAAGAGAGTTATTTATATATTTTCCAAAAATTAGTCTAAGTGTTCATGTATGTTTATAAAACTCATTTTTCTTATCCAAACCCGTTTTAAAATCTCTCCTAAAATATTTAACTTTCCAAAAATAACATTTTATCCTCATTTTAAAATCCCATATTTCCCATTTAATTAAAATAGCCTTTTTCACATAAATTTTGTTATTCCAAATTCTTTTATGCTTCATTAAAATAAATAAAAATCCTAACTTTTATTTATTAGTTGGTAATGCAAATCCCGGGTTGTTACACTACTCTATGTTAGTGTTTAAAATTCAAACAAAATATGTTTGTTGTATCATAGTTTTAAGCTTAAAAATTTGTTTAAGTTAATCGAATTTGTATTGACTCTGGAAAATTAAAACAACAGAACAACCTTTAAATAAGTTAAAATAAAATTATCATGATTCATGAATTTAGAGATATGAATCAAATACTTAAACTAAAACTGGATTTTTGAAAATAAAATCATTATTTTTAGTAGTGGGATTTGAGAGCAGTTCTGGTATGAACATAAAATGAAAACTCGGTGATTTATGGCGATCTACTTGATGGTGGAGGTCGGGGCTCTTCCTGGAGGTGGAGGAGTGACCAGAGAGTCTGGGAAAAATGGTGGGGTGGTGGTTAGACCACGGGGGAGGCGGCGGCATAGGTTTGAAAATTTTAAACCTAATTTTTAGTGGGGTTGAGCTTTTCGTTCGTCCATCCTTTCTGAGTGATCGAGTGTTCCGTGTTCTTGAGAGGGGGTAGGGAAGATGTTGACGAAGACGTGGTCGAGTTTTCGGGTGTCCAGATGATCGGAGCTGCGATCACGAGATGGTTTAAGGTTGGGGTTGTGGTGGTCTACCTGTTCCAGGTTTTGAATGAAGTATCTCGTATTCGAATGCGAGAATTGAAGCATGATCTGATGATCGTGGAGCGATACGTGAGTGATTGTGGATGAGAGAAGATCATCGTTGATGATCGGAAATGGCTGCGATGATGGTGCACGTGCACGTGCACTCTGGTGCTTGAGTGTTGAAGTTTGGGAAGGAAAGAGAGCCGGAGTCATTCTGGGGTTTTACTCGAGTTGTTCTAGTGATTTACTCAAAGTCATTTTAGTCTGGGCTCGAAGCAAAGTTTTAATGCTTGGGTCATTTATTTTGGTGACAGGTTTACAGACCTGCCAGTTTAAAATTTTAAAGTGATTTTAAATTATTAAGCAAGGATTCAAAATATGTTTTAAATCAAAGTTTAAATATAGATTCAAGTTAAATATAAATCTTAGCTGGGATGAATAAAGTTATTTTTCTTTAGTCAAATTGTTTTAATAATTTAAAAGTATTTAAGAAATAAAGTATATTTATGAGAATTTGAATTTAAAATGGAATTTAAAAATATAAGGAAGAATTTAAAACCAAGTTTAAATCAGAATTTTAAATCTGAATTCAAATGGAATTTGAATCTTAGGTTTTGAAAATAGAATAAAGTTTATAACTTTAGATAATGTAAATAAGGTTAAAAGTTAGTGTAACGACCCATAAATTTTAGTGATTTTATTTATTAAATTAATTGAAATTTGTAAAATTTTAAACAATAAAATTTGAAAATAAAAAAAATTATTATTTGGGATACGTCTATTTAAACATAGCAACTGGTAAATTTTCATCTGATATTATTGATGTTTATTTTATTGTGAAATTTTATTTCAATTTAAATCAGTTAAAAATTGATGGTAATAAAATAATTTCCAAACCTGAATATTTTTATACAGAAAATTTGTAAATCATCTTCTGAGTGAGACGTCAAATTTCGTTTCATCAAATTCGGACTTCTATAGCTCCGTCGATCTTATTTTCTGCGTTTAGCTGCAATTTCCGCTAGCAGAAATTCAAATTTTTATAATTCAACCGTATCGCTAATATATGTATACCGTTTTGATCGTCTCGTCGTGCTGATCTCTACGGTATATTTATTTTTGTATTTTGAGGTCCGGTACGCGACGGAAGCAATAAAGTGTTCGTTGTAACGGTACCTTTTAATTGTGACTTTTAACTTCCCAATCCTTTTCAAATTTGAACGTGAATCTCAAGCAATAAAATAAATTGCTTTAATATCTTCCCATCAATATACAGCTGTTACTTTTCCATCACTTCATTTTTTAATTGTCGTGCGTCCATTTCGGTTCTCTACATTTCTTTCTCTGTGCGTTTTGCTTTTGGAATTATATTTAATATTTGCACGTTCCTTTTGCCTTCGCCTGTAGCCATTCACGGCACCTCTCTTCTTCCATCTCCAAATTTTCTTTTTCTGTTGTTTTTTTCCTTTTTTTCTCTTTCTTTTCTCTCCTTTTGCGTTCCAAAATAAATATGTAATCAAGCCTCACCCACCTCCCTACTAGCGCCTCCGCATGACTCACTCACTACTTTCCTTTGCCTCAGCCCGAGCCGCCCACCCATCCTCCACTCGCACACGCCCTCTCCACCACAGGACAACATCTCCTTCCATCCCCGACCTTCCTTGTCGCCTACTCGAGATCCGCCTCTCCCATACCCGCGTTGTCTACTCCATCACCGGATCGTCGTCAACCATTCTCCTCCTCATCCGTGTTAAGGTATTATATGTTCACACATATATTTATATCATTACGTTAGTTTGTATATAATGTTATAAGGTATATGAAGTATAAAGGTTATATTAGCAGTACTATTGGTTTTAAGTGTATATAATCTGTTAACTTACCTTTATATCTAACTAAGCTATTTGATACTATTTTGTTTTGTTGTGTACACCAAGTATAATACACTACAATACTTAAACTTATGACAATACTTTATTATAGATTTGAAATAACTAATATTTATGGACTTGTAAGAGTATATTTAGTACAACACTTGTGAATATATATGGTTTCATGTTGGATCTTTAAGAAAACTATGGTATATATATTCTATTTATAACAGTACTATACATATTTATATTATGTTAGTTATATTATATATAGGTTCAAAATATTGATTTTTAAAGTATGTTTACATAATATATATTGTTTACAATATATATATATATATATGTACAATATTCTAGATTTTAAATAGTATGTCGATTTAAATAGTATTTTTTTTGTTTGAAAGCTGCATCTCTTTTCACGGCCAAGCCTATATATATATATATCACATATTTATGCATATAAAGGTTACTTAGTTGTATATACATGCTGTTTTGCAACAGTTACAATGTAAAGGGATATATAATGGGTTTTAAAGTATTATATATGTTTATAAATATTTATTTTATGTAAGTCTATGTATAGTATATATATTTGCATATGTCTGTTATATAAGCATGTTTATTAAATAAGCAAGTAGTACAGTGTTATATACATGTATAATAACAGGGCAGTATGTAGGCATGCTGGGTATTACATTATAATAGTGTATACAGTTTTGTAGTTTATATAGTTTAAAATATACAACGTTATCTATTTTACAATGATTTTATATTAAATATTGATTTTTTTATATTAATGTTATGGTTGATATTTGAAATGTATAAAGGATACTGCAGCATGCTTCTTGGCATTTCGCATATATATAAAACGTTTATTTTAAGTTTATATATATATATATCTATATAAAACCAGTTTATAATATAGTTCTATATACAGAGTTTATATATGCTATGTCCTATTCTATGAATTTCTTATACATTCTATGTGTTTTGTTTAGGCATGACCGTGTGTATATATATGATCGGCTGAAGTAATATAATGGTTATTAAATATTTATTTTGAAAGTGTATATATATCGTATTATAATGTACTATTGTTCCTATGTATAGCTTTATATATAAATTGGTATAAGTTCTATGTATATATTAGTATATACAAAATTGCCAGTACTTAATTTATGTATAGTTACAGTAGACAGTATTATAAAAGCTCATATTTGAATTTTTAGTGTTTAAGTTAATATATTATATGGGTTTTAACATACATAAAGGTATTTTTATAATTATATTATCTGTTACATAAAGGTTTATAAACTATATATAATACTATAAAAATATATACATATATATATATATATAAATTCACTTTTACCAATTATCTTCATTAATCCGGTTTGATTTGATTTCGTCTATTCAAACTATCATATTTGTTCGTCGAATCGTATCCCTCTAGCTTTGATTTGGAAGTCGTGCTTGCATTTCGTAACTCAATCTCATTGTCTATTCTATCTAGCCTCGAAAGGTGAGCAATCACTCATGATTAATGTTCTTATATTTATTAAATTTGATTTCAATTGAAACGACAATTGAAATATGCTGCTGTAGTTATTTAAATTGTTATATATGCTATTATCTGTAATTGTTCACCTGTGGGATATGACACCATATCATGTTGTTTATATATTTTATTGTTATTGATGATATATGTCTGTTATATTATTATCATATCTGTTATCACTCTGCAAGTTCCCTGTTAGTATAGAATTCACTATGGGTTGAAATGATACATACCCGAACGGACTTTAGAATAGGAGAAGATCGTTATGGGTTGAAATGATAAACCCAAGCGATTTTCATTTGAATTGAATTTGGGATTGGGGTCGAAATGATATCTACCCGTATATATTTAAATTACGGATTGAAATGATAAATATCTGTACCATATGACCGTAGGTTAGGAAATTATATACAAACACCGTTGGTATATATATAAATATATTGAAATTAAATTCTATGGGTTTGGATAGAAATATATGGTCTTACTAAATACTGATTCTTAAGATATTATATGTAAATGGTAATTTTATATATAGATTTAGTAATAATATTTAATTTAATTAAGATTGATTTAATACATATATTATGTTAAGTATCTATGTAAATTTATATTTCAAATAGATTTTTTTTGCAATAATTTGAATAAGTTAAAGTTGGGAAGATAAATTTGGATTTATTTGAAATGGTATTAAATTAAGAATTTTATTTAGTTAAATCGATTTAAGACTATTGAATGTGAAATTTAAAGATATGATTTTATAACTAGATGTTTGATTTAAGTGGTTTAATGAATATTTCACATTTAAATAAATTTAAGGAAAAATTTAGTAAAAATGTAATTTAAGGCTAGTTAAATGATATTGAATTTATTAAGTGAATTTTCCCTGATTAAATAATAATGAAGTGAAATTAAGAGCTATATGAAACTGTTAAATTTAACTTTGAAATGTTGAATATTAAAGCTTTGAAATATATTGAAAATTTAAATGGTCTATTGAAAACTGAATTGAATTAATGAATTGAGCTTTACTTTATTGAAATTTGAGTTGATTTGAATCGATTTGTGAGACTTGAGGAAATTATAAATACTTTACTTTATAAATTATTAAATCTATATATACTATTTTGGAAAATAGATATATTTGAAATGAAAATGATATTTTGGTTTTGAAGTATAAATAAATTTGAAATGACCACGGTGTTAGAGTGTATATTTCTACATTTTAGATAGTTCCACGGATCCTTAGAGGATGGTTATCCCAAACATCCTTTAAGTTACTTGTATTTCAGTTGATATTTCACTTGAGTTGGGTTTATTGATATAAGAATGTTAATCCTGACTCGAGTGTTTTGTGTTTTGCTTTACGCTCGGGTCAGACCGAGTGATATAGCGTTTGAGACTCACCTGTGGAGTTTGGAGCTTCCTTTGGAGATCCAACTATCGCCTCAGCTTTCAGCTCTTCTAGTTGATTTGTTCAGAGAAGTCATCTGTTGTACTGAAGACTTCACTGCATTTGAGATATTCTGTTGTATTTTATTTCTAACTATGATGTTTATATAGTAGCTTCATGAACTACTATTTTATCTATTCCGCTGTGTATTATTGTATTACTCTGTGTCTGTGATTCTGTGATTGGTTTATTTACTGTATATTCTGAGTTTTGCCAAATTTTAAATTAACAATCTGATATTTTGAATTATTCAAGTCAGACATGTGTGGATTATTGTCGATTTGAATGGTCCAAAACAGCGGGTCGTTACAATTGGTATCAAAGCTTTGGTTCTAGGCAAAACTTAGCATATATGGTAAATTATTTACAGAATCACTTCCGCTCGAGTTGAATCTCTTCCTTCTGACTCGATTTCCTTTGAACTTTGGAACGTTCCTTGCGGTTCCAAAATTCTTCTTGTCTCTCCCTATTTGTATTCTTTTGATTCTAGAGTATCCCATAACTCCACTTCGAATGATCTCTATAAGAATAGGATCCCACCAATCTTTGAATGATTTGTGTAGGGGTGAAACTCCTTCACAATTGGCATTGATTCACCGGAGATTCCTATATCTTTGGTTTAGATGCCGTTTTCTCTTGCGATCGAATGTTAATTTTTCTTGGAATTCTGCATCGATCTTGTTCCTGAAGTCACGGTTGACCCGGTTAAGCTCGTCCGCGATTTATATAAGTATATTCATCTTCTATTTTGAAATTTAATTATCTTCTTCGTTCGAGCTTATCTTCGAATCATAATTCTATTTGATTAAGAGTTCCTCTAATTTGAATCTCCATCTTTGTTTGAAATCCATTCTTAAATCATCTTTTGAAAAATCGGGTTTGTTTGTATTTTGAATTTGTTTTATATACCGAAATTATTATTTTGATAAGTATGATTATATTATATATATAAAAGTAAAATGTTTTCGATAAAGATTATATACCCTTTTTAAAATGAGAATTTGAGGTTTCGAAAGGATTTGTAATTTTGAAAAATTATATAAGAAATTTGATTTATCTAAAAATGATTTATAACTGAAGGATTTGAAATTTGAAATTCGAGAATTGAACCCCAGTGTTTTGAAATTGGTTTTAAGATTTTGAAATATATAATAATAATATGATTTGAAAGTATTTTTCCGAATAAGAAATGTTTCAAAAGATTTTAATGAGTTTCAAATGATTTCGAAGAAATTTGAAAAGAAGTTTGAGAAAATAGAAGTACAGAACTCACTTATGTCGCTGGAAAATAATTTCGGTGATGAGTGCACGCATCATCGACATTGATTTTCGAGTTTCAGAGTGGGGGATAGGCCACTTCAGTAGCTTTGCTATGCGAGTGATTTTGTGAAACCATTTTGATTTCAAATTCCAAAGTAAGATTTGATATTCGAAAGATATATGTATATATATATTTGAAATGATTTGAAGTAAGCTGGTGTTCAGTCCTCGAGTTTTGGATTTGATTTGATATAACCCTATCTTTTGGAATTGATTTACTGATTTGTTGGTGATTTCCAACTCTTGGATTGAAACATGATTTCTTCGACTATTTTGAAGGTTCGAGCACTTCCAAATCAAGGTTAACTTTTCAAAGCTAAGTAATTTTGAAGAGTATAAAGTATATGTTTGGTACGTATGTTTAAAGTATGTAGTAATATGATTTAAATAAGTTGAAAATGTTTTGTTAAGTAAACGACTAAGGCTATTTTGATTTTTTCTTATATGAATTTAGATTTGAAATGTTTTGAAATGAATTTTGTCTTCAATATATTCTGAATAAAATTTAGTTAAATGTTTTAACCGGGTAACATCTTTATAAAACTGTATATTGAACAAGTTGGAATAGATACATAAGTTGTACGTATGCTGTTTTATTCGCATAATTAATTTGATCCAGGTTTGACTACACAAGTTCGAGGTGAATTACACCATTTCGTGTTAGGATTTTTCATTTGATTCTTGATGGCGAATATTTGATATGGATTTTGGGCTTGATTCTAGAATTCTCTATCATAGTATATGGCTATGCAAGGAGACTGATGGCTTCTAGTCGAGAAACCATATCGAAATCCGCATTAGGGAAGTCGAATGGACAATACTAGTTCGAAAGCGAACTTGTGTGATCGAGCGAGCGATCGAATGTGATTTTGCGAAATGATGACATATGTACATCTTATATCCTAATATCATTGATATACTTGACGCTGAAATTGGAAGTTGTTGAATTGGATATCTTTGTAATTTAATTGGAATTTTTCTTTTATGCAAAACTACTATCAATTTAAAACCATTTTCAAACTATTTTTCTTTTATTCTTCTTAAAACGAACTATTTTATTTACAAATTATTTACAAAACTATTTTTCAAACTATCTTATATACAAAACTATTCTAAATTCAAAACTTTTAGTAAGCAAATATGTTCAATCCCATATAGCTCTTCGTACAGCGAAATTTATTTTGGAAAATTTTGATTCTGATATAAGATGGACTTTATGCAAATATAAGATGATTTTGAAAACCATTGATTTTGGAAATGAATTGTTTGACTTAATTATATTGATTTGGAAATTTGGATTTATTTCCTAAATTTATTATTTTGGAAACTTTGGAACTGAAGATATTTGATTTGGAAGAATAATTTGGTGAAAGCGTATATGATTTTGAAAATACATTGATATTGAAACAAATTGAAATGGAGAACCTTGTGTTACTAAAAACTTGATTTGGGAGTTATCGAACTTATATAAAAATTTGGTTTGTATAAGTATGATGTTGATTCGAAAACTATGGATTTGAAAAGGAACTCAATTTGAAAAGTGAAATCTTATATAATTGAAGTCTATATAAGTGTGATTTGATATACTATTGATTTTGGAAAGTATTTGATTTGAAAATGAAATCTTATATATAATAGACTTTATATAAGTATGATAATTGAAATTAATTTAAAAGGTACTATATGATACATATTTTCGAAGTAAAGATATGGAAAGTGCCTTCTGCTTGATATCCGATTTGTGGCCACATCTTGGATTCATTCTATCGATATTATTCTCTCTGATTTTTGGTTTTCCGGATATGATACTCGAGTGTCCTTCGAATTCCATGGCGTTACCCATGGTCTTACGAACTCGACTGCATAGCGTAATTCGCAAGGCAGTGATTGCTTAAAAGGTACGGATGTTTCCTGGGGGATCCAGGCGTAACCATTGTGTATTTGCGATCTATGGTCGTGTTAGTGGCGTAATCCGCAAGGCAGAGATTGCTTAAAGGGTATGGATGTTTCCTGGGGGATCCAGGCGTAACCATTGTTATGTATCCTGTGGTCCACAGTTTTGTTATCATGGCGAAATTCGCAAGGCAGTGAATGCTTAAAAGGTACAGATGTTTCCTGCGGGACCCAGGCGTAACCATTGTGTATCTGCGATCCATGATTTGTTTGTTTTTTTGTTTGGATTGTACTTTCCATATCTATTTTTTTTAAGTTTTCCAGTATTTTCACTGGGTGTTGAAACAGGTCTACTAAGTACCTGAAGAATTCTAGTTTTGCACCTGATCAACGCACTGCCAGAGTCTACTGGAACGAGGATAAACTTGTTGAATCATCAAGTTATAAAAGTATTTTATTATAAAGGTATTTTACTATAAAAGTATTTCCAACAAAGGAATTTTATATTAATATTTGAAATTGAAATCCTTATGGTTTGAATTTAACTATTCGTGCCCGATACTATTCTTTTGAATCTACCTTATCTGCTCAGCTTTATTTATTCACCTATATTCTGTTTTTTTTTCAAATCCTCCTTCTTTTCCTTGTTGACTATATCCTTTTTAAATATTGTTTATTTATATACTACATGGTTTAATAGAAAATTTTAGTGTTATAAATATTTTAGGAGTTTTAATTAAATAAAGCATATTTAAAGTAAATGATTATTGATAATATTTGAAAGTATCTTGAGAATTAATAAATTTATGAATTATAGATTTAATGTTTTCAATAACCTCTTTATAAATATAAGTAATGATGTAAATAATTGTTTTCAAATAGTTTCCATATATTTATAAAAGTGTTATTTAAACATATAAATGGTATTTATAAAGGAAGCAAGAAAATTTTACAAATGGGTTTGAACAAATATATTAAAGTATTAAAGAAAATTGAATTTCAAATGAAGTTTTCAAATGAATATTTCAAGTAAAATTTATATAGTTTTAAATTGATTGTTTATCCTTGTCTTCTAATCTATCTTTTCTGGCTGGTTGTTCTATTCTTCTACCTCCTTTCTTTTCGGGGATGAAAAGTTTTGAGTGGGGGAGAGTGTAACGACCCATAAATTTTAGTGATTTTATTTATTAAATTAATTGAAATTTTGTAAAATTTTAAACAATAAAATTTGAAAATAAAAAAAAATTATTATTTGGGATACGTCTATTTAAACATAGCAACTGGTAAATTTTCATCTGATAATATTGATGTTTATTTTATTGTGAAATTTTATTTCAATTTAAATCAGTTAAAAATTGATGATAATAAAATAATTTCCAAATCTAAATATTTTTATATAGAAAATTTGTAAATCATCTTCTGAGTGAGACGTCAAATTTCGTTTCATCAAATTCGGACTTCTATAGCTCCGTCGATGTGACGATCCGGAATTTTTGGATATTTGAAATTGGAATATTTAAATTAATTTTAAATATTCGAAGGTTAAATTTTAATTTTAATTTCAAATATCACTGTTTATGGGATAATTTAATTATTGAATTTAACAATTGAAAATAGGATAAAATAGAGAATCCTGAGTTCTGAGCTTGTAAAAAAATAACGTGAAGGCTTGTAAAATTTATATTTATAATATTGAAAACAATAGATGAGTAAAAATTGAATTTAACAGAGATTGGTTCTGTTTTGAAATTTATCGTTTTAAATTTGAATTTAAAATAGCCGTCCGAGGCATAGTCTCGGATTTCGACGAAACCAGTTCCATTGAGTCCGTAATATTGTATTATTATCGGATTTCAAATTTCGTAGTATTGGAGTTGTTGAGTGAGCGTACGATATATATAAACGCGCTATAATTCATATCAGAATTTAATATAATAACTCGATCTAAAATGCTATCTTCTCCATACGATTGATTTAGCCTCCGAAACGCGTTCCGTTATGTTCGGAATATGGGTAGAATCTTAAGAACGACTGTCGGCATGTCTTATTCGGGGTCTGGGATTTCGCGTTATGTAACGAGGCGTTTTGAAGTTTTATAATGTAATATATTTAAAGTCAACTAGTTAGAGATATTTATAAAACAAGCGTACGCTGGAAGCTTCCCAGATCGATATCTTCTCCTCGTCCCTCTCCCAGTTTTATTTTCACGAAACCTAATCACTCCTCCCTTCTTCCTCTATAATTTCACAAGTCAAAATCGAACCTAGAAAAAGAAAATAATAATCAAATCGCTCACAAATAAAATCTCGTTCCTTTCTTCCCTTCCCTTTCAGTGAACATCAGTGGAAACAAATTCTTTCCCTCCTCATTTCTTTTAAGCGTCAATCTCCTTCCCTCTGTCCAGTTAAATCGAAATCAAACGAAAACAGGGCCGAGCTCAAGACTATCTTTCTCATGTCCAGTTCGAACGAAATTAAGCCGAGACTCGTTTTTCCTTTTTCTCTTCTAGTTTCAAATGAAATCAAATTCGATTTTCATCGAAACATTAGTGACGCGCGCGACGCTCGCGAGGTAAAGGGGAAGGTAGTCGGAATCTTGGTCGCGGTTGGATTGGGGAATGACATTCGAGTTCGATCTCGAACGCGATGTTGAAGTCAAAGAGCATCTGGGCCAGCGACATCGTGACGGAGGCGCTCGTGCTCGAGCAACTGATGGTGGCGCTCGCGAATAAGTCGAGGGGATCATGCGGGGACGACGAAGCTGAGCAATCGACGAGGTCAGTTGGCGTGTTGAGGTTGGGAACTAGGGTGCACGTGCGCATTGGGAACGGTGGTCTTGATGTCGCGAAGATGTGAAAGGCTGGGTTCGTTTGATTTTGTCAGAGGTATTTTGTTTTTAAATTTTCCAATTTAACTTAACTTGAATGTCATATATATGTACATATGTTAGGAGAATTTTATCTCAGTTTGATTTAAAATAGATAATAATATATATATATATATTCATATACATACTTGTTTTTAATATATATACAAGGAAGAATTTATAAAGTTAAATTTTTGGAGGTATAAATGTTAATAAGGGTATATATATAGTTCACAAGGAAAAATTGGTTTCAATCAGGTAATAAGTTGAAATTAGATTCATTAAGTAGTGATAAATTTGTCTAATAAACCTGTTTAATTATATGTCACTAAAAAAAAGTATTTTTATTCAAAAGGGAATAGTTTAAATTAAATTAAATTCAATAAATAAGTAGTAATTAATTTTTCGATTAATTCAAATATTAATTAACCGTACAAATATTTATACAAGGTCAAAATCGGGAAAGAAACAAGATGGTCTGGAATGGATTGCAAATAATAGCAAAAGGTGAGTTAATCTCACTCAGTTAAATTTTAAATTTAAATGGTTAAATTTAAATGGTTAAATTTAAATAATTTATTGAATGGGTGATTTGATTGATGTGATATATATAGTAGTATAGCGATATATACATATTGGCATATGTATATATTGGAATTGTTGATATTCCCACAGTATATAGTGGATGAGACCCTATGTGCCGCATAATAGCGGATGATATTTTATAAAACCCATATACCGCGATATTCCACCTCGAAGTGGAATTGGTATTGTGCTAACATTTGTGGATGCAGGGAAACAGGTTGGAGGGATCCAACTGGATTCCTCAAAATATTTAATTTTGTTTAAATATTCTGAGATATGATTGTTGATATCCTGTGATGATTTATATCTGATAATCTGGTTGGATTGAATTTCCCAGTATAATGAGTTATCAAAAGCATTTGAATTGGATTTTTGGGAAGAAATAAAAGAGTAAAATTCAAGATAAATAATTCTAGTGAATTCGAATAAATTAAATAAGGAATTGTAAAAGAAATAAAGAAATTTCTTAATTCGAACAAATATGGGAAAAGAGGATTTTGAATTTAACAGGGAAGAAATAAATCTTTAACTAAAGTGATATTATTTAAATTATAAAAGGATTGATTTTATTGAAATTTAAAGATTTAATTTAATTAAAATATTAATTGAAGAAGTTTGGAAATCCGAAATTTGTATTTTAGTTAAAAAGGTTTCCACTCATCATAAGGAACTAAAAGATGAAAGTTAATGTATTTGAAATAATTGAAGTGAATAGGGAAATTTATTTCAAAGTAAAGTAAAATGGAAATCAATTGGAAATTGATTTAAGTGTTTAAAAACTTGGATTTTTAAAGAGAAATGAGATTTTGAAGATATAAACTGGGTTTATAAAGTGAAATGGAATATCAGTGGATATTAGAAAATATAAATTCAAGGTGGGAATTTATGAAAGAATATGGTTTGGTTTAAAAATAAATGTTGATTTATTTTTAAAAGATGGAATGAGAAGTGTATTTCTCTGGATAGCCAAGTACGTTTTTCCAAGGCAATTTTAAATATAAGTTAAAAGTTTTAATATGTTTTAAAAAAAAACATATTTTAGAAAATTGATTATTTCTAAATGTTAAAGTTTAAAGTAGTATTTTCAAAAATCTATTATTGTAGTAATTATATTAAAGTGATTTGATATTGTGTTTTTAAAGGAGAAATTTAGTTTATATTTATAAAGTGGTTTTATTTTAAATACTTTTAAAGTATATATTTCAATAAAGTATTAAAGTAGTTTAAGTTCAATGTTATAAAATATATTTATAATAAAGTGCTTTTAAATTATTTTAAATCTAAAGTATTTTGTACTTGGTGTTTCAGAGAAATAAATATTTGGGGAAATGTATTCCGTAAGCGGAAACTGTTTGAGATTGTTTTCAAAAGGAGTTTGAAAATAGAAATATATCTTGGAAAGATATTTGGGCAAGTAAATAATGTGGGAAATTATTTATTGTGTGATGGTTGCTTGTGGATGTTAATTGATAGTTAAATAACCGACTATCAATATTGGCCAAATGCGCTGATCGTTTCGAAGAGACCGGGATCGAGTTTCCGTATACCGGGATTCTAGGTCTGGAGACTCGAATACCACTTCGATCCGGTTTGTACGTTTCGTGTAACGTGTTCGGAGGCGAAGATGGAGCTGTGAAGTGCAAGGGCTAGTCGCTACTAATCCTGAGGATATTTCCAAAATGGATGTAGTAGGAATAGTGCCTTCGGTTCCGTTCGAACCCGGGACGGACTTGTATGGACGAATGCTTTCGTGACATCGTCAGGTGGACGATGGGCATTCTAAGGGATATGTTCTGAAAAGGTATCGTTTAGCCTCGAGCCTCATCAACCGGGAATGACTGAAAATCAGGGGTTATGCAGCAAGGCTTCGTGGGTAGCCCCCACTTGAGAGTAAAGTCATCCCTGTCTAGATGTCCCTTTTATTTCGGCTTAGTGGTGCGGTTGCTGATCCCAACCGTGGGATGATTTTATTTGGAATTATCCAGTAAGGGATGATTCCGGCCTTGTGTTGCAGGGGAGCGGGCGTACTCCTCGGTACTGTGATCTAGGCCACGTACTGTGACAGGTGGTACCCCAGTGCCTAGTCATTCGTTGGAAATCCATCCTCCCTACGTGCCTTGTACGAGTTTTGTTTGTATTACCCACTTTGTGGCTAGTATGCCGGAATTTAATAGATGTAACAATTTCGGCTATTTTAATAAGTACTTGTGAATAGACACTATTATAATATCAGAGGATTTTGATAAAAAGTGTTTTAGCTATCGTAAGGTAAAAACCCGACATGTTTATTTGTGGCGTGGTCTTACGAGATGCTTTTATTTCCAAAAGAATTTTGAAACTTTAATAATCAATTTGAGTGTGATTTTCTCACGCTGGTTTTCCAGACTGACTCGGGTATTGTTTTATATGATGCTCGGGTCAGACCGAGTATTATAGGTTACAGGATATGATGCTATGGATCTCAGGAGATGAGCGGGATGGCGAGACGTATCTCCTGTACTTGTTTATATATATATATTCCGCTGTGTTGATTGTTGTACTCTGTTGTGTTGAGGACATGATATGGTTATTGTCCAGTTGTATGTTATATGTTCTCTGGTGTATACTCTGATGCTATATTATATAAAACTGATATAGTTTTGATTTGTGTAAAGATCTGTTAATATATATTATATTTTATTCCGCTGCGATGGTT
This sequence comes from Allium fistulosum, assembly GCA_030737815.1. Classification (NCBI taxonomy): domain Eukaryota; kingdom Viridiplantae; phylum Streptophyta; class Magnoliopsida; order Asparagales; family Amaryllidaceae; genus Allium; species Allium fistulosum. The sequence continues at coordinate 296,323,211 of CM060905.1, read as the reverse complement.
AGATTCTGATTTTGTTTTCTATTTTTCTTCTTCTACCTCTTCTTCTTAACTAAAATGGTTCGATTTTCCGGTCTGGAAAGTCGGGTCGTTACAGGTGGTATCAGAGCGAAGGTTGGCGATAACCTTGGCTCTGGTGGGAATTTTGAGAGTACTAATAGATATGAGCGCGTATTTGTTAGTGGATATAAAATGATTTTATATTGTGTTGGTTGGTTTATTGAGTGGCATATGAACCTTCGTCGGCACAGTCTGGACAACTGTATCGAAGGGGTTTCTAAACACTTGAATAGAACAGTTCGACACAGTATTGTTTTAAATAGGGTGAATGAAATAATTTTGCCCAAATTATTTTGTATATCAAAGAAATAATTATTTGAAATTTATTATAGTTATATATTTGGATGCTTGGTTGTTAGAAAATGACCATAATGAGTTAGTCTCATTATTAAGTAGAAACTGAAAACTTATAACCTAAGTTGAAGAATAAATTTATATAACAAAATGGAATTTGAAATATAGACTATAAATGAAATTTATAAATTGAGATAAACTTTATATACAAATGTGAATTACAAATGTGATTTATAATCAAATGAGATAAATTCATAAACAAATGAAATTTGTAAATGTGACTTATAACTTGAAATAAAATGTGATAGTATTCCAGAGTAATGTTTGGATATAAAATTGAATGGATTTTGAATTTGAAGTTTTGAGAAAGGTTTAAATTCCTTTGGATTTAAAAATAGTTTTTAAAGGTTTTGGGGAAAATAATGGTGATATTATTTCATGAATATTTTTGAAATTGAATTGAAATCTGGTGGGATTTGGGATTTCAAAATGTTTGAAATGTTTTAGAGTGATAAAAGCATTAAATTCTCTTACGGTCGCTGGAAAATAATTTCGGTGATGACTGCAGCATCATCGATGTCTATTTTCGAGTTTCCAAAGAGAAATTGCTACCAAACTGTTTTAAATTGGAAATGATTGTGAACTGGGTTGGTTTTGAAATTCAAAGGGAAAATTGTTTGGTAAAGGCAGATTGTTTTGGAAATTGGGATTTGATGTGATATACCAGATGTGTATGAGTTATTTATGGATTCAAAATGGTTTTGAAATAAAACGGGCAATTGGATTCTGGGAATTCTATTTAAAATATAAATGTGGGAATTTAAATGAATCAACAACATAAAGTATAGAATGAAGTTGATTGAAATAAGAAGGGAATGAAAGTTTAATTCTTGGATTATAATTATGAGATGAAAATAACTAAATGAGTAATATAAGTTGGTAGATAAAAGGGTTAGAGAACTTGAAGGTGAATGAATTGTAAAACTCGTATAAATGTGTATCCTGGAATTAAAATTTAATTCAAGTATATGAAGGTGAATAAAATATATTTGAATTTAACTTAAGATAAGTTAAATAAAATTGAGAATTGGAATTGAATTAAATGTAAGTAAGTTGAAGTTGAATTGAATTGGATATAAAGGTAATGTAAAATGCTTATAATTGTGTAAAGAAATTCATATTCTTAAGTTCTTAAGTGTAATAATTTGAAATTTGATTATAAAGATGAAAATGGACTTAAATGAATAGTCCCAGGTCTTCAGCAAGTAAGTTAAAACTTATGAATAGAAATGAAATTGTAAGTCATAAATGGGAATCCATTACTTTTAACCATTAAGAGTTATAATTTGAAATTGTAATTATCAAATGGAAACGACTAAGATGAGCAATCTTAATTTTTAAATAAATCCAAACTTGAATTATAAAATAAATTGAACTTAATTAAGTGAAGTGATATTTGGAATTAAAAAAACAAGTATTTAATTTTAACCAGTGGAGGAACTAATTAGATAATAAATTAGTTAATGAAATTGAATTGTGAGTTAATGAAATTGGATTAACATAGTGATGGTTTGAAGTGCGAATGAAATCCAAATAAGTGAAAATAAATTGGAAATGACCTGGATATTAATAAAATAATTCCAAATGAATTGAGTATGGAAATTAAAATTCATAATGATTGAGTGAATGAACCACTTATATTAAATAAATAAATGGATGGAATTTGATTAAATAAGAATCAAATGAAAGATGGAAATAAAACTTTAAAGGGTTGGTTAAATGGAAAATAAACTTGAGTTATTGACTTAAGTAAATGTTGAATGGAAACTGAACTCAAACAGAAGAGTGGTTTAAATAAGTTGAGAAATAGTATTGAATGAGTTAACTTGGATTGTTTTCGAGCTAAATAAAATTCAATTTTTGGAAGTTGGAGATGAATTGAATTTAAGGAAAAAAAAGTTGGAAATGAAGTAGTAAATTGAAGTAAGTTGGAATTCATACGAAATGGGAGTTCAATTTGAATATACACTTCAGGGGTGAAGTAGTAAATAAATATAAGAAAATTTATATGAACTTAAGAATTGAAGAATGAAATTCTTAAGAAAATTTGTATTGGAAATATACTTAGTAATTTTGGAAAAAAATATATATACTAAGTGAATAGTTGAATGAAGATTAAAATTGAAGTTGTGAAATGTGATAGTTGTGAATAAGGGGATAACAATCAAAAAGGAATGTGAATAAAAGAGAATTGATATAACTGATAATCAATTGGAATTTATACGTAATATGTACGTATATTATTTTATTCGCATAGCTATTTGGTCCAGATGTCGAACACAGAATTTCGAGATAGTTTTATCGATCCGAATTAGGATTTTTCACTCGATTTTCAACGGCGAGCCTGGATATGGATTGTTGATTGATTCTGGATATTCTCTATCATAGTTTGTGGCTATGCAAGGAGAATGACGGTTTCTGATCGAGAAACCAAATCTGAGTCCGCACTAGGAAGTCGGGTGGACGATACTAGTTCGGAAGTGAAATTGTGTGATCGATTGAGCGATCGAATGTGATATTGCGTACGGATGATATATGTGCATCGTACGGGCTTAAGTAAAACAAATATTGAAAATTTGTAAAGAAAAGTATAAAATGACTTTGGAATTGTGATTGAATATTATTGCTTAGTAGGATATACAGGTGTATAAAAGCAATGGATAATTGGGATTTTTGATTTTAGAAGATAAAATTTAATGGCCCGACAAAAAGGTATGTATTTGAATTTCTATATGAAATTTGATTGGGTTTTGGATCCAGCCACTTGGCTTTTGTTTTCTTTTTGAGATTGGGAGGCCGTAGAGCCATTTTGTAGTAGTACCGAGCTAGCCGCGCAAAGGAGACGCTGGCAAAAATTTTCGGGAATTTAGGGAGTTAGAAAAATTTTGAGAAATTTTTGATAATTCAAAATTTGAATTCAAATTTAAATTTGAATGGATAAGTAGGTGGTATGGGTTGAACTTATGAATAAGTTTGGGAAGTTAAAAGATGATTAGTGTATCATTAATAAAAGATTGTTTGGGTGTTGTTAAAACTGTTTGGTTTGGAAAATAGTAATGGGTATTGGATCATTCTTCCTAACTGGTAATTTCGGGGACGAAATTCTTTTAAGGGGGGAGGAATGTGACGATCCGGAATTTTTGGATATTTGAAATTGGAATATTTAAATTAATTTTAAATATTCGAAGGTTAAATTTTAATTTTAATTTCAAATATCACTGTTTATGGGATAATTTAATTATTGAATTTAACAATTGAAAATAGGATAAAATAGAGAATCCTGAGTTCTGAGCTTGTAAAAAAATAACGTGAAGGCTTGTAAAATTTATATTTATAATATTGAAAACAATAGATGAGTAAAAATTGAATTTAACAGAGATTGGTTCTGTTTTGAAATTTATCGTTTTAAATTTGAATTTAAAATAGCCGTCCGAGGCATAGTCTCGGATTTCGACGAAACCAGTTCCATTGAGTCCGTAATATTGTATTATTATCGGATTTCAAATTTCGTAGTATTGGAGTTGTTGAGTGAGCGTACGATATATATAAACGCGCTATAATTCATATCAGAATTTAATATAATAACTCGATCTAAAATGCTATCTTCTCCATACGATTGATTTAGCCTCCGAAACGCGTTCCGTTATGTTCGGAATATGGGTAGAATCTTAAGAACGACTGTCGGCATGTCTTATTCGGGGTCTGGGATTTCGCGTTATGTAACGAGGCGTTTTGAAGTTTTATAATGTAATATATTTAAAGTCAACTAGTTAGAGATATTTATAAAACAAGCGTACGCTGGAAGCTTCCCAGATCGATATCTTCTCCTCGTCCCTCTCCCAGTTTTATTTTCACGAAACCTAATCACTCCTCCCTTCTTCCTCTATAATTTCACAAGTCAAAATCGAACCTAGAAAAAGAAAATAATAATCAAATCGCTCACAAATAAAATCTCGTTCCTTTCTTCCCTTCCCTTTCAGTGAACATCAGTGGAAACAAATTCTTTCCCTCCTCATTTCTTTTAAGCGTCAATCTCCTTCCCTCTGTCCAGTTAAATCGAAATCAAACGAAAACAGGGCCGAGCTCAAGACTATCTTTCTCATGTCCAGTTCGAACGAAATTAAGCCGAGACTCGTTTTTCCTTTTTCTCTTCTAGTTTCAAATGAAATCAAATTCGATTTTCATCGAAACATTAGTGACGCGCGCGACGCTCGCGAGGTAAAGGGGAAGGTAGTCGGAATCTTGGTCGCGGTTGGATTGGGGAATGACATTCGAGTTCGATCTCGAACGCGATGTTGAAGTCAAAGAGCATCTGGGCCAGCGACATCGTGACGGAGGCGCTCGTGCTCGAGCAACTGATGGTGGCGCTCGCGAATAAGTCGAGGGGATCATGCGGGGACGACGAAGCTGAGCAATCGACGAGGTCAGTTGGCGTGTTGAGGTTGGGAACTAGGGTGCACGTGCGCATTGGGAACGGTGGTCTTGATGTCGCGAAGATGTGAAAGGCTGGGTTCGTTTGATTTTGTCAGAGGTATTTTGTTTTTAAATTTTCCAATTTAACTTAACTTGAATGTCATATATATGTACATATGTTAGGAGAATTTTATCTCAGTTTGATTTAAAATAGATAATAATATATATATATATATTCATATACATACTTGTTTTTAATATATATACAAGGAAGAATTTATAAAGTTAAATTTTTGGAGGTATAAATGTTAATAAGGGTATATATATAGTTCACAAGGAAAAATTGGTTTCAATCAGGTAATAAGTTGAAATTAGATTCATTAAGTAGTGATAAATTTGTCTAATAAACCTGTTTAATTATATGTCACTAAAAAAAAGTATTTTTATTCAAAAGGGAATAGTTTAAATTAAATTAAATTCAATAAATAAGTAGTAATTAATTTTTCGATTAATTCAAATATTAATTAACCGTACAAATATTTATACAAGGTCAAAATCGGGAAAGAAACAAGATGGTCTGGAATGGATTGCAAATAATAGCAAAAGGTGAGTTAATCTCACTCAGTTAAATTTTAAATTTAAATGGTTAAATTTAAATGGTTAAATTTAAATAATTTATTGAATGGGTGATTTGATTGATGTGATATATATAGTAGTATAGCGATATATACATATTGGCATATGTATATATTGGAATTGTTGATATTCCCACAGTATATAGTGGATGAGACCCTATGTGCCGCATAATAGCGGATGATATTTTATAAAACCCATATACCGCGATATTCCACCTCGAAGTGGAATTGGTATTGTGCTAACATTTGTGGATGCAGGGAAACAGGTTGGAGGGATCCAACTGGATTCCTCAAAATATTTAATTTTGTTTAAATATTCTGAGATATGATTGTTGATATCCTGTGATGATTTATATCTGATAATCTGGTTGGATTGAATTTCCCAGTATAATGAGTTATCAAAAGCATTTGAATTGGATTTTTGGGAAGAAATAAAAGAGTAAAATTCAAGATAAATAATTCTAGTGAATTCGAATAAATTAAATAAGGAATTGTAAAAGAAATAAAGAAATTTCTTAATTCGAACAAATATGGGAAAAGAGGATTTTGAATTTAACAGGGAAGAAATAAATCTTTAACTAAAGTGATATTATTTAAATTATAAAAGGATTGATTTTATTGAAATTTAAAGATTTAATTTAATTAAAATATTAATTGAAGAAGTTTGGAAATCCGAAATTTGTATTTTAGTTAAAAAGGTTTCCACTCATCATAAGGAACTAAAAGATGAAAGTTAATGTATTTGAAATAATTGAAGTGAATAGGGAAATTTATTTCAAAGTAAAGTAAAATGGAAATCAATTGGAAATTGATTTAAGTGTTTAAAAACTTGGATTTTTAAAGAGAAATGAGATTTTGAAGATATAAACTGGGTTTATAAAGTGAAATGGAATATCAGTGGATATTAGAAAATATAAATTCAAGGTGGGAATTTATGAAAGAATATGGTTTGGTTTAAAAATAAATGTTGATTTATTTTTAAAAGATGGAATGAGAAGTGTATTTCTCTGGATAGCCAAGTACGTTTTTCCAAGGCAATTTTAAATATAAGTTAAAAGTTTAAATATGTTTTAAAAAAAAACATATTTTAGAAAATTGATTATTTCTAAATGTTAAAGTTTAAAGTAGTATTTTCAAAAATCTATTATTGTAGTAATTATATTAAAGTGATTTGATATTGTGTTTTTAAAGGAGAAATTTAGTTTATATTTATAAAGTGGTTTTATTTTAAATACTTTTAAAGTATATATTTCAATAAAGTATTAAAGTAGTTTAAGTTCAATGTTATAAAATATATTTATAATAAAGTGCTTTTAAATTATTTTAAATCTAAAGTATTTTGTACTTGGTGTTTCAGAGAAATAAATATTTGGGGAAATGTATTCCGTAAGCGGAAACTGTTTGAGATTGTTTTCAAAAGGAGTTTGAAAATAGAAATATATCTTGGAAAGATATTTGGGCAAGTAAATAATGTGGGAAATTATTTATTGTGTGATGGTTGCTTGTGGATGTTAATTGATAGTTAAATAACCGACTATCAATATTGGCCAAATGCGCTGATCGTTTCGAAGAGACCGGGATCGAGTTTCCGTATACCGGGATTCTAGGTCTGGAGACTCGAATACCACTTCGATCCGGTTTGTACGTTTCGTGTAACGTGTTCGGAGGCGAAGATGGAGCTGTGAAGTGCAAGGGCTAGTCGCTACTAATCCTGAGGATATTTCCAAAATGGATGTAGTAGGAATAGTGCCTTCGGTTCCGTTCGAACCCGGGACGGACTTGTATGGACGAATGCTTTCGTGACATCGTCAGGTGGACGATGGGCATTCTAAGGGATATGTTCTGAAAAGGTATCGTTTAGCCTCGAGCCTCATCAACCGGGAATGACTGAAAATCAGGGGTTATGCAGCAAGGCTTCGTGGGTAGCCCCCACTTGAGAGTAAAGTCATCCCTGTCTAGATGTCCCTTTTATTTCGGCTTAGTGGTGCGGTTGCTGATCCCAACCGTGGGATGATTTTATTTGGAATTATCCAGTAAGGGATGATTCCGGCCTTGTGTTGCAGGGGAGCGGGCGTACTCCTCGGTACTGTGATCTAGGCCACGTACTGTGACAGGTGGTACCCCAGTGCCTAGTCATTCGTTGGAAATCCATCCTCCCTACGTGCCTTGTACGAGTTTTGTTTGTATTACCCACTTTGTGGCTAGTATGCCGGAATTTAATAGATGTAACAATTTCGGCTATTTTAATAAGTACTTGTGAATAGACACTATTATAATATCAGAGGATTTTGATAAAAAGTGTTTTAGCTATCGTAAGGTAAAAACCCGACATGTTTATTTGTGGCGTGGTCTTACGAGATGCTTTTATTTCCAAAAGAATTTTGAAACTTTAATAATCAATTTGAGTGTGATTTTCTCACGCTGGTTTTCCAGACTGACTCGGGTATTGTTTTATATGATGCTCGGGTCAGACCGAGTATTATAGGTTACAGGATATGATGCTATGGATCTCAGGAGATGAGCGGGATGGCGAGACGTATCTCCTGTACTTGTTTATATATATATATTCCGCTGTGTTGATTGTTGTACTCTGTTGTGTTGAGGACATGATATGGTTATTGTCCAGTTGTATGTTATATGTTCTCTGGTGTATACTCTGATGCTATATTATATAAAACTGATATAGTTTTGATTTGTGTAAAGATCTGTTAATATATATTATATTTTATTCCGCTGCGATGGTTAGATTCTGATTTTGTTTTCTATTTTTCTTCTTCTACCTCTTCTTCTTAACTAAAATGGTTCGATTTTCCGGTCTGGAAAGTCGGGTCGTTACAGTCGATCTTATTTTCTGCGTTTTAGCTGCATTTTCCGCTAGCAGAAATTCGAATTTTTATAATTCAATCGTATCGCTAATATCTTTATACCGTTTTGATTGTCTCGTCATGCTGATCTCTACGGTATATTTATTTCTGTATTTTGAGGTCCGGTACGCGACAGAAGCAATAAAGTGTTCGTTGTAACGGTACCTTTTAATTGTGACTTTTAACTTCCCAATCCTTTTCAAATTTGAACGTGAATCTCAAGCAATAAAATAAATTGCTTTAATAGCTTCCCATCAATGTACAGCTGTTACTTTTCCATCACTTCATTTTTTAATTGCCGTGCGTCCATTTCGGTTCTCTACGTTTCTTTCTCTGTGCGTTTTGCTTTTGGAATTATATTTAATATTTGCATGTTCCTTTTGCCTTCGCCTGTAGCCATTCACGGCACCTCTCTTCTTCCATCTCCCAATTTTCTTTTTCTGTTGTTTTTTTTCCTTTTTTTTCTTTCTTTTCTCTCCTTTTGCGTTCCAAAATAAATATGTAATCAAGCCTCACCCACCTCCCTGCTAGCGCCTCCGCATGACTCACTCACTACTTTCCTTTGCCTCAGCCCGAGCCGCCCACCCATCCTCCACTCACGCACGCCCTCTCCACCACAGGACCGCATCTCCTTCCATCCCCGACCTTCCTTGTCGCCTACTCGAGATCCGCCTCTCCCATACCCGCGTTGTCCACTCCATCACCGGATCGTCGTCAACCATTCTCCTCCTCGTCTGTGTTAAGTTATTATATGTTCACACATATATTTATATCATTACGTTAGTTTGTATATAAAGCTATAAGGTATATGAAGTATAAAGGTTATATTAGCAGTACTATTAGTTTTAAGTGTATATAATCTGTTAACTTACCTTTATATCTAACTAAGCTATTTGATACTATTTTGTTTTGTTGTGTACACCAAGTATAATACACTACAATACTTAAACTTATGACAATACTTTATTATAGATTTGAAATAACTGATATTTATGGACTTGTAAGAGTATATTTAGTACAACACTTGTGAATATATATGGTTTCATGTTGGATCTTTAAGAAAACTATGGTATATATATTCTATTTATAACAGTACTATACATATTTATATTATGTTAGTTATATTATATATAGGTTCAAAATATTGATTTTTAAAGTATGTTTACATAATATATATTGTTTACAATATATATATATATGTACAATATTCTAGATTTTAAATAGTATGTCGATTTAAATAGTATTTTTTTTTTGTTTGAAAGCTGCATCTCTTTTCACGGCCAAGCCTATATATATATATCACATATTTATGCATATAAAGGTTACTTAGTTGTATATACATGCTGTTTTGCAACAGTTACAATGTAAAGGGATATATAATGGGTTTTAAAGTATTATATATGTTTATAAATATTTATTTTATGTAAGTCTATGTATAGTATATATATTTGCATATGTCTGTTATATAAGCATGTTTATTAAATAAGCAAGTAGTACAGTGTTATATACATGTATAATAACAGGGCAGTATGTAGGCATGCTGGGTATTATATTATAATAGTGTATACAGTTTTGTAGTTTATATAGTTTAAAATATACAACGTTATCTATTTTACAATGATTTTATATTAAATATTGATTTTTTTATATTAATGTTATGGTTGATATTTGAAATGTATAAAGGATACTGCAGCATGCTTCTTGGCATTTCGCATATATATAAAACGTTTATTTTAAGTTTATATATATATATATATATCTATATAAAACCAGTTTATAATATAGTTCTATATACAGAGTTTATATATGTTATGTCCTATTCTATGAATTTCTTATACATTCTATGTGTTTTGTTTATGCATGGCCGTGTGTATATATATGATCGGCTGAAGTAATATAATGGTTATTAAATATTTATTTTGAAAGTGTATATATATCGTATTATAATGTACTACTGTTCCTATGTATAGCTTTATATATAAATTGGTATAAGTTCTATGTATATATTAGTATATACAAAATTGCTAGTACTTAATTTATGTATAGTTACAGTAGACTGTATTATAAAAGCTCATATTTGAATTTTTAGTGTTTAAGTTAATATATTATATGGGTTTTAACATACATAAAGGTATTTTTATAATTATATTATCTGTTACATAAAGGTTTATAAACTATATATAATACTAAAAAAATATATACATATATATATATAAATTCACTTTTACCAATTATCTTCATCAATCCGGTTTGATTTGATTTCGTCTATTCAAACTATCATATTTTTTCGTCGAATCGTATCCCTCTAGCTTTGATTTGGAAGTCGTGCTTGCATTTCGTAACTCAATCTCATTGTCTATTCTATCTAGCCTCGAAAGGTGAGCAATCACTCACAATTAATGTTCTTATATTTATTAAATTTGATTTCAATTGAAACGACAATTGAAATATGCTGCTGTAGTTATTTAAATTGTTATATATGCTATTATCTATAATTGTTCACCTGTGGGATATGACACCATATCCTGTTGTTTATATATTTTATTGTTATTGATGATATATGTCTGTTATATTATTATCATATCTGTTATCACTCTTCAAGTTCCCTGTTAGTATAGAATTCACTATGGGTTGAAATGATACATACCCGAACGGACTTTAGAATAGGAGAAGATCGTTATGGGTTGAAATGATAAACCCAAGCGATTTTCATTTGAATTGAATTTGGGATTGCGGGTCGAAATGATATCTACCCGTATATATTTAAATTATGGATTGAAATGATAAATATCCGTACCATATGACCGTAGGTTAGGAAATTATATACAGACACCGTTGGTCTATATATAAATATATTGAAATTAAATTCTATGGGTTTGGATAGAAATATATGGTCTTACTAAATACCGATTCTTAAGATATTATATGTAAATGGTAATTTTATATATAGATTTAGTAATAATATTTAATTTAATTAAGATTGATTTAATACATATATTATGTTAAGTATATATGTAAATTTATATTTCAAATAGATTTTTTTGCAATAATTTGAATAAGTTAAAGTTGGGAAGATAAATTTGGATTTATTTGAAATGGTATTAAATTAAGAATTTTATTTAGTTAAATCGATTTAAGACTATTGAATGTGAAATTTAAAGATATGATTTTATAACTAGATGTTTGATTTAAGTGGTTTAATGAATATTTCACATTTAAATAAATTTAAGGAAAAATTTAGTAAAAATGTAATTTAAGGCTAGTTAAATGATATTGAATTTATTAAGTGAATTTTCCCTGATTAAATAATAATGAATCAGAAATTAAGAGCTATATGAAACTGTTAAATTTAACTTTGAAATGTTGAATATTAAAGCTTTGAAATATATTGAAAATTTAAATGGTCTATTGAAAACTGAATTGAATTAATGAATTGAGCTTTACTTTATTGAAATTTGAGTTGAATTGAATCGATTTGTGAGACTTGAGAAAATTATAATTACTTTACTTTATAAATTATTAAATCTATATATACTATTTTGGAAAATAGATATATTTGAAATGAAAATGATATTTTGGTTTTGAAGTATAAATAAATTTGAAATGTCCACGGTGTTAGAGTGTATATTTCTACATTTTAGATTGTTCCACGGATCCTTAGAGGATGGTTATCCCAAACATCCTTTAAGTTACTTGTATTTCAGTTGATATTTCACTTGAGTTGGATTTATTGATATAAGAATGTTAATCCTGACTCGAGTGTTTTGTGTTTTGCTTTACGCTTGGGTCAGACCGAGTGATACAGCGTTTGAGACTCACCTGTGGAGTTTGGAGCTTCCTTTGGAGATCCAACTATCGCCTCAGCTTTCAGCTCTTCTAGTTTATTTGTTCAGAGAAGTCATCTGTTGTACTGAAGACTTCACGGCATTTGAGATATTCTGTTGTATTTTATTTCTAACTCTGATGTTTATATAGTAGCTTCATGAACTACTATTTTATCTATTCCGCTGCGTATTATTGTATTACTCTGTGTCTGTGATTCTGTGATTGATTTATTTACTATATATTCTGAGTTTTGCCAAATTTTAAATTAACAATCTGATATTTTGAATTATTCAAGTCAGACATGTATGGATTATTGTCGATTTGAATGGTCCAAAACAGCTGGTCGTTACATAAAGTATACTCTAATGATTTGAATTTTAAAAGGAATTTAGTTTAAAATCTTTAAATTAGAATTTAATGTTTTGGATTCATTAAATTATTAAGATAATAAAAAAAATGGATAATTAACTAATTTAATTAATTAATGATTTGGATTAATTAATTCAATAATTAAGAGTTTAAAATTAATTAATTAATTTTTAAGTTAATTAATTAGGAATAATTAATTTGGAGTTAAGATAATTAATTTGATAAGATTAGATTTTAAATTAGTGGTTAAATGTTAATTAATCAAGTAATTTAAGGTTAATTAAGTTATAGTTAAAAAATTAAATTAATTAAATAATTAGTGGTTAATTAATTGGTTATTAAGGATAAATTAATTGTAATTAATATTGATTAATTAAGTTTAATTTCTTAAGGAAAGAAATCAAGAATTGTAAATAGTAAATAAAGGTCATTAACTTAAGACTATTTAAAAATTAATAAATTAATGTGATTAATTTTAATAATTAATTAGATAGATTAATTGATTAAAGATAAACATTTGTGAGAATGTTTAAGTGTAATTACTTAATGGAAGTAATTAAGGAATTTATTACTTAATGTAATTAATTGAGTTAATATGATTTGTTTAAGTTAATTAATTAAGTTTAATTAATTTAAATTAATCATTGGATGATTTGATAAGTATAATTACTTAAATGTAATTAATGAAGTGTAATTACTTAATTTAGTAATGAATGGTAATTACTATATATAATTGATTTAAGATTATTTAAATATGGAAGTAATTTGGATTAAGTTACTTTGTGAAATTAATTAAGGGATTAATTGAGATAATTAATTAAGGAGTCATTAATTTATTTAATGAAGTAATTAAGGGTAGTTAATTATTGAATGGGATTAATCAAGAGTGACTAATAATTATGGTTAAGTAAAGATTAATTTCTTAATGTAATTAATTTAAATAGAATAGTTCATTAAAAATGTAATTAGGGATCATTAATTAATATAATTAATGATAAAACTAAAGGTTGATTAATTTAGATTAATTAATCAAAAATACGTGATTTCGAGTAATTAATTAATTAATGTAATTAATTAAGGATTAATGTAATTAATTATAGTTAATTAATAAATGAAGTAATTAAAGATTAATTACTGTATTTGGTTAAGGATAATTAATTTGTGAAATTAATTAAAGGGTAATTACTTGAATGTAATTAAAGGTTAGTTAATTAAAGATGATTAATTAAGATGGAAATTAGAGAATGATTAATTAATTGATTTGTAATTAATTAATGGTTATGCAAGCAAGATTTATAATGATGAAGTAATTAATTTAATTCACTTTAAATTAATTAGAGATTAAGTAATTAATTTAATTCATTTTAAATTAATTATAATGGTGTGTTTATGAATCATTGCTTATGTATCGATGGATGATAACCTTGAATGGTTTGAAATCTCAGGTATGAGATAAATAATGCTGTGTGATATGGATGTTTGGTTGAAGTGTATTGATAATGTAGATTATCTATCTATGATGATATTGTGAATTATCTATCTGTGATATTGTGAATTATCTATCTGTGTGTATATGGATAATGAATTGAATTATTTTAACTTTAAAACAACTTGTCCTTAAAAGATACGGTTTGGATTTCGATGAGACCGGGATCGGGTTTCCAGATTTGAATATCCGAAAACCACATCGATCCAAATTAACGATAGGTCGTGAATCTCAAGTGAAGATGAAGATTCAAAATGCAAGGGTTATTGTCGTTAACTCTGAGAGTGATTCCAAAATGAGTGTAACGAGATAATGCCTTCGGTTTCGTTCGAATCCGGAACGAACTTGTATGGATTGAATTCTTTCATCACATCGTCAGGTGGACAATGAGCATTCTAAGAGATGTGTTCTCTAAAGGTAATCGTAGCCTCAAGCCTCATCAACCGGGAATGGCTAAAACAGGGGAGGTGCAGCAAGGTTAGTTGGTAGCACCCAAGTAGGATGAGATTTCCCCTGTCTAAAGTCCCTTTTTATTCGGCTTAGTGTGTGGTTGGTCGCGCCAACTGCGGGGTTTCTTGTCTGGGAATTATCCAGTAAGGGATGGTTCCGGCCTTGTGTTGTAGGGGACTTAGGGTGGGTCCTTGGTACGCTGATCTAGGCCAGGTACTGTGACGGGCGGTACCCCAGTAGCCCTGCCATTGTATGGAATCCAATCTCCAATAAGCACCATCGGATTTGATTGTATTACCCACATGTTTGGCTAGAATGCTGGAATTTAATAGATGTAACAATTTCAGCTATTTCTTATTTACTTGAAAACCCTAGACCTATTATAATATCATAGAATTTCCTATCAAAGTTTTGGTTAGCGTAAGGGAAATTTTTTTCCATGTTTATGTGTGGGAAGTCTTACGTGATACCTTTTGTTTTCAAAGGATTTTCAAAGTTAAGCAACTTTAACCTGTTACTCATACCAGACCAATGTCTGACCCGGAGTTTATTTCTGTTTTTCTTAAACTCTCGGGTACTCAAATTTTTTACGAGTAGCCAAGGGATTCTGGTTAGCTTTGACGAATCATGGAGGAGCAATGGAGCAGGAGGCTTCAGCGTTATAGATATATAGTGTTCTGCTGTGTTGGTATCTCTGTGTTGTATCGAGTTGTATTAACTAGACAGGTGTTTATAACTGTCTAGTATGTGATGTATTATCTGTGTAACTCTGATTGATGTTGTATAATATGTAATATTTATGTGATTAATATAATTTATTCGTTCCGCTGTTGAGATTCTGATGTTGTTTCTTCTTTCTTCTCTATCTTTTCTATTTGTCACCCCTTTCTTTCTTAAAAATGATGCAACTTTCTGGTGGTAGAAAGTTGGATCGTTTCACTTGGTATCAGAGTGTAGGTTGAGTGAATACCTAGGCTCTGGAGTGGTGTCTATCTTGAGAGAGCGTACTTGTAATTTATATATATATATATATATATATATATATATATATATATTTCTACCTATCTGTTGGGTTACCTGTTCGGGTTTTCCAATATAAGTTATAAAGGTAGATAAGGTAGTGGTGTGTGTAACACGACTGCCAATGGTTGGAGTTTGTTAAGGTTGGAAGTGTATCTGCCAAGACTGTAGACCTAATACCGTCTCGAGTGAATTTTTGTTGTGGTGTAAGGATTTCACCAATCTCTGAATGGAATCTGTTAGGGTTCGGAGTCCATTTTTGAAGTGCAAGTTTGGACGAGTATAATTTGGATTCTGATAGTTGAGCAGAAGCTAGTGGTGGTACCTTGATATCTCAGGGATTAGTAGCTGTGTGATGAGATGCAGTGACTATGGATGTCTCCGAAGATTTTTCTTTGGAACAAGTATAAGGAAGCGTGTCTGCATCGGTGTTGAGGCTGAGTTCAGCTGGGTGTTTTTGTTTGGCTTTGAGGCCTGAGTTTCTCGAGGAGTTTGGATTAGGAAGTTTTGGCATCAGTGGCAACGTTCGTAGTTCAGATTGTTCTGTGTGCAGGCAAGGAGGCCATCTGTCTGCAGTTTTCTAGAGGTGAAGTTTAGAAGCAGCATAGTGGATCCATTTTCTTTGATGGATTGGCTAGATAAGCATAGGCTGTTCTGATTGGTAAAGAGGGAAAAGTTTTCTTTGGATATTAGATTTGGTTGATCGCAAAAGTGACTTGCGATTGTTGAGTGTTCTCTTGGTTTGTCAGAGATCTTTTGGAATTTCTGAGTTTTCTCTTTATGGATCTGTTGAACCATATTTCTGGGATGTGTTGTCCAGTTTGTGCTCGTGTGTATCATCAGCATTTCATCTACTCAGATCAGAGTTGTGTAGCGGAAGCAGTTTGGGAGTGCATCTGTTTTATCTTTTCGGATAGGAAAAGTAAGTTCAGTCTTCTGATGTTTGAAGAGTAGAGTTTATGTTCTTGGATTGATTGTGAGTGGATCATTTTGATGAGTTGTTTTTGAGGCATCAGCGAAGGTTGAGTTGATCAGTAGGGATGGAGGCAGCCCAGGATCGTCAGATGAGTTTTGTGGATAAGAGACGGAGGAATTTGGATTTCGAAGTAGGAGATTTGATTTTGGATAAGTTTTCTCTAATCGAAGGAGCTATATAGTTTGGTAAGATTTGGAAGCTAGCTCCGAGGTATCTTGGATCTTTTCTGTGCTGGTAAGGATAAGTGTTTGATCTTCTGGAGTGAATTGTCAGTTTGGATGACTGGGATTCGATGTTTTTCACGTATATCTGAGGGAGTACGTGTATAATTCATCTCTGGTTTTGGAACTAGCAGTTTTAGAGGTTTGATTGTTGAGTCAGACTTGTCTATAGTCTGATATCCTGTCTAGTTTGGTAGATCTAGATGAGTAGGAGCTCTGTAGCTTAGTAGTATAGTTTGTTTGGATTCTGTAGAGCGAGTATTCCGGTATTTATACTTGGGAAACTCGAGAAAATTCTATTCTGATTTTGTCTGGATAGTCAGATTTGTTTGATTGGATGAGTTGGTTGCTATGGTTGTTAGCATATGATAATATATGCTTGTGTTTTTAAAATTAAATCTTTACTGAGATTATTAAATTACCTTTGTTTTAAATTTCGGGGACGAAATTCTTTTAAGAGGGGAGGAATGTGACATCCCGGAATTTCTGGCAATATCAATTTAACAATCTGCATTAAAAATTAAATTGATTTGATAATATTTGTTAATTAAATATGAATTGATTTAATAATTCTTCTTTTAATAAACATTTAAATTGTGAATTTATCTTTTAAAAGCTAAATAAATTGTTTTCTATTTATAATATATATAAATTTATATATATTGTAAATAGATGAGCTTTGTTGTAAATTTAATTAATAAGGCATATTTTATAATTCTAATATATCTTGGTAATTTGGAAATTTTGATTTAAAATATATGGTTTTAAAATAGTTAAGATAAATGTTTAATTGATTTAGATTTTATCTTAGCTTAAGTTTAAGATTTAATTAAAAGGTTTGCTTTAGAATATTGTTAATAAATATGATATATTAATTTATTTAATAATAATAGGAATGTATAATCTCTTTTATAAATTATTTAAATTTGACAAATTATTATTTTCAAATAACATTATTAATGTAGTGTTATATATATGAAAATAAATAGATTTAAAATAGAAGTGTTATTTTCAAAATTTAAATATGTGGTTATATATGTACATATATATGACTTGATGTTAAAATTGGATTTTAGAATTTATTTTGAATTTGAAAGTGTTGAATTTAAAAAGAGTAAATATCTAAAATGTTTGGATTTTAAAAATATTTATATAAGTTGTTATTTGTATATATATAGATAGATTTATTTTATTTTCTCTAAAAAAATTATAATTCATAAGAATAAAGTTTTAACTTAAAAATAAAATATGAATATAAAGTAAAATACGTTAGATAAATTCTTTCATCTTGTTAAATATAGAAACCTACTTATATTAATAAGAATAAGACTAAAGCAAAACATAAGGCTGTAGGACATAAGTATAAAAGGAAAATTCATATTCATGTGCAGGCAGAAAATGAACACTTAGATAATTCTGGAATACATTTAGCTGCAAGGCAAAAGAGAAAGAAACAAATATATTCATGTTTGCTCAGGTAAAATATAGGATAAGTATAAAAGGGAAAATACATATTCACGTAGCAGGCAAGAATAAACAAAGTAAAAAAGGAATCATGTTCATACTTGTACAGGAAGAATAAAATAAGTATGTACACTTGAAGGCAAGAAAATAAACTATAGATACACTTGTTTGTAGACATAAGGCTGTAGACATAAGGCTAAGAGAGGAAGCATGTTCATGTTGTACAGGTAAATGATTATGTACACTTGGAAGGGATATAAAGAAAAATATATACAAGCTATCTAAGTACATACGAATAAAGAATAAGTGAGTAGAATTGTACATTAGCATTTAATGCTAGCAAAAGCAATATCATCTCTAGTACATAAATATGTATTATCAGCCACCAAGAAAAGATCTCTGAACATTTTTGTACCAAGATCTATTGATATACGATTTTCAAATCGTTTTCAATATTCGATTTCGATTTATCTTTAAGAAGATAAATCTCAAAAACGTTCATTTCATATTGGAAAACATTCCATACTTATTTAATAATAAGTATTTCACAAATCATTTATTTTCAACACTTGGAAAATATTCGATATACTTAAATCAAATTAAGTATATATTCATTCTTTAAGGAAAACATTTACTATAACAACATTTATTTGAGTCAAAACGAATGTTACGTAAAACATCGTTACGACGACTCAAAATCACTAGTATAGGGATTCGGAATTAAGATAGATATATAAATCCCAATACTACATCAAAACATTTTCTTCCGAAAATCATTTACTATAACAACAGTGTTATAGTCCATCATTTCCTTATATTTTCGAAAACGCCTATTTCAATAACAAGTGTTGAAATCTATGCTTTCGATTCACAATACATTTTAAAACATCTTTAAAATGTTTAACTTCATTTTTAATATCACTTCTTCAAAAATAAATCCATTTATTTAATAATATATTCACTGTCCAAAATCGTGAATATAATTCACTTAATCCAATTTCAATCATTTCTACACATTTTTATTTCAATAAAAATTCGCTATCCAAAATCGCGAATATATCTTCTTTAAAAATCTTCTATATTTAATTTCTCAAATTCAACTGATTTTGAATTTATAAACACGTTTATAAATTCTATTTCTATTTTAATAACAACTTCGACTTATAAATTTTCTTTTATTTACTTCTATAATTTACTTATCAAGATAAGTGATTTCGGATTCATAAACAACGTTTATAAATCGCATTTATACTTTATAACAATTTCCACTTATAAAATCATTTCATTTAGCAATTTCTATTCATATCTCATCTAAGTGTAAAAGTCAAATTTATAAGTAAATTTCTTATAAATCCTTTATTCTACAGTATCTATTCACTTTATAACTTCACGTTATAAATCTATTTATTTCATTCACTTATACTTCTTTTTAACACTTATAAAAAAAAATCGTTTTATAAGTCCAATATTTTGATTTATAAATTATCAATTTTATAAATCTTTCTATACAAATCATTTATAGTTATTCAAAAATCCCACTTAAACCATTTTATAAATAAATCGACTTTTATTTCAAAAACGACACTTCGGTTATATTTCACTAAAAATTATAACTTTTATAACTTTAAAATTTTACGTTTATAATCGATTCAAAAATTCCATAAAACGTATATTTTCAAAAATCACTTTAAAAACCTTTTTAAAGTAAAAGTCGTTATTTTTACATTTCCAAAACTGAATCCGATGATGCCACAACACCAATCAGTCCATCACAACAGTCAAATATCATATATCATCATATGATAACAGAATATACATCAATATCTGTAAATAAGTAAATACAGTTGAGGAATCCAGTTGGATCCCTCCAACCTGTTTCCCTACATCCAAAGATGTTAGCACAATACCAATTCCGCTCCAGTACGGAATTATCGCGGTATATGGGTTTTATAAAAATCCGCTTACTAACGGCGCAATAGGGTCTCATCCGCTATACGAGGCGGGAAATCATCAATCCAATATATACATATGCCAATATGTGTATATTGCTATATATAGATATATATCCTACTATATCTAATATCACATCCAATAGCAATCAAATAAATAACTGAAAATTCCACTTTTAAATTTTCGAGTGAGAAGATCTCACCGTGATTTTCTGATAGCAATTTGTAGCGATCAATTTCGAATGAAATTAAATGGACGTTTAATCTCACTCAAAATTTCACTGACCCCGATCGTCTCCCATCCAGTTTCATCGCGAAGAGCTCGTCAATACGATCCCATCGCAAAAAATCTCGTCCAAATCTGATATCGTATGACCATGTTACAATAGTTTAAAGATTGAACGATTTATTAATAATAATTTTTACAATTTCTTTTATAATTTAATACCCAAAATCAGATCGGGCCATTCAATTCAGCTTGATCGAATCATGACTACTCCCTTCCGTCTCTCACGCACGCGTTCCTCTCTTCCCACTCCCGTTCGAAGTCGCGTACACAATACCCACAGCCGCCTAGCTTCATCAATTCTTGCCACCTCCACGAGCGTCTAGAAAATGATCGGCCTCCATCATTGTATAGCCCATCACGCGAGCTACCCCTGGCCACAAACACGGCCAGCTCGGCCACCCCCAGGCGTCGAATTTCGTGCGTGAACGGTAGACTAACGCGAGCAGTTTTCGAACGATCCACCACGTAATACCCCACCATGACCGTTGGATGCGAAGGTCTCATTGCCCTCAACATTTTCGTAGTTGATGACTTTGCGTAGATGTCGACTGATTGGAGGGAAATTGGAGGAGAAGGAAACGAATTTCGTGGCCATTGATTTTAGGCCGGCGGCTGAAGCATTGAAACTAGGGTTTTGTGAAATTAGTGAAGATAGGGGTCCTTTTATAGAAAACTGACGAAACACTATTCATCCCGTATTTTCCGAACTCCGATTTACGTGCGATGACTAGCGTTTCTGGGGTTTACCCTGCGTTCCGGACACAATGGAACAGGTTTCGAAAGCTAATTCGATCGTCTGTGTGAGATATGGCAATAAACGATAAATTTAAATTAAACCGATTTAAATCGATTTCGAGGCGTTTTGGCTTGCCCCGGACAAATGGTAAATCCAAAAAATTACGAAATTTGAAATCTTACAATAATATCACATTACGGATCCGATGAAACTGGTTTCGTCGAAATCCGAGACCTTTTGAAAAATGACTATTTTAACTCGACGATTTAAAATTAAAACGATATCGATGCGTTTCGAGCTGCCACGGTCAAACGATAACTCCGATTGATACGAAAATCGAAATCCGATAATAACTAACTATTACGGATCCAAGGGATCTGGTCTCGTTCAATTCTGAGACTGTTCGAAAATTGGCTATTTTTACAGTCGATAATTAAATACTAAAATATTCAATTTTCACAAATTAACTCCAAATTCGATTCAGAAAGTTCTATAACCTTTCTATAACTCCAGTATGATTAAATAAAATTTACAAATCATTTTCAATCATTTTAATCTCGATTTACAATTATTTCTGGAATTTCAATTATTAATTTATCGATTCAACTTACCAAATTAAATCCAATATCCTTTAAATAAATTATTCGACTTATTAAATTCATTTATTAATATTTAAAATTAATTAAATATTCGAATTTTAATTATCAAAAATTCTGGATCGTTACAATTTGGAAGCTAGCTCCGAGGTATCTTGGATCTTTTCTGTGCTGGTAAGGATAAGTGTTTGGTCTTCTGGAGTGAATTGTCAGTTTGGATGACTGGGATTCGATGTTTTTCACGTATATCTGAGGGAGTACGTGTATAATTCATCTCTGGTTTTGGAACTAGCAGTTTTAGAGGTTTGATTGTTGAGTCAGACTTGTCTATAGTCTGATATCCTGTCTAGTTTGGTAGATCTAGATGAGTAGGAGCTCTGTAGCTTAGTAGTATAGTTTGTTTGGATTCTGTAGAGCGAGTATTCCGGTATTTATACTTGGGAAACTCGAGAAAATTCTATTCTGATTTTGTCTGGATAGTCAGATTGTAACAACCCTAGATTTTGGCCTATATTTTAATTTTTGACTTTATTTTATTTTAAATTATTTTAAACTTGTTCTATTTCAAACATTTCATTTTAAATATAAATGTTGACTATTAAGTGATTTATAGTTCAGACTAGTATAAATTGGATATTTCATTGAAAAGTGAATTTCTATTGAAACTGGTCAAACTTTGACTTTTGAACTTTAAATTTAAATATTTCAAATTCTTAAATTTTATCTTTTATTATGAAAATAGATTTAATTCCATGGATACAGCTTTTCGTTTCGTTGGAAACGGAGTTAAATTGTGAAAGTTATGTATATTTCAATATTGTGTGTAAACTGATGTATTTAGCAATATTGTCTATTTTAAATTATATTTTATTTGTCATATTTTGTTCTAATATGTGTTAGTATTTTATTTTATGTATAATTTTGTCTTTTAAATAATTTAAAGTGATTTTATAATTTTCCCAAAGCGTATTGAATTTATTTTCTATTTTTAAAGGCTAGTTTCTATTTTTCTGCTATTTTCTTCAATTAAATTATATTTAATTAAAATTTATTTATTCATTTTGTAAATGCATTTTTATTTTATGTTATTATCTTTGTTTATAAATGTTTTACAAGTCCATAAAATTTTTCCAAAGTTCATTGCATTTATTTTTCATATTTTCAAGACTAGTTGCAATTTTTACTGTTTTACTTAATTAAATTTTATATAATTAATAATTAATTAATTTATTTTTGTTTATTTACTAAATTTTCGTATTTTATCTGAGTTTATATATATATATTTCAGTTATATAAAACTTAAAAAGAAATTAGAGGAAATATGAAAAGTTTTAAACTATTGAAATTCCTATGGCTTTTCACCTCCCGACCTTTCACTTTCTCAACTCCTCTCTTCAATGTTTTTGGCCATGCATACCCTATTCTTTTCAGCGGACTTCTTTTCATTTTTTTCATGCAAACACTTCTCTTTCTCCTCCAAAAAAATCACGGCCATGGCTTCAAAATTTTGGGTAAAAATTCCTTCTTTCTTCCTTGTTTTCTATATTTTTTCTATTGAAACTGCATATGCTCTCTACCTTCATAGTTTGGTTCCTCCTCCTCCAGGCTTTGGCCGACCACCACGACCCCCTTCCTCTGACCATCACCCATCCTAGCAACCCTCCTCCTCAGGCCTAACCAATCCAAGTCCAAGATCTACACAAAATCCACCAAAAACCATCACAAACTATCACTTATGACCTAGAATTGTCATCTCCTCCTTCTACCACCTTTTGCCACCACTACCTCCACCACCACCACCTCTGACCTGACCTTCCACCACCTCTGGCCCACACTCCAGCCACCACCTGACCACCACATACCATGGCCAAGCCACATCAGCAAGGGGCCGAACCCTATGGTGCAACAAAAGCCACACTTTGCCTTGAAACCCTTTGGTATTCCATTGCCTTCAACACCTTGTAACTTCCACTCACCTTCATCACCTTGTAGCCGCACCTTTTCCAGACCATACCTGATCCAAACCATGCCTTTAGCCGTGCCATTTCAGATCTGGAGCTGAAGCATAGGTGGTAGGAAGCAAGTGCAAACACTTTGACTTTGTTTATACATCCATTTCTAGCATTGTTTATTGAATTTTTGGGTTGAAATCTTATGTTGTTTGTAATTGTTTGGTTTGAATGTGACAAGGAAATTAGCTTTGGCTCTCCCACACTCAATTAATTATCGTGCTCTCGTACCTCTGGAAATCTTTGTTGTGCGTTTGTGGTTGTCATCTCCAGCTTGAACAAGTGAGTAATTCTCACCAGACAATGTGTACTTATATAACTAGTAAACTGACACCATTTGAATCTGTAAAATTATATCATCCTGTTGTAACTGTTATATTATGATCATATAATGTTTACCCTTGTTATTACATATGTTATATCATCTATTACTGTTATCTCAGGCTATTCTGTTTATTTATATCAGTTTATCACACTGCAAGTTCCCTGTAGATTAGAATCACTATGGGTTGAAATGATACATACCCGAACGGACTTTAGAATAAGGAAAAATCGTTATGGGCTGAAATGATAGGCCTGAACGGTTTTTATTTATTACTTGGGATTGCGGGTTTGAAATGATAAAACCCGGTTTTTCTTTGTAAACTGCGGATTGAAATGATACATATCCGTATCACTTGACCTAGGCTAGAAAATTATATACAGACCCGTGGTTTATATATTTTTCTGAAATTTTTAAAATACTTTTTTTTAATGTAAATATTATGGTATTTTGATTTAAATTTCATTAAAATGATTTCTATAAAGTATTTGTGATTTTCTACAAATTAAATAAGTGAATTAAGTAAATGGTGAAGTGGAATTTGAAATATAAGTTAATTTTGGAATTTATGATTTTGTTTATAAATGGAATTTTTGTAAAGTAAGAAAATATGACAAATTTGATTTAAAGATGAATTTAATGATTTTTATTAAGTAATAATAATGTTTTAAAGGTGTTAATGATTTTGTATAAATTAAAATATGGAATAAATGAACATTTAAGCTGAATTTGGAAATATAACTTAAATTGAATTTTGTGAAATTTGTTTAAAAGTGAAATTTTAATTAAGTAAAATAAATGGAAATAAGCTATATTTTTGGAAATTTAAACTTAGTTGTTAAGTGAATAATTTAATTAAAGAAATGAAAATTTAATTGTTATTAAATTTGATTTTTGTATGGAAATTTGACTTTATAAAATCATAGAAATAAAGGTATTTAAATGATTGTGTTAAATGTGAAATATATGATTTTATAAGTTAAAATGATTTATATTAAAAAGTTAATTATTTGTGGAATTGTAAATAAAACTCTGAATATGATTTAACAGCATTTTGAAATGTAATGTAAAGGATATTACAACATTTTCTAAATGTTGTTGTAACGTATCGGGTTTTGCCCGCTCGAAAATCAACATCCGTACTTCACATTGTACTAGAATGTCGCAGATTCGACCGTTCAAATCCGATTCGCCGGAGCTATAACAACATTAAGTAAATAACACAGCGGAAGAAAAGAATAATACATTGATATACAATATCTGATACAACAGAGTGATACAATGAATATCAATATACATCAGAGATATGATACAAGACATAGCAGCGGAAAAGAAAACGATAACATCAGCAGCGGATAGAATATCTCCAATAGAGTGCTCCAATCCATAGCTAGCTCCAGATAATCTACTCAACCTGAATATCTGAAAGAACCCAACTCTAGACTGCCCGTGTGGAAAATAGTGGGCACCCAGAGTTTAGGAAGGGAACAATAAACTCCGGATCAGTCATGGGACTGGTGTGAGCAACAAAAACAGTTTTATCTTTAAACAAACACAAAGGGTTTTAAACATTGAAATCCGCAATGCTTTTAGAAAATGAAACTACCATAAGACCTCCCGCCACACACACAATGCAAACACAGAATTGGAGGAGATTTCTTCTTATGATAGTCAAAGATGCTTACTACGCAAAATCATTGAATTATTATTATTAGTGCATAGTGGAAAACAATTTGAAAGTAGAATATAAATCTTAGCCAGCATAGGTACCATTATACTATGCCTACTATAGCTACCATATTAGATGGTAGGTTCTACAACTAAAATCGTACAAAGTTCGTATTTGGAAGATGGATTTCCAACAAATGGTCAGGCTAAGGAACTTCCTTCCGTCGCATGGGATCGCCTCTGGCGGGACGTCCCGAGAGACAAACTGCTCTCTGCCAAACAAGGCCGGGTTACCCCTGTAACAGGTAACTCACGAATATGCCACCTCCCGGTCCTTTGGGACCTTTATCCAAGCTCGGTATCCAACATCACACATCATAAAGAAAGTGTATCCACATGAGTAAGTATCTGGGCTCCATACCATGACACCACCCCTTTCCAGAAGGAAATGACATACCCTAAAGGGCGCGACCCTCATAACCTTGCCGCAACGATCCTGTTTCGACCATTTCCGGGTTGTGAGGCCCTGACGAAGTCTCGTCCACAAAGCTACGCTTTGTCACAAAGCCATGCTTTGGGTCAACAGATGATCAACCTATGATCACAAAGATATAAGATCAAACAAATGATCATATCACAAATGATCAAACACTGATCATCACACAGCAACACTCAGCATGCCACATTACCAAATTGGGATATATCGCCGATAAATTTCAACTACATAACCTCTGAGCTCGTACGTCTCAGAGAAGGGTGTTAAGCTAAGAGAATAAATTCTCCGCCACCAACAGAAATGTATTTGAAAGAAATCGGCTTTATATCTCAAAGTGTAATGTCAGACATGTATCCATACAAGTCTGTTCCGGGTTCGAACAGAACCGAAGGCACTTCTCACGAAGCCCTTGCAATTTCGGATAATTTCCAATCACGTCCGGACTTCCCATCACAAAGGGTGATAAAATCTCTATATCGGGGCCAGTCGATGCAGAGACATTCGATGAGTTGTCCTTTCGTTTTCGCAAATATCCGGTCTTCAACACCGGTCTTCAAATTCTATCCATAACGTCGAATCACTTATTCGGAATGGGTTATGTGACACAAAGGTCCTCTCCCGGCTAAACCGAATAGTGAGCGCGATATTCAAAAACATATGGATATTGGGATTTCAATTAAGTCACAACTTATTACCCAAAACTTTTCTTTCAAATGGTTTGAACAAATTACCATTTTTAAATCTTTAAACAAAAAGATTCATTTTAACAACCCTCAACGGTTTAATCAATTTTCACACTTTAATCTTTTAAACAAAAGATTCATTCACAGATTTTCCAAATTAATTCCTATTTCAATTTGATTAACTCGTTAAATCTTTAAATCAAAGATTTAACTTACAGTTTTCAAACAATTCCATTTCAAATAGTTTAAACAAATCATCAATTTAAATCTGTTGAAAATAAACAGATTTGATTCATAGCTTTTCAAAACAATTCATTCATAACTTAGAAACCATTTTTCAATTCAATCTTGAAATTCCTTTACTTAAACTGGAATTTCATTTCTTATCTGAAAGCTTTTATTCCTTTAACAAACAGTTTCATTTTGGAAACCTGATTCATTTATACGAGTTAAGGTTCTTGGGTTAAATCCAAATTCTCAAGACTATACTTTTAAAATGGTTTATCTTCCTATAAACACATTTAAATCATCTTTAATCAAAATTTCCAATCATTGAATTCAATTCTAAATATTGAATTCAAATTCAAATTAAATTATTTAAATTGGAAATTTTACCAAGTTATTCAAAATAACTTTCATCTTAAAAACCCCATTTCAAAAGCTTTAACATTTAACCCAAATCCATTTCCAAAATCAATTGAAATAAAAATTTCAATTTCAAAAATATTAAATTTAAATTATCTGTGACTTAACCGATTTCCATGTGAAATCCATATTTGTGTGTGTAAAAGTGTAGTCCAGGGGTTGAACACAATAGTGCAACACAATGAATCATCACATATCAGAATACAGAAATATAATTCGATAAGCGGTATAAGAACAACGCTTATCGTTCATTCACAGATCATAGATATATAAAGGTCACAGATAAGTAAACTACAGATCACAACATAAATCAGGATGTATCACAAAGCATCGTAGATCAGGGATATCAAACAATCAAATCATTCAATACAATTCAAACATCCATAAGTAAGATCAATTAATTGTTTGGAGTAATTCAAATCAGACTTAATTACTTATGAATTTACTAATCCTGGTTAATTAACATTGATAAATTACAAATCATTCTTATTTATTATTCTTTAATCATTCATAATTTAACCATTTATGATAATTTAATTAACCCTTAGTTATAATTCATTAATCTTTAATTATTAAATAATTAACCTTTAATTATCTAATTCACCATTTAATTAATTACTTTTAAATTAATTAATTAAATTAATTATTCCTCAATTACTTGGTTAATCAAACTTAAATCATTAATTAATATCTAATTTATAATCTTTAATGACCAATTCATTATCCCTTAATTAATTAATCTTAAACTTTAATAAATTAATTTATACCTTTAATTACTTATTTAATTATTTCATAATGTAATTAACTCTCAATCAACCACAATTATTAACCTCCTCGATTAATAACAAACCAGTAATTACTATCCTTAATTACTCATATTAATTATCCCATAATCAATTATCTCTATTAATTAATCCCCTTGATTAATTTCTTAAGTAATTTCCCAAATTACTTACTTACAAATCATTTTATATTAATTACATTAAGTAATTACCATTTAATTACTTTCCTAAGTAATTATACTCCATTAATTTCACCAAGTAATTCCACTTTAATCTATCAAATGACTATCTTAAATTAATTAAACTAAATTTATTATCCAAAATTAATCACCTTGATTTATTGTTTATATAATCCTTAGTTAATTTTCTTCATTAACTAATAACATTTCCTAATTTCTTCCTTAATTAATTTCTAAACATAAATTAATCTAAATTATTAATTTATAAATTAATTACATAAGTCATCCTTAATTATCTTATAATTAAATCACTTCAATATCTTAATTATCTATAAGATAATCTATCTCTATATATATGATTTCATTAGCACTAAAGTGTAAAACATTACACTTTGAAATTTAAATTCTATTTTTGAATCTAAGATTCAAATTCAGATTGAATTCAGATTTAAAAATTCTAATTAAACTTAGTTTTAAATTCTGTTTCAAATTTAATATTAAATTTAAAAATCTGAAACTGCCAGGCTTGCTTTACAAAAGCCTGGAACAACATTCCTCGAATCAACCTAACTGCTCCGAGTCGTCTCCCTCTTTACTTCGAGTAACTCATCGCGTTAAACACCCTATTCCCCGAGACGTTTATTTGTAACATCCTCTTCTTCTTCCCTCTTTTGTTTTTATTTCCAAGGAGTTTAAGTTTTTAAACTAAGTTAACATTTTTAAAGCATCAGGTATACGCGCACAAAATCGAAAGAACTCGAAGCTAATCCCTCATCTCCTCGAGCACGACTCGAGACGGAAGACCACCACGACACTGTCACCAACTACTTCCACGCCGTACACGTGCACGGTGGCACTACAGACCTCCGACGAACCCCCACATCACCAACAAGTCGTAATTTACCCCGAAGTACGAAATTCATACTCCAAAAGCCTACAGGAATTTGAATCAAAAATTTAGCCAACAGCTCAAAACACTGCAACTCGACCAACCCACGAAGTCGTCTCGCCACCGCCCCATAAGCTACTGGAGGCGCTCGCACTTCGACCCCATCTCACCAACCCCTTACCCTACTCTTCCCCAGAACTTCGTGCAACTCGGTCAGCCAGAGGTGAAGGAATCACCTCGTTTCCAGACCCCAACAAACCCACGTCTTAAACCCTAAACTCGTTCGTTCTTCCAATCCTTGCAATAGAAAATTTATTTAACAATTTTCTTGTAATCATCGATTCCCAGACGTACTTCAGGCAAAGTTTCAACATTCAAAATTTGTTTGATTTCTGGAAATTGGTAAAAGAGCAAATTTTGTTCAATAGGAAACTGCACCCTAACCATAATACTAAAAATCCTCAATATAGTTTTAAAAATCCTATTTTCGAATAAGGATTTATGTAGTATATTCGAAATGACAATTTAGCATGTTCGAAATTTACACTTTGATAAGGTTTCCTGCAAACTTTTGAAATTTCATATTGTATAATATTGTTTTCTTCTTGGACTTTTGTTATAATAAAATTCTTACTCAAAAACACACCTTTTGTTTGAGATTCGAACTTGATAGTGATCAAACATAAGGGATCGAATTTTTTTTGTTCTGTTTGTTCCATACTAACTCAAAGAACAGAGAGGAAGAAAAATCTTTTTACAGAGCTCAAAAATTATTTAACAGCATGGTTTTATCATCACAGCAACTCAAACTAGCTTGGTTATAGATAAATAATCTTTGAGTATGAAGAATAACTTGTTTACTCACAAGCGACAAGCAATCAAAACAGTTAAGCCTCGGAAAAATAGGAGTTGCTCACCTGAAATATTGATGAAACAGGGAACAGGAACAGAGAAGCAAAACACTTTGCTTTGAATTTGAAAAACTGGATTTTGATTTTCTTTGTTTTTTTTTCCAGATTGAACTTGCATGCTTAAAACTGAGAAGATCTCTGCTTTGAACTTTCGCATTCAATCTTCGTTTGTAATTTCCAGGTTGAATATCTGGTTACATTGATTTGATTTTTTTCTTTGGTTTGCATTTTGTTTTTGAGTTTGGTTTTCAAACAATGTTTTCTAGTTTGCCTTTTTCTTCTTAGGTTTGCTAAGTGGTTATGGTGAACGAACAAGGACTAGATGCATATACATAAAGAGAAGCAGTTTGTACAAGGTAGGCTCTGGTACAACAAATTGGGTCAGAGATTTTTTTTTCTTGCCTCCTTCTTTGACAAACATTTTTCTTTGCTTACAGAAATGGATTATTTTATTTCGGCTGAGATGATAAGGTTTGTACTTGAGAAGATAGGGTATTAAATGCAATGTCTCCATTTTTGTTTACATGTGAATCCATTTGAATTGTTCTTCCTAGATTTCTTAGAGGCATTTTTATTTTACTGGTTTGCTTTCATACTTTTATGTGCATGAGTACCTATTTGTTTCTTATTTTATTTACATACTTATTTTAAGTTATGTTATTTTATTTTGAATGTATATATAACTGTCTATCTATCGGATATATTTTCATTTCTAAACCATTTATATAAAGATTTAAATTCAAATCAAAATATATATATCGATATATATTATTAGTTCAAATTCGCTCATATATGCTCAACACATATATATTCACATACATATAATATTGATAATATCTAAATTTTAAATGATTTAACATAGGATTTATTTGAGTTCGGGGAAACTCGCTTCACCTTATCGATTTATTCTACTATTTTCATTCAAAATTCAATGAATTATTAATTTAAATTAAATAAAAATCTGGGGTCGTTACAAACTTCCCCCCTTAAAAGAATTTCGTCCTCGAAATTCACAGGCATGAAAACAAAGACAGATGAAGAATGTTTCATCAAATCAAACTGAATATCAATTCTGCATTTGGTTCACCAAATCAGAATATCAAGAACAGATACACGAACGAATCTGTTGAATTCTTTCACACGATACTCGGGTTATCCAGATCTACGAAATATGCAGTGGCATCGGTCAGTTCGAAAGAATAACTAACCATTCGTAGAATATATCCGGACCCAAAGAATAGATAGATATATGGATACAATTTCAAAATTTTCAGTTTAGAACTAAAGTATACCTATCAACCATAACAATCAAAGCAAACAATTCATCCAAACCAACAATTTGGCCTATCCGGAGTTCATGTCCCTTATTATCATATCGAATCTCCTTCCACGATCTACCAGGAATTATCGAAGGATTCAGAAAAGATGGCGAACAAAAGAGATTGATAGAGAAAAGATTGCTTCCTTATTGTTACAGAGTATTGACCATTTATAATCGTATTCCCCTGTCCCCTATCTCGTCCTCTTCTTGCACTCATACTCACTATCAGTGGATAGTAAGAGAATTTACTGAGGCGTACGGACGGATATCTGAGAATTACTCATTCTAGGGTATACTTCACCCTATCTCTAATGAGCTACTTAACGTGTTACACTCCTGAGCTAAAGTTCAACCTTAGCTCTGATACCAAATGTAACGTATCGGGTTTTGCCCGCTCGAAAATCAACATCCGTACTTCACATTGTACTAGAATGTCGCAGATTCGACCGTTCAAATCCGATTCGCCGGAGCTATAACAACATTAAGTAAATAACACAGCGGAAGAAAAGAATAATACATTGATATACAATATCTGATACAACAGAGTGATACAATGAATATCAATATACATCAGAGATATGATACAAGACATAGCAGCGGAAAAGAAAACGATAACATCAGCAGCGGATAGAATATCTCCAATAGAGTGCTCCAATCCATAGCTAGCTCCAGATAATCTACTCAACCTGAATATCTGAAAGAACCCAACTCTAGACTGCCCGTGTGGAAAATAGTGGGCACCCAGAGTTTAGGAAGGGAACAATAAACTCCGGATCAGTCATGGGACTGGTGTGAGCAACAAAAACAGTTTTATCTTTAAACAAACACAAAGGGTTTTAAACATTGAAATCCGCAATGCTTTTAGAAAATGAAACTACCATAAGACCTCCCGCCACACACACAATGCAAACACAGAATTGGAGGAGATTTCTTCTTATGATAGTCAAAGATGCTTACTACGCAAAATCATTGAATTATTATTATTAGTGCATAGTGGAAAACAATTTGAAAGTAGAATATAAATCTTAGCCAGCATAGGTACCATTATACTATGCCTACTATAGCTACCATATTAGATGGTAGGTTCTACAACTAAAATCGTACAAAGTTCGTATTTGGAAGATGGATTTCCAACAAATGGTCAGGCTAAGGAACTTCCTTCCGTCGCATGGGATCGCCTCTGGCGGGACGTCCCGAGAGACAAACTGCTCTCTGCCAAACAAGGCCGGGTTACCCCTGTAACAGGTAACTCACGAATATGCCACCTCCCGGTCCTTTGGGACCTTTATCCAAGCTCGGTATCCAACATCACACATCATAAAGAAAGTGTATCCACATGAGTAAGTATCTGGGCTCCATACCATGACACCACCCCTTTCCAGAAGGAAATGACATACCCTAAAGGGCGCGACCCTCATAACCTTGCCGCAACGATCCTGTTTCGACCATTTCCGGGTTGTGAGGCCCTGACGAAGTCTCGTCCACAAAGCTACGCTTTGTCACAAAGCCATGCTTTGGGTCAACAGATGATCAACCTATGATCACAAAGATATAAGATCAAACAAATGATCATATCACAAATGATCAAACACTGATCATCACACAGCAACACTCAGCATGCCACATTACCAAATTGGGATATATCGCCGATAAATTTCAACTACATAACCTCTGAGCTCGTACGTCTCAGAGAAGGGTGTTAAGCTAAGAGAATAAATTCTCCGCCACCAACAGAAATGTATTTGAAAGAAATCGGCTTTATATCTCAAAGTGTAATGTCAGACATGTATCCATACAAGTCTGTTCCGGGTTCGAACAGAACCGAAGGCACTTCTCACGAAGCCCTTGCAATTTCGGATAATTTCCAATCACGTCCGGACTTCCCATCACAAAGGGTGATAAAATCTCTATATCGGGGCCAGTCGATGCAGAGACATTCGATGAGTTGTCCTTTCGTTTTCGCAAATATCCGGTCTTCAACACCGGTCTTCAAATTCTATCCATAACGTCGAATCACTTATTCGGAATGGGTTATGTGACACAAAGGTCCTCTCCCGGCTAAACCGAATAGTGAGCGCGATATTCAAAAACATATGGATATTGGGATTTCAATTAAGTCACAACTTATTACCCAAAACCTTTCTTTCAAATGGTTTGAACAAATTACCATTTTTAAATCTTTAAACAAAAAGATTCATTTTAACAACCCTCAACGGTTTAATCAATTTTCACACTTTAATCTTTTAAACAAAAGATTCATTCACAGATTTTCCAAATTAATTCCTATTTCAATTTGATTAACTCGTTAAATCTTTAAATCAAAGATTTAACTTACAGTTTTCAAACAATTCCATTTCAAATAGTTTAAACAAATCATCAATTTAAATCTGTTGAAAATAAACAGATTTGATTCATAGCTTTTCAAAACAATTCATTCATAACTTAGAAACCATTTTTCAATTCAATCTTGAAATTCCTTTACTTAAACTGGAATTTCATTTCTTATCTGAAAGCTTTTATTCCTTTAACAAACAGTTTCATTTTGGAAACCTGATTCATTTATACGAGTTAAGGTTCTTGGGTTAAATCCAAATTCTCAAGACTATACTTTTAAAATGGTTTATCTTCCTATAAACACATTTAAATCATCTTTAATCAAAATTTCCAATCATTGAATTCAATTCTAAATATTGAATTCAAATTCAAATTAAATTATTTAAATTGGAAATTTTACCAAGTTATTCAAAATAACTTTCATCTTAAAAACCCCATTTCAAAAGCTTTAACATTTAACCCAAATCCATTTCCAAAATCAATTGAAATAAAAATTTCAATTTCAAAAATATTAAATTTAAATTATCTGTGACTTAACCGATTTCCATGTGAAATCCATATTTGTGTGTGTAAAAGTGTAGTCCAGGGGTTGAACACAATAGTGCAACACAATGAATCATCACATATCAGAATACAGAAATATAATTCGATAAGCGGTATAAGAACAACGCTTATCGTTCATTCACAGATCATAGATATATAAAGGTCACAGATAAGTAAACTACAGATCACAACATAAATCAGGATGTATCACAAAGCATCGTAGATCAGGGATATCAAACAATCAAATCATTCAATACAATTCAAACATCCATAAGTAAGATCAATTAATTGTTTGGAGTAATTCAAATCAGACTTAATTACTTATGAATTTACTAATCCTGGTTAATTAACATTGATAAATTACAAATCATTCTTATTTATTATTCTTTAATCATTCATAATTTAACCATTTATGATAATTTAATTAACCCTTAGTTATAATTCATTAATCTTTAATTATTAAATAATTAACCTTTAATTATCTAATTCACCATTTAATTAATTACTTTTAAATTAATTAATTAAATTAATTATTCCTCAATTACTTGGTTAATCAAACTTAAATCATTAATTAATATCTAATTTATAATCTTTAATGACCAATTCATTATCCCTTAATTAATTAATCTTAAACTTTAATAAATTAATTTATACCTTTAATTACTTATTTAATTATTTCATAATGTAATTAACTCTCAATCAACCACAATTATTAACCTCCTCGATTAATAACAAACCAGTAATTACTATCCTTAATTACTCATATTAATTATCCCATAATCAATTATCTCTATTAATTAATCCCCTTGATTAATTTCTTAAGTAATTTCCCAAATTACTTACTTACAAATCATTTTATATTAATTACATTAAGTAATTACCATTTAATTACTTTCCTAAGTAATTATACTCCATTAATTTCACCAAGTAATTCCACTTTAATCTATCAAATGACTATCTTAAATTAATTAAACTAAATTTATTATCCAAAATTAATCACCTTGATTTATTGTTTATATAATCCTTAGTTAATTTTCTTCATTAACTAATAACATTTCCTAATTTCTTCCTTAATTAATTTCTAAACATAAATTAATCTAAATTATTAATTTATAAATTAATTACATAAGTCATCCTTAATTATCTTATAATTAAATCACTTCAATATCTTAATTATCTATAAGATAATCTATCTCTATATATATGATTTCATTAGCACTAAAGTGTAAAACATTACACTTTGAAATTTAAATTCTATTTTTGAATCTAAGATTCAAATTCAGATTGAATTCAGATTTAAAAATTCTAATTAAACTTAGTTTTAAATTCTGTTTCAAATTTAATATTAAATTTAAAAATCTGAAACTGCCAGGCTTGCTTTACAAAAGCCTGGAACAACATTCCTCGAATCAACCTAACTGCTCCGAGTCGTCTCCCTCTTTACTTCGAGTAACTCATCGCGTTAAACACCCTATTCCCCGAGACGTTTATTTGTAACATCCTCTTCTTCTTCCCTCTTTTGTTTTTATTTCCAGGGAGTTTAAGTTTTTAAACTAAGTTAACATTTTTAAAGCATCAGGTATACGCGCACAAAATCGAAAGAACTCGAAGCTAATCCCTCATCTCCTCGAGCACGACTCGAGACGGAAGACCACCACGACACTGTCACCAACTACTTCCACGCCGTACACGTGCACGGTGGCACTACAGACCTCCGACGAACCCCCACATCACCAACAAGTCGTAATTTACCCCGAAGTACGAAATTCATACTCCAAAAGCCTACAGGAATTTGAATCAAAAATTTAGCCAACAGCTCAAAACACTGCAACTCGACCAACCCACGAAGTCGTCTCGCCACCGCCCCATAAGCTACTGGAGGCGCTCGCACTTCGACCCCATCTCACCAACCCCTTACCCTACTCTTCCCCAGAACTTCGTGCAACTCGGTCAGCCAGAGGTGAAGGAATCACCTCGTTTCCAGACCCCAACAAACCCACGTCTTAAACCCTAAACTCGTTCGTTCTTCCAATCCTTGCAATAGAAAATTTATTTAACAATTTTCTTGTAATCATCGATTCCCAGACGTACTTCAGGCAAAGTTTCAACATTCAAAATTTGTTTGATTTCTGGAAATTGGTAAAAGAGCAAATTTTGTTCAATAGGAAACTGCACCCTAACCATAATACTAAAAATCCTCAATATAGTTTTAAAAATCCTATTTTCGAATAAGGATTTATGTAGTATATTCGAAATGACAATTTAGCATGTTCGAAATTTACACTTTGATAAGGTTTCCTGCAAACTTTTGAAATTTCATATTGTATAATATTGTTTTCTTCTTGGACTTTTGTTATAATAAAATTCTTACTCAAAAACACACCTTTTGTTTGAGATTCGAACTTGATAGTGATCAAACATAAGGGATCGAATTTTTTTTGTTCTGTTTGTTCCATACTAACTCAAAGAACAGAGAGGAAGAAAAATCTTTTTACAGAGCTCAAAAATTATTTAACAGCATGGTTTTATCATCACAGCAACTCAAACTAGCTTGGTTATAGATAAATAATCTTTGAGTATGAAGAATAACTTGTTTACTCACAAGCGACAAGCAATCAAAACAGTTAAGCCTCGGAAAAATAGGAGTTGCTCACCTGAAATATTGATGAAACAGGGAACAGGAACAGAGAAGCAAAACACTTTGCTTTGAATTTGAAAAACTGGATTTTGATTTTCTTTGTTTTTTTTTTCCAGATTGAACTTGCATGCTTAAAACTGAGAAGATCTCTGCTTTGAACTTTCGCATTCAATCTTCATTTGTAATTTCCAGGTTGAATATCTGGTTACATTGATTTGATTTTTTTCTTTGGTTTGCATTTTGTTTTTGAGTTTGGTTTTCAAACAATGTTTTCTAGTTTGCCTTTTTCTTCTTAGGTTTGCTAAGTGGTTATGGTGAACGAACAAGGACTAGATGCATATACATAAAGAGAAGCAGTTTGTACAAGGTAGGCTCTGGTACAACAAATTGGGTCAGAGATTTTTTTTTCTTGCCTCCTTCTTTGACAAACATTTTTCTTTGCTTACAGAAATGGATTATTTTATTTCGGCTGAGATGATAAGGTTTGTACTTGAGAAGATAGGGTATTAAATGCAATGTCTCCATTTTTGTTTACATGTGAATCCATTTGAATTGTTCTTCCTAGATTTCTTAGAGGCATTTTTATTTTACTGGTTTGCTTTCATACTTTTATGTGCATGAGTACCTATTTGTTTCTTATTTTATTTACATACTTATTTTAAGTTATGTTATTTTATTTTGAATGTATATATAACTGTCTATCTATCGGATATATTTTCATTTCTAAACCATTTATATAAAGATTTAAATTCAAATCAAAATATATATATCGATATATATTATTAGTTCAAATTCGCTCATATATGCTCAACACATATATATTCACATACATATAATATTGACAATATCTAAATTTTAAATGATTTAACATAGGATTTATTTGAGTTCGGGGAAACTCGCTTCACCTTATCGATTTATTCTACTATTTTCATTCAAAATTCAATGAATTATTAATTTAAATTAAATAAAAATCTGGGGTCGTTACAGTTGTAGTGTTTTAAATGAACTAAAAGGTTAATTTGAAATAAAGGCTATTATAGCACTTTGTAAGTGCTATAGTGGTTAAACTTAACATGTAAGTTAATTGAAACTTAAAAGAAATCTATTACAGCATTTAACGCTGTCTTTTGTTAATTAACTGTTTTAAACTATAACTTTACGTAGCATTTTATAAGTGCTACGGAAACTATATTTTGTTGTTTTAAATTAATTTTAATGAAAAATAATCTCTGGAAAATGATATAATTTTGGGAAATTAAATGTTAAATTTCTAAAGATAATGAAGAGATATTTAAGTGGAAGAATTTGATTTCTAATGTGAGTTTAAAATGGTATTTAAATTTAATAAAATGAATGGATTTAAATGGTATTTAAATGAATAAAAATGAATGGTGTTTTGAATAATATTTTGATATTGTGAAATGAGTTTGAAATGATACTTGATTTCTGAATTATTTAATTTATTTGATAAATGAATATTTGAAGTATATATTAATTGAGTTTATTTAAATGATATTGGATTTATGAAATGTGGGAGATTTAAAGTTTTGAAATATGCTAAAGATTGAATATTGTATTTTGTGGATTTAATCTATATTGGGAATTGATAAGATTTGAAACGGTTTGTTGGTAAACTGTAATTGAATTGAAATTTGATGGTTTGAATTTAATAAGTTTGTAAATGTATAGAATTAAAAGATGATTTTAAATATATGATTTCGAAATGCTGTGATTTTCAAAGTATAATGATTTCAAATGTTTTGTTTCAAAAGAGTTATAACTTTGAAAGTATAGACTATTTGAAAGGTGAATATATGTTTGAAATGGAAATGATGTTGTTTTGAAATGAACATAGTTTTGAAATAAAATGATTTTGGTTTCGAAGTATAACTATCAAAGGTATGATATTTTGATATATAAAAATGATTTGAAATAAAGTTTGAAAAGATATAATATTTTGATGTATTAAAATGATTTGAAAAGAAGTTTGAAAGGATACGATATTTTAGAATATTGAAATGATTTGGAAATGATAAATCTTTATTTTGATAAAGACATGATTTTGAAATGATATCTTATTTTGAAGTAAAGTATTGTTTTTAAAAGTTATAACCACGGGTTATAATAACGATTGGTTGGCAAAGAGACCGGGATCGGATATGGACATACTCTCTGTCGATACCGAAAACCACTTTGACAACCGTGTACGCGGTGGAGATTCCAGAATGAAGTAGGATGGTGGCGACGTTCTTAAGGTATGTTACGTGGACCCAACTCCCGTGAGTTGGCATAAGGTGGCTAAAACAGGAGCGATTGACGGACCAAGGAGGTAGCACCTCTTATCGGACATACTTCTTCGATACCATTCTATTACTTGTGATTGATTTGGTGGCCACCCTTGATTGGGAGTGTTGTTCGAGGTGGGCGGTAGTGGCTGCTATGCGTCACCACTAGTCCGGATGCGTAATTGGTATATCTACCCTGGCATTGCCTAGTTGTGCCGTGTCACCTACCATATCGAGCTTTACTACGATTATGATTTTAAGATCCGACCGCGTTAAGGTTCTCCATCCCCTTAACGCTATTTTCTATATGATTATACTTTACTGATTAGACATTATTATAATAGCGAATATTACTACATAGTAGATAGTTTAACGGATCCTTAAAGAATGGGCGGTCCCAAGCATTCTTTAAGTTACTTGTACCTTATTACAGTTCACTTGAGTTGGTTTATATTATATAAGTATATATTGTCCTGACTCGAGTGTTTGTGTTTTGCTTTACGCTCGGGTCAGCCTGAGTATTCACAGATTTGGATTTCCACCTTCTGGAGATTTGAATCGCTGGAGATTATCTGCTAGTCTTGTTCTATCGACTTCAGTTATGTTGCTCTGTTCAGCTTGTACTTGGTTATCTTACTTATACTTCCGTTGTACTCTATTTCTTCTATTGTATCTTATGTACTCTGATATATTTATATAGTAGCTTCATGAACTACTATTTCTTTTACTTCCGCTGCATTATTTTACTCTGTGTCTGTGATCTGTGATTATATTTATTTAATGTATATTCTGAGATTTGCCAAATTTTAATTACAACGCGGTATTTTGA
The DNA here is from genome assembly GCA_030737815.1 of Allium fistulosum. Taxonomy (NCBI): domain Eukaryota; kingdom Viridiplantae; phylum Streptophyta; class Magnoliopsida; order Asparagales; family Amaryllidaceae; genus Allium; species Allium fistulosum. Next base: position 296,282,973 of record CM060905.1, on the reverse strand, counting down.
GCAATTCAACTCTGGCATGAGTGTCTACCTATGCACTTATAATGGATGCGAATGGTTGAAAATATCGGGTCGTTACAGTTGGTATCAGAGCTTTGGCTTTGAGGCAAAACTCAGCATATAGAGTAGATTTATTTACAGAATCACTTTCGTTCGAGTTTGAATCTTTTCCTCTTGATTCGAATTTCCTTTTAATTTTTGGAACGTTCCATGCGGTTCTAAAATTCATTCTTGTCCCTCACTATTCATCTTCTTTTGATTCTGGAGTATCCCATAACTCCGCTTCGAATGAGCTTTATAGTGAATTGGTGGTCTCGCCAATATTCTAATGACTTGTAAAAGGGGGAAAACTCCTTTACAAATTTGCATCGATTCACCAGAGATTTATATTTATCCTTGGTTTAGATGCTAATATCTTTTGTTATTCCAAACTCTATCTCTTAAGATCGGATGTAGATTTACCCCAGGAAAATCCACATTTGCTCTTACTCATTAAGTCACGGTTGACCCGGTTAAGGTTGCCCGCGATTTATCTAAGCTTATCCATCTTCATATTTTGTTAATTAATCATCTTGTCTTTGTTTCTAAACTATCTCCAACATTTTGAATTGTACTTTTAAATCTATATTTTATTATATATTGTGTTGTTTGAGTTGTTGATGTCGATTTGGGTTTCCGATCGATTCGTCTGATCAACGCTATCGATAGGATTTCTAAAACACTTTGACAGAACAAACCGATACAATATTGTTTTAAAATTTGGTTAATTAAATAAATTTTAATATATAAGTAAATTTATGGAACTTAATAAATTGGTTTAAATTGATTATTTAAAATGATAATACTTGATTTATCATTTATTGTTCTACAAAGGAATTTATAAATAGTTGTTTATAAATTTATTTGGGAAACTTGATTGATATAAATTTCTAAAATATGATTGATTTATAAAATATATAGATATATATTTAAATTTGATTTGACAAATTATGTACATACATTTATCTATCTCTAAATGGTTTGAAAGGAATCAGAGATTTTATTCTTAAATTCTATCTTAAATAATAACTTCAAGTATAAAAAGAAAATCAAAATTTTTGAATAGATGATTCAAGCTTGAAATGATTGAATTAGGATGTTTATAGTGTACATTAATTTTAGAAAGTTTTATTTGTATAATTCTCAATTGCATTCCAATATAACTTACCTTAATTTTTAGAAGTTAACAATGTAATTGGATAATATACAATATAAAAAGATTTTTATAAATAAAATTTGAGTGGTTATAATAAATATTATACACTTAAATTTTAGTTATAAAAAGATTTACACAGGTAAATAGACTAAAAGGTTAATTGAATAATTTACAATACAAATGATGTTAAGGGAATTAGGAATAAATTAAAACAGTTATAATAAGTGTAAGCATATTTAACATATGTGATAAAATATTTGAGAGGGATAAATTTAATTATAATTAGGAATAAAGAAGAATTAAATTTATTGAATGTTATACACTTAATTTTAATCAAATCATGATTTTAGAGATTGTTTGTTTAAGAAAATTTGATGATAGATAATGAAATTAGAGATAGTTAAGATTTATTTAACTTGTGTAAAATTAATTATCAGTTAAGCTGAAACCATGGAAATTTCAAACCTATTATCTTATTTTGTTTTTCAAACTTATTACCTAATTTTGTTTTTCAAACTGTCTGTTAGTTGTCCTTATTTTTCCTTATCTTGCTACAGACTGGTATAGGCATCTATCTATAATCTTTTTGCTTAGAAATCTTTCTATAATCTTTATAATCTTTGGTACTCATTTTAAATCTGAGCACTGCTTTCCACCCACACACTGTCGGTCAAGCGGAAAGAGTGAATCAGATTATAGAGGATCTTTTCGTACTTGTGTTCCTGATTCTGGAGAATCTTGGGAAGACCATCTCCACCTTGTTAAACTTACCTATAACCACAGTTATCAGGTATAATTTCAATCTTTTGTCATCTTGTCTTAATCTCATTTCAATTTTATCTTTCCTGTGTTTTCCGGTACTTCATTCCTTTTCGGGGACGAAAAGTTTTGAGTGGGGGAGAGTGTAACAACCCTAGATTTTGGCCTATATTTTAATTTTTGACTTTATTTTATTTTAAATTATTTTAAACTTGTTCTATTTCAAACATTTCATTTTAAATATAAATGTTGACTATTAAGTGATTTATAGTTCAAACTAGTATAAATTGGATATTTCATTGAAAAGTGAATTTCTATTGAAACTGGTCAAACTTTGACTTTTGAACTTTAAATTTAAATATTTCAAATTCTTAAATATTATCTTTTATTATGAAAATAGATTTAATTCCATGGATACAGCTTTTCGTTTCGTTGGAAACGGAGTTAAATTGTGAAAGTTATGTATATTTCAATATTGTGTGTAAACTGATGTATTTAGCAATATTGTCTATTTTAAATTATATTTTATTTGTCATATTTTGTTCTAATATGTGTTAGTATTTTATTTTATGTATAATTTTGTCTTTTAAATAATTTAAAGTGATTTTATAATTTTTCCAAAGCGTATTGAATTTATTTTCTATTTTTAAAGGCTAGTTTCTATTTTTCTGCTATTTTCTTCAATTAAATTATATTTAATTAAAATTTATTTATTGATTTTGTAAATGCATTTTTATTTTATGTTATTATCTTTGTTTATAAATGTTTTACAAGTCCATAAAATTTTTCCAAAGTTCATTGCATTTATTTTTCATATTTTCAAGACTAGTTGCAATTTTTACTGTTTTACTTAATTAAATTTTATATAATTAATAATTAATTAATTTATTTTTGTTTATTTACTAAATTTTCGTATTTTATCTGAGTTTATATATATATATTTCAGTTATATAAAACTTAAAAAGAAATTAGAGGAAATATGAAAAGTTTTAAACTATTGAAATTCCTATGGCTTTTCACCTCCCGACCTTTCACTTTCTCAACTCCTCTCTTCAATGTTTTTGGCCATGCATACCCTATTCTTTTCAGCGGACTTCTTTTCATTTTTTTCATGCAAACACTTCTCTTTCTCCTCCAAAAAAATCACGGCCATGGCTTCAAAATTTTGGGTAAAAATTCCTTCTTTCTTCCTTGTTTTCTATATTTTTTCTATTGAAACTGCATATGCTCTCTACCTTCATAGTTTGGTTCCTCCTCCTCCAGGCTTTGGCCGACCACCACGACCCCCTTCCTCTGACCATCACCCATCCTAGCAACCCTCCTCCTCAGGCCTAACCAATCCAAGTCCAAGATCTACACAAAATCCACCAAAAACCATCACAAACTATCACTTATGACCTAGAATTGTCATCTCCTCCTTCTACCACCTTTTGCCACCACTACCTCCACCACCACCACCTCTGACTTGACCTTCCACCACCTCTGGCCCACACTCCAGCCACCACCTGACCACCACATACCATGGCCAAGCCACATCAGCAAGGGGCCGAACCCTATGGTGCAACAAAAGCCACACTTTGCCTTGAAACCCTTTGGTATTCCATTGCCTTCAACACCTTGTAACTTCCACTCACCTTCATCACCTTGTAGCCGCACCTTTTCCAGACCATACCTGATCCAAACCATGCCTTTAGCCGTGCCATTTCAGATCTGGAGCTGAAGCATAGGTGGTAGGAAGCAAGTGCAAACACTTTGACTTTGTTTATACATCCATTTCTAGCATTGTTTATTGAATTTTTGGGTTGAAATCTTATGTTGTTTGTAATTGTTTGGTTTGAATGTGACAAGGAAATTAGCTTTGGCTCTCCCACACTCAATTAATTATCGTGCTCTCGTGCCTCTGGAAATCTTTGTTGTGCGTTTGTGGTTGTCATCTCCAGCTTGAACAAGTGAGTAATTCTCACCAGACAATGTGTACTTATATAACTAGTAAACTGACACCATTTGAATCTGTAAAATTATATCATCCTGTTGTAACTGTTATATTATGATCATATAATGTTTACCCTTGTTATTACATATGTTATATCATCTATTACTGTTATCTCAGGCTATTCTGTTTATTTATATCAGTTTATCACACTGCAAGTTCCCTGTAGATTAGAATCACTATGGGTTGAAATGATACATACCCGAACGGACTTTAGAATAAGGAAAAATCGTTATGGGCTGAAATGATAGGCCTGAACGGTTTTTATTTATTACTTGGGATTGCGGGTTTGAAATGATAAAACCCGGTTTTTCTTTGTAAACTGCGGATTGAAATGATACATATCCGTATCACTTGACCTAGGCTAGAAAATTATATACAGACCCGTGGTTTATATATTTTTCTGAAATTTTTAAAATACTTTTTTTTAATGTAAATATTATGGTATTTTGATTTAAATTTCATTAAAATGATTTCTATAAAGTATTTGTGATTTTCTACAAATTAAATAAGTGAATTAAGTAAATGGTGAAGTGGAATTTGAAATATAAGTTAATTTTGGAATTTATGATTTTGTTTATAAATGGAATTTTTGTAAAGTAAGAAAATATGACAAATTTGATTTAAAGATGAATTTAATGATTTTTATTAAGTAATAATAATGTTTTAAAGGTGTTAATGATTTTGTATAAATTAAAATATGGAATAAATGAACATTTAAGCTGAATTTGGAAATATAACTTAAATTGAATTTTGTGAAATTTGTTTAAAAGTGAAATTTTAATTAAGTAAAATAAATGGAAATAAGCTATATTTTTGGAAATTTAAACTTAGTTGTTAAGTGAATAATTTAATTAAAGAAATGAAAATTTAATTGTTATTAAATTTGATTTTTGTATGGAAATTTGACTTTATAAAATCATAGAAATAAAGGTATTTAAATGATTGTGTTAAATGTGAAATATATGATTTTATAAGTTAAAATGATTTATATTAAAAAGTTAATTATTTGTGGAATTGTAAATAAAACTCTGAATATGATTTAACAGCATTTTGAAATGTAATGTAAAGGATATTACAGCATTTTCTAAATGTTGTAGTGTTTTAAATGAACTAAAAGGTTAATTTGAAATAAAGGCTATTATAGCACTTTGTAAGTGCTATAGTGGTTAAACTTAACATGTAAGTTAATTGAAACTTAAAAGAAATCTATTACAGCATTTAACGCTGTCTTTTGTTAATTAACTGTTTTAAACTATAACTTTACGTAGCATTTTATAAGTGCTACGGAAACTATATTTTGTTGTTTTAAATTAATTTTAATGAAAAATAATCTCTGGAAAATGATATAATTTTGGGAAATTAAATGTTAAATTTCTAAAGATAATGAAGAGATATTTAAGTGGAAGAATTTGATTTCTAATGTGAGTTTAAAATGGTATTTAAATTTAATAAAATGAATGGATTTAAATGGTATTTAAATGAATAAAAATGAATGGTGTTTTGAATAATATTTTGATATTGTGAAATGAGTTTGAAATGATACTTGATTTCTGAATTATTTAATTTATTTGATAAATGAATATTTGAAGTATATATTAATTGAGTTTATTTAAATGATATTGGATTTATGAAATGTGGGAGATTTAAAGTTTTGAAATATGCTAAAGATTGAATATTGTATTTTGTGGATTTAATCTATATTGGGAATTGATAAGATTTGAAACGGTTTGTTGGTAAACTGTAATTGAATTGAAATTTGATGGTTTGAATTTAATAAGTTTGTAAATGTATAGAATTAAAAGATGATTTTAAATATATGATTTCGAAATGCTGTGATTTTCAAAGTATAATGATTTCAAATGTTTTGTTTCAAAAGAGTTATAACTTTGAAAGTATAGACTATTTGAAAGGTGAATATATGTTTGAAATGGAAATGATGTTGTTTTGAAATGAACATAGTTTTGAAATAAAATGATTTTGGTTTCGAAGTATAACTATCAAAGGTATGATATTTTGATATATAAAAATGATTTGAAATAAAGTTTGAAAAGATATAATATTTTGATGTATTAAAATGATTTGAAAAGAAGTTTGAAAGGATACGATATTTTAGAATATTGAAATGATTTGGAAATGATAAATCTTTATTTTGATAAAGACATGATTTTGAAATGATATCTTATTTTGAAGTAAAGTATTATTTTTAAAAGTTATAACCACGGGTTATAATAACGATTGGTTGGCAAAGAGACCGGGATCGGATATGGACATACTCTCTGTCGATACCGAAAACCACTTTGACAACCGTGTACGCGGTGGAGATTCCAGAATGAAGTAGGATGGTGGCGACGTTCTTAAGGTATGTTACGTGGACCCAACTCCCGTGAGTTGGCATAAGGTGGCTAAAACAGGAGCGATTGACGGACCAAGGAGGTAGCACCTCTTATCGGACATACTTCTTCGATACCATTCTATTACTTGTGATTGATTTGGTGGCCACCCTTGATTGGGAGTGTTGTTCGAGGTGGGCGGTAGTGGCTGCTATGCGTCACCACTAGTCCGGATGCGTAATTGGTATATCTACCCTGGCATTGCCTAGTTGTGCCGTGTCACCTACCATATCGAGCTTTACTACGATTATGATTTTAAGATCCGACCGCGTTAAGGTTCTCCATCCCCTTAACGCTATTTTCTATATGATTATACTTTACTGATTAGACATTATTATAATAGCGAATATTACTACATAGTAGATAGTTTAACGGATCCTTAAAGAATGGGCGGTCCCAAGCATTCTTTAAGTTACTTGTACCTTATTACAGTTCACTTGAGTTGGTTTATATTATATAAGTATATATTGTCCTGACTCGAGTGTTTGTGTTTTGCTTTACGCTCGGGTCAGCCTGAGTATTCACAGATTTGGATTTCCACCTTCTGGAGATTTGAATCGTTGGAGATTATCTGCTAGTCTTGTTCTATCGACTTCAGTTATGTTGCTCTGTTCAGCTTGTACTTGGTTATCTTACTTATACTTCCGTTGTACTCTATTTCTTCTATTGTATCTTATGTACTCTGATATATTTATATAGTAGCTTCATGAACTACTATTTCTTTTACTTCCGCTGCATTATTTTACTCTGTGTCTGTGATCTGTGATTATATTTATTTACTGTATATTCTGAGATTTGCCAAATTTTAATTACAACGCGGTATTTTGAGCAATTCAACTCCGGCATGAGTGTCTACCTATGCACTTATAATGGATGCGAATGGTTGAAAATATCGGGTCGTTACACAGATTTGTTTGATTGGATGAGTTGGTTGCTATGGTTGTTAGCATATGATAATATATGCTTGTGTTTTTAAAATTAAATCTTTACTGAGATTATTAAATTACCTTTGTTTTAAATTTCGGGGACGAAATTCTTTTAAGAGGGGAGGAATGTGACATCCCGGAATTTCTGGCAATATCAATTTAACAATCTGCATTAAAAATTAAATTGATTTGATAATATTTGTTAATTAAATATGAATTGATTTAATAATTCTTCTTTTAATAAACATTTAAATTGTGAATTTATCTTTTAAAAGCTAAATAAATTGTTTTCTATTTATAATATATATAAATTTATATATACTGTAAATAGATGAGCTTTGTTGTAAATTTAATTAATAAGGCATATTTTATAATTCTAATATATCTTGGTAATTTGGAAATTTTGATTTAAAATATATGGTTTTAAAATAGTTAAGATAAATGTTTAATTGATTTAGATTTTATCTTAGCTTAAGTTTAAGATTTAATTAAAAGGTTTGCTTTAGAATATTGTTAATAAATATGATATATTAATTTATTTAATAATAATAGGAATGTATAATCTCTTTTATAAATTATTTAAATTTGACAAATTATTATTTTCAAATAACATTATTAATGTAGTGTTATATATATGAATATAAATAGATTTAAAATAGAAGTGTTATTTTCAAAATTTAAATATGTGGTTATATATGTACATATATATGACTTGATGTTAAAATTGGATTTTAGAATTTATTTTGAATTTGAAAGTGTTGAATTTAAAAAGAGTAAATATCTAAAATGTTTGGATTTTAAAAATATTTATATAAGTTGTTATTTGTATATATATAGATAGATTTATTTTATTTTCTCTAAAAAAATTATAATTCATAAGAATAAAGTTTTAACTTAAAAATAAAATATGAATATAAAGTAAAATACGTTAGATAAATTCTTTCATCTTGTTAAATATAGAAACCTACTTATATTAATAAGAATAAGACTAAAGCAAAACATAAGGCTGTAGGACATAAGTATAAAAGGAAAATTCATATTCATGTGCAGGCAGAAAATGAACACTTAGATAATTCTGGAATACATTTAGCTGCAAGGCAAAAGAGAAAGAAACAAATATATTCATGTTTGCTCAAGTAAAATATAGGATAAGTATAAAAGGGAAAATACATATTCACGTAGCAGGCAAGAATAAACAAAGTAAAAAAGGAATCATGTTCATACTTGTACAGGAAGAATAAAATAAGTATGTACACTTGAAGGCAAGAAAATAAACTATAGATACACTTGTTTGTAGACATAAGGCTGTAGACATAAGGCTAAGAGAGGAAGCATGTTCATCTTGTACAGGTAAATGATTATGTACACTTGGAAGGGATATAAAGAAAAATATATACAAGCTATCTAAGTACATACGAATAAAGAATAAGTGAGTAGAATTGTACATTAGCATTTAATGCTAGCAAAAGCAATATCATCTCTAGTACATAAATATGTATTATCAGCCACCAAGAAAAGATCTCTGAACATTTTTGTACAAAGAAAAATAATATCATACTGTAAACATTTTTCTATATCAATCTATCACTTTCCATTTTCGTTTACCAAAGACTTAGCATACCAGAAGTTTTATTTCAACTGAAGCCTTATAATAAATTCAACACAACAAAAAAAATGAAGATCAGTTAGCAACCTTCAAAGCAATTTTCCAGTTAGCAACTTTTAAAAGCTTGTTTCAAAAAAATGTGCTCTATTCTTCAACTTTCAAAAATCTGGTGAGTAACATATATTTAAAATATAACTTAAGTATTGATATGGTTGCATGTTATTCTCTGTGATAAATATGTATTGTATAAGTGCATTCTGCTGTGAGTATATATATGAATAGATATATGTGTGTATGTTGTCTCTGTATTGCACTGTCTTTAGATTCCAAGTTCAAGAATTGTTCAAAACCCATTATCACATGATCTAATCTATGTTAGTGTTTAAAATTCAAACAAAATATGTTTGTTGTATCATAGTTTTAAGCTTAAAACTTTGTTTAAGTTAATCGAATTTGTATTGACTCTGGAAAATTAAAACAACAGAACAACCTTTAAATAAGTTAAAATAAAATTATCATGATTCATGAATTTAGAGATATGAATCAAATACTTAAACTAAAACTGGATTTTTGAAACTAAAATCATTATTTTTAGTAGTGGGATTTGAAAGTAGTTCTAGTATGAACAGAAAATGGAAACTCAGTGATTTCTGGCGATCTACTTGATGGTGGAGGTCGGGGCTCTTCCTAGAGGTGGAGGAGTGACCAGAGAGTCTGGGAAAAATGGTGGGGTGGTAGTCAGACCACAGGGGTGGCGGCGGCGTAGGTTTGAAAATTTTAAACCTAATTTTTAGTGGGTCTGAGCTTTTCGTTCGTCCATCCTTTCTGAGTGATCGAGTGTTCCGTGTTCTTGAGAGGGGGTAGGGAAGATGTTGACGAAGACATGGTCGAGTTTTCACGTGTCCAGATGATCGGAGCTGCGATCACGAGATGGTTTAAAATTGGGGTTGTGGTGGTCTACCTGTTCCAGGTTTTGAACGAAGTATCTCGTATTCGAATGCGAGAATTGAAGCACGATCTGATGATCGTGGAGTGATGCGTGAGTGATTGTGGATGAGAGAAGATCATCGTTGATGATCGGAAATGGCTGCGATGATGGTGCACGTGCACGTGCACTCTGGTGCCTGAGTGTTGAAGTTTGGGAAGGAAAGAGAGCCGGAGTCATTCTGGGGTTTTACTCGAGTTGTTCTAGTGATTTACTCGAAGTCATTTTAGTCTGGGCTCGAAGCAAAGTTTTAATGCTTGGGTCATTTATTTTGGTGACAGGTTTACAGACCTGCCAGTTTAAAATTTTAAAGTGATTTTAAATTATTAAGCAAGGATTTAAAATATGTTTTAAATCAAAGTTTAAATATAGATTCAAGTTAAATATAAATCTTAGCTGGGATGAATAAGGTTATTTTTATTTAGTCAAATTGTTTTAATAATTTAAAAGTATTTAAGAAATAAAGTATATTTATGAGAATCTGAATTTAAAATGGAATTTAAAAATATAAGGAAGAATTTAAAACCAAGTTTAAATCAGAATTTTAAATCTGAATTCAAATTGAATTTGAATCTTAGGTTTTGAAAATAGAATAAAGTTTATAACTTTAAATAATGTAAATAAGTTTAAAAGTTAAAGTATACTCTAATGATTTGAATTTTAAAAGGAATTTAGTTTAAAATCTTTAAATTAGAATTTAATGTTTTGGATTCATTAAATTATTAAGATAATAAAAAAAATGGATAATTAACTAATTTAATTAATTAATGATTTGGATTAATTAATTCAGTAATTAAGAGTTTAAAATTAATTAATTAAGTTTTAAGTTAATTAATTAGGAATAATTAATTTGGAGTTAAGATAATTAATTTGATAGTATTAGATTTTAAATTAATTGTTAAATGTTAATTAATCAAGTAATTTAAGGTTAATTAAGTTACAGTTAAAAACTTAAATTAATTAAATAATTAGTGGTTAATTAATTGGTTATTAAGGATAAATTAATTGTAATTAATATTGATTAATTAAGTTTAATTTCTTAAGGAAAGAAATCAAGAATTGTAAATAGTAAATGAAGGTCATTAACTTAAGACTATTTAAAATTAATAAATTAATGTGATTAATTTTAATAATTTATTAGATAGATTAATTGATTAAAGATAAACATTTGTGAGAATGTTTAAGTGTAATTACTTAATGGAAGTAATTAAGGAATTTATTACTTAATGCAATTAATTGAGTTAATATGATTTGTTTAAGTTAATTAATTTAAATTAATCAATGGATGATTTGATAAGTATAATTACTTAAATGTAAATAATGAAGTGTAATTACTTAATGTAGTAATTAATGGTAATTAATATATATAATTGATTTAAGATTATTTAAATATGGAAGTAATTTGGATTAAGTTACTTTGTGAAATTAATCAAGGGATTAATTGAGATAATTAATTAAGGAGTCATTAATTTATTTAATGAAGTAATTAAGGGTAGTTAATTACTGAATGGGATTAATCAAGAGTGACTAATAATTATGGTTAAATTAAGATTAATTTCTTAATGTAATTAATTTAAATAGAATAGTTAATTAAAAATGTAATTAGGGATCATTAATTAATATAATTAATGATAAAACTAAAGGTTGATTAATTTAGATTAATTAATAAAAACTAAGTGATTTCGAGTAATTAATTAATTAATGTAATTAATTAAGGATTAATGTAATTAATTATAGTTAATTAATAAATGAAGTAATTAAAGATTAATTACTGTATTTGGTTAAGGATAATTAATTTGTGAAATTAATTAAAGGGTAATTACTTGAATGTAATTAAAGGTTAGTTAATCAAAGATGATTAATTAAGATGGAAATTAGAGAATGATTAATTAATTGATTTGTAATTAATTAATGGTTATGCAAGCAAGATTTATAATGATGAAGTAATTAATTTAATTCACTTTAAATTAATTAGAGATTAAGTAATTAATTTAATTCATTTTAAATTAATTATAATGGTGTGTTTATGAATCATTGCTTATGTATCGATGGATGATATTGTTTTCCTTGAATGGTTTGAAATCTCAGGTATGAGATAAATAATGCTGTGTGGTATGGATGTTTGGTTGAAGTGTATTGATAATGTAGATTATCTATCTATGATGATATTGTGAATTATCTATGATGATATTGTGAATTATCTATCTGTGTGTATATGGATAATGAATTGAATTGCTTTAACTTTAAAACAACTTGGCCTTAAAAGATACGGTTTGGATTTCGATGAGACCGGGATCGGTTTTCCAGATTTGGATATTCGAAAACCGCATCGATCCAAATTAACGATAGGTCGTGAATCCCAAGTGAAGATGAAGATTCAAAATGCAAGGGTTATTGTCGTTAACTCTGAGGGTGATTCCAAAATGAGTGTAACGAGATAATGCCTTCGGTTTCGTTCGAATCCGGAACGAACTTGTATGGATTGAATGCTTTCAGCACATCGTCAGGTGGACGATGAGCATTCTAAGAGATGTGTTCTCTAAAGGTAATCGTAGCCTCAAGCCTCATCAACCGGGAATGGCTAAAACAGGGGAGGTGCAGCAAGGTTAGTGGGTAGCACCCAAGTAGGATGAGATTTCCCCTGTCTAGAGTCCCTTTTTATTCGGCTTGGTGTGTGGTTGGTCGCGCCAACCGCGGGGTTTCTTGTCCGGGAATTATCCAGTAAGGGATGGTTCCAGCCTTGTGTTGCAGGGGACTTAGGGTGGGTCCTTGGTACGCTGATCTAGGCCAGGTACTATGACGGGCGGTACCCCAGTAGCCCTGCCATTGTATGGAATCCAATCTCCAATAAGCGCCATCGAATTTGATTGTATTACCCACATGTTTGGCTAGTATGCTGGAATTATTTAATAGATGTAACAATTTCAGCTATTTATTATTTACTTGAAAACCCTAGACCTATTATAATATCATAGAATTTCCTATCAAAGTTTTGGTTAGCGTAAGGGAAAAACATTTCCATCTTTATGTGTGGGAAGTCTTACGTGATACCTTTTGTTTTCAAAGGATTTTCAAAGTTAAGCAACTTTAACCTGTTACTCATACCAGACCCATGTATGACCCGAAGTTTATTTCTGTTTTTCTTAAACTCTCGGGGAATCAAATTTTATACGAGTAGCCAAGGGATTCAGGTTAGCTTTGACGAATCGTGGAGGAGCAATGTAGCAGGAGGCTTCAGCGTTATAGATATATAGTGTTCCATTGTGTTGGTATCTCTGTGTTGTATTTGAGTTGTATCGAGTTGTATTAACTAGACAGGTGTTTATAACTGTCTAGTATGTGATGTATTATCTGTGTAACTCTGATTGATGTTGTATAATATGTAATATTTATGTGATTAATATAATTTATTCGTTCTGCTGTTGAGATTATGATGTTGTTTCTTCTTTCTTCTCTATCTTTTCTATTTGTCACCCCTTTCTTTCTTAAAAATGATGCAACTTTCTGGTGGTAGAAAGTTGGGTCGTTTCACTTGGTATCAGAGCGTAGGTTGAGTGAATACCTAGGCTCTGGAGTGGTGTCTATCTTGAGAGAGCGTACTTGTAATTTATATATATATATATATATATATATTTCTACCTATCTGTTGGGTTACCTATTCGGGTTTTCCAATATAAGTTATAAAGGTAGATAAGGTAGTGGTGTGTGTAACACGACTGCCAATGGTTGGAGTTTGTTAAGGTTGGAAGTGTATCTGCCAAGACTGTAGACCTAATACCGTCTCGAGTGAATTTTTGTTGTGGTGTAAGGATTTCACCAATCTCTGAATGGAATCTGTTAGGGTTCGGAGTCCATTTTTGAAGTGCAAGTTTGGACGAGTATAATTTGGATTCTGATAGTTGAGCAGAAGCTAGTGGTGGTACCTTGATATCTCAGGGAGTAGTAGCTGTGTGATGAGATGCAGTGACTATGGATGTCTCCGAAGATTTTTCTTTGGAACAAGTATAAGGAAGCGTGTCTGCATCGGTGTTGAGGCTGAGTTCAGCTGGGTGTTTTTGTTTGGCTTTGAGTCCTGAGTTTCTCGAGGAGTTTGGATTAGGAAGTTTTGGCATTAGTGGCAGCGTTCGCAGTTCAGATTGTTCTGTGTGTAGGCAAGGAGGCCATCTGTCAGCAGTTTTCTAGAGGTGAAGTTCTATCCGATTGGAGTCTCTATCTGATGGTGCCAATGGATTTCAAAACGAAGATAGAGATTCCAATTAGAGGGTCTCCAATCAGATAGAATTCTGACTTGAAGATAGGCTCGAATGAAGATGAGATAACTGGATTAAAAAATACAAGATAGATATATTTTTATAAATCGCGGATGACCCTAGGGTCAACCGTGACTTCAAAATAAGATTGGTGCAGAATTCTGAGGCAAGTCGACATTCGATTGCCGGAGATAGAATTTGGCATAACAAGAGATAGCAACATCAAACCGAGGGATATATAAATCTCCGGTGAATCAAGGCCAATTGTAAAGGAGTTCCACCCCTTTACAAATCATTCAAAGATTGGCGGGATCGCCTATTCTTATAGAGATCGTTCGAAGTGGAGTTACAGGATACTCCAGAATCAAAAGAATACAAATAGGGAGAGACAAGAATGAATTTTGGAACCGCAAGGAACGTTCCAAAGTTCAAATGAAATCGAGTCAAAAGGAAGAGATTTCAAACTCGAACGAAAGTGATTCTATAAATAAATTTACTATATATGCTAAGTTTTGCCTAGAGCCAAAGCTCTGATACCAACTGTAACGAATCACTATTTTGGACCCTTCAAATCGATAATAAAACCATACATGTCTGACTTGAATTGTTCAAAATATCAGATTGTTAATTTAAATTTGGTAAAACTCAGCATATACAGTAAATAAATCAATTACAGAATCACAGACACAGAGTAATACAATAATACACAGCGGAAAAGATAAAATAGTAGTTCATGAAGCTACTATATAAACATCAGAGTTAGAAATAAAATACAACAGAATATCTCAAATGCAGTGAAGTCTCCAGTACAACAGATGACTTCTCTGAACAAATCAACTAGAAGAGCTGAAAGTTGAGGCGATAGTTGGATCTCCAAAGGAAGCTCCGAACTCCAAAGGTGAGTCTCAAATGCTATATCACTCGGTCTGACCCGAGCGTAAAGCAAAACACAAAACACTCAAGTCAGGATTAACATTCTTATATCAATAAATCCAACTCAAGTGAAATATCAACTGAAATACAAGTAACCCAAAGGATGTTTGGGATAGCCATCCTCTAAGGATCCGTGGAACTATCTACAATGTAGAAATATACACTATAACACCGTGGTCATTTCAAATTTATTTAAACTTCAAACCAAAATATCATTTTCATTTCAAATATATCTATTTTCCAAAATAGTATATACAGATTTAAATAATTTACAAAGTAAAGTATTTATAATTTCCCCAAGTCTCACAAATCGATTCAAATCCACTCAAATTCCAAATTCAAATTTATTTAAAGCTCAATTCATCAATTCAATTCAGTTCTCAATAGACCATTTAAATTTTCAATATATTTCAAAGCTTTAATATTCAACATTTCAAAGTTAAATTTAACAGTTTCATATAGCTCTTGATTTAACTTCATTATTATTTAGTCAGGGAATATTCACTTAATAAATTCAATATCATTTAACTAGCCTTAAATTACATTTTTACTAAATATTTCCTTAAATTTATTTAAACAAGAAATATTCATTAAATTACTTAAATCAAACCCAAGTTATAAATCATATCTTAAATCTCAATTTCAATAAGTTTCAAATCGGTTTAGTTAAATAAAATTCTTTATTGAATACAATTTCAACTAAATTCAAATTATCTTCCTTAACTTATACAAATCCTTAAAAATCTATTTAGAAATATAATACCTAGACATATTATATTAATTAAATCATCTTTATATTAAAACTTATTTCTATATAAAACATTTCCAATATTAAATAAGACCATATATATATACCCTTTCAAAACCATAGAAATCATTTTAAAATATTTATATATACACCAACGGTGTCTGTATCTATTTTCTACCCTATGGTCAAGTGATACGAATATTTATCATTTCAATCCGTAATTTAAATATATACGAGTAGATATCATTTCGACCCGCAATCCCAAATTCAATTCAAATGAAAATCGCTTGGGTTTATCATTTCAACCCATAATGAAATTCTCCTATTCTAAAGTCCGTTCGGATATGTATCATTTCAACCCGTAGTGAATTCTAAACTACAGGGAACTTGCAGGGTGATAACAGATAATATAATAATATAAAACATGCATATATCAACAATAACAATATAATATAAACAATAGGATATGGTGTCATATCCCACAGGTGAACAGTTACAGATAATAGCATATATAACAATTTAAATCACTACAGCAGCATATTTCAATTGTCGTTTCAATTGAAATCAAATTTAATAAATATTAGAACGTTAATCGTGAGTGATTGCTCACCTTTCGATGCTAGAGAAGAAAAGACAATGAAACGAGCTACGAATCCAAGCACGAATTCCAAAGAAAAGTAAGATTGGTACGAATTTGACGAACAGGATCTAATAACAGAAATCGATGGGCACATATCAAATTAGCTTGATAAATTTTAGACGAGATGTATATTATATTACTATTTCACTTAAACCCAAAATTCAGTTTAAAAATACATATACATTTTAAATAAATCTTAAATTTAAACATATATATATTGGAATCAAACATATATACATATAAAACAAGGCAGCCTCAACACAATTTTTTTGGAAAACACATATATGTATAAATTGGTTTGAAATCATATATAGTATAAATCAATATTAAAATATGTACTAACGAATATAAGATATAAATATATTCATGTAACCTACCAGATACAACTTATATATGCTATATATATATATATAAACTAATGTATGATCCGACTTTACATAAATATATGTATACAATTCTGTTATAATAACCAATATATTACAAACTAACATACATCTATATGAAAAAGTATATTATAAACTAACATATCAACACTATAATGTACTATGCATACTAATATATATACTCACGCAACACATATAATTTAATATATATACACACGCAACACCGCACATAAAATCTAACATATTATATACATATATTTAACTAATATATATATATATATATATATATTGATACGAAACTTGACAAATTACACCTTATAACAGCCAACATGATATATTCCCTAATATATATATATATAACTTGTAATACAAATAGTACGGCCGAAGCCATATTTATATTTTAACTGAAAGATTGAAAGTTTTATATAAACTAATGTATATATATAAACGGTAGTGAATTAAATAAATAAAACCCAATTATAAAATACATACCTGCGACTTATATAAACATAGTGTGTGTATATATATATATAACATTTCAAAACCAATGGTAAAACAATACTTATGATTATACTTCAAATTGATTATAACAAACATATTTATACTATAACATAGCCTTATAATATAAACAGTTTAACATATAGATCAACATCACCATATTATAAAAGTTGTACTACAAATCATATATTGCAATATAGCCATATATATATATATACTTATACAAACCATATGTATTGTAAACTAACTTAACATATAATCTATATTAACTCATACATAACAGACCGAATGAATACCATATATATAACAAATATATATATATATATATATACAACCAATAAAATAAATATTCAAAACAATAAATCAATGTAAACTCAGTTTATAATATATATATATATATATATATATATATATTAAACGATCCGAGCTAGTTAATACATGAAATCCAGCTATACAAATTTACAGGCAAAATATTGAGAACAAGATCGTACCATATAAATATATAAGCTTTATACCGGTATCTATATTGTCAAAAGCACGAACCGAGTGGGAAAAATGGAAGCCGACAGAACAGGCTCGGAGAGGCGGTCGGTCTGCAAGGCTGTGGTGTGGGGACGAGATTGCGGTGATGGAGGCTGTTCGCTGGTGAGGAAGGTGTGCGGCAGAGAGGGGAGTGAGAGGAGGTAGGCCATGTTGGAGGTGAAGCACAACGTGTAGAAGTGGAGGCCGGAGGAGAGGTGGGTCTCGGCTGATGGTGGTAATGGGTGGATCAGTTGGGTTGTGAAGATCGGCCAGGAAGAGGAGGCACGTGATAGAGAGGGGAAGACGAAGGTAAACTCAGGTAGGAAGAGGAAAAATGCAGAGGAATACGAGCATATATATTTATTTCATTTCAATTTGAACGGAGGTCATGAAATGAAGAGCCAACAAGACAAAAATATATAAAAGATAAGTGAATGTCAACGGTCCCGAGCAGTAATTCAGTTGAAAGATTTATGGCAATTAAATTTGTTTGGGCAGCACGTTTCATTTTGAAACAGAAAGAAAATGCAAGGTGACAATTTATGGTACCGTTACAATAAACATTTTATTGTTTCCGCCGCATAACGGACCTAAAAATATAGAAATAAATATACAGCAGAGATCAGCACGACGAGATGATCAAAACGGTAAACAGATATCAGTGGTATGATCATTCGATCAAAAGTCGATAATCGGTACCGAAAATGCTGCTATTCCGTACGGAAAAATCCAAATGCTAGAAACGTCCGAATTTCGCGAAACGAATTTCGCAATCTGATTCAGAGTGTTCTAAATAAATTTTCTCATGTTGACATATTTAGGTTTCGAAAAACTTTTAAATTCAACTGTTATTAACCGATTCAAATTGAAATAAAATTTCACAATAAAATAAACTTCAATATTATCAGATGTAAATTTACCAGTTGCTATATTGAAATAGACGTATTCCAAATAATAAAATTTTATTTTCAAATTTTATTGTTTAAAATTTCACAAAATTTCTATTAATTAAATAAATAAAATCACTAAAAATTTTGGGTCATTACTAAAATACTATGCATCAATCTTTTGAAAGATAAATTTAGAACTAAATGCCTGGGTTTTTATATTCAAAATATATTTTCAAATTCCTCCAAAGAGAAATATATTTCAAAACAAAAATCAATTATGGCAAGGAGGGGGCTCTTCCTACCGAAGCATGGTATAACTCTAAAATCAAAACGACATGGAGCATCCGGTGGTATTCCGGTTTCTCCTAAAACAACAACTAGAGTAAACAAATATAGTGTAACAACCCTGAGATTGCAATTACCGAATAATAAATTAAAATTATGATTTTAAGTTGAAAAGGGAGCTAAACAAAAAATTTGGGAATTTAAATTTGCAATTGGTTTGCAAATTAAAGTATTTTGGGTTTAAAATGGGAAAATTAATATTTTTGGAATTTAATATTTAAAAGGGGAATTTTTAAATGTGATAATGGGTTTAATTGGCTAATGAGACAATTATATGGTTTTGATTAAAACTAGGTTACTACTTAGGATTTTTGTTCAAATGATAACATTAGAAAATTTTCTTTTAAATTTACATATGCACTTAAGTAATTTAACTAAGCCTTATTGGGTTGTAAAACCCTCATAACAAACCCATTAGCCTACCCACTCTATATAATATCTTAAACCCATTTCATAACCCTAACCCTCATCCTCTTCATAAATTCCTAAACCTAAACCTAAGCAAAACTAATGGCCTCCCTTTAGAAGACCCATCTCCATCTCTTCATAATTAGACTTGGTTAATCCTAGCAAGGTAATGCAATCCTAGGCCTAATCACCTTCTAATCTTTATTTTAATCTTTGAAATCTCTTTGTAATCCTTGGTTTTGTTCTCTTTTTAATTTTGAAGCTCTCTAATCCACATCCTCTTTGCTTTGGAAAGTTGCACTTGAAGTGTTTGCTTATTTGCTTGATTGGTAGAGGTAATTACTATTGATTAGTAATTAATGCTAGTTGTAATATTGGTAATTACTATTGATTAGTGATTATTGCTAGTAGTGATTATTGCTAGTTAAAATTTGAGTGAAAATTATTGCCAAAAACTGAAAAAAACATCCCTAAATCACTAAAAATCAACAAAATAGTTGGCTGGAATTGCTTCAGCCTGAAACAGCCAGAAATAGTGATCTGGGTGCACCAGAACAGGTCTGGGTTGCACCCAGGCTGATGCAGGCTAGCCCAGCTGGGCTAGCCAGGAGCAGGCCAGCCCCAAGTGGGCTGGCACACCTTCCCCCCCCCTCCCCACCCAGCCCGCCCGGGCTGGGTAAGGACCCAGCCCGCCCGGGCTGGGTCAGGACCCCAGCCCAGGCGGGCTGGGTCAGGTCCCCAGCCCAGGCGGGCTGGGGCCTTGCAGGACCCCAGCCCGGGCGGGCTGGGGCCTGGTGGTACCCAGCCCGCCCGGGCTGGGTCTGGTCCCCAGCCCAGGCGGGCTGGGTCTGTTTTCCAGCCCAGGCGGGCTGGGGCTGGACCTGGGCTGCACCATGGGTGCAGCCCGAGAAAAAAAAAAAAGAAAAAAAAAAAATAATTTTATTTTTAAACCCTGTTCCAGATTTTTTGTCTCCACTTCGCGATGCCGCCACGATCGCATCCGAAGTCGGAATTTGATGTTTTTGGTCTCGTTGGAAAGGTTGAGTTTCGAACTCCATCTCTGTAAAATTTAGGCATCATCGGCATTCGTTTGGTACTTCGAATTTCGTGTCGAAGTTGAACTCTTGTCGCTGTTTGTAAACAGTGTGAATCTTGTTCTGGGTCCAACTTTGAGACGTCGCTGCTACTTCGTCTCAACTCGGATTCCAGAAATTCTTTTTGCATCTTATAGTAGGGATGTTGGACTATATTCCTACCAGTTTTCATGTCATTTGGATTCAGTTTGCTGGTTCAAATAAATTGCCGAACTTGGGTTCGCAGCAGTTTTTGAATGGTCAAACACTTAGAATGAAAATCAAATATCCCTTCTGTTTCCAGCTTTTGAGCGCCACTCCGCGATGCCGCCACGTTCGCATCGGAAGTCGGAATTCGACGTTTTTGGTCTCGTTAGAAAAGTGGAGTTCCGAACTCCATCTCAGGAAAATTTGGACAACATTGGAGTTCGTTTGTTACTTCGAATTTCGTGTCGAAGTTGAACTCTAGTCGCTGTTTGTAAACAGTGTAAATCTTGTTCTGGGTCCAACTTTGAGACGTCGCTGCCACTTCGTCTCAACTCGGAATCCAGAAATTCTTTTTGCATCTTAAATTAGGGATGTTGGACTACATGCGTGCAAATTTTCATGACGTTTGGACACAGTTTGCTGGTCCAAATAAATTATCGAACTTGAGTTCACAGCTGTTTTTGAATGGTTACAAACACTTTGAATAGTTTTGATGATTTTCTGGTTTTCGTCGATTTCTTTGAGATTTGTCTTTGGATTTCGTACACGGGCTTTATAAAAAGGTTTTAAAAGGATTTTTCACTCCAAAATGGCTTTTGAAAATTATTATATAATATTATTTTAATTATTAAATTAACTACTCCATAATAGGAGACCTTTCAAAAGACCGTTTTAAAAGTGATTTCGAAAATAAATTATAAATCCGTTTTACACCATTATTTTCTATAATAAAAATCTCACACTCACTTTTAGCACGTCGAGCGAAGTGGAAAGGTGCTTAAACGGTTAGGAAATCTCCGGCCTATGGAAACCGTGTGTATTTTCTTTCCGGTTAATCCCCGACCTATTCGATTGATCGTTTTGACCTTTGGGTCTAGTTTACCGATGATATGAGGTAGACTTTTTATTGTTTGGAGTGTGAGCTTGCTATTGGTTAGGAAACCGTTTAGTGCGAACGTGGGGTATGGGACTCATTGTTAACACTTTACGGGTTCCTCTCCAAGAAGTTAGTGACACATTAGCCTCTGGGCGGCCAGTACTGGACCTCTGGGTCACCACGCCTCTGGGCAACCGTCTCTGGACACCTGCTCTATGGAGCGGTTTATTTTTCGGCGTGTGCCTCTGGGCCTTTATCCTTCTGGGAAGGATCTCGCCGTCTCGCGCGTTTCGCATCGGTGCGAGTGATCGATCACAACTCTACAGTACTTGGCAACAACGACTCTGGTCGGTGCACGTGCAATACTTGTATTATCTGATGATTTTTATATCCATTCGAGTACCGCCATTCGGCGTTGGTTCTATGGAACCATACGATGTAAGTGCGATTACCTTGTGGATTCACAGTGTCTCTGGACACTGCTTTTCAGTGTTTGATTTCATTGATTTTTCAGTATATCCCCATTGCTCTTTGGAGCATCGATCTTTGCTTGGGCATTGATTACAGACTCTGGTCACTCTTGGGATTATTGCCTATGGGCATCTTTTTATAGCTTTGGCTACGCCGATGATATGAGGCGATTTTATTTATTCTACACTTTGGTGTTGATTTCTCTTTGGAGATTTTTATTGTTTATTGATGATTAGGGATCGTCATTATATTCATGTGGTTCATAATATACTTCTCTTTGGATAAGTACTGTTTTATTTATGTACCGCATTATTATATATCTCAGTTATTACTGATTGTTTAGCTAGCCTGACCCGAGTGTTTTCGCTCGGGTCAGACCGAGTTGTTTCAGGTTAGGTCTCTGGACTTAGCTTCTGTGCTTCCGCTTGGACATTATCTGCTATGCTGATAGATAGCGCTTTTATTTGTCCACCATTCCGCTACTCTCTTATTATTCAGACTCTGATATGTACATATTTTTGACTCACATGTGTGAGCAGTGGCTTTGTACCCACTTATGGTATTTGGATCTGTATTGATGATGTATTGTTCTGGGATTTTATATCTGTTATGTGATTCTGTTCTGTGATGTTTTTATCATTTATTATTATGCTTTGTCCTGATAGATCTTTAGCCATTTGTAATTTCGTTATAAGTATTTACCGAATATGTCGAACCACCTGATAGAAAAAAATATAAATAGATTCCACCTTTCGACGTATTCGGTAGATAGTTATAGCTTGATTATAGATGGTCGCTTCCACTATACTCTATTCTCCGCTTTAACAGACAGTATTACTCCCGTAATACTCTTTGTTACAGTGGGTCTCAGAGTGGGGCGTTACATATAGCCCATGAGTCTTCCAAATAGAAAAACTCCCAATCGCCCAACTTTAGTCATAACAAAAATATTTGAAATAATAATACTTCACCAAAATTTTCAAAATAATATATTATATTTCTTTCACTGATTCTTTTGAATTCATTTTATTTTTCAAAAGTTCTGGGATTTAAGCCCTAACAAACTACAACTTTATAAACCTAGTCTATAAAATCACACTATCAATCAAATCAAATTCCTTAAGGGAATAAATGAACACTTAACATTATTTAAAATGTTAAATGACTAACAAACCATATTTAGAAATTTTACTTAGGTTCGCAACTTTCTTAAGTCATACAACAAGTATACCAATATATTTAAGCCTATATGATGTATATAAATCGTGCGAACGCAATATCTGATCCAACCACTTGATGGGATACATAGACTTCACTTTCGAACTAGTATCGCTTACCCGACCTTCCTAGTGTGGACTTTGATCAGGTTCCTCGATTAGAAACCTCTGTTCTTCTTACATGGCCATATACTATGATAGAAAACCTCAGTATCATATCAAGAATCCAAATCAAGTGTTCTCTAACAAGAATCAAGTGAGAAATCCTTTTTCTGACAGGTGTGAATCACCCCGAAGTTATGTATTCGAATTCTAGATCAAGAACCATGCAAACAAAATGATCTACGTATAACTAAAATACTTACTCTTATTGGTTTCTTAACTATACCAATTTCTTTCTAGATCACTTTCAATGTCATTTCTAGTATCTCATTCAATACTAAAATTATTTATGAATTACTTCATACATTTCACTTTAGTTTACAAACATTTTATAAAGACATTTCTTTATAAAACATTAAGTTGAAAACTTACTCCATTTTTATTTAGTTGTATAATACCCTTCTACCTCCTAAGCATATATACAAAATATCAATTTTATTTTATTTATTATTATTATTATCAAAATTCAAATAGAGGCCCAAACAAAATATGGGTCTTAGAGCAGAGTCGACTACTTCGACATTTTACCTTAGAGTGTCCTAACGAAAGATGTTTACTAGTCGACCCAATAACAACAAACATTTTATATGACTTAAATGTTTAAACAAAAACTATGGTTTTAATAAAATAATGTTTATTAAAGCCTTCATATCCAATTTAACCCACATAAAAACTTGAGTTAAATTATCTATTTTCTATCCAAGTGTTTAAAAAATTTCATTCATCAAATTATTTATCAAAATACATTTTTATTTTTAAATCAATTCCCTTTTAAGGAAACTTAAAAACTAAATACTCAGTTTTCATTTCAAAACCCTTTTTGAAATCACACTTCATATATATTCCATATATATAAAATAATCTTAATAATTTATGCACTAACACTCGCTTTGGGTTTGTTCGGATTTGAACACATTTCGATCGCATAATAATAAAAATAATAATATACTAAGTGCACTACGACGTTCACCTAAGCAAACATCTGATCGTCACTTAGAAGATTATTCGGATTACCACAAAACTAATCGAGATGTTTTCCTCGAACTATCCAAAGAAAGCGTATTTTTCTTAATTCTCTTTGAAATATTTACACTCGTAAATACTTCTAAGTAATATTACCATTAATTTTCTCAATAATCTTCTTGATCTTTCCAACCAATACCAGGATTTAAATTCTCAAAAACTCCTTTCACTTATAAAACACCTTTTATAAATCATCTTATGTACCATACTTATATAAAGTAAACCTTTTAAAAATCATATTATATTATAATAACTTCTTCCTATTATAATAAACTCTTCTTAAAACACATTTTCTAAACCAAATTTATATAAAATTGCCTTTATATAAAATCATCTCATATTATAATAATTCACTTTGATTATAATAAAATTTCCTTAAATATTTATCCTTTGAATGTATTGTCTTTCCATTTAGATTATACTAAACAACTTCTGTTAAAAGTTTTCTTTTACTCAACATTATTAAAAGATGACTTTTAACTTAACATTTTCTCCGAACACCTTATAGTAAAATTGTGAAACTTAATTCACAAAGGGATTCATTTTAATGTACTTACAATTATCAAACAATAAATGCTCATAAACTGGTTGAGCATAAATTAACAACCAACAAACAATAGTCAATGCTCCTAAACTATCTAAGCGTGATAAATCAAATAATAACGATAATAAAGAAACATTATCATTACCAAACAAACACTATAAATAATTTCAAATATTTGAAAATGATTCCTTTATATATGTAATATATAATCCTAGGTAAAATATTTTATTTACCCAATTTTTAAAAATCAACATCGGGTCTGTTTTCCTTGTTCAAGTGTTTAGAAATCCCTATCGACACCATGTCATCCCACTTCACGATCAGAATTCATAAACAACTCAATAGACCAATTAACACATTGCGTTTTTATAGCAATAACAAATACGCTCTTGTATATATACACACTCAAACTCATTCTAGGGTGTTGTTAGTCCCTGAGGAGTTGGTTTTGATGACAACAACCTTAGAATAGATTATAAAATATAAATACTAACATTACAAGTTTAGATATATATGTATATGCAGGATCTAACCATGCAGGTATCAAGAATGAAGACTGTATAGTATAGAGATTCAAGATATAGAGATAAAAGACTCATGAGTATCAAGATTATCAAGATTATCAAGATTATCAAGAGTTCAAGAGTTCAAGGTTAAGTTTGTTTTATTAGGAATATTTGTTAAAACTCGTAGAAAAGCACTGGCATCTTAATATCCAATTTATTCGTCGAATGGAATCCACTTCGAGCCCGTTTAAGGGATGGAACCCTAAGTAGGATGGAACCTACGAAAATCTAGTGGGACATTGTTTTGTATCCACTAATTTTAATTCAAATGATTTTACAAAATTATCTTGTTTTCAAAATGATTTCAAAACTTTCCTTTTAAAAGATTCAAAACTCTCTATCCTGATTTTAAATAATTTTAGCCTCAAAAACATCTTTATTTTCAGAATCAAAATTACTCCTGATTTTAAACTATCTTTTCAAATAATATATTTAACTTTTAAATTATTTATACTTTGATTTAAATTATATTTAAATAATATGTATTGTGATAACCCGGATTTTGGGACATTTGATAATTGGATAATTAACTGTTTTAATCAATTTAACAGATAAAATCCTGATAATAAAAGATATCCGGATATGTAAATGAATTTGGAAATATAATAAAAAATTAAATTATAAATATCTGGATAAATATTTTATAATCTCCTAATATAATTATTTAAAATTGGCAAATTATTCTTTTAAAATAAATAATAATGTGTTGTTATATGTATATATATATACATATGCGTAGATTTTACATAGAATTGGATTGGAAATTCAAGAATAAAAATATATGATTATTATTAGTATAAAATTAAGATTTTAAAATCATTCCCTTTTAAAAGTTATATATGTATAAATACTAGAAAATGTATGAATATAAATATAAAACATAAATTGTTTTAAAAATTTTATACAAGGAGTTAAACTCAATTTCTCAAATTTATAAACATATGATATATGATTTGATCAAAATATAAGTTACTTGAATTCATATGAATATTTATTAAAAGATAAATATACACATTTTATAATTATATAAATATTACTTAAATACATGTATATAGCTTAAATAAATTATTAAAAAGGAAAATAATATTTAAAAACATTAATAAAACATTAGGAAATAACTTTTGTAAATATTAACTAAACATTATAACACTTGTAAACTTTTTAATGTATGTTAATGACACTTGTGAATCATGTGCATAGGTGTAAGATAATGGGAACATAGGATAGACAAATGTCTTTCTCTTTAATAATTAAATTTAAAATTAAATTGTAAAAGAAACAAAGAGTTTTATTTTCAGCAAATTTCTTTCTTCATTTTCAACCAAAAAATTATCAAACAAGATTTTATCTTCAAAATAAAATCAGTAGCAAGATCAAAGCCTGTAAAACAGCATTTGCAAACCTGAAATTAATCAAGCAATCATCTACCTGAACCTTCAAGCAACTTCAGATTCAAAGCAAAGATAAGTTTCAAAGTAGGATTCAACCCAAATAAAACAAGCAGATCAAAATCAAATAGCAGCTTCATTTATCCAAAGCAATTCCAGAGTTCAAATCTCAAGCTACTTTCATGTTCTCTGTTAAACAATTAAGGTGAGTAAACTACCTTTTAGAATATGAAATTTGTTACATCTTGGGTTGCATGTGATGACCTGTAAGTTGTGATAGAAAGTATGCTTGCATGGATATAGATTTCAGATATATAAATAAGTTAAGATGTGCATGTCTGATATGTTGATGATCATCTCTGTTTATAGTTGCAGAGTTTAAATTTAAATCAAAAATCCTAATCTCCTTATCTATTCACTGATAGGCTTTAGCTTTCAAACTAAATAAGTTTATTCAAACATAGATTAAGGTTTAAAAATATATTCAAGCAAATTTAGTTTGGAAATTTTCTGGGAATCAAGAAGATCAGTAGGAAACTTAAGAACATGATGAAATCCATTATCATAGTTTGTTGATTTATGTTTATAACCTGAATCCCCTTTGAAAATTAGGATTTTTAAAATCAAAATTAAGATTTTTAGTTGAGTTTTAAATGTGAATTTCAAAGATGATCAGAAAATGGTTTTCAGCTTTTTCTGGTGATCGATGAACTTTTGGTGGTCGAGGTTTTCGTCGAAGCTAGATTGTCGTCTAGGGGTGTCGGGAAAAATAGTGGAATATTTTTCTAATCGATGTGGCGATGCGGCGAGGTAGGAATAGGGTTTAACATCAGTTTTGGGTCGACATGGTTTTCGAACTCATGCATGGTCAAGGGAGGATCGGAAGCCATCGGAGTTGGGGAAGTAGGTGCGTCGTGGCATGGTGCAGCTCTGGGTGGTTGGACGAGGTTCCAGATGGTCGAGTTCATCGGCACATGGCGATTTGGTTGATCGTTTTGAGTTCCAGTTAGTTGCTGTGATGCTCGATTTCAATTTCGAGCCCAGTTCTCAGTTGGGTGGTCGTGATAGGGAGAGTGGGTCGATGATGACTTGTTGAGGATGGTTTGGATGGTCAGAGCTCCGGCGATCTGACGTGCACGTGCACATGGAGTTTCTGGTATCTGAGGTTGTGGGTTTGAGTTTTTGGCGTTGTCTCGATTTAACTTCGGAAAGATTGGTTTCTGGCTCGAGAAAATTTAGCGTTGTCTCGGGTTTTCGTGGGTAGGGTGCGAGCTCGAGATTTTGATCAAGTGGCTCGGGTATCTGATGAGTTTACAGGCTTATAATTGTATAAGTAAGACTTTAACAGTTTATTAATAAAGAAATAGTGCAAAGTTAATAAATAAAATTAAAAACGGGTTTTCAATTTTAAAGTATGATTTATGTTCCAAAGCAAGACGTGTAAACAAGTTTTAAAGATCTTTAATAATTTATTTTATTTAATGAGATTTAAATGTTAAAATTAAGTGATCAGTGAAGATAAGAATTTATCTTAAAGGATCATTATTGATTCTTAACGAAGGATGATTTCTTAATGAAGTTGATGAAATTAATAAAAGATTATTACTTAATGTAATTGAGGCATAATTATTTTGTGTAATTATATTTAAGAACAATTAATTAATTAAGTTTAATTAATGATAAGTAATTAGAAAAAGTAATTAATTACTTAAAGATAATTACTAAATGGAGATAATTAAGGTTAATTAATCAAGGTTAATCAATCAATGTAATTAATTAAAGTTAATTAATCAATGTAATTAATTTAAAGAGTGGTTTATAATTAATCAAAGATAATTAAGCAAGATTAAAGGTAATTAATTTAATTTATATTAGGTGACTAAATTAAATTAATTGAGAGTTGCCTGACTATTAATCTTGCCTATAGATGATAAATCTGAATTGAATACCTTGGTTTGTCTGAATATCTCTGATATATGAATTGTGATGTACTGTGATTATGATATGATAGGTTGAACAGTAATATTGTGGGTTATCTATCGATAATGAGTTGCTGTGTGAATATGATACCCTGTATTTAAAAATTGAATTGTATTCACTTGAATAACTTGGATTAAGATGATATTGTAATCGAAGAGACCGGGGTCGGGTATCAGTTAATACCCGAAACCACTTCGATTAGTGTTCTGCTATAATTCTATATAGATTTGATTTGTGAACTCAATAGGCTGGTTTGGGATGATATGGATCATTTAAGCTAAGTTGGATACTTAGATATTGTTTTGTGAAAATAAAATGTGGACTATATAAGTTGTTTACTTGGAGTAAAGTACGAGTTACCCGGGTTTAAATAAGTTCTATGGATTTAAGTTTCATGTTAGATGAGTTTACTCACGCTGGTTTCCAGCCTGACCCGGGTGTTACTTTGATGTAATGCTCGGGTCAGACCGAGTATTACAGATTTCAGGTAAGGACGTTTTGGAGCTCAGGAGGCGAGCTGGATGGCAGGAACGTATGGAGTATATTCCGCTGTGATATATTATAGTTGTCTGAGACATGTTAATTCTAACTGTCTAGTACATTTGTGAATGTTGTAACTCTGATGTATTAAAATGTAATTAACAAATACAGTTTTCCTTGTATAACTGATATTATTATTTGTTATTATATTTAATCCGCTGCGAATGTGAGATGTTGTGTTCTCTGTTCTTCTTTCTTCTTTCTGTTTCTTCCTTCTATCTCTTTCTTTTTCTTCTAACTATCTGGAATTTTCGGGTTCGAAATTCCGGGTCGTTACATTTGGTATCAGAGCAAGGTTAAGCGAGAACCTTGGCTCTGTTGGGATTACTCATTAAGGATAGGGTCAATAGTACCCTAGAATGAGTTGAGTGTATATATATATATATATATGAGAGCGTACTTGTTATTTTCTTATATAAAGGTTTTAAAATGGTTTTAAAAATAAATGGTTTTTATATAAGTTTATCTTTTGATATATATAGAAGTAATTTTCTAATTATTAAATATATTAAAGAAATTGGTTGTTAAATTAATTGGAATTAAATAAGATAATGAGAATTAAGTAGTAATGGTAATACAACCAAATAAAAATTGAATGAAGATAAGTTTGAAATGAATTCAAACTGAAATTAAAATCTTGAATTTGTAGAGATGTTATCAAGAATAAAGGTAATAATGAATTGGGTTCCAGATATGATAATCTTGGTTATTATCATAAATGGTAATTGTGTTTAATAATGAATGTTGTTAATGATTTAACAAAATGAAATGTTTAGGGAAGTAAACATTTAAGTGAGTATAACTTATAAATTGGAATTGAAGAGAATTTAAAATTGTGAAATTTTAAATCTAAATCCAGAAAACTTGAAATTGTTTTAAAAATGTTGTTTTAAATTAAAACAAAGGTGGTTTAAAATTTTAAGGTATAACTTGGTGTGTAAAGGAAATAAATATGTATAAATGAGGATATACATTATATTAAAGATGATTTGAAATAAACTCTAAGTATTGAGTTTTAAATTTTTCCTTGGAATGTGATGTGAAAACCCAAAGTGAATAAGTTTTTAAACTTAAATGGGAAGATTTTTAATAAGAAGTTTAAAATTTGAATGGGAATTCAATTTGGGTAAAGATAAATTGAATTTAACTTAAGGAAAGTTAAATGAGTTTAGAATGGACAACTTGAATAAGAAATTTCAAAATGAAATTAAAATTTAACTTGGGAAGTTAAATGGTTGATTAAAATGGGAGTTATGAGTGATCTCAAAATGGGTTTGAGATTTGGAAATTGAGAATGGATAATAAATTATAATCTGAAATTTAATTGTTTTTAAATTCTTATTTTAACTTTATAATAAATTAAGTAAAGATAATCTTAAAATGGAATTTTGGAATTTGGATACAGAATTAAATGGTTTAAAGATTTAAGTTGTTAAATTAAAAATAAAGGTTGATTTAATTTAAAAGTAAGGGTTGATTTAACTTAAGGGATTAAATCAACATTTAAAATTTAACTCGAATTTATATAATTCGAGATGATTTTAAGTTAAGATTTGAATAGAATTAGTTCAAATGAAATTTGATTTGAATTAATTAGAATTGTGATTAAAGATGGATAAGCATAAATTTAAATGGAAATTTTGAATTAAAATAATTTGAAATAAAATTGAAGCTGGTTCAATTTGAAATTAATCCAAATTGATTTGAAATAATTTGGAATTGTGATTAAAAATTGAATATGTTTAAAAAATCAGATGAAATTTGATTTGAATTTGGAAAGGAATTAAGGTTAATTCAACTTAAATTGGGATTTAATAAATTTCAATGGAAATTGAAGTGTTGAGTCAATTTAAATGGAAGAGGAAATTTAAATTGAATAAAAGGGAAATTAATTGGGAATGTAGATTGGGAAATTAAACAGTTTGGCTCTGGACTATTTTTGAAATAAATTGTTTTAATACAAATAAATTTTTCCAAACTATTTACTATACAATCTTTCTTCTTAAACCCCAAACTATCTATACTTATTTTACAATTATTTTAGAATTATTTAACTATTTTGAAACTGTCTTATAAACTAATTACTATTTTTCAGTTACTTATATCTAATCACTATTTTAAAAACTATTTTGAAATTATCTAACTATTTTATACCTACTTAACTATTTTACAGCTATTTTACAAACTAATAACTATTTTTCAACTACTTATCTATTTTAAAACTTTTTCA
Organism: Allium fistulosum; assembly: GCA_030737815.1. Classification (NCBI taxonomy): domain Eukaryota; kingdom Viridiplantae; phylum Streptophyta; class Magnoliopsida; order Asparagales; family Amaryllidaceae; genus Allium; species Allium fistulosum. Next base: position 296,251,227 of record CM060905.1, on the reverse strand, counting down.
AGCTATTTTTAAATTTAAAAATTGGTCAGAGTTCAAACTGTTTGTAATTGAAGTAATAACTCAATTGGAAATGAAAGCAATTGAGAATAAGTGAATGGAATTAAAGGAAATGTGAATAGAAAAGAGAATTGATTTGGCTAATAATCAATGAAGTTAAATACGTAGGATGAACGTATATTATTCTATTCGCATAGTGGTTTGATCCAGATTCGAGCACAGAATTTCGAGATAATATTATCGATCCGAGTTAGAATTTTTCGCTCGATTTTCGACGGCGAACTTGAATATGGATTTTTGATTGGTTCTGGATATTCTCTATCATAGTTGTGACTATGCAAGGAGAATGACGGTTTCTAATCAAGAAACCAGATCTGAGTCCGCACTAGGAAGTCGGGTGGACGATACTAGTTCGGAAGTGAAATTGTGTGATCGATTGAGTGATCAGATTGATATTGTGTACGGATGATATGTGTGCATCGTACGGATTTGAATGAAATTGATATTGAAGATTGGGGATAAGAACTGTAAAATGGTTTTTGAAAAGAAATATGATTAATAACTTTATAAAAGATTTATCAAATGTGAATATTTGATTTAGAATAAAATAAAGTTATATATCCTTGTTATATAAGGTAAATTTTCCCTTGTTGAATCTATTGCTAAAAGAAAAGGGTTTTGGAAGTATTTGAAGTATAAAAGAGGTTTTATACAAGATTGAAATGATCCAAAGATTTTCAAAGTTATATATATCTATATATATAAAAAGGATCTGATGAGAATGATTTTGGAAAAGGCTTTGAGAACCTATGAATTTGGAAATGGCTTTTGATTTTTGAGAAATCAATTTTGGATTTTTGGAAAGCCTAGTTTGAGAATTATCGATTTTTGGTAATCGATTTTGTGTAAAGGAGATTTTGATAAATCATAAAGGGTATGATTTGAAGATACTATAAGTATATAGTATAAAGTGTTTTATGAATAGCTCTGGGGAAAAAGGCGCTTCCTTGAAATGAACTTCTCAGGAGTGCCACTGGGTGGTACTGCCTTGAGCCCCAAGGGGGGTTTCTAAAGTTGATCCTGTGAGGAGTCCGGACAAAACTAGTTCCTGAGGATTATTTGTGTAGCGAAAGTCGAGGGGCTGGTGCCCACAGAGGCATTTGGGTTATGCTGTGACGACAGTTTAGCTCAATGTCACTGCGATCTACTGCAGACCATAGCGAAAGTCATGTGTGCTGCTGAGAGCCAACAGTCTGCGTTTGATTTTATATCGGTAGACTGCGACCTATGTGGGAGAAGTTTCATTTTGACAGCGAAATCGTGTGTGCCGCTGAGAGCCAACAGTTACATGGACTTTTGCTGTGACGGCAACGTAACCCTGGATGTAACTGCGATCTGTTGTGGGTTCCATGCTGTCATCAGTTACATGGACTTTTGCTGCGATGGCAACGTAACCCGTGATGTAACTGTGACCATGGATGGGAGTGATGATTTCCAGAGCATTCTCACCAAAGATGTTTCCTCTATTTCCAAAAATGTTTTCTATATTTTCAATAAATTATTTTCCAAGTATTTTCACTGGGTGTTGAAAACAGGTCTGCTAAGATCTTATAGATTTTCAGTTCTACGCCTGATCAACGTATGACTGAATTTCTGTAAGAACGAGGATTAACTTGTTGAAACATCGAGTTATAATAGTATTTTTATAAAAACTATTTTTGTAATACTATATAGATTTTTAAAGTGTTTTAAAAATGGTTCAAAGAGAAAATTTAACTGATATTAAGAATTTTAGATAAATTCTGGCTTCGTTCCTTTTCGAGGACGAAAAGATTTAAAGGGGAGAGGAATGTGATAACCCGGATTTTGGGACATTTGATAATTGGATAATTAACTGTTTTAATCAATTTAACAGATAAAATCCTGATAATAAAAGATATCCGGATATGTAAATGAATTTGGAAATATAATAAAAAATTAAATTATAAATATCTGGATAAATATTTTATAATCTCCTAATATAATTATTTAAAATTGGCAAATTATTCTTTTAAAATAAATAATAATGTGTTGTTATATGTATATATATATACATATGCGTAGATTTTACATAGAATTGGATTGGAAATTCAAGAATAAAAATATATGATTATTATTAGTATAAAATTAAGATTTTAAAATCATTCCCTTTTAAAAGTTATATATGTATAAATACTAGAAAATGTATGAATATAAATATAAAACATAAATTGTTTTAAAAATTTTATACAAGGAGTTAAACTCAATTTCTCAAATTTATAAACATATGATATATGATTTGATCAAAATATAAGTTACTTGAATTCATATGAATATTTATTAAAAGATAAATATACACATTTTATAATTATATAAATATTACTTAAATACATGTATATAGCTTAAATAAATTATTAAAAAGGAAAATAATATTTAAAAACATTAATAAAACATTAGGAAATAACTTTTGTAAATATTAACTAAACATTATAACACTTGTAAACTTTTTAATGTATGTTAATGACACTTGTGAATCATGTGCATAGGTGTAAGATAATGGGAACATAGGATAGACAAATGTCTTTCTCTTTAATAATTAAATTTAAAATTAAATTGTAAAAGAAACAAAGAGTTTTATTTTCAGCAAATTTCTTTCTTCATTTTCAACCAAAAAATTATCAAACAAGATTTTATCTTCAAAATAAAATCAGTAGCAAGATCAAAGCCTGTAAAACAGCATTTGCAAACCTAAAATTAATCAAGCAATCATCTACCTGAACCTTCAAGCAACTTCAGATTCAAAGCAAAGATAAGTTTCAAAGTAGGATTCAACCCAAATAAAACAAGCAGATCAAAATCAAATAGCAGCTTCATTTATCCAAAGCAATTCCAGAGTTCAAATCTCAAGCTACTTTCATGTTCTCTGTTAAACAATTAAGGTGAGTAAACTACCTTTTAGAATATGAAATTTGTTACATCTTGGGTTGCATGTGATGACCTGTAAGTTGTGATAGAAAGTATGCTTGCATGGATATAGATTTCAGATATATAAATAAGTTAAGATGTGCATGTCTGATATGTTGATGATCATCTCTGTTTATAGTTGCAGAGTTTAAATTTAAATCAAAAATCCTAATCTCCTTATCTATTCACTGATAGGCTTTAGCTTTCAAACTAAATAAGTTTATTCAAACATAGATTAAGGTTTAAAAATATATTCAAGCAAATTTAGTTTGGAAATTTTCTGGGAATCAAGAAGATCAGTAGGAAACTTAAGAACATGATGAAATCCATTATCATAGTTTGTTGATTTATGTTTATAACCTGAATCCCCTTTGAAAATTAGGATTTTTAAAATCAAAATTAAGATTTTTAGTTGAGTTTTAAATGTGAATTTCAAAGATGATCAGAAAATGGTTTTCAGCTTTTTCTGGTGATCGATGAACTTTTGGTGGTCGAGGTTTTCGTCGAAGCTAGATTGTCGTCTAGGGGTGTCGGGAAAAATAGTGGAATATTTTTCTAATCGATGTGGCGATGCGGCGAGGTAGGAATAGGGTTTAACATCAGTTTTGGGTCGACATGGTTTTCGAACTCATGCATGGTCAAGGGAGGATCGGAAGCCATCGGAGTTGGGGAAGTAGGTGCGTCGTGGCATGGTGCAGCTCTGGGTGGTTGGACGAGGTTCCAGATGGTCGAGTTCATCGGCACATGGCGATTTGGTTGATCGTTTTGAGTTCCAGTTAGTTGCTGTGATGCTCGATTTCAATTTCGAGCCCAGTTCTCAGTTGGGTGGTCGTGATAGGGAGAGTGGGTCGATGATGACTTGTTGAGGATGGTTTGGATGGTCAGAGCTCCGGCGATCTGACGTGCACGTGCACATGGAGTTTCTGGTATCTGAGGTTGTGGGTTTGAGTTTTTGGCGTTGTCTCGATTTAACTTCGGAAAGATTGGTTTCTGGCTCGAGAAAATTTAGCGTTGTCTCGGGTTTTCGTGGGTAGGGTGCGAGCTCGAGATTTTGATCAAGTGGCTCGGGTATCTGATGAGTTTACAGGCTTATAATTGTATAAGTAAGACTTTAACAGTTTATTAATAAAGAAATAGTGCAAAGTTAATAAATAAAATTAAAAACGGGTTTTCAATTTTAAAGTATGATTTATGTTCCAAAGCAAGACGTGTAAACAAGTTTTAAAGATCTTTAATAATTTATTTTATTTAATGAGATTTAAATGTTAAAATTAAGTGATCAGTGAAGATAAGAATTTATCTTAAAGGATCATTATTGATTCTTAACGAAGGATGATTTCTTAATGAAGTTGATGAAATTAATAAAAGATTATTACTTAATGTAATTGAGGCATAATTATTTTGTGTAATTATATTTAAGAACAATTAATTAATTAAGTTTAATTAATGATAAGTAATTAGAAAAAGTAATTAATTACTTAAAGATAATTACTAAATGGAGATAATTAAGGTTAATTAATCAAGGTTAATCAATCAATGTAATTAATTAAAGTTAATTAATCAATGTAATTAATTTAAAGAGTGGTTTATAATTAATCAAAGATAATTAAGCAAGATTAAAGGTAATTAATTTAATTTATATTAGGTGACTAAATTAAATTAATTGAGAGTTGCCTGACTATTAATCTTGCCTATAGATGATAAATCTGAATTGAATACCTTGGTTTGTCTGAATATCTCTGATATATGAATTGTGATGTACTGTGATTATGATATGATAGGTTGAACAGTAATATTGTGGGTTATCTATCGATAATGAGTTGCTGTGTGAATATGATACCCTGTATTTAAAAATTGAATTGTATTCACTTGAATAACTTGGATTAAGATGATATTGTAATCGAAGAGACCGGGGTCGGGTATCAGTTAATACCCGAAACCACTTCGATTAGTGTTCTGCTATAATTCTATATAGATTTGATTTGTGAACTCAATAGGCTGGTTTGGGATGATATGGATCATTTAAGCTAAGTTGGATACTTAGATATTGTTTTGTGAAAATAAAATGTGGACTATATAAGTTGTTTACTTGGAGTAAAGTACGAGTTACCCGGGTTTAAATAAGTTCTATGGATTTAAGTTTCATGTTAGATGAGTTTACTCACGCTGGTTTCCAGCCTGACCCGGGTGTTACTTTGATGTAATGCTCGGGTCAGACCGAGTATTACAGATTTCAGGTAAGGACGTTTTGGAGCTCAGGAGGCGAGCTGGATGGCAGGAACGTATGGAGTATATTCCGCTGTGATATATTATAGTTGTCTGAGACATGTTAATTCTAACTGTCTAGTACATTTGTGAATGTTGTAACTCTGATGTATTAAAATGTAATTAACAAATACAGTTTTCCTTGTATAACTGATATTATTATTTGTTATTATATTTAATCCGCTGCGAATGTGAGATGTTGTGTTCTCTGTTCTTCTTTCTTCTTTCTGTTTCTTCCTTCTATCTCTTTCTTTTTCTTCTAACTATCTGGAATTTTCGGGTTCGAAATTCCGGGTCGTTACATGTATATATTGGTCTTTATATTTACTTATGTATTTTAACTATAGTTAAGTATATTTATAAAGTTTAAAATAATTTTAATATAAGATAGAGGTTATTTTCAATAAAAATCAAAACACCAAAAATCCCTTTGGGATGTCGACATGCCCATGTACCCCATGTCGACATAGTGTCAGTTGGTTTCAAAATTCAAATTTCAAAAGAAGTGTCTATTCGCCATAACTCTTCATGAATGGTCATGGCTATTGCTCTTCTATAAATAGGGGTCAGTTTCAATGAATTTTTAATCACTTTTTTCTGGTTTTCACTCCTCTTCTTCTTCCACATTTCTTAATACAAAAGCATACCATTACTCTGCCAAAATCAACATCGAATCATACTCGATTACTTCTAGTTTGATTCTCCATCACTATCTCTACAAGGTTCTCAGTGCTATTCAGAGTTATAGACTTCTTTGTAATATATTAGCGAGAAAAGGTGTGATTGTAGCCTTGGAAATCAATTAAGCGAGAAAAGGTGTGATTGTAGCCCTAGAAATCAATTGGGTGAACTTGTTGCCCCGGAAATCAAGTATCTCTACCCAGAGGATTGTCATTCTGGAGGGTGTACCTCGTAGCCTTGAAACCGAGGGTTGTAATTATTGAATTGTTGTTGAAAGGAAATCCGTACTTGTGTTGCGGGACTGGATGTAGGGTAACTCCGAACCAGTATAAAATCCGGTGTGTTCTTTCCTTTACTGCTTTTACTTTATATTTGCATCTGTATTTGATTCTGTGTTCATATCTGTGTCTGATTAGTGTATACATTGTTAACAAATTAAGATAAAACTCAAAAAGATTAACAAATTTCTTAAAACACTATTCACCCCCCCTCTAGTGTTAATTCTAGCCTTAAGATCCTTAATCCGCATTTCTCATAGGTGTCACTTACTCCATCTCTAATGAGTCATACCCTACCAAAGCTAAGTTTCTCGCTTAACCTTCAGCTCTGATACCAAGTGTAATGATCCGCCTTTTCGACCATCGAAAGTCGGCACTCAATATAACCATGGTATTCAAATGTCGAACATCTAATCGCTGAAAAGGCATATTGTTAGGGTAAAAAGAAAAAGAAAAATAACGGGGGAAACAGAATCTCATAGTGGAACAATCGCATATAATATAACAAAGACATTAAAAGTTGATGCTCTAATATACATAGTATATCAAAGTTAAAAAACAAACCTCATCAGCCTTGATAGTTATAACTTCCTGACCTTACAATTGCTGATGGGTATATATAATAATACAGCGGAAATAAAATACTACGGCATGTGAATATCCAGCTCTACTCCATGAGCTTCATATCCAACAACGACAACCTGGAAAAATACTCGGTCCGACCCGAGCATTATAACAAAATAACACCTGGATCGGTCTGGAAAACCAGCGTGACAAAACTCAAGTAATGTAGTGAACATATAATTATTTTGTGAGACCATGCCACTAAACACGGAATGGGTTTTACCTCACAAGAACAACTTCCACACATGAATGCATAGAAACAAATTAAATCAAAACCCAAACTTGAGATGATGGGTATAAATAAGATCAAAATCCAAATTTAAAGAATGGACATAAATAATTAAACATCAAAAAGAGCTCCAGTCACTTCTCGATGCAATTAAGAAAACAACTCAAAGATTTGATTCAACAACAAGGAAAGGAATTTTCCAACAATGACTAGGAGGGTGCGTCACCCTTACCAAAAGTATACCTCTAGAAATATACTTGAGAGGGTCATATACTCTATGACTCCTCCCGGGAACTCTAAGTCAAACCCCACCAACCTTACTGAGTATCCAAGTACTTCACATCTCCGCGCGCATATCACCGAAACCAATCTAGGAGTAGATGTGAAAATACCCTAATGGGATCAACCCAACATAGCTTAGCCCCCGCTCGCTTTCTGGTTTTAGTCATTTCCGATAAAGGATATCAATGCTGAAATAAGCCATAAATCGTCTTAAATTGACGATAAACAAGGAAGGGTGCTGAATCGATAGTCAATAAATCAACTACCGGGAATAATCAAAATGATCGTATATGGAAATTAAATCTCTTACCCTTACCACTACTCGTCGATTTCAAACTTGTACTATCCCTTGGTTGAAAATGAAGTCAGGCAAGTTAAGGTAGTGTTACCTCTAAGCATTGCCTTGACAACATTTTTAACGTTCGAGATAGAAACGAGTTTCCATAGCTCGACGTTTAGTGCCAAGAGTATGACTAAATCCTTTCAATATAAGCGATATCATTTACGGAAATTAAATTTCTTATCCTTTCCATAACCGAATCAAACTTTTAAACTTTTAAAACCTGAACTTATGCTTGGTTTTCACATCATAAATATTTGTAAAACACTTTGAAAACACCTTGAAAATATTCTTGTTGAAGAGCAATTTATATTTCTAAATGTATTAAAAAAAGAAAGGTCAAAAACAAATGTCATTAAAACATTATTTAATATAAACCCAAAATAATTCACACTTAGCTTAATTTTTGAAAACAATTCCTTTTAAAAAAGATTTCCCATTTATAAATTTCAAACAACATTTATTATCCCAGAAGATAATAAATCAATTAAAATGCTTTTATAAATTTTAAACATTGTTAATCATTCTGAAAGATGATTGGTATAATTCTTTTAAAAATTTAAAACCATATTAATTGTCCCAAGAGACAATTAATAAACTTATTACTCCTTTAATAAATCCATTAATTAACTTTAAACGCCTTTATTAAATCAGTTAATTAACTTTAATCACTTTTATTAAATCAGTTAATTAATGTTTAAAAATAGTTTTATTGACAATAGGGGAGAGCAAAGGATTAACGACAGTCAGGGAGGGGTTGGAGGTGACAGAAAGTAGAACATGGATGGAAGAGGTAGGACAAGGCTGAATTAAGGAGGAAAGACAGGATGGAGCAGAGGGAAGCTGACAAGGGGGAAGACTCTGAGTAGACAGGGAAGGTAAGGTAGAGTCAGAAGGAGGGACAAGGATGGGAGAGGAAGGACAAGGTTTAAGCACGGAAGAAGGACGAGTTGGAGCAGCGGGAAAAGGAATTGAACGAGGGGGGGTCCCCATTAAAGAAGGAATTGATTCGTGAAAAAGGTTTTTATATTCCCCATCTCTGCCCACGCTTTCGTCCTCACCCCTTGCTTGGAACTCCCTGTTCAAGGCAAAGCTGTAACGACCCGAATTTCCAGACCCGGAAAATCGAACCATTTTAGTTAAGAAGAAGAGGTAGAAGAAGAAAAATAGAAGACAACATCAGAATCTAACCATCGCAGCGGAATAAAATATAATATATATATCAATAGATCTTTACACAAATCAAAAACTATATCTATTTATACAATTCATCATCAGAATACATCATCAGAGTACATCAACATCCATAACATACAACTGAATACACAGCGGAAAAATAATAGCAAGTACGGGAGTACGTATCGACATCCAGCTCGTCTCCTGAGCTCCACAGCATCATATCCTGAACCTGTTTATCTCGGTCTGACCCGAGCATCATATAAAACAATACCCGAGTCAGTCTGGAAAACCAGCGTGAGAAAATCACACTCAAATTGATTATTAAAGTTTCAAAATCCTTTGAAAATAAAAGCATCTCGTAAGACCGCGCCACAAATAAACATGTCGGGTTTTTACCTTACGATAGCTAAAACACTTTATATCAAAATCCTCTTATATTATAATAGTGTGTATAGAAAGTAAAATAGAATCTAGCTGAAATGCTTGCATCTCACATTTCAACAATAGTTGGGCACAATCAAAACCGTACAGGCACGTAGGGAGAATGGATTTCCAACGAATGACTAGGCACTGGGGTACCACCTGTCACAGTACGTGGCCTAGATCACAGTACCGAGGAGTACGCCCGCTCCCCTGCAACACAAGGCCGGAATCATCCCTTACTGGATAATTCCAAAATAAAATCACCCCACGGTTGGGATCAGCAACCGCACCACTAAGCCGAAATAAAAGGGACATCTAGACAGGGATGACCTTACTCTCAAGTGGGGGCTACCCACGAAGCCTTGCTTCATAACCCCTGATTTTCAGTCATTCCCGGTTGATGAGGCTCGAGGCTAAACGATACCTTTATAGCACATATCCCTTAGAATGCCCATCGTCCACCTGACGATGTCACGAAAGCATTCGTCCATACAAGTCCGTCCCGGGTTCGAACGGAACCGAAGGCACTATTCCTACTACATCCATTTTGGAAATATCCTCAGGATTAGTAGCGACTAGCCCTTGCACTTCACAGCTCCATCTTCGACTCTGAACACGTTACACGAAACGTACAAACCGAATCGAAGTGGTATTCGAGTCTCCAGACCTAGAATCCCGGTATACGGAAACTCGATCCCGGTCTCTTCGAAACGATCAGCGCATTTGGCCAATATTGATAGTCGGTTATTTAACTATCAATTAACATCCACAAGCAACCATCACACAATAAATAATTTCCCACATTATTTATTTGCCCAAATATCTTTCCAAGATATATTTCCAAATTTTCAAAGCTCATTTGAAAACAATTTCAAACAGTTTTCGCTTACGGAATACATTTCCCAAATAATTATTTCCACTGAATCACCAAGTACAAAATACTTTTAATTTTAAAATAATTTAAAAACACTTTATTTTAAATATATTTTATAACATTGAAATCAAACTACTTTAATACTTTATTAAAAATATATACTTTAAAATAAACCACTTTATAAATATAAACTAAATTTCTCCTTTTAAAACATAATAGCAAATCACTTTTATATAATTACTACAATAATATATTTTTGAAAATACTTACTTAGGAAATTAACATTTAAAAAGACAAATTTCCTAAACATGCTTTTTAAAACATACTTAAAACCTTTAACTTATATTTCAAATTGCTTTGAAAACATACTTGGCTATCCAGAGAAATACACTTCTCATTCCCACCTTTTAAAAATAAATCAACATTTATTTTTAAACCAAATCCATATCCTTTTATAAATTCCCACATTGAATTTATATTTTCTAATATCCACTGATATTCCATTTCACTTTATAAACCCAGTTTATATCTTCAAAATCTCATTTCTCTTTTAAATTTCAAATCCCAAAGTATTTAAATCAATTTATAATTGATTTCCCAATTTATTTTACCTTGAAATAAACTTCCTTACTTAATCCATTTATTTCCAAATTCATTAACTTCCAGATTTTATTTCTCATTATGATTTAAAATCTTTAAACCGAAACACAAGTTTCAGATTTCCCAAGTTCTTTCTTTCTTTTTAATTACATTTAAACATTGAATTAGAATGAATTATTCCTTTAAATAATATCACATACGTTTTCTTTAAATTCAATATTTCTCTATTTATTTAAAATTCTTCTTTTCCATATTTAATTTATTCGAATTCACTAGAATTACTTAACTTAAATTTTACTCTTTTATTCTTTCCAAAAATCCAATTCAATTGCTTTTGATAACTCATTATACTGGGAAATTCAATCCAACCAGATTATCCAATATAAATCATCACAGGATATCAACAATCATATCACAGAATATTTAAACAAAATTAAATATTTTGAGGAATCCAGTTGGATCCCTCCAACCTGTTTCCCTGCATCCACAGATGTTAGCACAATACCAATTCCACTTCGAGGTGGAATATCGCGGTATATGGGTTTTATAAAATATCATCCGCCATTATGCGGCGCATAGGGTCTCATCCGCTATAATGTGGGAATATCAACTCCAATATATACATATGCCAATATATATATATTGGTATATACTACTATATACCATATCAATCAAATCAATCAATTCAATCATTCATCCATATTTAAATTTAACCAATTAAATTTAAATTATAATTTAACTGAGTGAGATTAACTCACCTTTTTCCCCTTCTATTTTGCAATTCGACCCAAATCAATAGTCCTCTTCACGATGCCAGACCTTGAATACATATTATATGATTTCATTAATATTCAAACAATTTGGACAAATCAATTTCTCTCTAATAGATTTTATTTTACTTAATAAGGTAATTTTCCCGTTATCAAATAATTATATATAAGTTAACTAAATAAATTTATTTCCACGATTTCTCAAATCTTGTTTGACCATTTACAGTTTATTAATATTCCAAATAAATCAGGAAATAAATTCCTATCTATTTCTCTAAGTTAAACTAAAATTTAATTTATCTAAAGACTAAATTTTAAACTGACTTTATATAGATACTTCAACGTCTAAACCCTTATATCTTTTTCTCTGACTTACATAGGTTTAACCCGACAACCTTATTTTATATAAATTCATTTCCTATTAAATTTAAAAATACAAATTCAAATTAGTTTAACAAAGTATAGGGGAACCTCGTATAATATTATACTATTTATTAACATCCATCTAATAATTAATTTCTCTTAAATAAATCATTTCCAGTAACTATCTAGACTAAACAGGTTAATAGACTAATAGCTTACTAGATCCATTATTTTAAAACTAAACTGGCCAGTTAAATATATAAATGTATATTTATATTATTATTATCTATATATATAAATCCCTAAATAAATTTCTAGTTTACTGGAAAAAATTCAAATACAGATTATATGTATAATTTCAAAATTTTAAAATTAGATTTATTTACCTTATAGTTAAATCCAACACAGCCTCCCCTAAATCTGAACCCACAGCTCGAACGAAACTCGAGACCCCTCCCTAAATCGAGAGAGCGCGCCTCCTTCAAGAAATCGCGATGCCCACGCGAAAACAAACTGCAGCCCTTCCACGCATCGGCGAGCTCGCCTCACATCACCATCACGTCGCTGACCACGTCCAAGGCTCTCGAGCCACCCTGAGTAGCCACGGCAATTCACCACCAAGAGATTTGATCCAGCCCTTCAACCCGGATGCAACATCGACCTCATCACTTCCCCGACTTCGACCATGCTTCCCAGACTCGACGTCGACGAAGACCTCGACTGAATCGAACTCGAGTCGACGTCAGAACCCAGGCGACTGACCAGATGAACGCGAAGATAGGGAGTGCCGCGACGAACACAAGCTCCCTTGCCAAGCCTCTATCGCGAAATCACGAGCTCGTGAGGGTTTTTACGTGATTTCAATTTCGAATTTTTAGGAGTTGGGTAATTTCGTTCTGCCTTTATTTGAGAGGAAGGGCACGATTCGTTTTTGAACAAGGAGTGGCCATTTTATTCTTTCGAATCGAACTGTAAATTTTTTATTTTGAATAGCAGCCATGATTTTCTTACATATTAAGGAACGAACGAGATTTTGGATTCTCGCAGAAGCTTCGTTTTTTTTTCTGAACGAAGAAAAATATCTACCCCTTTTTAAATTATTAAACGAAGAAGCGTATTGGAGAAGGATCAGGAAGGCTCTAATGTGAAGAAATCTGGACCAGTCAACAATATAGATTATATTTTGAATTCTCGAAATAAATTCCAACGCGTTTACATATCGTACGCTCGCACAACATTTTTGATCACTACAAAATTCGAAATCCAATAATAATTCAATATTACGGACCAATGGATCTGGTTTCGTCGAATTCCGAGAATGTGCCTCGGAAGGCTGTTTTTAAATTCAATTTAAACGATATAAATTTCAAAACTGATCAAATCAGTGTTAGATTCAATTTAAAACTTCTATTATCCTCAGTATTATCAATATAAATTTTACAATCCTTCAAATTATTTTTAACAGGCTTAAAATTTCAGATTCAAGAATTTTACCCAATCCCGATAATTAAATTTAAAAATTAATTATCCAAATAAATACTGTATATTTGAAATTAAAGTTAAAATTTAACCTTCGGATATTTAAAATAAATTAAATATTCACATTTCAAATATACAAAAATTTCGGGTCGTCACATTCCTCCCCCCTTAAAAGAATTTCGTCCCCGAAATTACCAGTTAAGAGGAATGATCTATAACCCATATCACCTACTTATCAATTCAAATTTAAATTTGAATTCAAATTTTGAATTATCAAAATTTCTCAAAAATTTTCTAACTCTCTAAATTTCCGAAAAATTTCGCCAGCGTCTCCTTTGCGCGGCTAGCTCGGTACTACTACAAAATGGCTCTACGGCCTCCCAATCTCAAAAAGAAAACAAAACGCCAAGTGGCTGGATCAAAAACCCAATCAAATTTCATATAGAAATTCAAATACATACCTTTTGTCGGGCCATTAAATTTTTATCTTCTAAAATCAAAAATCCCAATTATCCATTGCTTTTATACACCTGTATATCCTACTAAGCAATAATATTCAATCACAATTTCAAAACCATTCTAGACATTTCTTTACAAATTTTCAATATTTGCTTTACTTAAGCCCGTACGATGCACATATATCATCCGTACGCAATATCACATTCGATCGCTCAATCGATCACACAATTTCACTTCCGAACTAGTATCGTCCACCCGACTTCCTAGTGCGGACTCAGATCTGATTTCTTGATCAGAAACCATCATTCTCCTTGCATAGTCACCAACTATGATAGAGAATATCCAGAATCAATCAACAATCCATATCCAGGTTCGCCGTCGAAAATCGAGTGAAAAATCCTAATTCGGATCGATAAAACTATCTCGAAATTCTGTGTTCGACATCTGGACCAAATAGCTATGCGAATAAAATAATATACGTACATCTTACGTATAAATTCCAATTGATTATTAGTTATATCAATTCTCTTTTATTCACATTCCTTTTTGATTGTTATCCCCTTATTCACAACTATCCCATTTCACAACTTCCGTTTTAGTCTTCATTCAACTATTCACTTAGTATATATTTTTTTTTCCAAATTACTAAGTATATTTCCAATACCAATTTTCTTAAGAATTTCATTCTTCAATTCTTAAGTTCATATAAATTTTCTTATATTTATTTACTACTTCACCACCGAAGTGTATATATTCAAATTGAACTCCCATTTCATATGAATTCCAACTTACTTCAATTTACTACTTCATTTCCAATTTTTTTTTCTTAAATTCAATTCATCTCCAACTTCCAAAAATTGAATTTTATTTAGCTCGAAAACAATCCAAGTTAATTCATTCAATAACTATTTCTCAACTTATTTAAACCACTCCTCTGTTTGAGTTCAGTTTCCATTCAACATTTACTTAAGTCAATAACTTAAGTTTATTTTCCATTTAACCAACCCTTTAAAGTTTTATTTCCATCTTTCATTTGATTCCTATTTAATCAAATTCCATCCATTTATTTATTTAATATAATTGGTTTATTCACTCAATCATTATAAATTTTATTTTCCATACTCAATTCATCTGGAATTATTTTATTAATAACCAGGTCATTTCCAATTTATTTTCACTTATTTGGATTTCATTCGCAATCCAAACCATCACTATGTTAATCCAATTTCATTAATTCACAATTCAATTTCATTAACTAATTTATTATCTCATTAGTTCCTCCGCTGGTTAAAATTAAATACTTGCTTTTTAATTCCAAATATCACTTCACTTAACTATCTTAAGTTCAATTTATTTTGTAATTCAAGTTTGGATTTATTTAAAAATTAAGATTACTCATCTTAGTCGTTTCCATTTGATAATTACAATTTCAAATTACAACTCTTAATAGTTCAAAGTAATGGATCCCCATTTATGACTTACAATTTCATTCCTATTCATAAGTGTTAACTTACTTGCTGAAGACCTGGGACTATTCATTTAAGTCCATTTCCATCTTTACAATCAAATCTCAAATTATTACACTTAAGAACTTAAGAATATGAATTTCTTTACACAATTAAAGCATTTTACATCACCTTTATATCCAATTCAATTCGACTTCAACTTATTTACATTTAATTCAATTCCAATTCTCAATTTTATTTAACTTATCCTAAGTTAAATTCAAATATATTTTATTCACCTTCATATACTCGAATTAAATTTTAATTCTAGGATACAATTTTATACAAGTTTTACAATTCATTCACCTTCAAGTTCTCTAACTCTTTTATCTACCAACTTATATTACTCATTGAGTTATTTCCATCTCATAATTATAATCCCAGAATTTAACTTTCATTCCCTTCTTATTTCAATCAACTTCATTCTATACTTTATATTGTTGATTCATTTAAATTTCCACATTTATATTTTAAATAGAATTCCCAGAATCCAATTGCCCGGTTTTATTTCAAAACCATTTTGAATCCATAAATAACTCATACACATCTGGTATATCACATCAAATCCCAATTTCCAAAACAATCTGCTTTTACCAAACAATTTTCCCTTTGAATTTCAAAACTAACCCAGTTCACAATCATTTCCAATTTAAAACAGTTTGGTAGCAATTTCTCTTTGGAAACTCGAAAATAGACATCGATGATGCTGCAGTCATCACTGAAATTATTTTCCAGCGACCGAAAGAGAATTTTAATGCTTTTATCACTCTAAACATTTCAAACATTTTTAAATCCCAAATCCCACCAGATTTCAATTCAATTTCAAAATATTCATGAAATAATATCACCATCATTTCCCCAAAACCTTTAAAGACTATTTTTAGATCCAAAGGAATTTAAACCTTTCCCAAAACTTCAAATTCAAAATCCATTCAATTTTATATCCAAACATTACTCTGGAATTCTATCACATTTTATTTCAAGTTATAAGTCACATTTACAATTTACATTTACAAATTTCATTTGTTTATGAATTTATCTCATTTGATTATAAATCACATTTGTAATTCACATTTGTATATAAAGTTTATTTCAATTTATAATTTCATTTATAGTCCATATTTCAAATTCCATTTTGTTATATAAATTTATTCTTCATCTTTGGTTATACTTTTCCAATTTCTGATTCAATTTTTACACAATGATGATAATAATTTAATATCATCGCTTTCTAACAACCAAGCAACCAAATATCTAATTTACAAAAGTTATCCTTTTATATATAAAAATAATTTGGGCAAAATTATTTCATTCACCCATTTAAAACAATACTGTGTCGAACTGTTCTATTCAAGTGTTTAGAAACCCCTTCGATACAGTTGTCCAGACTGTGCCGACGAAGGTTCATATGCCACTCAATAAATCAACCAACACAATATAAAACCATTTTATATTCACTAACAAATACGCGCTCATATTTATTAATACTCTCAAAATTCCCACCAGAGCCAAGGTTATCGCTAGCCTAAGCTCTGATACCACTGTAACGACCCGAATTTCCAGACCCGGAAAAATCGAACCATTTTAGTTAAGAAGAAGAGGTAGAAGAAGAAAAATAGAAGACAACATCAGAATCTAACCATCGCAGCGGAATAAAATATAATATATATATCAATAGATCTTTACACAAATCAAAAACTATATCTGTTTATACAATTCATCATCAGAATACATCATCAGAGTACATCAACATCCATAACATACAACTGAATACACAGCGGAAAAATAATAGCAAGTACGGGAGTACGTATCGACATCCAGCTCGTCTCCTGAGCTCCACAGCATCATATCCTGAACCGGTTTATCTCGGTCTGACCCGAGCATCATATAAAACAATACCCGAGTCAGTCTGGAAAACCAGCGTGAGAAAATCACACTCAAATTGATTATTAAAGTTTCAAAATCCTTTGAAAATAAAAGCATCTCGTAAGACCGTGCCACAAATAAACATGTCGGGTTTTTACCTTACGATAGCTAAAACACTTTATATCAAAATCCTCTGATATTATAATAGTGTGTATAGAAAGTAAAATAGAATCTAGCTGAAATGCTTGCATCTCACATTTCAACAATAGTTGGGCACAATCAAAACCGTACAGGCACGTAGGGAGAATGGATTTCCAATGAATGACTAGGCACTGGGGTACCACCTATCACAGTACGTGGCCTAGATCACAGTACCGAGGAGTACGCCCGCTCCCCTGCAACACAAGGCCGGAATCATCCCTTACTGGATAATTCCAAATAAAATCACCCCACGGTTGGGATCAGCAACCGCACCACTAAGCCGAAATAAAAGGGACATCTAGACAGGGATGACCTTACTCTCAAGTGGGGGCTACCCACGAAGCCTTGCTGCATAACCCCTGATTTTCAGTCATTCCCGGTTGATGAGGCTCGAGGCTAAACGATACCTTTATAGCACATATCCCTTAGAATGCCCATCGTCCACCTGACGATGTCACGAAAGCATTCGTCCATACAAGTCCGTCCCGGGTTCGAACGGAACCGAAGGCACTATTCCTACTACATCCATTTTGGAAATATCTTCAGGATTAGTAGCGACTAGCCCTTGCACTTCACAGCTCCATCTTCGACTCTGAACACGTTACACGAAACGTACAAACCGGATCGAAGTGGTATTCGAGTCTCCAGACCTAGAATCCCGGTATACGGAAACTCGATCCCGGTCTCTTCGAAACGATCAGCGCATTTGGCCAATATTGATAGTCGGTTATTTAACTATCAATTAACATCCACAAGCAACCATCACACAATAAATAATTTCCCACATTATTTATTTGCCCAAATATATTTCCAAGATATATTTCCAAATTTTCAAAGCTCATTTGAAAACAATTTCAAACAGTTTTCGCTTACGGAATACATTTCCCAAATAATTATTTCCACTGAATCACCAAGTACAAAATACTTTTAATTTTAAAATAATTTAAAAACACTTTATTTTAAATATATTTTATAACATTGAAATCAAACTACTTTAATACTTTATTAAAAATATATACTTTAAAATAAACCACTTTATAAATATAAACTAAATTTCTCCTTTTAAAACATAATAGCAAATCACTTTTATATAATTACTACAATAATATATTTTTGAAAATACTTACTTAGGAAATTAACATTTAAAAAGACAAATTTCCTAAACATGCTTTTTAAAACATACTTAAAACCTTTAACTTATATTTCAAATTGCTTTGAAAACGTACTTGGCTATCCAGAGAAATACACTTCTCATTCCCACCTTTTAAAAATAAATCAACATTTATTTTTAAACCAAATCCATATCCTTTTATAAATTCCCACATTGAATTTATATTTTCTAATATCCACTGATATTCCATTTCACTTTATAAACCCAGTTTATATCTTCAAAATCTCATTTCTCTTTTAAATTTCAAATCCCAAAGTATTTAAATCAATTTATAATTGATTTCCCAATTTATTTTACCTTGAAATAAACTTCCTTACTTAATCCATTTATTTCCAAATTCATTAACTTCCAGATTTTATTTCTCATTATGATTTAAAATCTTTAAACCGAAACACAAGTTTCAGATTTCCCAAGTTCTTTCTTTCTTTTTAATTACATTTAAACATTGAATTAGAATGAATTATTCCTTTAAATAATATCACATACGTTTTCTTTAAATTCAATATTTCTCTATTTATTTAAAATTCTTCTTTTCCATATTTAATTTATTCGAATTCACTAGAATTACTTAACTTAAATTTTACTCTTTTATTCTTTCCAAAAATCCAATTCAATTGCTTTTGATAACTCATTATACTGGGAAATTCAATCCAACCAGATTATCCAATATAAATCATCACAGGATATCAACAATCATATCACAGAATATTTAAACAAAATTAAATATTTTGAGGAATCCAGTTGGATCCCTCCAACCTGTTTCCCTGCATCCACAGATGTTAGCACAATACCAATTCCACTTCGAGGTGGAATATCGCGGTATATGGGTTTTATAAAATATCATCCGCCATTATGCGGCGCATAGGGTCTCATCCGCTATAATGCGGGAATATCAACTCCAATATATACATATGCCAATATATATATATTGGTATATACTACTATATACCATATCAATCAAATCAATCAATTCAATCATTCATCCATATTTAAATTTAACCAATTAAATTTAAATTATAATTTAACTGAGTGAGATTAACTCACCTTTTTCCCCTTCTATTTTGCAATTCGACCCAAATCAATAGTCCTCTTCACGATGCCAGACCTTGAATACATATTATATGATTTCATTAATATTCAAACAATTTGGACAAATCAATTTCTCTCTAATAGATTTTATTTTACTTAATAAGGTAATTTTCCCGTTATCAAATAATTATATATAAGTTAACTAAATAAATTTATTTCCACGATTTCTCAAATCTTGTTTGACCATTTACAGTTTATTAATATTCCAAATAAATCAGGAAATAAATTCCTATCTATTTCTCTAAGTTAAACTAAAATTTAATTTATCTAAAGACTAAATTTTAAACTGACTTTATATAGATACTTCAACGTCTAAACCCTTATATCTTTTTCTCTGACTTACATAGGTTTAACCCGACAACCTTATTTTATATAAATTCATTTCCTATTAAATTTAAAAATACAAATTCAAATTAGTTTAACAAAGTATAGGGGAACCTCGTATAATATTATACTATTTATTAACATCCATCTAATAATTAATTTCTCTTAAATAAATCATTTCCAGTAACTATCTAGACTAAACAGGTTAATAGACTAATAGCTTACTAGATCCATTATTTTAAAACTAAACTGGCCAGTTAAATATATAAATGTATATTTATATTATTATTATCTATATATATAAATCCCTAAATAAATTTCTAGTTTACTGGAAAAAATTCAAATACAGATTATATGTATAATTTCAAAATTTTAAAATTAGATTTATTTACCTTATAGTTAAATCCAACACAGCCTCCCCTAAATCTGAACCCACAGCTCGAACGAAACTCGAGACCCCTCCCTAAATCGAGAGAGCGCGCCTCCTTCAAGAAATCGCGATGCCCACGCGAAAACAAACTGCAGCCCTTCCACGCATCGGCGAGCTCGCCTCACATCACCATCACGTCGCTAACCACGTCCAAGGCTCTCGAGCCACCCTGAGTAGCCACGGCAATTCACCACCAAGAGATTCGATCCAGCCCTTCAACCCGGATGCAACATCGACCTCATCACTTCCCCGACTTCGACCGTGCTTCCCAGACTCGACGTCGACGAAGACCTCGACTGAATCGAACTCGAGTCGACGTCAGAACAAAGGCGACTGACCAGATGAACGCGAAGATAGGGAGTGCCGCGACGAACACAAGCTCCCTTGCCAAGCCTCTATCGCGAAATCACGAGCTCGTGAGGGTTTTTACGTGATTTCAATTTCGAATTTTTAGGAGTTGGGTAATTTCGTTCTGCCTTTATTTGAGAGGAAGGGCACGATTCGTTTTTGAACAAGGAGTGGCCATTTTATTCTTTCGAATCGAACTGTAAATTTTTTATTTTGAATAGCAGCCATGATTTTCTTACATATTAAGGAACGAACGAGATTTTGGATTCTCGCAGAAGCTTCGTTTTGTTTTCTGAACGAAGAAAAATATCTACCCCTTTTTAAATTATTAAACGAAGAAGCGTATTGGAGAAGGATCAGGAAGGCTCTAATGTGAAGAAATCTGGACCAGTCAACAATATAGATTATATTTTGAATTCTCGAAATAAATTCCAACGCGTTTACATATCGTACGCTCGCACAACATGTTTGATCACTACGAAATTCGAAATCCAATAATAATTCAATATTACGGACCAATGGATCTGGTTTCGTCGAATTCCGAGAATGTGCCTCGGAAGGCTGTTTTTAAATTCAATTTAAACGATATAAATTTCAAAACAGATCAAATCAGTGTTAGATTCAATTTAAAACTTCTATTATCCTCAGTATTATCAATATAAATTTTACAATCCTTCAAATTATTTTTAACAGGCTTAAAATTTCAGATTCAAGAATTTTACCCAATCTCGATAATTAAATTTAAAAATTAATTATCCAAATAAATACTGTATATTTGAAATTAAAGTTAAAATTTAACCTTCGGATATTTAAAATAAATTAAATATTCACATTTCAAATATACAAAAATTCCGGGTCGTCACAAAAGCCTAGTAATGCTGGTAAATATGAACCTCGTGATATCCTCCTTGTGTTCAAAGGAGAGTCCATTGTTCCTTCTGATGAAGTCATTCAAGCTGGAAGTGTTATGTGGAAAGAATACTTAGTGGGTTTTTTTCTTGATAATCCATTGCCATACACCTTTGTCTTGAACTTCTTGAAGAAGGTATGGAAACTGAAAGGAACGATCTCAGTTAAATCTGATGGGTTTCTGTTTTTATTTAAGTTTTCTAATGTTGAAGATAGGATTAAGATTGCTGAATCTGACCCAGTTGTGATGAAGAATAAACTGTTTATTGTTAAGCCTTGGGATGAAAATATTGGTAACAGTTGTAGCAGTATCAAATCTGTTCCTGTTTGGATCAAATTATCTAATATTCCCTTGTATGCCTGGTCCCCACTTGGAATTAATTGGCTTGCTTCAAGGGTTGGAAAGCTTCTCTGTATGGATGCTTCAACTGAAAATTTTGAGCGTATATCTTTTGCCAAATGTTTAGTTGAGGTATCTCCATATCATGAACTTCTTGATAATTTCTCTGTCAAATTACTTGATGGATCTGAGCAGATTGTTAAATTTGATTATTTGTGGAAGCCTGCAATTTGTACTTTATGTAAAGAATTTGGACATTTGTTGTCTGAATGCAAGAAAACAACTGGTGAAGGAAATGCTAAAATATGTCATAATACCTTGCCCTTAAATAATAGTGAGATGGGACAGAGCAGAGAGAAGCCAATGAAAAAAGTTGCTAAGGAGGCCTCAGTTAGACAAGTTTGGCAAAAAGTTAGTAATAATAAGGGAAAAAAAGGTTTTATGCGAGAAGAAGTGGAAGTTACTAATTTAAAACTGCCAAGTGGGAAAGGAAAGAATGTTTTAAATGTTAATGAAGGAAATATGAATAAACTTGATGTGGTGAATTCCATGCACTGTTCTGGCCAAGCAAGAAGTGTGGACACCTCTAACAAGTATTCCTTGCTACAAGCTGATGAGCAATCCCTATCAGAAGATGTTGAAGTGGAGGAAGGTGAAATTCAAACTAATGTGGATTGTGAGGTTAATGCTTTAAACTCTACCCTATTCAAGGATTGCAATATGGATGGTCATGTCTCTGGAAGTAAAGAAATAAATCAAAAAACAAATGTTGTGGTGCATTCTCAGGATTTGAAAGGTAAATCTGCTTGTAGTAATAAGGATGAGAGAGAAATGAATGTCGTAGTGTATGATAATGGTAATGCCTCTATTACTACTGTTGTACATGAAAATGGTGATATCCTTGTTTCAGAAATTGATAGAAAATGGTGCTCTTCTTTTGAAACTCAAGTCATGGAATTAATTTCTTCCATGCATAACACTACTATGAATGAACATTCTGCTCAAACTACACAATATAACTTTTCAATTGACTTACCTGGTTGGCCTTTAACCTCTCCCTCTCCTTTTCCTTCTCCTGATCCATCACCTGACCCTTCTTCCTCTAATCCATCCATATATGCGCATCCTTCCCCAAAG
This sequence comes from Allium fistulosum, assembly GCA_030737815.1. NCBI lineage: Eukaryota > Viridiplantae > Streptophyta > Magnoliopsida > Asparagales > Amaryllidaceae > Allium > Allium fistulosum. The sequence goes on along the minus strand of CM060905.1, from coordinate 296,228,082 downwards.
TCAATGATTCGTAGGCAAATTGAAACAAGGGCTCTTTCTGCAAAGAGAAGAAATCTATCAAATATATTCCCAAATCTTATCAATGAATAAAAATATTCCAGCTTGGAATATCAGAGGTGCCCATGGCAACTTGAAACTCGATCAGGTGAAAAGTCTTATTCTTAAGCATGATTTATGTTTGGTTGGTCTTCTTGAAACTAAGTTAAATCAAACCTTATCCACTAAAGCTGCAAGATATATCAATTCTCAATGGGTGATCCACCATAATCTTGAATCTGCATCTTATGGTAGAATTCTTGTTCTTTATGATCCCACAGTCTTGACTCTAACTCCAATTCTGCAATCTCGTCAATCCATACATTTTCATGCCTTTGCCCTTCAATCCCTATCTTCTTTTTATATTACCTTTGTTTATGCGGATAATTCTACAGTTTCCAGGAATCTTTTTTTAAAATCGTTACCTCCTCTAAGACAAAATTCACATCCATGGGTAGTTCTGGGGGATTTCAACTCTTGTATTAATCTGGGGGACAAATGTGGTGGTTCTCCCCTTCTACCTCTTCACATTGCTCCCTTGAATCTTGCTATCATTGATGCTGATCTTATTTTGGTTAATAAGAATGGGGCTAAATTCTCTTGGAATAATCGTAGCCGTAGTGGTGTGAGAACTTTCACAACTATAGATCATGCATTTTGTAATATTCAAGCTCTCCATTTCTGGCCTTCCTTGTCTGTAAATCTTCCTCAACCTATCATGTCTGACCATTCCCCCTTGATATTGTCTTTTGGTTCTCATTTAAGAAGAGAAAAGAGAAGTTTTAAATTTTTTAATGCTTGGGTTAAGCATGATCAATTTCATGTTTTAGTGTCACAGGTAAATTCTAATTTTAATTGCTTTGGTAATCCAATGTTCAAGTTTTATAGGAAGTTAAAAAGAATAAAGCAAGAGATTAAATCATGGGCTGCTATCACCTTTGGTACTGGAAGCTTGCTATCTAACTCCTTGAAGGATCAACTGAAGCTTTGCCAAGATAAAATGATGGAGCTTCCTGATGATATTATTGCTGCTGAAGAGGAGGGAAGACTTTTCAAGTCAGTTAATGATGCTCTTCTTCTGGAAGCTAGTATGAAATGGCAGCAATTGCGAACCAAATGGTTTGAGGATGGTGATAGGAATTCTGAATTCTTTCATGACTCTTTAAAGGTTAAGCATGCCAATGAGAATATTTTTTGTATTACTGATGAGCATGGCACTTTATTTTCAACCCCTGAAACTGTAGACAAAGCATTTACTGATTATTTCTCTAAACTTCTTGGCAATGCTGAGGAGTTCTGTCCTGACTTAGACCTAATTTCATCTCTTGACTTGCCATGTATATCCCAGTCTGAAGTTGCTTCTCTTGTTAAGCCTGTCACTGATGAAGAAATTAAATCCACCCTCTTTTCTATGAACCAGCACTCTGCTGGTGGTCCTGATGGCCTAAATGTTACCTTCTTCAAATCAACATGGAGTGTACTTTGTCATGAGTTTTGCCAAGCTATACAAATTTTTTTTAACAAATGCAAATTGCTAAGGGAAGTCAATTGCACAAATATTGCCATAATTCCTAAAGTCTCTCCTCCTTCAAGTGTAACCTCATTCAGGCCTATATCCTGTTGTAATGTGGTGTACAAGTGTATATCCAAAATTCTTGCATCTCGGCTAGCTTTTGTCTTGCCTTCTATTGTATCAAACAACCAAGCTGCTTTCATTCGTTCCAGGAATATTCTTAACAATGTGATGCTTGCTCAGGAATTATTAAATGGTTATTGTAGAGGCAATGTGACTCCTACAGCTGCTCTGAAAATTGATATATCCAAAGCTTATGACTCAATTCATTGGGCTTCTATTGTTAGAATTATGGCAAAGATGGGTTTTCCAAAAATATTTGTGTCTTGGGTGCATGTTTGCATTTCCACTCCAGCTTTCTCTATTGTTATTAATGGAAGGCCTGTTGGTTCATTCAGAAGCAAGAAAGGGATTCGTCATGGCGATCCTATTTCTTCATATCTATTTCTTCTGGTCATGGAAGTTTTGACGATGATTCTTAAATATAATTATACTCACAAGATCATCAAGTATCACCCACAGTGCTCCGACCTCCATATAACTTCTATTATGTTCGCTGATGATGTTATGCTGTTTACTAAGCCTGAGTTCTCGTCAATTTCTGGGTTGATGAAGGCTTTACAGGCCTTCTATCTCATGACTGGCCTCTCTATTAATCAATCTAAATCTTCCATGCTTGTTGCTGGAGTGTCTGATGTTCATGCTGCTGCTCTTTATCAGTTTTTTGGCTTTTCTTGTATGGCTTCTGATATGAGTTATCTTGGCCTACCTTTAATCACTAAAAGAATAGCTACTGCTGATTGTTTAATCCTTTATAATAAAATTACTAAGGTCATGTCCAATTGGTGCAACAGACATATTTCTCAATGTGGTAGGCTTGTGCTTATCAAAGCTGTTGTTTTTCCTTCCCTTGTCTATTGGGCTCGTTCTTTTATCTTACCTACTAAGCTCTTACTGATGGTTAGGTCTGCCATGAATAGGTACTTCTGGAATGGGAGTGTTCACAACACAAAGTTAATTCCTTGCTCCTTTTCCTTATTTGAGTCCACTTTGAAGCATGGTGGTCTTGGTATTATCAATGTTAGAAAGTGGAATGCTGCTACATTTAGTAAACATTTTGATGATCTAATACTCAAGAAAGATAGTTTATGGGTCAGGTGGACGTGGCAGTACAATATTAAGAGAAGGCATTTTTGGTGTATGGATATACCTCAGAATTGCAGCTCTAATTGGAGGAATTTGCTAAAACTTAGGGATGTTTACTTACCTATGGTTCAATATAATTTACATCCTAACTCATCTATTAGTTTTTCGCATGATCCATGGGTTAAGAAGGGTCTGATTCTATCTAAAGTTTGTGAGTATCCCCTGATTCAGCAAACAGGTATTCATAGTAATGCTAAGGCTGCTGATTTTTTATTTGAAGGCAATATGCTGCTACCTTACAATAGCAATCAGATGATAAGGCATTTGTGGAGTGAAGTTATGAATTTATTCAAGTATGCTGATCATTCTATTTCTGTTTCTTGGGAACAGAAGTTACACTCTGTTGCCACTGTGTACAAGTTCTTATCTGGTTCACTTCCTCTGCCAGCTGCTAGGTGGTACTATGTTTTATGGACTAAATAATCTGTGCCTAGAGAGAATTTGATGATGTGGAAGGTTATTAGTCATGCTTTGATGACTAGGGATGTACTGGACAGGTTTGGTTTGACTGTGTGCACCTCCTGTGTTTTCTGTGATATGTGTGATGAAACTGTTGATCATCCCTTCTTTGAATGCTCTGCCTTACTTACTTTGATGAGTAGAATCAGTAGCACCACTGGGTTTGTTCTTAATACTGCCAACTCCGTCTCTCTTGGGAAATTATTCATACAGCTGCTGCAAGGGGGAATGATGAAGTTAGTGCAATGGTTGTTTGCTTGAAAATCTATTTTGATGTGATATGGAGAGAAAGGAATGCAAGAATTTTTGAGAATTTGTCGAAAACTTATGACACTCTCTGGTTTGAAGTGAGGAATACGGTGTACATGCAACTTCTAAGGAGCAATAGGCAGTACCATGTTGGCATTCTCCAAGCTTGGGCTGTCTAGTTGGTTCTCTCTTGTTTTCTATTTCTTTTTTTTCTTTCTTTTCCTTTTTTTTAGCTTGATTCAAAGCTTGTTTGAATCTTTATTTTCTGTTATCAATAAATCTTGTAGGGGTCCAGTCAACCTCGCTGGCTTTGCCAAAAAAATAGTTTATTAAATCAGTTAATTAATTTTAAACACCTTTATTTTAACCAATTAATTAACTTTAAACATCATCTATTAGAATGATTAATTAATCTTAAACATCGTTATTAAAAATGATTAATTCATTTTAAACATCCTTATTTAAAATGATTAGCTAATTTTAAACATCATTATTGAAATGAATAATCTGCCTTAAACATCATATTTTAAAATGATTAACTAATTTTAAACAACATTATTCAAAATGATTAATTAATTTTAAACATCATTATTAAAATGATTAATTTACCTTAAACATCGTTATTTAAAATGATTTTATAACTTCTTTTATAAATTTTAATAAACACTTATCCTCTATTTTAAAAATTCCCCAAATATTCGAAAGTATAATTTTAACAACTTTCAAAGTGCAGAAACACGACCAAACATTTATTTTGTAAAAATACAAGCTCAAGTTCAACGCACAACAAGGGTTTAAGGGGATGATATTTCATAAGTGATGGTACAGCGATAATCGCCATAATGATACACAATCAAATAGTATGTCATAAATATTTTCAACAAAACAACAATATAAGTGACATAATAGCATAAGTAAATTAATGTTGGCGAAAAATCCCTTAGGGGCTCTCTACAAAAGTCTCTTCTAAATCATACATATTTATATGTATTTCGAAGTGTTTAGTAGCGATCTATTCACTATGTACACTTTGACTTTCCTTTTGTTTTTTTCCGCTACAAGACAATGGTTATTTATGTCATCCGCTTTTCAGGAGGGAATTTAAAATCCAAACAAACAACCAAATAACATTATAAACTATCATCCAAGCATTTAACAATAATTTATAGTAACATTGATATCATATAGTTTATTTAGAGGTGAGTAAACTCACCGAAATTCCAGTGGATGCTTTCGCATATCGGTTTGGTCTAAAATCGAACGACATTCGATTTTAGCCCAAATTTCCACTTGCTTCAAATTCGATGAAACTAGTTCCAATGCGTAGCTAATGCTCATGCCAGTCCAACGTAACTGACCGCGTTCGAATCCACCTCAAATGAACAAGTTATTGAATTTTTAAATTTTGGAGATTAAAATATTACTTAATTAAACTAATCACAAGTTTAATATTTATTAACCTTCCAAAACCATTCTTCCTCAAATAGATCTTGCTCCCTGTACATGCACATGCTGTACATGTCCAACCACAACTGATCCTTCACCCTACCCTATCTCCACCATTACTCGACGGAATCATGAACCGACTTCGCCATTGCGTTCTCCACTCGAGCCCAACCTGTTGGCACGCACGACATCACCTCCGCTGTAACAACCCGCATATTTTACGATTGAATATTATAATATTTTATTTAAATATAGAATCGTTAATCGGATTAAAGTCCGAAAAGCTACTTTTTGTAAACAGTCGAATTGGGACTCGAGACCACCTCCATTGAGTCCAAAATGGCGTTTACAACTTTTTTAAGTATAAACATTGATATGTTTGGAGCTAGCTAAAATTTCGACCTTTTCACTTAGGGGTTTGGGTTTCAGCCCATTAACCTAACATATCAACCCAACTCCACTCCACTACTCTTCCTTACTTCATAATATTTCCTACAACTTAAGCTTTAGCAAAAATGGTGGTGGAGATGGGAAATTAAAATCCTAAACCCTAGTTTCTATAGCAAATCCAAGTTTTGGCTCCAAATTCAAAGTGAAGCTTAGGTAAGTATCTCCTTCTTCTTCTCCATCTCAACCTCTCTCCAATTTTCAGAATTTCCTATAACTTAACTTAGGAAATACTTGATTTTGATCTTAGTTTGGAGCTTCTAGAGTTGAGATTGAAGAGTGGTTGATCCTCCTTTGTTATCAAGTTTCTTCCTCCATGTTTTTGTGTAAAAGGTGAGATTTTTATCTCACATTGATGTCTATATCTATATTTGTTGTTAGGTATGAATTCCTAACATCTATTCATGATCTTTTGTTTTTTATTTGAATTTATATGGTTGATTTATAAATTTTTGAATGTGAAGTCCAATTTTTGTGAAAATCCTACAATGGATGTTTGGATATGTTGTTTGGGGTGTATCGAAGAGCTTATAAGGCCGGGTTGTCGTTTGGCATAAATCCTTAGTCGTCGTTGCTTGCTCGATCGCTCCCGAATCGATTTGGCCATTATGGCCTATGTAAATTGTTGCCTTTACCAGGTGTTCAAACGTCTGGATACCAATGCCAGACGTCTGGTTTTGCCTCCTGGAGAAAAATAATACACGGCAGAAAAATAAAAAAGGGCAGTGACTAATTTCAGACGTCTGAATTATCATTCCAGACGTTTGAAAGGATGTCAGATGTCTGATTTTAGGCTTCAGACATCTGGATGGTTTTCTGGAATATTTCCAGAAACCAAATCCAGACGTCAGGAACAACCCCTTAGATGTTTGGAAATTCCCAGTTTTGCCTATTTGCCTAATTTTGAGTAAAATTCCAATGTTAATCGATTTTTGTCGATCCGATTAGTTGTTATCATTATTATCGTCTTTGATGACTTCTTTTTATGGATTTCTGGTAATAACAATTTTTATGGATTTGGTATCGATTTCTTTGGATTTAATTCACGTCTTCGAACGTGAAATTTTAGTGATTGGTTGTTTTTACAATCATTTTTATGGTTTGTCAATTTAAAATGCAAAGGTTTCTATACTAGTAGTAAATATTCAAACTCTTTTACAAAGATGATTTCAACTCTATTTTTTTTTAAAAGCTCGTTTATAAAAATCGTTTTTCCACCTATTAGTATATACAGACATTTACCTCATTCGTATGAGAAATCTAATTAAACGGCTTAGTAAAACAAGTGGTATGCAACGCTTGCGTTTACTTTGTCGGTTAATTCTTAGACTTGTTCGATTGAAACTCCTGTGATAATTTTCGAGTGGAAATCTACAATTCGTTCGTAAATATTTAAGTTAAGCTAGTGGTTATGGGACATGAAGCTAAACTCTTATATTTACTAGCTTAGTGTAATCGACACTTTTATGGATCGATGATGATCATTTTGTGATTTAGAATAGCGATGTGCGATGTCTATTTGTCTGCGAGGGAGACTAAACCCCGTTTCTGTGGAACTTCGATTCAATTTGGCGGGGTAGCGACCCGTGGTCTTCAGGCCGTTTGTGGAGCTTCGGCTCAAAATTAATGGTTAGCAACCATGGAATAGCGTTCTGTTTTGTGATACACATGTTGGTGAGTTTTCATGCTCCCGTTTTGTGATAGGCCTCCCCCCTTTTTGTGATTTATGGATTTCTAATTGATGATTTATAGAATTTGCATTTCACCAATTTCGTGATTTCATTGATAAGAATTTTCAATATTTGTGCATTGGTGAATTTGTGTTTCTCCAACTTTTACGATTGGCATTGAGATGTTTGCCAACTTTTGTGACTTGGCGAATAAAAATAAAGAATATGATATTCATTTTTCTTTGATCTTCGAGAAGATTCTTGTGATATTGAATGATTAATGGTTGATTTTCAAATATATATTATCTCAGTATGGCATTATTGTTATCACATGTTTTTGTCATACCTCTTACTCTATCTTATTTTGTCTGATATTTATAGCTAGACTGATCCGTTTATTATTTTCTTATTAAATAATACTCGGGTCAGACCGAGATGTTACAGGTGCTTCTGCTTGACTCCTTATTTGGGATCATCTTCTGACTTTTGTCCAACTACATTACATTTGTAATTTTTGTGTTATACATTCGAGATATAGACTTCATGATGTATACTTATTCTTTTGTCTAGCACTTGTATCTATTCTTTTGTGATATTGTGGATCTTAATTGACCACTCTCTGATGTACACCTTCTTGTGTTATATATTCATATTTGTTTCCGCCTTTGTGATATGAATGTCTGTGACTGATTTGTGTTATGTTTATTTCTATATTCATTTCTGAAGGCCTCATAGCCACTATGTGGTATCTTTGAGTTTGTATCGGTATGTCGGATTTCCTCTTGTAATGAAATGTAAGTTATTCTATCTGACATATCGGTACCCGCCCAAAGTAAGTACACAGATGGTCGCTCCTCAAAAGCCTTATTCTTCATGCTAGTCAACGGCATTACACCATAGTGTTCTTGGCTAGCGTGAGTATAGAGGTGGGGCGTCATAGCTTGGTATCAGAGCCAAACTTCAGAACTATGTAAAATAATCTAGCAAGGATCATTGTCCTAAGTCTTTCTTAGGAATCGTGCCATAGGATTTAATTCGAGTCTTCGAACTGTTCTATCCTATTTCCTTTTTTTATGATGTCTTGTTTTATCAATCAAGTTTGTTTGATATTCATTTTGTGAATAACCTTTTTCTCCTTTTCATTCTTTCTTAAAGAAGAAAAATGGTAAGACCTGGCCATCCCAGTGCCGGTCAATCGAGTGCTACTCCTCATGATGGAGTATTTATGTCTGCTCAGCAACTTCTAGACCTTGTAAGAAATGCTCAAGCTGCTGGACCTATTCCTGAGCCCACACATCCTAAATCTGGGTTTGCACGCTTGTGCAGTGATTACACCAGTTTGGGTGGAAAGCCATTCAAAGGTGCTGAGAGCGTTATAGAAGTCCAGGCTTGGCTTCGAACATGCGACCGCATCTTTTCTCGCATGAATCTTAATGATCTCTATCGAGCCCAAGTGGCTTCTAGCATGCTCCAAGAAAGAGCATTAGACTGGTACGAGCTTCTGATCTCTGAAATTATTGAAGCGGACCTTACTTGGGAGAAGTTCCGGGAAAGGTTCGAGTTGAAATTCGTGCCGGAAGCTGAAAAAGTATCTTTAGCCCGACGTTTCATAGACCTTGTTCAAGGTGAATCTTCCATGACTGACTACGTCGCATCTTTTGAATCTCTCTCCAAATATGGGGTTGAATACATTAATACCTCATTGAAGAAAAATCAGAGATTTGTGTATGGCTTGAACAAGAGCCTCAAAAGGCCATTACTTCTGAAATTAGAAGTTTCTTTTGATCAACTTGTTGATATTGCTCTTCGACTCGAAGAGGCTGATAAAGGTAGTGATGCTGAGGTCAAACCAAACATCAACAAGAAGAGACCTTTTAAATTCAAGCCTAATCCCAACAAGAAGGGAAAGCACCGGTAGCAAATACTCCCAACTCTCGTCGAGGAGAATGTTACAATTGTGGTTCTAAGGACCACTATGCAAACAAGTACCCGAAGTCTCTTTCTTGCCGCTATTGCAAGAGTTCGGGTCATACTATATCTTTGTGTCCCAAACTTCAAGGCAAGAAGGAGGGCAAGCTAAATGTTGTACAAGCCCCTGCTAATACTTCTCGTGGTCAAGGTATTTCTCATTCTATCCTTAATGGCATTATTATATTTCGTGAATTTCCTATTCGAGTTCTTTTTGATACGGGTGCATCTCACTCTTTTATATCAAAAGAACTTGTTGATGCTTTGTCTTTGAATGTTATTGGCTTGATGACTTCTTTGAGAATTGCGAATCCGGTCGGTGGATCCGCAACACTCAGTTTACTTTGTAAAGATGTCGAAATTATTTTATGTGATTACTCTTTCCATGGCGATTTGCATGTTATGCGTTACCTTGGTTTTGGAATGATTTTGGGAATGGATAGGCTTAACCGTTATGAAGCCCATATTCTATGTCCTGAACGGACTATATATCTTCGGCATCCTCAATCTGTTAAATAGATTTCTATTGTTCTGAAAGATTTAGATTCCAATTCGAAAGCATCCTTATATTCTTTAAATCCTCATGATGAAGATAATGATGATGAGGAAGATGTTATTTCTCTCATTCACATTATTCGTGAGTTTCCTGATATATTTGAGCCGTTTTAGGATTACCACCTAAGCGAGCAATTGAGTTTAGAATTAATCTAATCTTTGGAGCTTTACCTATTACTCGTCCTCCTTACCGTATGTCCAATAAAGAAAATGAGGAGATGCGCAAACAATTTTCCGAATTGGAAGCGAAGCAATTTATCCAATCTAGTTCCTCTCCATGGGGAGCTTCAGCTATTTTTGTGAAGAAGTCTAATGGTACACTTAGGCTTTGCGTTGACTACCGCAAGCTTAATGATCTCACCATCAAGAATAAATATCCCTTACCTCGAATTGATGATTTATTCGATCAACTTAGTGGTGCTAAAGTCTTTTCACAGTTAGACTTAGCAACTGGTTTTCATCAGCTCCATATTGCAGAGGATAACATTCCTTTAACATCGTTCTGTACTCGTTATGGATCTTATGAATGGCTTGTTATGCCATTTGGTTTGATGAATGCTCCAGCTTATTTCGTTGACCTTATGAATCGAGTTTTCAAAGACTTCCTCGATCGATTTGTTCTCATCTTTATCGATGATATTCTTGTTTATTCTAAAACCAAGGAAGAGCATGAAAATCATCTTCGGATTATGTTGGATACTCTAAGGAGCAACCAATTGAAAGAAAATTATTCTAAATGCCGCTTTTAGCAATCTCGTGTGAAATTTTTGGGCCATATCATTCTGAATACGGAATTTTCGTGGATCCTTCAAAGACTGAAGCGATTCAAAATCGGAAGAGACCGGAGAGTGTGACGGAGATTCGTAGCTTTCTCGGATTGGCGGGCTATTACCGCCGGTTCATAAAAGACTTTTCTAAGATTTCCGTACCTCTTACTAATTTGACAAAGAAGGGAGTTAAATTCATTTGGTCCGACAAATGTGAAGCTTCATTTCAAAAATTAAAAGAACTCCATTCCGACGCTCCTATTCTTGTGATTCCCGATGGGAACCAAGACTTTGTTGTTTATACCGATGCTAGTCGGGTTGGTTTGGGAGTCGTTCTTATGCAAAGGGAACGTGTTATTGCTTATGCTTCTAGGCAATTAAAGCCTGCCAAGACTAGATATGCCACTCATGATTTAGAGCTCGCGGCTATTGTTTTCGCCCTTAGAATTTGGCGTCATTATCTTTTGGGAGAGAAATTTGTTCTCTACACCGATCATAAATCTTTGAAGTATTTATTTTCTCAAAAGGAACTTAATTTGCGTCAACAACGTTGGCTCGAGTTCCTTGCATCTTATGATCTTGATATTCTTTATACTCCCGGAAAAGGAAATCGTGTTGCCGATGCCCTTAGCCAAAAGCAACAAGCGGTTGTTTCCATGATGATATCCGAATGGAATGATCTCGCGACTTTATCCACTTGTGAGATTCGAGATCGTGAATCCGATTTATGTTCATCTCTTGTTTTATGTAGTCTTGAGGCTCATCCTTCTCTTTTAGACCGCATTCTTGAAGCTCAAATGCTTGATCTCGAATTGGTTCATCTTAGCCAAAGTTGTAGGGATAAAATTGATATTGAAGGTTTGAAAGACTTTGATATTGATGTTCGTGGCGGTATTCGAAAATTTGGTAGATTTATTGTGCCAAATATTATTGAACTTCGTAAAGACATTTTAGAGGATTCCCATCGTTCTAAATTTACCATTCATCCCGGTAGTAGTAAAATGTACGCGGATATGAAGCAACTTTATTATTGGGATGGAATGAAATCCGATATTGCTAACTTTGTTAAGCGTTGCATGACTTGCCAACTTGTAAAGGCCGAGCATCAAAGGCCCGGTGGGGTATTGCAACCATTGAAAATTCTAATTTGGAAGTGGGATCAAATTTCCATGGACTTTATCGACGGTCTTCCCCGTTCTCGTTCGGGTCATGATAGCTTATGGGTGATAGTTGATAGACTAACAAAATCCGCCCATTTTATTCCCGTTCGGTCCAATCGGACTGTACCTATTTTGGCTAAAATTTTTGTCAAGGAAATTGTTAAATTGCATGGAGTTCCTACTTCTATTGTTAGCGATCGTGATCCATTGTTTACTAGTGGATTCTGGAAAGGTCTTCAAAAAGCTTTGGGAACGAAGCTTAATTTTAGCACCGCTTATCATCCTCAGTCCGATGGAAAAACCGAGCGTGTGAATCAAACTCTTGAAGATCTTCTTCGTGCATGTGTTCTAGATTTTGGTGGAAGTTGGGAAGATTATATTCCTCTTGTTGAGTTTTCCTATAATAATAGCTTCCAATCTAGTATTGGTATGGCACCTTTCGAGGCACTTTACGGAAGGCCATATCGATCTCCTTCGTATTGGCTTGAAGCTGGTGAGAAGCTGGTTTTAGGTCCAGATTTTATTCGTGATGCCATAGAAAAGATTGACCTTATTCGTCATAGGATGAAAGAAGCTCAAAGTAGAAAAAAATCCTATGCCGATAATCGAAGAAGGAAATTAGAATTTTATGTGGGAGATTTTGTATTCATTCGTGTTTCACCTATGAAAGGTGTTGTGCGTTTCAATCGATCGGGAAAATTAGCACCGCGATATATTGGCCCATTTTCCATCACTGAACGTATTGGTTCTGTGGCTTATCGCCTCTTATTACCGGCTCAATTTTGTGCTATTCATGACGTGTTTCACGTTTCTCAACTTTGGAAATGCCTTCGAGATTCCGATTCTATTGTTGAGCCAAGTGTTGTGGAAGAAATTGAAGTTTCGCCTAATCTGACTTATGAGCAACATCCTATTCGTATTATTGCTTCAGAGGTTAAACGCCTTCGAAATAAAGATGTTCCTCTTGTGAAAATTCAATGGTCCTTAAATCCTAAGGATTTCTCTTGGGAATCCAGAGAATTCATCGAGCAAACACATCCGGACTTGCTCTCTCGTGTTCCTTAAGGTGAACTTCTTATTTCAAATTTCTTCTCTTTGTGTTGGTATGCTTTTATTGTTGTTACTTCTTATTTATTTCCAAAAGATTGCGAGGACGTAATTTCTTTAAGGAGGGGAGTCTGTAACAACCCGCATATTTTACGATTGAATATTTAAATATTTTATTTAAATATAGAATCGTTAATCGGATTAAAGTCCGAAAAGCTACTTTTTGTAAACAGTCGAATTGGGAATCGAGATCACCTCCATTGAGTCCAAAATGGCGTTTACAACTTTTTTAAGTATAAACATTGATATGTTTGGAGCTAGCTAAAATTTCGACCTTTTCACTTAGGGGTTTGGGTTTAAGCCCATTAACCTAACATATCAACCCAACTCCACTCCACTACTCTTCCTTACTTCATAATATTTCCTACAACTTAAGCTTTAGCAAAAATGGTGGTGGAGATGGGAAATTAAAATCCTAAACCCTAGTTTCTATAGCAAATCCAATTTTAGCTCCAAATTTAAAGTGAAGCTTAGGTAAGTATCTCCTTCTTCTTCTCCATCTCAACCTCTCTCCAATTTTCAGAATTTTCCTATAACTTAACTTAGGAAATACTTGCTTTTGATCTTAGTTTGGAGCTTCTAGAGTTGAGATTGAAGAGTGGTTGATCCTCCTTTGTTATCAAGCTTCTTCCTCCTTGTTTTTGTGTAAAGGTGAGATTTTTATCTCACATCGATGTCTATATCTATATTTGTTGTTAGGTATGAATTCCTAACATCTATTCATGATCTTTTGTTTTTGATTTGAATTGATATGGTTGATTTACCAATTTTTGAATTTAAAGTTCAATTTTTGTGAAAATCCTACAATGGATGTTTGGATATGTTGTTTGGGGTGTATCGAAGAGCTTATAAGGCCGGGTTGTCATTTGGCATAAATCCTTAGTCCTCGTTGCTTGCTCGATCGCTCCCGAATCGATTTGGCCATTATGGCCTAGGCAAATTGTTGCCTTTACCAGGTGTTCAGACGTCTGCATACCAATGCCAGGCGTCTAGTTTTGCCTCCTAGAGAAAAATAATACACGGCAGAAAAATAAAAAAGCGCAGTGACTAATTTCAGACGTCTGAATTATCATTCCAGACGTTTGAAAGGATGTCAGACGTCTGATTTTAGGCTTCAGACGACTGGATGGTTCTGTGGAATATTTCCAGAAACCAAATCCAGACGTCTAGAACAACCCCTCAGACGTATGGAAATTCCCAGTTTTGCCTATTTGCCTAATTTTGAGTAAAATTCCAATGTTAATCGATTTTTGTCGATCCGATTAGTTGTTATCACTATTATCGTCTTTGATGACTTCTTTTTATGGATTTCTGGTAATAACAATTTTTATGGATTTGGTATCGATTTCTTTGGATTTAATTCACGTCTTCGAACGTGAAATTTTGGCGATTGATTGTTTTTACAATCATTTTTATGGTTTGTCACTTTAAAACGCAAAGGTTTCTATACTAGTAGTAAATATTCAAACTCTTTTACAAAGATGATTTCAACTCAATTTTTTTATACAAAGTTCTTTTATAAAAACCATTTTTCCACCTATTAGTATATACAAACCTTTACCTCATTCGTATGAGAAATCTAATTAAACGGCTTAGTAAAACAAGTGGTATGAAACGCTTGCGTTTACTTTGTCGGTTAATTCTTAGACTTGTTCGATTGAAACTCCTATGACAATTTTCGAGTGGAAATCTACAATTCGTTCGTAAATATTTAAGTTAAGCTAGTGGTTATGGGACATGAAGCTAAACTCTTATATTTACTAGCTTAGTGTAATCGACACTTTTGTGGATCGATGATGATCATTTTGTGATTTAGGCTAGCGATGTGCGATGTCTATTTGTCTGCGAGGGAGACTAAACCCCGTTTCTGTGGAACTTCGGTTCAATTTGGCGGGGTAGCGACCTGTGGTCTTCAGGCCGTTTATGGAGCTTCGGCTCAAAATTAATGGATAGCAATCATGGAATAGCCTTCCGTTTTGTGATACACGTGTTGGTGAGTTTTCATGCTCCCGTTTTGTGATAGACCTCCCCCCTTTTTGCGATTTCTGGATTTCTAATTGATGATTTCTAGAATTTGTGTTTCACCAATTTTCGTGATTTCATTTGTAAGAATTTTCAATATTTGTGCATTGGTGAATTTGTGTTTCTCCAACTTTTACGATTTGCATTGAGATGTTTGCCAACATTTGTGACTTGGCGAATAAAAATAAAGAATATGATATTCATTTTTCTTTGATCGTCGAGAAGATTCTTGTGATATTGAATGATTAATGGTTGATTTTCAAATATATATTATCTCAGTATGGCATTATTGTTATCACATGTTTTTGTCATACCTCTTACTCTATCTTATTTTGTCTGATATTTATAGCTAGGCTGATCCATTTATTATTTTCTTATTAAATAATACTCGGGTCAGACCGAGATGTTATAGGTGCTTCTGCTTGACTCCTTACCTCGGATCATCTTCTGACTTTTGTCTAACTACATTACATTTGTAGTTTTTGTTGTTATACATTCGAGATATAGACTCCATGATGTATACTTATTCTTTTGTCTAGCACTTGTATCTATTCTTTTGTGATATTGTGGACCTTAATTGACAACTACTCTTATGTACACCTTCTTGTGTTATATATTCATATCTGTTTCCGCCTTTGTGATATGAATGTCTTTGACTGATTTGTGTTATGTTTATTTCTATATTCGTTTCCGAAGGCCTCATAACCACTGTGTGGTAGCTTTGAGTTTGTATCGGTATGTCGGATTTCCTCTTGTAATGAAATGTAAGTTATTTTATCTGACATATCGGTACTCGCCCAAAGTAAGTACACAGATGGTCGCTCCTCAACAGCCTTATTCTTCGCACTAGTCGATGGCATTACACCGTAGTGTTCTTGGCTAGCGTGAGTATAGATGTGGGGCGTCACATCCGCCTCCTCCCGGAAGATAACAACCTCAACCTCCTCCTCACATCCATACATAGGTCGTAATACCCAATAAACCACCACACCTTACCAAAGTTCACAGTCCATTCTATTTCGCACCACAACTCCAATTAGAACTCGATTTCACCAAACTCCTCTTATATCAACCTAAAAATAGCCCTAGCTTCACAATAATTTTCGAACACCTCTAAACAACAATCGAACTACATCATACCCATATAGAAATGTAGATCTCTTCACCATAGATTCAAAAATCCTAGTTTCTTTATTTTCAGATGAGTTTTCAAATTGATCTTGATTTTTGAATGGGGGCGTTTGATTTTCGTTCACTGGAATGATAAAAATAGGAAAGGAAAAGGGAAAAGAAAATTAGAAAGAGAAAAAAAGAAAATGGCTTAAGTGTTGGCTTTGATTTTCTTTATATAAACAAACTCAACTATATTGCTTCAATCACAAGCAACCCCAAGATTCCAAGTTAAACAAATTTTCCAATCCATCGTCACATCACCATCTATTTAAGTTGAAATTTTTTCAATTTTGATTAATTTTAAAAGTGTTTTAAAAATAGAGTTTTGCGGTACTCTATTGTCCAATATTTCATCTGTGTACAAACTGCGAACGACTGAAATAAAAATACAATCACGCGCCATAATGCGACACGATCACAAGTCAACAATAAAATACACAGATTATTTTATTCTATGAAATTTCCAAAATTTCATCATTTGCCATAAATACGTCAAACGAAAATATAATTATTTTTCAAATTAAAAATTAGTTGATTCATGAGTTTTGATTCATGACACAAGCTTTAGAGATCATACGACGAATACAAAGAGAATACTATATGAAAGCGACAAAAAGAGAATAAACGTATATTGTGAAACTACAAAGGAGATAAGACTACAATCCAGAGATTAGTATGAATATTTTATTTTATTGAGTCTTAGAATATTGTTAAAATCATTCCTCAAATAGTCACACACACACAAAACAATTTATATTAAAACTGTGTATACTGTGCAAGTAACACCAGGTCGGCCGACCGACCAGGATCCTCGGTCGACCGACCCTGTGTTATGTGCACAGTGACTTTCTGTTTTATATACGATTTCAAACTCAGCTGACCGGCCAGGTTTTCCGGTCGACCGACCAGAGAATAACAGCTAGTTTACTGAAGAGATGCGATCATTTCATGAAGAGGAATGTCCTCAATTTCAAGAGGTATGGACACAACTGTTAACTAAAAATCTTCATGAAAGATTACAACTCTTCTACAACTATATAAACATATTCAATTCACTTCTACAATCACCGATTCTTGTTTATATTTCTGAAATCTAATCTCTATTCATTTCTGCAAATAAAAGTTTTCATTCTTAATTAATATCACTAGAATCCTTGTTTTAATTCATATACTTCGATTCTACGTGATTATCTTCCTTCTAAATCTTCACACACATACATACTCTTGAGGATTTGATTATAGGAAAGTTGTACTATCAAAAGACTATCAGTGTTATTCAGAACACATTCGTCAACAAACATTTTGTATTAAGTTGAAGTCCTCTTCGGCTGTTGAGGCGGAAAAATTCTTGTTCGGCTGCTCAGGTGTCGTATACCTATTCCTCCGGGTTAAGTGAGGGGTTTAGTTTAAATCCAGAGGGTATTCTGGGACTGGACGTAGAACGGGAAGTTCGAACCAGTATAAAAATTCCTGGTGTGCTTACTTTAATTTTTACTTTACTGTTATTACCAGTTTCCGCATTAATATACCATATTACACGATCCTTAGTACTACACGTACACTTTCATTTGGTATCAGAGCAAGGTCATCCTATAACCATCACAAAGTTATTTGATATTTATTTCTAGTAATATGGCAACCACACAAATTAACGATGTTAACACTCACACTAATTCTAGTTTCACAGAAGGTCAATCGACTTCACGACCTCCACTTTTCAATGGTATAAATTACAATTATTGGTCAACTAGAATGAGAATCTATATGCAATCAAGTGGATTTGATATCTGGAATATTATACAAAGTGAGTACACAACTCCTACTGGAGAATACTCAATTTGGAGTAACACACAAAAACTAGATGCTACATCAAATGCTAAGGCTATGAATATTTTATTTTGTGCATTAGATAGAAATGAATTCAATAGAGTTAGCATGTGCACTTCCGGTTATGAAATTTGGAGAACTCTTAAAGTTTCACATGAAGGAACAAACAAAGTTAAATTAAGCAAAATTTCTAGGTTGAAACATCAATTTGAAAATTTTAAAATGAGGCCAAATGAATCTATAAATGACATGTACTCTAGATTTCAGGATATTTATCATGCTTTATTATCACTAGAACAAAAGTTTACTGATTTTGGTGTTGTTACAAAAATCTTAAATTCTTTAACGGACGAATGGGAACGAAAAGTCCTAGTGTAACAGCCCAAAATTTTGATAAGTATTTTATTCATTTATTTAAAGACTTTGGCTTTTGATTTCTTAAAAATCTAATTTTGGAAATTTTCTTGAAATAATTTCTGATCATTTGCCCACATTTTTATTTTAAAAATAAACGTTCTGTAATGTTGATTTGAATTAAAAGTGTAACTTTATTAAAAATTTTAAAATTTTAAACTGTCAAATTTTCATCTTGAACTGTATACAATTGTGTAACATTTGTTTCAGTTTTGTGTTGACAGATTTGTTGTATACTTTTAAAAGATAGTAATGATTAGTGTGAAACGGGAAATTTAAACTTTACATTTCTTTACGTATATTTACATCCGTTCTTAACTTTATATTTAACAATCAAATTTTATTAATTATGGTGTAATAGCTATTTAATTTTTGGTTTAAAATGATACGTTATTTTATTGAAAGAAAACGTTATCATTTTTAAATTTATTTAATAAGAGAAACAAATAAAATTTGTGTGTTACTTTGGGCGTTTTATTATCTCTCTTGTTTTTCCCCTGTCCATTTGATTTTGTATGCGTTGGCAATGCAAAGTTTCAGCGTAGATTCTATTTTGAGAAATTCAAAATCTTGCCCAAAAATCTTGCCTAAATCTTTGTAACGTGAAAATTTTCCATTCCTTTTGCCTTCCAAACGTTCCGCCAATTTAATAAAATTAATTGCCTAAAAAAATTCTCTACCGTTCAAACTTTTTCGTTTGCCTTCTCTTTACAAAATTGTGAGCTGCTGTTTTATCTTTCCTCATTCACAAATATTTCGAGACTATGAAATCTCACATTTGCTTCCATCACAAAATTGTGTAAACATTTTCCTTTCAGGTAATGGCGGCGTGCCCCCTTTCATTTTTGTTTTCGTTGATCTCCCTTTGCGTGCCCTGCTTTTTCATAATACCTGCCACCAACGCATGCACTCTTCTTTCATTTTTTTGTTTTGCTTTGTGGTTCCCTGTTCCTTTATTCCATGTTGCCGCCATCTCATGCTCCTACCACACCATATCTTTCCACACCTCACGCCCAACAATACCAGTCACAGCCCTACCCATTCACCACCGAGAACCCATGCCACCTGAACAACCGGTCAGACCGAACCCCACGTCCCTCTCCAGGCCGAGACCAGCCACCACCAACCACATGTTAGATCACCACCGACCGAACCCCTGCCACAACCACGAACCCAGACAGACCAACTCCATGCTTTTCCCCACGTCTCCAAACCCATGCTTGTCCCCACGTCACCACAAACCCATGCCAACCACCACCGACTCCATGCCGAGACCAGCCACCATTCACCTCCAGACTGAAACCCCTACCCAGCCACAACCACTGTAACGACCCGTTGTTTTGGACCATTCAAATCGACAATAAATCCACACATGTCTGATTTGAATAATTCAAAATATCATATTGTTAATTTAAATTTGGCAAAACTCAACATATGCAATAAATAAATCAATCACAGAATCACAGACACAGAGTAATACAATAATACGCAGCGGAATAGATAAAATAGTAGTTCATGAAGCTACTATATAAACATCAGAGTTAGAAATAAAATACAACAGAATATCTCAAATGCAGTGAAGTCTCTAGTACAACAGATGACTTCTCTGAACAAATCAACTAGAAGAGCTGAAAGCTGTGGCGATAGTTGGATCTCCAAAGGAAGCTCCAAACTCCAAGGGTGAGTCTCAAATGCTGTATCACTCGGTCTGTCCCGAGCGTAAAGCAAAACACAAAACACTCGAGTCAGGATTAACATTCTTATATCAATAAATCCAACTCAAGCGAAATATCAATTGAAATATAAGTAACTTAAAGGATGTTTGGGATAACCATCCTCTAAGGATCTTCGGAACTATCTACAAGGTGGGAATATACACTATAACACCGTGGTCATTTCAATTTAATTTATACCTCAAAACCCAAATATCATTTCATTTCAAATATATCTATTTTTTTCCAAAATAGTATATATATATATTAAAT
Organism: Allium fistulosum; assembly: GCA_030737815.1. NCBI lineage: Eukaryota > Viridiplantae > Streptophyta > Magnoliopsida > Asparagales > Amaryllidaceae > Allium > Allium fistulosum. The sequence continues at coordinate 296,208,018 of CM060905.1, read as the reverse complement.
GATTTAAAAAGTAAAGTATTTATAATTTCCTCAAGTTTCACAAATCTATTCAAATTGACCCAAATTCTAAATTTCAATTTAATTCAATCTAAATTTTCCATTTTAGTTTAATTCAGTTTCTAAATAACAATTCAAATTATATTGATTTCAAATACAGATCTGAATCACAAAATAAACCATTTAAATTCCAATATATTTCAAAGCTTTAATATTCAACATTTCAAAGTTCAATTTAACAGTTTCATATAGATCTTGATTTAACTTTATTATTACTTAATCTGGGGATATTCACTTAATAAATTCAATATCATTTACTAGCCTTAAATTTCATTTTTACTAAATATTTCCCTAAATTTATTTAAATAAGAAATATTCTTTAAATTATTTAAATTAAACCCAAGTAAAAATCCTATCTTAAATCTAAATTTCTGTAACGACCCTGACTTTTGAACAATTTGACTTGAAAATATTTAATTAATTTTAAATATGTGAACGATGATTTGACTTGAATTTCAAATTATCAGAAGGAATTGGCGATTTAATTTTTGAATTTAATCTATTGAAAGTTGAATAAAATTTGAATCTTCAATATTAAGCCGGTTAAAAATAATTTAAAAGCTTAGAAAATTCATATTGATAATACTGAAGGTAATAGAAGCTTCAGAATTGAATTTGAAAGCGATATGTTCAATTTTGAAATTGTATCGTTTGAAATTGAATTTAAAAATAGCCTTCCGAGGCACAGTCTCGGAATTTGACGAAACCAGTTTCATTGGGTCCGTAATATTGAATTATTACTGGATTTCAATTTCGTATTTATCAGAGTTGTTTTGTGAATATACGACGTATAAACGCGTAGAAAATCTATTCGGATTCAATTTAAATTTCGGTGATAACCAGGATTTTCGCATCGATTTGATATCATCGTTAAACGATTTCTCTGCTAGTTAATTGCTTATAGGAGCTTCGATTCGAATTGGAATTCGTTTAATAAAAATTGTTGTTGGAATTTTTGAATCGGTTAGAATCCTTTTGGAAGAAAACAAGAAAAAATTGTTAAAGGGTTTTGGGCTTTAAATTTTTATCTCAGCCCATTCATTTCGTTTAAAACCCTATACCCGATCCCTTTCTCATTTCATTCACAAACCCTAAACCTAAATCGAAGAAAAGAAAATTCAAGGCGGCTTCGTTCTTCGATTTCGTTCGTCTCCATCTTCCTCTTCACTCGCGGCTGGTCCTACGTGCTTCGATCTAAGGTGAGTAACCCTAGTTACTCACATCTAATTCACTCGTAATTTAATACTTCTGCAATTCGATTTTCATTTTAGTGATTGGTGATTTTCGTTTTCGCTTACTTGAAATTACGATGTTGATATCGTTCCTTTTTGACTTCGGCAATTTACTGTGACTTCGGCCACTTGAAATTTTCGACTTTTTTCTTGGTTGACAATACAGTGCTTTGGCAATCAATTTTGTTTGGAAGTTGATGATTTTCCCAGATTTTATAAAATAGGTATAAATTGGTACTTGAATCGCACGGCATTGATTTTTGAACTCGTGATTTGTGTCTACCACGGCTTTAAGTTCTCTGATCCTTTTATAGCTTAAAGGTTTAAACAAAAAGGTGTTTATGAAAATCAAGATATAAGTTTCAAATAAATACTTTTGTTGACTTGATCACAACTGATAATTAGCTTGTGATGATGACCATTTCGGCTGTGACTTGTTCTTTGATGCTTTCAATTGGCATTTACTTGTTTAACTTGAAACTTCTACATGTTGTTGTAACATTCACTGTGTTGTTCATTTTGAATTAATTTTGTGAAGTTATGTTAGATGGAAATTCATTCGACTTTGTATTTGCCTTAAGAAATTGCCTTCGGTCAGAAAAATCATGGCTTCAGCTTGATGTTTGGACTAACCTAAACTTTGATATTATAGTCTGCATTGCACTACTTTAAAATAATTTGAAAAAGTATAAAATCTGTTGTATCTATATGTTTATGAATAAGTATGTATGCATCTCTGTTCATCAAGTTTTGCAAGTGAGTAAAACTCATCTCTAGTGCTGATTTAAAATGTTAGTTGAATCTAGTGATAAGTGATTATTGATGATCTATTGTTTTGCCAATATTTGCCAGCATCCTCTGTCAATCTATGTTTTGATTTATTGCTTTAAAATGAAGTATAGTGGAACACATCTTGTTGGAGCTAAATACAAATATTTCTTTAGTGAATAGTAGAATATACTACTTGTTTTGTTGCCTTAAAGTTGCACACGTCCCTGTGCCTTTCCATTGAAAGTGGTTCATATAAGCCTTCACGTTGAAGAAATTGTACACATTCAATTTGCACTTCTGTCTTGTTTGTCCCGTGTTGCTTGCTATTTGGAACTGTTGCATTTCCACTGTCGTGTGTCACCTGCTAGTTAATAAACTGCCCATTTCATGCTGTATGGGTTAGTGCAGTTACATTTTATGTCACTTCTACTTTGTTAACTCTAGTTAGACTATACACTGTTGGTTCACGTTCACTGTTGGTTAAGGCTGACCAGCCGAGCTCTGCACTTGCACTGTCCAGTTCATGTTGTTTTTGTACACATCTGTTTCTAGTTCCACTTGAGGGTCTGGACATTTGCTTTATTTCAGTGTTCTTGTTGAAAATTTTGAGCTTGCATCGCATGGATGCAAATTGAATTTGTTTTTCGAACAAACTTGAGTTCAATCCGTGTTTCGGATTTGACCTTGTGCTGATTTCTATTTCTTCACTCGAGTTGGCGAGGCAGTGCACGCGTGCGTGCACTGCAGCCACCCAAAAAAATCGACAGTTTTGAATTGATATTTCTTTGCGTCGTGATGCATTGATCTTCTATGCCGTATTGGCGAGGCCGTACACGCGTGCGTGTACGGCAGCCAATCGAACTTCGATGGTTTTAAAGTGACAATTTCTGTTAAGTGTTATATTGACCGTTATCCGGTTTCTTTGTTTAAAGAGTCGGATAGACGGGAATTATTGTGACTGTCGTCTATTTAAATTATTACTGCCTATTTGCACTAATAAACTGGTTTGAATTAGACTGACCTGTGTATTATTTTCTTTTGAATATAATACTCGGGTCAGACCGAGTATTTTACAGCTTGAAGATTTTCGAGCAGCGAAGTTAGAGAGAGAGTAAAGAATCACTTTAGTTTTCAGAAGAAAATTGTATTTTAAGATATTTCGCTGTATCAGTATTAAAATTGTATAAACTCTGATGTATATAAAAAGATTTATAGTAATGAAATAAATTCTCATTTGTTTTTAATTGATTGTTATTATCTATGTTTCTGTGGCTGATTCTGTTTAAACCTTATAAACTAAATAACAATTCGTCTTTTTGAACGTTTCGAGTTGGTTTAATTACCGACTGGAGGCAGTCAAAAGGGGGAATGTATCAGAGTGGTATCAGAGCTTTGGTCTACACAAAGCTTAGTTTATGATGCTTAATATGAATAGTTACTAGAAACACTTTAAAAAGGAAATGTTTTTCAAATCTAAAGAAGTATAAAATTGTTTTTGAAAATGAAGATCTTTAACTTAAGAAAAGTTAAATTGAATTGAATTAGCATTAATAAATGAATGGATTTGAAATTTAACTAAAGGAAGTTAAATAAATTTAACTTGATTTGATAAATTATTGAGATGGAAAGTTAAACTTAAAAGATAAGTGATTATACGATATGAATTGGGAAGTTTAAATTAATAAGTTGTTTAACTTATAAAATGAGAAAGTCTAAGTAAAACCAATTGTTAAAATGTTTGAACAGTTTTGTTAAGTAAAACAAAATCTGAATTTTGAAATGTGATATGAATTTGACTTTAGTAAAGTTAAATAAAATAGAATTTCAAATAAATTTGAGGCAAACTTAAGTTGTATGGTGAAAATAAATGCCAGTGGAGATAAAATGAAACATGGCTTAAGTAATGTTGAATCAAATTGAATTTGATATCAAAATGAATTGATAAAGTGAAGAATGAATATGAATTTGAGTTATATAAAGGAAATTCAACTTTAATTGTAAAAGTGAATTTGTGAATATGGTGAGTATAAGAATTCAATCTGAATTAGAATATAAACCAATTGAAATTAAGTATGTTGAACCAAATTGAATGTAAGCAAAGTAAATAAATTTGGTTAAGTTGAATGTGCATTGGTTGCTAGTTGATTGTATGGAAATTCATTAAGTATTAATGAAATTGAATTAATGGAATTGGAAGCTATGTAAATTGAATTCAAATTGAAAGATAAGTAAATTTAAAGAGAATCAAATTTGATTTGAATTGAAGCAAACTAACTTGAATGTAAATTAGTGAAAGTGAACTAATTGAATATGAATGAATGTTAGTAAAAATCCAATGTGAATGAATCAAATGCGATTAAATTGGAAATCAAATCGATGAATGATTTACTAAAGAACTAGTGATTAACTTGGAAATAGGAAATTGATAAATTTATATAATAGTTTAAATTGGAAAATTTGAATTATTATAAACGGCTTAAATTGAAGATTTGAAAAGTGTTAATAAAATATTGGAATTGTATAAGTGTTAAAAGTGAAATATTTAATGGATTTCATAAGTGAATGGAAATTAAAGAATTAAAATTGTGAAGTTATAAAATGAATCGAAGTTGCGAAATAAAAGAATTTATAAGTAATTTACTTATAAATTAAAATTCTGATATAAAACTGAGTTATAAAGGAATGGGTTAATAAAGCAATTTTTATAAATTGAAGTCTTTATAAATAGGAATAGAATTTATAAACGTTGTGTATAAATTCGAAACTGACTTATTTTGATAAGAAAATTCTGTATAGTTTGTTAAATGAAGTATATTCACAATTTTGGACCGTGAATATATTATTGAATAAAATGGACATGTTTGGGGAAGTCGATATTTTAAAACGAAGTTAATTGTTTTAAAAAGATGTTTTCAAAGGCATTGAATATCGAAATCATAGATTTCAACATTCATTGTTGAAATAGATGTTTTCGAATATAAGGAAATGGTGGACTATAACACTGTTGTTATAGTAAATGATTTCCGAAAGGAAATGTTTTATGTAGTATTGGGATTTATACATCTATCTAAATTTCGAATCCCTATACTAATGATTTTGAGTTGTCGTAACGATGTTTTACGTAACATTCGTTTTGACTCAAATAAATATGTGAAAGAGAATGATTTCCTTAAAGATGAAATATATACTTAATTTTGATTTAAGTATATCGAATATTTTCAAATGTTGAAAATAAAATAAGATTTGTGAATTACTTATTTTTAAATAAGTATGGAAATGTTTTTCCAAATGTGAAATGTTGTGAATATATTCCGTAAGGAATAAATGATTTGAAATTCATTTTTTTGAAGTCGAAGTTGAAAAGTTAAACGAGAAATTTGAACAATTTGTTCAATTTGAAATTTTTCAAAAAGATTGAATCGTTGAGTTAAAATTGAGTTTAACTTCGACATCAAAGACAATATAAGTTGAGCTTTGAATTTCAGATGATGATTTGGATTGTATGTCTCACATTGTGAATTGATGACATAGCAATTGATCTCTATTAAATATATATCTGTTGGTGGCGGAGAATTTATTCTTTTAGCTTAACACCCTTCTCTGAGACGTACGAGCTCAGAGGTTATATATCGATAGTCATCAATTCTGTGTTGAGAATTGACGATGTAAGCGTGAAATCCAAATTGAATGTGAAAGTCGATAATAGATGGAATTATGAATATGAATTAGGTTTGAGATAACCTTAAATTTCCAAATCGACTTAGAGGAAAATTTTGAAATCCTCTATTTTGTTATGAATATGGATATGTAAGTTTTTAGAACTTATATATATATGAATGCGGTAAATTTGAAACCGTTAGTTTAGAAAGACATTGTTATGGAAATCTTATGTATGTTTACATAGATGTTATATGTACGAAATGTGAAATGAAAGTACTACATATATGATATTATGTTTTCTAAACTGAGGATATGGAAAAGTACCTTCCATTTATTATTGGAGAAGGTATTGGAACTCGTGAAGAGTGTCCATTTGAAATTCGTAGCTACGTAGAATTTTCCATAAGTTGGAATGTCCATTTGGACTAGAATCCCTCGGGATGGGATCATGTTGATTATGATTGATGATTAGCGTAATTTGAGGGGCGAGATGCCCACAGTTACAAGCGATACCACTGGGATAGTGGCGCAACCGCCGGGTAAATTGCAATCTAATGCCAGGCGAAATTTGAGGGGCGTGATGCCTACAGACACGAGCGATTCTACTGGGATAGTAGCGTAACCGCCGTGTGTACTGCAATCTATGGCGACAACCATGGCGAAATTTAAGAGATGAGAAATCTACAGCCACAAGCGACTCTACTGGGATAGTAGCGTAACCGCCGGGTGGAACTGTAATCCATGGGGGAACGTGCTTTCCATATCCATTTTTAAAAGAATTTTTAAAAGTATTTTCACTGGGAATTGAAGCAAGTATGTTTAGTACTTGGAGATTTTTAGACCTGCGCCTGGCCAGCGTATGTCTAATGTCTGTGAGAACGAAGATGGACTTGTTAAATTTCGAGTTAGCAAGTATTTTCAAACTGTAAATAGCAAATCAATGATCTGAAAGTAAAATTTCATAATTCCTACTTAATGAACTAAGGAAGAAGATCTTTGAAATGTTTTGAAAGTCCACAGCTTTGGAAGAGATATATTATATAAATCTCTAACGTGAAGAATTTTAAGTTTGAATTTGAGTGTTGTAAATTAAAAATTTAGTAAAAGACTTTTGGGTTTTGATTTTTGAAAATCAATGAACAAAGGAGATAATGAACAAAGCTAGTGAGATTAAACAAATGAAATGAATCCTATATTCATTTATTTGTAATAAATTTTAAGTTTAGTAAAAATTGACTAGAGTATAAATATCGATGAAATTTTAACGACTTTTCCTTTTCGTGGACGAAAAGTTTTTAAGGAGGGGAGTTTGTAACGACCCTGAATTTTGAACAATTTGACTTGAAAATATTTAATTAATTTTAAATATGTGAACGATGATTTGACTTGAATTTCAAATTATCAGAAGGAATTGGCGATTTAATTTTTGAATTTAATCTATTGAAAGTTGAATAAAATTTGAATCTTCAATATTAAGCCGGTTAAAAATAATTTAAAAGCTTAGAAAATTCATATTGATAATACTGAAGGTAATAGAAGCTTCAGAATTGAATTTGAAAGCGATTTGTTCAATTTTGAAATTGTATCGTTTGAAATTGAATTTAAAAATAGCCTTCCGAGGCACAGTCTCGAAATTTGACGAAACCAGTTTCATTGGGTCCGTAATATTGAATTATTACTGGATTTCAATTTCATATTTATCAGAGTTGTTTTGTGAATATACGACGTATAAACGCGTAGAAAATCTATTCGGATTCAATTTAAATTTCGGTGATAACCAGGATTTTTGCATCGATTTGATATCATCGTTAAATGATTTCTCTGCTAGTTAATTGCTTATAGGAGCTTCGATTCGAATTGGAATTCGTTTAATAAAAATTGTTGTTGGAATTTTTGAATCGGTTAGAATCCTTTTGGAAGAAAACAAGAAAAAATTGTTAAAGGGTTTTGGGCTTTAAAATTTTATCTCGGCCTATTCATTTCGTTTAAAACCCTATACCCGATCCCTTTCTCATTTCATTCACAAACCCTAAACCTAAATCGAAGAAAAGAAAATTCAAGGCGGCTTCGTTCTTCGATTTCGTTCGTCTCCATCTTCCTCTTCACTCGCGGCTGGTCCTACGTGCTTCGATCTAAGGTGAGTAACCCTAGTTACTCACATCTAATTCACTCATAATTTAATACTTCTACAATTCGATTTTCGTTTTAGTGATTGGTGATTTTCGTTTTCGCTTACTTGAAATTACGATGTTGATATCGTTCCTTTTTGACTTCGGCAATTTACTGTGACTTCGGCTGTGACGACCCGGAATTTTTGAGCATTTGAAATAGGAATATTTAATTAATTTTAAATATTCAAAAGATAATTATTAACTTGAATTTCAAATATCATTAATTATTGGATAATTAATTATTAAATTTAATTATCGGGATTGGGTAAAATATTGAATCTTGATTTTAAGCCTGTTAAAAATAGTTCAAAGGTTCAGAAAATTTATATTATTAATACTGAAGATGATAGAACTTTTAAAATGGAATTTTAAAGAGTTTTGTTCAGTTTTAAAAATATATTGTTGAAATTGAATTTAAAAATAGCCGTTCGAGACACAGTCTCGGAATTCGACGAAACCAGTTCCATTGGATCCGTAATATTGTATTATTATCGGATTTTAAATTTTGGAACGTTTGGAGTTGTTATGTAAGCATACGGTATATAAACGTGTTAAAATTTATATAGGAAATCCAATATAATAACTGGTTCAAAAAGCTATCTTCTCCATATGACCGAGTTAGGACTCGAAACCTTTTCCTGTGCGTTCGGAATAGGGGCATAACATTATAAACGCCTGGCGGCATGCCTCGATAGGAGATCGAAATTGTGAGTTGCATAATTGTGACAATTTAAATTTAAATTTAAATATTATATATATATATATATATTTAATATAATACTGCTTTCACAAGGCAAATTACACATCTCTTCTCTTGTTAATTCAACACTTGGCAAATTAAAGACACGCGTTAGGCAAATAAAAGAAACCGAAATGTTTCTCATTCAAAAGAAAATAAATGGCCAAATACTTTCCTTCTCCAGGATCTTTTCCCTCTTCTCAATTTTTATTTCCAACCGAGCCTTCATTTTCAAATCAAAAATAGACGAGGAAGATCTCGAATCCAAATTACAGTATCGCGAGACTCCTCATCTTCATCAATCGCGATATTTTCTACTGCTGATTTGAGGACCTGGTAGGCGTGAAATTAGGCGACGAGTGAAATCGAGTCAGATGCGAACTCGACAGGTGGAGGCGCCGCGTAGGGTTGAGTCTTGATGGTGTCGAGGTTGTGAGCTACTCGCGATGGATGAAGTCGCTTCGGCCGCGACTTGGTGAAGGAGGAGGCAGATTCGGCGGTTGGGCAGGGTCGATCGTTTCGTAGGGCGGAGTGGAACTCGATGCCGAGGCGTTGCTAGGTGAATTCCGATGAAGGCAAGGGAAATTCACAACTCGTGATTTAGGAATTCGAGTTCGTTCTGGTTCGAGAGGACATGGGCTAGGGTTTCTGTGGACTGGGAGGTATGCTCTTTTCATTTTCAATTTAAAAACTAAATTTATAATCATATGTGTAAAAAAATAAAATAAATATATATACACATTTTTAAATCCACTAGTTTAAATTTTAAAATAATGTATTATTGGAGATAAATTGTTTAACTAACTTATGTAATTATTTTAGAAATTGTTAAAGGGAAATTAGTATAAAAACAAAACTATTAGATGATTAAATTATCAAAACGGAAATTTATTGTTCAACTTATTTTGAATATTAATAAATCGTATAAATGTTTATACAGTTGAAATCGTAAAGGAAACAAGACGAGATGGAAATGGATTGCAAAATAGAAGAGGCAAAAGGTGAGTTAATCTCACTCAGTTAGATTTAAATTTAAATGGTTAAATTTAAATAATTGATTGGATGATTGCATTGATTGATGTGCTATACTATATATAGTAGTATATACCAATATATATATATATTGGCATATGTATATATTGGAGTTGTTGATATTCCCGCATTTATATAGCGGATGAGACCATATGCGCCGCATAATAGCGGATGATATTTTATAAAACCCATATACCGCGATATTCCACTTTGAAGTGGAATTGGTATTTTATATGGTGCTAACGTCTGTGGATGCAGGGAACAGGTTGGAGGGATCCAACTGGATTCCTCAAAATTATTAGATTATTTAATATTCTGTGTTTTGAATATTTGATATCATGTGATGATTTTATATTGGATGATGTGGTTGATTTGGATTGTCCAGTATAATAAATTATAAAATCTATAGAATTGAATTTTTGAAAAGAAATAAAGGAATAAAAGTTTAAGTAAAATAATTCGAGGAATTGGGATAAAATTTATAACGAATTGAAATAAAAATAAGGTGATTTTGGAGTTTTAACAAATATGAAAAAGGGGATTTTGAATTCACAAGGGATAATAAATTTTATACTTAAGTGATATTATTTGAAGAATAAAAAGAGGTTATTTTTGAAATTTAGGATTAAAGCTAATTAAAGAATAAATAAGGAGTTTTGGAAATCTGTAATCGATATTGGTAAAAAGGGGTTTAACTCGTAATAAGGAATAAAAATCTAAAGGTTAATGTATTTTGGAATAAATGAAGTAGCAAAGAAAATTTATTTCAAAGTAAGTAGAGTAAATTGGGGAATCAATTGGAAATTGATTTAGTTGTTTAAAATTGGAATTTTAGAAGAGAAATGAGATTTTGGAATTTATAAACTGGGTTTATAAAGTAAAATAAAATATCAGTGGATATTAGAAAATATAAATTCAAGGTGGGAATTTATAAAGGGATATGAATTGGTTTAAAATAAATGTTGATTTATTTTTAAAGGATGGAAATGAGAAGTGTATTTCTCTGGATAGCCAAGTACGTTTTCAAGGTAGTTTTAAATATAAGTTAAAAGTTTTAATATGTTTTAAAAAGCATGTTTTAGAAAATTGATTATTTTTAAATGTTAACTTTTTAAAGTAAGTATTTTCAAAAATATATTATTGTAGTAATTATATAAAAGTGATTGGCTATTATGTTTTAAAAGGAGAAATTTAGTTTATATTTATAAAGTGGTTTATTTTAAAGTATATATTTTTAATAAAGTATTAAAGTAGATTAAATTTCAATGTTATAAGATATATTTAAAATAAAGTGTTTTTAAATTATTTTAAATTTAAAAGTATTTTGTACTTGGTGATTCAGTGGAAATAATTATTTGGGAAACGTTTTCCGTAAGCGGAAACTGTTTTGAAATTGTTTTCAAAGGAGTTTGAAAATTTGGAATTATATCTTGGAAAGATATTTGGGTAAATAAATAATGTGGGAAATTATTTATTGTGTGATGGTTGCTATGGATGTGAATTGATAGTTAAATAACCGACTATCAATATTGGCCAATGCGCTGATCGTTTCGAAGAGACCGGGATCGAGTTTCCGTATACCGGGATTCTAGGTCTGGAGACTCGAATACCACTTCGATCCGGTTTGTACGTTTCGTGTAACGTGTTCGGAGTCGAAGATTGGAGCTGTGAAGTGCAAGGGCTAGTCGCTACTAATCCTGAGGATATTTCCAAAATGGATGTAGTAGGAATAGTGCCTTCGGTTCCGTTCAAACCCAGGACGGACTTGTATGGACGAATGCTTGCGAAACATCGTCAGCGGACGATGGGCATTCTAAGGGATATGTTCTGAAAAAGGTATCGTTTAGCCTCGAACCTCATCAACCGGGAATGACTGAAAATCAAGGGTTATGCAGCAAGGCTTCGTGGGTAGCTCCCACTGGAGGGTAAGGTCATCCCTGTCTAGATGTCCCTTTTTATTTCGGCTTAGTGGTGCGGTTGCTGATCCCAACCGTGGGGTGATTTTATTCGGGATCATCCAGTAAGGGATGGTTCCGGCCTTGTGTTGCAGAGGAGCGGGCGTACTCCTCGGTACTGTGATCTAGGCCACGTACTGTGACAGGTGGTACCCCAGTGCCTAGTCATTCGTTGGAAATCCATTCTTCCTACGTGCCTTGTACGGTTATGATTGTGCCCAACTATTGTTGAAATGTGAGATGCAAGCATTTCAGCTAGATTATATTTTACTTTCTGTAGACACTATTATAATATCAGAGGATTTTGATATAAAGTGTTTTAGCTATCGTAAGGTAAAAACCCGACATGTTTATTTGTGATGTGGTCTTACGAGATGCTTTTGTTTTCAAAGGATTTTGAAACTTTAATAATCAATTTGAGTGTGATTTTCTCACGCTGGTTTTCCAGACTGACTCGGGTATTGTTTTATATGATGCTCGGGTCAGACCGAGTATTATAGGTTACAGGATATGATGATGTGGAGCTCAGGAGACGAGCTGGATGATGATACGTACTCTCGTACTTGCTATTATTTTTCCACTGTGTATTCAGTTGTATGATATTGATGTGGTGTACTCTGATGATGTATTTGGATGTATATATATATACAGATACAGTTTGATTTGTGTAAAGATCTGTTGATATATATTATATTTTATTCCGCTGCGTATGTGAGATTCTGTTGTTGTTTTCTATTTTTCTTCTTCTTCTACCTCTTCTTTTTACCCAAATGGTCCGGTTTTTCGTGTTAGAAAAACTCGGGTTGTTACATCGGCCACTTGAAATTTTCGACTTTTTGCTTGGTTGACAATACAGTGCTTTGGCAATCAATTTTGTTTGGAAGTTGATGATTTTCCCAGATTTTATAAAATAGGTATAAATTGGTACTTGAATCGCACGGCATTGATTTTTGAACTCGTGATTTGTGTCTACCACGGCTTTAAGTTCTCTGATCCTTTTATAGCTTAAAGGTTTAAACAAAAAGGTGTTTATGAAAATCAAGATATAAGTTTCAAATAAATACTTTTGTTGACTTGATCACAAATGATAATTAGCTTGTGATGATGACCATTTCGGCTGTGACTTGTTCTTTGATGCTTTCAATTGGCATTTACTTGTTTAACTTGAAACTTCTACATGTTGTTGTAACATTCACTGTGTTGTTCATTTTGAATTAATTTTGTGAAGTTATGTTAGATGGAAATTCATTCGACTTTGTATTTGCCTTAAGAAATTGCCTTCGGTCAGAAAAATCATGGCTTCAGCTTGATGTTTGGACTAACCTGAACTTTGATATTATAGTCTGCATTGCACTACTTTAAAATAATTTGAAAAAGAATAAAATCTGTTGTATCTATATGTTTGTGAATAAGTATGTATGCATCTCTGTTCATCAAGTTTTGCAAGTGAGTAAAACTCATCTCTAGTGCTGATTTAAAATGTTAGTTGAATCTAGTGATAAGTGATTATTGATGATCTATTGTTTTGCCAATATTTGCCAGCATCCTCTGTCAATCTATGTTTTGATTTATTGCTTTAAAATGAAGTACAGTGGAACACATCTTGTTGGAGCTAAATACAAATATTTCTTTAGTGAATAGTAGAATATACTACTGGTTTTGTTGCCTTAAAGTTGCACACGTCCCTGTGCCTTTCCATTGAAAGTGGTTCATATAAGCCTTCACGTTGAAGAAATTGTACACATTCAATTTGCACTTCTGTCTTGTTTGTCCCGTGTTGCTTGCTATTTGGAACTGTTGCATTTCCACTGTCGTGTGTCACCTGCTAGTTAATAAACTGCCCATTTCATGCTGTATGGGTTAGTGCAGTTACATTTTACGTCACTTCTACTTTGTTAACTCTAGTTAGACTATACACTGTTGGTTCACGTTCACTGTTGGTTAAGGCTGACCAGCCGAGCTCTGCACTTGCACTGTCCAGTTCATGTTGTTTTTGTACACATCTGTTTCTAGTTCCACTTGAGGGTCTGGACATTTGCTTTATTTCAGTGTTCTTGTTGAAAATTTTGAGCTTGCATCGCATGGATGCAAATTGAATTTGTTTTTCGAACAAACTTGAGTTCAATCCGTGTTTCGGATTTGACCTTGTGCTGATTTCTATTTCTTCACTCGAGTTGGCGAGGCAGTGCACGCGTGCGTGCACTGCAGCCACCCAAAAAAATCGACAGTTTTGAATTGATATTTCTTTGCGTCGTGATGCATTGATCTTCTATGCCGTATTGGCGAGGCCGTACACGCGTGCGTGTACGGCAGCCAATCGAACTTCGATGGTTTTAAAGTGACAATTTCTGTTAAGTGTTATATTGACCGTTATCCGGTTTCTTTGTTTAAAGAGTCGGATAGACGGGAATTATTGTGACTGTCGTCTATTTAAATTATTACTGCCTATTTGCACTAATAAACTGGTTTGAATTAGACTGACCTGTGTATTATTTTCTTTTGAATATAATACTCGGGTCAGACCGAGTATTTTACAGCTTGAAGATTTTCGAGCAGCGAAGTTAGAGAGAGAGTAAAGAATCACTTTAGTTTTCAGAAGAAAATTGTATTTTAAGATATTCCGCTGTATCAGTATTAAAATTGTATAAACTCTGATGTATATAAAAAGATTTATAGTAATGAAATAAATTCTCATTTGTTTTTAATTGATTGTTATTATCTGTGTTTCTGTGGCTGATTCTGTTTAAACCTTATAAACTAAATAACAATTCGTCTTTTTGAACGTTTCGAGTTGGTTTAATTACCGACTGGAGGCGGTCAAAAGGGGGAATGTTACAATTTCCATAAGTTTCAAATTTGTTTAATTAAATAGAATTCTTTAATGAATACAATTTCACTAAATTCAAATTATTACCAAAATCTATTTTGAAATATAAATTTTATACTTAAACATATTATATGAATTAAATCCATCTTAATTAAATTAAATATTATAATTAAATATATATATATATATACATCATTACCATTCATATATAATAATTTAAGAATCAACATTTATTTAACCCATATATTTCTTCCCAAATCCATAGAATTTATTTTCAAAATATTTATATATATGGACCAACGGTGTCTGTATATATATCTATCATATGGTTAAGTGATACGGATATTTATCATTTCAATCCGTAATTTAAATATATACGGGTAGATATCATTTCAACCCGTAATCCCAATTTCAATTCAAATGAAAATCGCTTGGGTTTATCATTTCAACCCATAACGATTTTCTCCTATTCTAAAGTCCGTTCGGGTATGTATCATTTCAACCCATAGTGAATTCTATACTAACAGGGAATTTGCAGAGTGATATCAAATAATATAAAATACAACAACAGACATATATCATCAATAACAATATAATATACACAACAGGATATGGTGTCATATCCTACAGGTGAACAGTTACAGATAATAGCATATATAACAATTTAAATAACTACAGCAGCATATTTCAATTATCATTTCAATTGAAATCAAATTTAATGAATAAAAGAATGTAAATCGTGAGTGATTGCTCACCTTTCGAGGTTAGAGAGATAGACAATGAAGTTGAGTTATGAAATGCAAGCACGACTTCCAAAGCAAAGTTAGATGGTACAATTTCGACGGAAAAGCTGATAGATAGAAATTGATGAGAACGGATCAAATTAGCTTTATAAAATTGAAACGAAGATTATATGATTAATTTATTACTTCCTTTCAAAATGAACGTTAAATCAAAACACGCATTTTAAAAATGAAATATATATATATGCACACCCATGAAAACCATATAACTTTAAAACGCTTCCATTTCATATAAATGTTAAATAACAAATATATAATTATTCAAAATGTCACATATATAGTATATTCATTTTATGGTTGTCGTTTCCATGTAATAAATATTCATTTTAAACCAATATTAAAATAATATATATGTATAGTTAAAAAAATCAATGTTCTAACATAAAACACATATATTAAAGATCAACACACATATATATAATATCTTTTGAAATGAATACTTATGTATATATATATAATTATTATAGTTTATTACTTTCCTTTTCAAAATATCCAGCAGGAAATCAAACAACTTATGCACATATATGTGCAGATAAACAATATTCTTTATAATACATTGTTAACTTACTCCTTTTTTTCTCTTTTTTTATTATTAAACCTTTATATATAATAAAATATATGTATAAAATAAAATATTTGTATATATAAAAATCAAAACGTTTCAAACATATATTCAAAAACTGGATCATATAAATAACAATGTATTTAGTTAACGCATAGTATAAAATTCATTTATATAACACTCTTATATATATATATATAAATCTTGTATAAGTAAACCTTTATAGCTTCATAACTTATTTACTTTCACATATAACAAGATCTGTACAAAAGAATGCAAATTTTTCTCAAATCCTTTTGAACGTTTATAAAAAAAAATTAAACAATAAATATACCTTCTTATTTAGGAAAGGAAGTAAGCATGCACTTGTAGGAGAAACGTGAGTGGAGGTTGAGGGTTGTAGGCGGTGGAAAGGGAAGAGGGGCGGAGATAGCTTCAGGCGATGGGTATATACGTCGCGCAATTTTTTTTTTTATCTGGCGTAGGCCATGGAAAAAATTGGGAGGAGGAAAAGTAAGCAATGGTGGGGAGTGGATCTCGAAAATGAAGAAGGAGCAGGCAACAATGAAATATATGAAGAGAGAGGTAGTGGAAAGCTACAGAGAAAAATATAATATAAAAGGTAATAATAAATGAAAATCAACGTTCATGCGTTGATTCAGCAGAGAAGTTAAAGCAAATAAGAAGAGAATGGATTGATTTAAAGGAAAGGCAATGAATGGTTTAGAAATAAATAAAATGTAAAACGTATACGTTTTAATTTCAAAAAGGAAAGAAATAAATACGGGGATGGCAACAGTCAAAATGCACGTTTAGGCTAATAATAGAATATAAAAGTAAGAAACTCAAAAGGATAGGCACAGAGATGTGAAATCAGGGAGACAAGGGAAGCAAGTGATCTTTCAAATTTATAACGTTGGCAATAAATATAGAATAAATGAAAATTAATAGATGGATGCAAGTATGAGGTGGAAAGTGAAAGCAAAGTGAAGTTGCAAAAGTGGAAATTTGATTTATAAACGCAATTGAAATATGAGCCTTTGCCCAATCAATGTAAAAAAAACGTACACAAATAAATGAATATGGGACAAATGAAGATGAAGGGGGAAAGAAATAAACTATTTATGGGCGTTGAATTTATAAAAGGGACCATGATGTGTACAATAATTGAAATGAAAACGTATACAAATAAATGAAAACCAGTGAAGTTAAAAAGGCAATAATAGTGTAAATGTGAATCGTTGCCACATAAACAAATAAAACGTATACAAATCTTTTACCGGTTATGTGATGACAACGGTCACCCTTAATTGAGCTGAATAATAAAAGCCAATGCTTTGAACGTATGCCATAAATTAAGTAACAGACACTGATTTCTAAATTTATTAGTAGCTAGGAATAGCAATGTTTGAACATGAATTGGAAAGCAATTAATACTGTGGTCCAGCCTGTACGTTTCAAATTTTGAAAACGAAGAAAATAGAAATGGAACAGGTTGCAAAAGGAAAGCCACACATATAAATGGAATAAAACGTTAACAATGAAACGTGCCACATTCAATGGAAAGAAACTGAAATGATAACGTCAAGCACGGGAATTAAGGACAATAAAGTAGACAGTATGAGAAACGTAAAAGTGAACAAACGAATGAATGCAAGCTACAGATATATATATATATATAAATGATGTAAAATATTATGTTTCTACCAGAGAGAAGAGAAAATGTTTGAAATGGAATAAATAGGGAAGGAACAAACCCGAAATGAAATAGCAACGGATAGAAAATTAAAGAGCTACAGCATGAATACGGGGAGTAATAAAGGTATGGTATTGATTGGATTGTAACTGATGTAAAACTTGAATGGACAGGGAAGAAATAAAATTTATGGTAACAGTCGATTCCCTTGATTTCATGCAAATTTATTTTCAACAATTCTTAACTGATTTGAATTTAATAGAATTACATAATAAATAAACTTTCATATAATTAATTGAAAATTTACCATTTGCTATATTTAATTATATGTAATCCAAATAATTTTTTTTCAAAATTTTATTATTAATAATTTCTCAAAAATCCAATTCAATACGTTATAAACCAATTAAAAATTGCTAAACTTTTATGGGTCGTTACACTCTCCCCCACTCAAAACTTTTCGTCCCCGAAAAGGAACAAAGTAGGAGAATTAAAGCAACCAGAAAGAAAATAGATTGAAAGACAAGATAAACAATAAATTTAAAACTATACAAATTTTACTTGAAATATTCATTTAAAAACATCATTTGAAATTTAATTTTCTTTAATACTTTTCAAAACTCCTTTGAAAACGATTGTTTACATTATTACTTATATTTACAAAGAAGCTATTGAAAATTTTAAACCCAAAATTTATTAAAAAAAAACTTTTTTATTTATCTCAAGATACTTCCAATCATTATAATAAATTAATAATCATTCACTTTAAATATGTTATAATTAATTAATAACTTCTGAAACACTAAAATTTTCTATTATACCATGTAGTATATAAATAAACAATATTTTAAAGGATATATTCAAAAGAAGGAAAGAAGGAAAGAAGATAGATTCGGAAAAGAGAATATAGGTGAATAAATAAAGCAGGGCAGATAAGGTAGATTCAAAAGAATAGTATCGGGCACGAATAATTAATTTAGAACCATAAGAATTTCAATTTCAAATATTAATACAGAATTCCTTTGTTGAAAATACTTTTATAATAAAATACTTTTATAACTCGATGTTTCAACAAGTTTATCCTTGTTCCTGTAGACTCTGGTAGTGCGTTGATCAGGCGCAAAACTAGAATTCTCCAGGTACTTAGTAGACTTGTTTTAACACCTAGTGAAAATACTGGAAAAACTTTTTTTAAAAACAGATATGGAAAGTACAATCCAAACAAAAACAAACAAAACCTTTGTCTAACCATGGTTCGCAGATACACAATGGTTACGCCTGGTTCCCCCAGGAAACAATCCATATCCGTAAGCTTTCTCAGCCCTGTGAGTTACGCCATGATGACTAGTAGAATGCAGGATACACAATGGTTACGCCTGGATCCCCCAGGAAACAATCCGTACCCCCAGGCAAGACTCAGCCAAGCATTTGCGCTACTATTCGCGACCTACACAGATTGCAGGATACACAATGGTTACGCCTGGATCCCCCAGGAAACAATCCGTACCCCTAGGCAAGACTCAGCCAGGCAGTTGCGCTATGCAGTCACGAGAGAACGATAAGACCATGGGTAACGCCATGGAATTCAAAGGACACTCGAGTATCATATTCGGAAAACCAAAAATCAGAGAGAATAATATCGATAGAATGAATCCAAGATGTGGCCACAAATCGGATATCAAGCAGAAGGCACTTTCCATATCTTTACTTCGAAAATATGTATCATATAGTACCTTTTCAAATCACTTTCAAATATCGTACTTATATAAAATCC
The DNA here is from genome assembly GCA_030737815.1 of Allium fistulosum. Lineage (NCBI taxonomy): Eukaryota > Viridiplantae > Streptophyta > Magnoliopsida > Asparagales > Amaryllidaceae > Allium > Allium fistulosum. Next base: position 296,188,739 of record CM060905.1, on the reverse strand, counting down.
ATTATATATAAGATTTAATTTTCAAATCAAATACTTTCCAAAATCAATAGTATATCAAATCATACTTATATAGACTTCAATTATATAAGATTTCACTTTCAAATTGAGTACCTTTTCAAATCTATAGTTTTCGAATCAATTTCATACTCATACAAATCAATTTTATATAAGTTCGACAACTCCCAAATCAAGTGTTTAGTAACATAAGGTTCTCAAATTTAAATTTGTTTCAATATCAGTTCAATTTCAAAATCATATACAATTTCACCAAATTATTTCTTCTCAAATTAAATATCTTTAGTTTCAAAGTTTCCAAAATAATAGATTTAGAAAATAAATCCAAATTTCCAAATCAATATAATTTAAGTCAACCAATTCATTTCCAAAATCAAATGTTTTCAAAATCATCTTATACTTACGTAAGGTCCATCTTGTATAAGGATCAAATTTTTCAAAATAAATTTCGTTGTATGAAGAGCCATATGGGATTGAATATCTTTGCTTTTATGGGTTATATATCTTTGTAATTTAAATTGGAAATTTTCTTTTAGTAAGCAAAGATATTCTAACCCGACAGCTTTCAATTTCAGCGTCAAAATATATCACTGATATTAGAATATAAGATGTACATACGTCATCATTTCGCAAAATCACATATGATCGCTCGCTCGATTACACAAGTTCGCTTTCGAACTAGTATTGTCCATTCGACTTCCCTAATGCGGATTTCGATGTGGTTTCTCGACTAGAAGCCATCAGTCTCCTTGCATAGCCATATACTATGATAGAGAATTCTAGAATCAAGCCCAAAATCCATATCAAATATTCGCCATCAAGAATCGAATGAAAAATCCTAACACGAAATGGTGTAATTCACCTCGAACTTGTGTACTCAAACCTGGATCAAATTACTTATGCGAATAAAACAGCATACGTACAACTTATATATTTATTCCAACTTGTTAAATATATAGTTTCATAAAGATGTTACTAAGTTAAAACATTTAACTAAACTTTATTCAAAATATTTTGAAGACCAAATTCTTTTCAAAACATTTCAAATCTAAATTTCATATTAGAAAAATTTAAAATTGCCTTATTCATTTACTTAACAAAACAGTTTTAACTTATTTAAATCATATTACTTCATACTTAAACATTCAAAACAAATTTATATACTTTATCAAATAATTCATACTTTCAAAAAATTTAGCTTTGAAAAGTTAACCTTGATTTGGAAGTACTCGAACCTTCGAAATAGTTGAAGAAATCATTTTCAAATTCAAGAGTTGGAAATCAACCAATCAGTAAATCAATTTCAAAAGATAGGTTTCAAATCCGAACCTAAAGGACTGAACACCGGCTTACTTCAAATCATTTCAAATATATATACATATATCTTTCGAATATCAAATATTACTTCGGAATTTGAAAATCAAAACTGGTTTCACAAAATCACTCGCGTAGCAATGCTACTAAAGTGGCCTCTCCCCCACTATGAAACTCGAAAATCAACGTCGATGATGCGTGCACTCATCACCGAAATTATTTTCCAGCGACATAAGTGAGTTCTGGACTTCTATTTTTCTCAAACTTCTTTTGAAATTTCTTCGAAACTCATTAAAATCATTGAAACATTTCTTATTCGGAAAATATTTTTAAATCATACTATTATTATATATTTCAAAATCTTAAAACCAATTTCAAAATACCGGAGTTCAATTCTCGAATTTCAAATTTAAAATCCTTCAGTCATAAATCATTTTTAGATAAATCAAATTTCTTATATAGTTTTTTTCAAAATTACAAATCCTTTCGAAACCTCAAATTCTTATTTTAAAGGGTTTATAATCTTTATCAAAAACATTTCACTTTTATATATAGAATATAATCATACTTATCAAAATAATAATTTTGGTTTAGAAAACAATTTCTAAAATATAAACAAACCCGATTTTCAAAGGACGATTCACGAACGGGTTTCAAAACAAAGATAGAGGTTCAAATTAGAGGGACTCTTGTCAAATAGAATTTTGATTCAAAGATAAGCTCGAACGAAGATGAGATAATTAAATTTCAAAATAGAAGATAGATATACTTATACAAGTCGCGGGCGACCTTAACCGGGTCAACCATAACTTCAGGAATATGATCGATGCAGAATTCCAAGGCAAATCGTCATTCGATCGCCAGAGATAGAATTCGGCATAACAAGAGATAGCAACATCAAAACCGAGGGATATATAAATCTCCGGTGAATCAATGCCTATTGTAAAGGAGTTCCACCCCTTTACAATTATTCAAAGATTGGCGGGATCGCCTATTCTTATAGAGATCATTCGAAGTGGAGTTATGGGATACTCCAGAATCAAAAGAATACAAATAGGGAGAGACAAGAATGAATTTTGGAACCGCAAGAAACGTTCCAAAGTTCAAAGGAAATCGAGCCAAACGAAAGAGATTCAAACTCGAACGAAAGTGATTCTGTAAATAAATTTTCTATATATGCTAAGTTTTGCCTAGAGCCAAAGCTCTGATACCAACTGTAACGACCCGTTGTTTTGGACCATTCAAATCGACAATAAATCCACACATGTCTGATTTGAATAATTCAAAATATCAGATTGTTAATTTAAATTTGGCAAAACTCAACATATGCAATAAATAAATCAATCACAGAATCACAGACACAGAGTAATACAATAATACGCAGCGGAATAGATAAAATAGTAGTTCATGAAGCTACTATATAAACATCAGAGTTAGAAATAAAATACAACAGAATATCTCAAATGCAGTGAAGTCTCTAGTACAACAGATGACTTCTCTGAACAAATCAACTAGAAGAGCTAAAACCTGTGGCGATAGTTGGATCTCCAAAGGAAGCTCCAAACTCCAAGGGTGAGTCTCAAATGCTGTATCACTCGGTCTGACTCGAGCGTAAAGCAAAACACAAAACACTCAAGTCAGGATTAACATTCTTATATCAATAAATCCAACTCAAGCGAAATATCAATTGAAATATAAGTAACTTAAAGGATGTTTGGGATAACCATCCTCTAAGGATCTTCGGAACAATCTACAAGGTGGGAATATACACTATAACACCGTGGTCATTTCAATTTAATTTATACCTCAAAACCCAAATATCATTTCATTTCAAATATATCTATTTTTTTCCAAAATAGTATATATATATTAAATGATTTAAAAAGTAAAGTATTTATAATTTCCTCAAGTTTCACAAATCTATTCAAATTGACCCAAATTCTAAATTTCAATTTAATTCAATCTAAATTTTCCATTTTAGTTTAATTCAGTTTCTAAATAACAATTCAAATTATATTGATTTCAAATACAGATCTGAATCACAAAATAAACCATTTAAATTCCAATATATTTCAAAGCTTTAATATTCAACATTTCAAAGTTCAATTTAACAGTTTCATATAGATCTTGATTTAACTTTATTATTACTTAATCTGGGGATATTCACTTAATAAATTCAATATCATTTACTAGCCTTAAATTTCATTTTTACTAAATATTTCCCTAAATTTATTTAAATAAGAAATATTCTTTAAATTATTTAAATTAAACCCAAGTAAAAATCCTATCTTAAATCTAAATTTCCATAAGTTTCAAATTTGTTTAATTAAATAAAATCTTTAATGAATACAATTTCACTAAATTCAAATTATTACCAAAATCTATTTTGAAATATAAATTTTATACTTAAACATATTATATGAATTAAATCCATCTTAATTAAATTAAATATTATAATTAAATATATATATATATCATTACCATTCATATATAATAATTTAAGAATCAACATTTATTTAACCCATATATTTCTTCCCAAATCCATAGAATTTATTTTCAAAATATTTATATATATGGACCAACGGTGTCTGTATATATATCTATCATATGGTTAAGTGATACGGATATTTATCATTTCAATCCGTAATTTAAATATATACGGGTAGATATCATTTCAACCCGTAATCCCAATTTCAATTCAAATGAAAATCGCTTGGGTTTATCATTTCAACCCATAACGATTTTCTCCTATTCTAAAGTCCGTTCGGGTATGTATCATTTCAACCCATAGTGAATTCTATACTAACAGGGAATTTGCAGAGTGATATCAAATAATATAAAATACAACAACAGACATATATCATCAATAACAATATAATATACACAACAGGATATGGTGTCATATCCTACAGGTGAACAGTTACAGATAATAGCATATATAACAATTTAAATAACTACAGCAACATATTTCAATTATCATTTCAATTGAAATCAAATTTAATGAATAAAAGAATGTAAATCGTGAGTGATTGCTCACCTTTCGAGGTTAGAGAGATAGACAATGAAGTTGAGTTATGAAATGCAAGCACGACTTCCAAAGCAAAGTTAGATGGTACAATTTCGACGGAAAAGCTGATGGATAGAAATTGATGAGAACGGATCAAATTAGCTTTATAAAATTGAAACGAAGATTATATGATTAATTTATTACTTCCTTTCAAAATGAACGTTAAATCAAAACACGCATTTTAAAAATGAAATATATATATATATGCACACCCATGAAAACCATATAACTTTAAAACGCTTCCATTTCATATAAATGTTAAATAACAAATATATAATTATTCAAAATGTCACATATATAGTATATTCATTTTATGGTTGTCGTTTCCATGTAATAAATATTCATTTTAAACCAATATTAAAATAATATATATGTATAGTTAAAAAAATCAATGTTCTAACATAAAACACATATATTAAAGATCAACACACATATATATAATATCTTTTGAAATGAATACTTATGTATATATATAATTATTATAGTTTATTACTTTCCTTTTCAAAATATCCAGCAGGAAATCAAACAACTTATGCACATATATGTGCAGATAAACAATATTCTTTATAATACATTGTTAACTTACTCCTTTTTTTCTCTTTTTTTATTATTAAACCTTTATATATAACAAAATATATGTATAAAATAAAATATTTGTATATATAAAAATCAAAACGTTTCAAACATATATTCAAAAACTGGATCATATAAATAACAATGTATTTAGTTAACGCATAGTATAAAATTCATTTATATAACACTCTTATATATATATAAATCTTGTATAAGTAAACCTTTATAGCTTCATAACTTATTTACTTTCACATATAACAAGATCTGTACAAAAGAATGCAAATTTTTCTCAAATCCTTTTGAACGTTTATAAAAAAAATTTAAACAATAAATATACCTTCTTATTTAGGAAAGGAAGTAAGTATGTACTTGTAGGAGAAACGTGAGTGGAGGTTAAGGGTTGTAGGCGGTGGAAAGGGAAGAGGGGCGGAGATAGCTTCAGGCGATGGGTATATACGTCACGCAATTTTTTTTTTATCTGGCGTAGGCCATGGAAAAATTTGGGAGGAGGAAATGTAAGCAATGGTGGGGAGTGGATCTCGAAAAATGAAGAAGGAGCAGGCAACAATGAAATATATGAAGAGAGAGGTAGTGGAAAGCTACAGAGAAAAATATAATATAAAAGGTAATAATAAATGAAAATCAACGTTCATGCGTTGATTCAGCAGAGAAGTTAAAGCAAATAAGAAGAGAATGGATTGATTTAAAGGAAAGGCAATGAATGGTTTAGAAATAAATAAAATGTAAAACGTATACGTTTTAATTTCAAAAAGGAAAGAAATAAATACGGGGATGGCAACAGTCAAAATGCACGTTTAGGCTAATAATAGAATATAAAAGTAAGAAACTCAAAAGGATAGGCACAGAGATGTGAAATCAGGGAGACAAGGGAAGCAAGTGATCTTTCAAATTTATAACGTTGGCAATAAATATAGAATAAATGAAAATTAATAGATGGATGCAAGTATGAGGTGGAAAGTGAAAGCAAAGTGAAGTTGCAAAAGTGGAAATTTGATTTATAAACGCAATTGAAATATGAGCCTTTGCCCAATCAATGTAAAAAAACGTACACAAATAAATGAATATGGGACAAATGAAGATGAAGGGGGAAAGAAATAAACTATTTATGGGCGTTGAATTTATAAAAGGGACCATGATGTGTACAATAATTGAAATGAAAACGTACACAAATAAATGAAAACCAGTGAAGTTAAAAAGGCAATAATAGTGTAAATGTGAATCGTTGCCACATAAACAAATAAAACGTATATAAATCTTTTACCGGTTATGTGATGACAACGGTCACCCTTAATTGAGCTGAATAATAAAAGCCAATGCTTTGAACGTATGCCATAAATTAAGTAACAGACACTGATTTCTAAATTTATTAGTAGCTAGGAAGAGCAACGTTTGAACATGAATTGGAAAGCAATTAATACTGTGGTCCAGCCTGTACGTTTCAAATTTTGAAAACGAAGAAAATAGAAATGGAACAGGTTGCAAAAGGAAAGCCACACATATAAATGGAATAAAACGTTAACAATGAAACGTGCCACATTCAATGGAAAGAAACTGAAATGATAACGTCAAGCACGGGAATTAAGGACAATAAAGTAGAAAGTATGAGAAACGTAAAAGTGAACAAACGAATGAATGCAAGCTACAGATATATATATATATATATAAATGATGTAAAATATTATGTTTCTACCAGAGAGAAGAGAAAATGTTTGAAATGGAATAAATAGGGAAGGAACAAACCCGAAATGAAATAGCAACGGATAGAAAATTAAAGAGCTACAGCTTGAATACGGGGAGTAATAAAGGTATGGTATTGATTGGATTGTAACTGATGTAAAACTTGAATGGACAGGGAAGAAATAAAACTTATGGTAACAGTCGATTCCCTTGATTTCATGCAAATTTATTTTCAACAATTCTTAACTGATTTGAATTTAATAGAATTACATAATAAATAAACTTTCATATAATTAATTGAAAATTTACCATTTGCTATATTTAATTATATGTAATCCAAATAATTTTTTTTTTCAAAATTTTATTATTAATAATTTCTCAAAAATCCAATTCAATACGTTATAAACCAATTAAAAATTGCTAAACTTTTATGGGTCGTTACAACCACCCACGTTCCCTCCTCCAGACCGAGCCCAGGCAACCACTCTTCCCATGCTGTTTGTGTCACCTTCATATTTTATTTTTGTAGTATATTGTCGTTTGCCACTTTTGTTTTGAAGTCATTGTTTACATTTTTCCACTGGCCTTTGTTTTGGGAAAAAAAATGAACAAACTTTATTTCGTCACCTCTGTATTTTTGTATTTTGGTTTATTTCCCCGAGCCTTGTTTGAAAACAAAAGAGGAATGAACAACGTTTTTATTTTGATGTTATATTGCCACTAGCTTTGTATTTGAAGAAAAAAATAAGAACTGAACAATAAGTGGTCGAGCTTTGTTTGAAGTTATAATCTATATTTTTATGTAGTCGAGCTATCGCTTTCGATTTTCAACTTGTTCTTTTTCATTGGTTTGCTTTATTTGAAATTCATTATTCGTGCAATCTTAGATTTGATCATTTATTGTGCTTTTGATTTGAATCTAGTTGGTGCATCCGCTAACGACTGATCGTGCTATCCGCGTGCTTTCGATTGACATCGTATTTCGCTTTCTGAATCGAATCTCCAGCTCCGTAGAGGTGAGTAAATCTCACACGAATATTCATACTTATATGATTGTGAAACGACCGCAACTGAATGTGTAGAAATAAATAAATAAATGATGTTATAACTACCTGTGATTTATTTATAGTTGATGTTAATTGTTAAAAACTGCATATCGTATCATCCATTATATTCTGTTCTTATTTTACTGTTATTCTATTTTCTGTTAAATCACACTGCAAGTTCCATGTAGAATAGAATCACTATGGGTTGAAATGATACATACCCGAACGGACTTTAGAATAAGGGAAGATCGTTATGGGCTGAAATGATAGGCCTGAACGATTTTCAATTTAATTTTATTTACTTGGGATTGCGGGTTTGAAATGATAAAACCCGGATTTTTCTTTGTAAATTACGGATTGAAATGATATAGTATCCGTATCACTTGACTTAGGCTAGAAAATATTATACAGACCCGTGGTTATTTTTCTGTATTTTCTGGATACTTTTAAATAATTTAAATATTGAAATAATATTAAATTAATTTAAATCGAATTTTTAAGTGATTTATTTAGAATAGAAATGATTTTTCTATGTGATAAATATAAATAAATGGAGGAATATTGATTTTAAAACGAAACTTAAATTTGAAATTTTGACTAAAAGAAAAGATGGAAACTTAAGTAAATTAAATTGAAATGAAAATTTAGTTTTAAATTGGTGGAAAAATGGAGTTTAATTTTAAATGTTGAAATGAATGTAATAAGCAAATTTGTAAGTTTTGGTTTTAACTTGTAAAAATTTCTCTTTAAAATAAATTAGTTAAAGGATCGAAATGAACATTTTTAATGTATGATTTTATAAGTTCTGAACTAGGTAGAATCTGTAGCACTTGTTAAGTGTTGTGGATTATATAAGTGAACCAAAAGACTAAAATGAACTTATGCTATGATAGCACTTGGTAAGTGCTGTTGTAGCAGAAACTAAAATTGAACCCGAACTAATAAAAGGGCTACTGTAGCACTTGTTAAGGACTGCAGTAGGTTGAAATATGATTTTTGTTTATAAATGTTGTTTTTGCTGAATAAAGTTGTTTTCAAATATAACTTACCACCACACGTTTTAAATGCCGTGAAAGCTGAAAATTTTAACGTTATTGTTTTTAAGTGAATAAATGAACTCCGAAAAGGCTAAACTTTGGGAATTTAATATTTGATTTTAAAAGAATAATGTCTTTGTTTTAAATGGTTTAATTCGAAGTATATTTGATAAATTGTTTTAAATCTATAACCACGGGTTATAATAACGATTGGTTGGCAAAGAGACCGGGATCGGATATGGACATACTCTCTGTCGATACCGAAAACCACTTTGACAACCGTGTACGCGGTGGAGATTCCAGAATGAAGTAGGATGGTGGCGACGTTCTTAAGGTATGTTACGTGGACCCAACTCCCATGAGTTGGCATAAGGTGGCTAAAACAGGAGCGATCTCGGACCAGTGAGGTAGCACCTCTTCTCGGACACATTTCTTCGATATTATACTCTTACTTGTGATTTTACTAGATGGCCATCCTCCGATTTGGGAATGTTGTTCGAGGTGGACGATAGTGGCTGCTATGCGCTCTATCAGTCCGTGTGCGTAATTGGTATATCTACCCTGGCATTGCCTAGTTGTGCCGTGTCACCTACCATATCGAGCTTTACTACGATTATGATTTTAAGATCCGACCGCGTTAAGGTTCTCCATCCCCTTAACGCTATTTGCCGATATGATTATACTTTACTTATTTAGACACTATTATAATAGCGAATATTACTACATAGTAGATAGTTTAACGGATCCTTAGAGGATGGGCGGTCCCAAGCATCTTCTAAGTTACTTGTACTCTTACTACAGTTCACTTGAGTTGGTTTACACTGTATAAGTATGTATATCCTGACTCGAGTGTTTATATTTTATTTTACGCTCGGGTTAGCCTGAGTATCAGTTGGACTTCCTCTTCACGGAGCTTGGACTACTGGAGATCATCTTTATCAAGCTGCTATCTATTTTGCTATTCAGTCTTCTATTTTAGCTTATGTAATTGAGACAATGAATTTGGGATTTTTCTATGGTTATTCAAACTGTATTGGTTTAAGACTATGTAATTTGTACTTGTTTTGAGACTATGTATTTTAGTGGCTTCATGAACCACTATGGTTATTTTTTTAAATTCCGCTGCGAGTTATTCTGATATTTCTGTGTCTGTGATTCTGTGAATGATTTTATTTGCTCCAAATTTTATTACAATCTGTTATTTTGCATTATTCAAGTCTGACATGTGTGGATTATTGTCGATTTGAATGGTCCAAAATACCGGGTCGTTACATTTGGTATCAGAGCTTTGGTTTTAGGCAAACCTTAGCCTATGGAGCAAAAACTCATTAGAGATAGGGTAGAAATACCCTATAATGAGTGAAATCAAACTCAGAATCATTTCCTTGTGAGTGAGCGTATTTTCGAAGTATAAAATGGTTTCTAAATGATTTTTAAAGAATTTTCAAAGATTATTTTGATATAAATTTCCTTGCTTTGAAAGTAAAAATTTTCTTAAACGTCATTCTTTTCGTATCCACCTTGTTAGTAATTTCTTTGATTAGAATCCTCTAAAATTTTGAACTTCTCTCTTGATTGATCTAGATCCATTGTTGATAGGAATCTATTTTGGGTATGGAAAAATCAGTAGTTTGTTAGGTTGCTTTGAGTAAACTCTGTTGTACCTTTTCTTAGCTTAAGTTGTCCAACTAAAGATATTTATGCTTCTATTTTCGTATGTTATGAATTCGAGTCTTTCCAAATTTTGAACGGGAATTTTTCTGTATCAATATAGGTTATATATCTCTAATCTTCGTTTGGATTCTTATCGAATAAGATTCCTTTGAATTTTGGAACGCTCCCACTTGTTCTGAAATTCATTCCTGTCTCCCCTAATTTTATTCTTTTGATTTTGGAGCATTGCATCACTCCACTTTGTATGACCTTTATAGGGTGGCGATTCCGCCAATCTTTCAATGATTATAATTGGCATTGATTCACCGGAGATTTATGTATCCTCGGTTTACGATGTTTTCTATCTTCTGTTATATTTAGATTCTATCACTGGCAATCGAAGGTCGATTTGCCTTAGATTTTCGCATCGATTATATTCCTGAAGTTACGGTTGACCGGTTAAGGTCGCCCGCGATTCATATAGGCTTATCCATCTTCTATTTGGTAAATTAATTATCTTATCTTCGTTTGAGCCTATCTTTGAATTAGAATTCTATTTGATTAGAGTCCTTCTAAATTTAATCTCTGTTTTGCTTTGAAATCCATCCTTGAATCGTCCCTTGGAATATTTGTGGTTGATTGTCTTTTGAAAATTGTGTATTCATCAAAGTTTTTAATTTGATAAGGATGACCATATTTTTATATAAAGATGAAATGTTTTTGATAAGGATTATATACTTTAAAAAAAAAGATGAGAATTTGAAGTTTCAAAAGGATTTGAAATTGTGAAAATTTTATAAGAAATGGTTTCATATAAAGTGATTTATAACTGAAGGCTTTGAATCTGAATTTAAGTGATTGAACTCCGGCATTTGGAACTGGTTTTAAGATTTTGAAATAATAAATAATATGATTTGAAATTATTTTTTCCGAATAAGTAATGTTTCAATGATTTTAATGGGTTTTAATGATTTCAAAGGAATTTCAAAGAAGTTTTCAAAGTAAATGGAAGTCCAGAACTCATTTGTGTCGCTGGAAAATAATTTCGGTGATGAGTGCACGCATCATCGACATTGATTTTCGAGTTTCCGAGTGAGGGAGGGGCCACTTCGGTAGCTTTGCTATGCGATTGATTTGTGAAACCAATTTTGATTTCAAATTCCAAAGTGTGATGTGATATTCGAAAGACATATGTATATATATTTGAAAATTTTGAAATGAGCCGGTGTTCAGTCCTTGAGTTTTGGATTTGATTTGATATAACACTATTTTTGGAATTGATTTACTGATTTAATTGTGTTTTCCAACTCTTAGATTGAAATATGATTCCTTCGACTATTTTGAAGGTTCGAGCACTTCCAAATCAAGGTTAACTTTTCAAAGCTAAGTAATTTTGAAAAGTATAAAGTATATAAGTTTGGTAGGTATGTTTAAAGTATGTAGTAATATGATTTAAATAGGTTGAAACTGTTTTGTTAAGTAAATGAATAAGGCTATTCTGAATTTTTCTAATATGAAATTTAGATTTGAAATGTTTTGAGAAGAATTTAGTCTTCAAAATACTTTGAATAAAATTTAGTTTAAATGTTTAACTTAGAAATATCTTTATGAAACTATATATTGAACAAGTTGGAATAGATAAATAAGTTGTACGTATTTTGTTTTATTCGCATGATTAAATTGATCCAAGTTTGAGTACACAAGTTCGAGGTGAATTTCACCATTTCGTGTTAGGATTTTTCATTTGATTCTTGATGGTGAATATTTGATGTGGATTTTGGGCTTGATTCTAGAATTCTCTATCATAGTATATGGCTATGCAAGGAGACTGATGATTTCTAGTCGAGAAACCATATCGAAATCCGCATTTGGGAAGTCGAATGGACAATACTAGTTCGAAAGCGAACCTGTGTGATTGAGCGAGCAATCGAATGTGACTTTGCGAAATGATGACATATGTACATCTTATATTCTAATATCATTGAGATACTTGACGCTGAAATTGGAAGTTGTTGGGTTGGATATCTTTGTCATATAATTGGAATTCTTTCTTTTATGAAAAACTACTATCAATTTAAAACCATTTTTTCAAAACTGTTTTTCTTCTATTCTTCTCAAACAAACTGTTTTATTCTATTTTTCATACAAGTTATTTTACAAACCATTTTATTTACAAAACTATTCTACAAACTATTGTCTTTTATACAAAACTATTCTAAATTAAAAACCTTTTAGTAAGCAAAGATGTTCAATCCCATATAGCTCTTCATGCAGCGAAACTGATTTTTTTAAAAGATTTTGATCCTTATATAAGATGGACTTTATGTAAATATAAGATGATGTTGAAACCATTGATTTGGAAATAAATTGTTTGACTTAAACTATATTGATTTGGAAATTTGGATTTATTTTCTAAATTTATTATTTTGGAAACTTTGGAACTGAAGATATTAAATTTGAGAAGAAATAATTTTGGTGGAATTGTATATGATTTTGAAACTGAACTGATATTGAAACAAAATTGAAATTTGAGAACCTTATGTTACTAAGTACTTGATTTGGGAGTTATCGAATTTATATAAAATTTGGTTTGTATAAGTATGATGTTGATTCGAAAACTATGGATTTGAAAAGGTACTTAATTTGAAAAGTGAAATCTTATATAATTGAAGTCTATATAAGTGTGATTTGATATACTATTGATTTTGGAAAGTATTTGATTTGAAAATGAAATCTTATATATATAATGGACTTTAGATAAGTATGATATTTGAAAGTGATTTAAAAAGGTACTATATGATACATATTTTCGAAGTAAAGATATGGAAAGTGCCTTCTGCTTGATATCCGCTTTGTGGCCACATTGTGGATTCATTCTATCGATATTTCTCTGATTTGGTTTTCCTTAAGGTCTCTCCCTTAAGGAATGTTATTCGTTTCGGTCGTAGAGAAAGCTTTCTCCTAGGTTTATCGGTCCTTTCCGCATTTTGGAGAGAATTGGCTCTCTTGCTTATCGTCTGGGTTTACCCGAGAAATTTTCTGGAGTACACAATGTCTTTCATGTATCTCATCTTCATCGCTATCTGCAAGATCCATCTCTTATTATCCAGCCTTCTGCTCTTGATAGTTTGGATATTGAGCCAAATCTGACTGTTGAGAGGAAGCCACTTCGTATCGTCGATCGAGGTATGAAGCAGCTAAGAAGGAAATCTATCAATCTGGTCAAAGTGCAGTGGAGCACTGATGAACGGGATTGCACCTGGGAAACGGAGGAGAACATTCGTGCTTCGAATCCGGAATTGTTTATTTCAGGTACTTTTGCTCTACTGTCTTATCTTTCTTTGTTTTCCTTTTTCGTTACTTTTCGGGGACGAAAAGTTTTGAGTGGGGGAGAGTGTAACAGCCCAAAATTTTGATAAGTATTTTATTCATTTATTTAAAGACTTTGGCTTTTGATTTCTTAAAAATCTAATTTTGGAAATTTTCTTGAAATAATTTCGGATCATTTGCCCACATTTTTATTTTAAAAATAAACGTTCTGTAATGTTGATTTGAATTAAAAGTGTAACTTTATTAAAAATTTTAAAATTTTAAACTGTCAAATTTTCATCTTGAACTGTATACAATTGTGTAACATTTGTTTCAGTTTTGTGTTGACAGATTTGTTGTATACTTTTAAAAGATAGTAATGATTAGTGTGAAACGGGAAATTTAAACTTTACATTTCTTTACGTATATTTACATCCGTTCTTAACTTTATATTTAACAATCAAATTTTATTAATTATGGTGTAATAGCTATTTAATTTTTGGTTTAAAATGATACGTTATTTTATTGAAAGAAAACGTTATCATTTTTAAATTTATTTAATAAGAGAAACAAATAAAATTTGTGTGTTACTTTGGGCGTTTTATTATCTCTCTTGTTTTTCCCCTGTCCATTTGATTTTGTATGCGTTGGCAATGCAAAGTTTCAGCGTAGATTCTATTTTGAGAAATTCAAAATCTTGCCCAAAAATCTTGCCTAAATCTTTGTAACGTGAAAATTTTCCGTTCCTTTTGCCTTCCAAACGTTCCGCCAATTTAATAAAATTAATTGCCTAAAAAAATTCTCTACCGTTCAAACTTTTTCGTTTGCCTTCTCTCTACAAAATTGTGAGCCGCTGTTTTATCTTTCCTCATTCACAAATATTTCCAGACTGTGAAATCTCGCATTTGCTTCCATCACAAAATTGTGTAAACATTTTCCTTTCAGGTAATGGCGGCGTGCCCCCTTTCATTTTTGTTTTCGTTGATCTCCCTTTGCGTGCCCTGCTTTTTCATAATACCTGCCACCAACGCATGCACTCTTCTTTCATTTTTTTGTTTTGCTTTGTGGTTCCCTGTTCCTTTATTCCATGTTGCCGCCACCTCATGCTCCTACCACACCATATCTTTCCACACCTCACGCCCAACAATACCAGTCACAGCCCTACCCATTCACCACCGAGAACCCATGCCACCTGAACAACCGGTCAGACCGAACCCCACGTCCCTCTCCAGGCCGAGAGCAGCCACCACCAACCACATGTTAGATCACCACCGACCGAACCCCTGCCACAACCACGAACCCAGACAGACCAACTCCATGCTTGTCCCCACGTCTCCAAACCCATGCTTGTCCCTACGTCACCACAAACCCATGCCAACCACCACCGACTCCATGCCGAGACCAGCCACCATTCACCTCCAGACCGAAACCCCTACCCAGCCACAACCACCCACGTTCCCTCCTCCAGATCGAGCCCAGGCAACCACTCTTCCCATGCTGTTTGTGTCACCTTCATATTTTATTTTTGTAGTATATTGTTGTTTGCCACTTTTGTTTTGAAGTCATTGTTTACATTTTTCCACTGGCCTTTGTTTTGGGAAAAAAAATGAACAAACTTTATTTCGTCACCTCTGTATTTTTGTATTTTGGTTTATTTCCCCGAGCCTTGTTTGAAAACAAAAGAGGAATGAACAACGTTTTTATTTTGATGTTATATTGCCACTAGCTTTGTATTTGAAGAAAAAAAAAAGAAATGAACAATAAGTGGTCGAGCTTTGTTTGAAGTTATAATCTATATTTTTATGTAGTCGAGCTATCGCTTTCGATTTTCAACTTGTTCTTTTTCATTGGTTTGCTTTATTTGAAATTCATTATTCGTGCAATCTTAGATTTGATCATTTATTGTGCTTTTGATTTGAATCTAGTTGGTGCATCCGCTAATGACTGATCGTGCTATCCGCGTGCTTTCGATTGACATCGTATTTCTCTTTCTGAATCGAATCTCCAGCTCCGTAGAGGTGAGTAAATCTCACACGAATATTCATACTTATATGATTGTGAAACGACCGCAACTGAATGTGTAGAAATAAATAAATAAATGATGTTATAACTACCTGTGATTTATTTATAGTTGATGTTAATTGTTAAAAACTGCATATCGTATCATCTGTTATATTCTGTTCTTATTTTACTGTTATTCTATTTTCTGTTAAATCACACTGCAAGTTCCCTGTAGAATAGAATCACTATGGGTTGAAATGATACATACCCGAACGGACTTTAGAATAAGGGAAGATCGTTATGGGCTGAAATGATAGGCCTGAACGATTTTCAATTTAATTTTATTTACTTGGGATTGCGGGTTTGAAATGATAAAACCCGGATTTTTCTTTGTAAATTACGGATTGAAATGATATAGTATCCGTATCACTTGACTTAGGCTAGAAAATATTATATAGACCCGTGGTTATTTTTCTGTATTTTCTGGATACTTTTAATAAATTTAAATATTGAAATAATATTAAATTAATTTAAATCGAATTTTTAAGTGATTTATTTAGAATAGAAATGATTTTTCTATGTGATAAATATAAATAAATGGAGGAATATTGATTTTAAAACGAAACTTAAATTTGAAATTTTGACTAAAAGAAAAGATGGAAACTTAAATAAATTAAATTGAAATGAAAATTTAGTTTTAAATTGGTGGAAAAATGGAGTTTAATTTTAAATGTTGAAATGAATGTAATAAGCAAATTTGTAAGTTTTGGTTTTAACTTGTAAAAATTTCTCTTTAAAATAAATTAGTTAAAGGATCGAAATGAACATTTTTAATGTATGATTTTATAAGTTCTGAACTAGGTAGAATCTGTAGCACTTGTTAAGTGTTGTGGATTATATAAGTGAACCAAAAGACTAAAATGAACTTATGCTATGATAGCACTTGGTAAGTGCTGTTGTAGCAGAAACTAAAATTGAACCCGAACTAATAAAAGGGCTACTGTAGCACTTGTTAAGGACTGTAGTAGGTTAAAATATGATTTTTGTTTATAAAGGTTGTTTTTGCTGAATAAAGTTGTTTTCAAATATAACTTACCGCCACACTTTTTAAATGCCGTGAAAGCTGAAAATTTTAACGTTATTGTTTTTAAGTGAATAAATGAACTCCGAAAAGGCTAAACTTTGGGAATTTAATATTTGTTTTTAAAAGAATAATGTCTTTGTTTTAAATGGTTTATTTCGAAGTATATTTGATAAATTGTTTTAAATCTATAACCACGGGTTATAATAACGATTGGTTGGCAAAGAGACCGGGATCAGATATGGACATACTCTCTGTCGATACCGAAAACCACTTTGACAACCGTGTACGCGGTGGAGGTTCCAGAATGAAGTAGGATGGTGGCGACGTTCTTAAGGTATGTTACGTGGACCCAACTCCCGTGAGTTGGCATAAGGTGGCTAAAACAGGAGCGATCTCGGACCAGTGAGGTAGCACCTCTTCTCGGACACATTTCTTCGATATTATACTCTTACTTGTGATTTGACCAGATGGCCATCCTCCGATTTGGGAATGTTGTTCGAGGTGGAAGATAGTGGCTGCAATGCGCTCCATCAGTCCGTGTGCGTAATTGGTATATCTACCCTGGCATTGCCTAGTTGTGCCGTGTCACCTACCATATCGAGCTTTACTACGATTATGATTTTAAGATCTGACCGCGTTAAGGTTCTCCATCCCCTTAACGCTATTTCCCGATATGATTATACTTTACTTATTTAGACACTATTATAATAGCGAATATTACTACATAGTAGATAGTTTAACGGATCCTTAGAGGATGGGCGGTCCCAAGCATCTTCTAAGTTACTTGTACTCTTACTACAGTTCAGTTGAGTTGGTTTACATTGTATAAGTATGTATATCCTGACTCGAGTGTTTATGTTTTATTTTACGCTCGGGTCAGCCTGAGTATCAGTTGGACTTCCTCTTCACGGAGCTTGGACTACTGGAGATCATCTTTATCAAGCTGCTATCTATTTTGCTATTCAGTCTTCTATTTTGGCTTATGTAATTGAGACAATGAATTTGGGATTTTTCTATGGTTATTCAAACTGTATTGGTTTAAGACTATGTAATTTGTACTTGTTTTGAGACTATGTATTTTAGTGGCTTCATGAACCACTATGGTTATTTTTTTAAATTCCGCTGCGAGTTATTCTGATATTTCTGTGTCTGTGATTCTGTGAATGATTTTATTTGCTCCAAATTTTATTACAATCTGTTATTTTGCATTATTCAAGTCTGACATGTGTGGATTATTGTCGATTTGAATGGTCCAAAATACCGGGTCGTTACACCTAGCTATTGAAGAAGCGACTGGTTTGTCAACATTAAAACCAGAAGAATTGATAGGTAATTTAATGTCCTACGAAGTAAATTTGCAGGCAAAACGAAATGGTGCACAAGAAAAGAAAAATGTGGCATTCCAAGCAGAAAAAGATGATTCCGACTCAGATAATGAAGATATGGCAATGATCGCTAAAAATTTCAAAAAGTTTTTGAAATTCAACAGAAACAAATTCAAAGGAAACAAAAATAATTCCAACAACAATTCCAATAGCAGCAAACCATCATCTTCAACAATGGAATGTTATGAATGTCACAAGAAAGGACACATGAAGAAGGATTGTCCAGATTGTAAAAAGGGTAACTCCAAGAAGGATAAAACCAAACGAAAGGCTTTTTCAGTCACTTGGGATGACACTGACTCATCATCCTCATCAGAGAGTGAAAGTGATAATGAACAAGCAAATGTATGCTTCATGGCTTCGTCAGACGATGTAAGTGATTTTACTTTTGAAGATTTAATTGAAATAAATTCTGAATTAGTAAATTTAACAAAACAACTTAAAAAGAAAAATAAAGAATTGCAAAGAAAGTTAGATAGAACAGTTTTAGAAGTAGATATGTTAAAAGATGAGAAGATAATATTGGAAGAAGAACTTGAAATTTCTCAACAATCGAATTCTAACTTATCTTCTCAAATTACGTCAATATCTGAAGAACTAGAAATTCAGAAAAATAAAAATGATATTTCACTTTTCGAAAATAATAGTTTAATATCTAAGATTAAGGATTTAGAGTTAGAAAAATATAGTCTTAAAATAAAATTTGATGATATTTCTAAAAATGTTTCTAATTTCAATAAAGGAAGAGAAAATCTTTCTAGTATACTAGAAAACTCTCAATCCTCTAACAGTAAATCTGGACTAGGATTTAAGAAACAAAATAATTTTGCTAAAAGTAAAATTAATAATAAAATTAAGAAAGATATTAAGAAAACAGTTTATTCAAATACTAAAACTATTAAGATATGGATTCCAAAAACAAATAATATATTGATAAGGAATAAACATATCAAAATTTTTATGGAAACTGTTCATAATAACCAAAATTATGTTTATAAAGGGAATTCTGAACCCGTATGGGTTTGGCTTCCTAAGATCTAACTCTTAGGACCCTAAAAAGATTGGGTACCAACTTTTTATAAACTTTTTGCAGGTACCACATAAGAAGAGAGGAAAATGGATTTTAGATAGCGGTTGCTCAAAACATATGACTGGAAACAAAGAAATGTTGTCAAACATTATATACTCAAATGGAGGAGCAGTCACTTTTGGAGATAACTCAAAAGGATATATCATCGGCAAAGGCAATGTCAATAGCAACGGTACATCTAATTTACCTCTCATTACTGATGTTTTATTAGTTAAAAATTTAAAACATAATTTATTAAGTATTAGTCAACTTTGCGATAAAGGTTTTAATATAACTTTTTCAGAAAATAAATGTAACATTTTTGATAAAAATCATAACATTATTTTCGAAGGAAAAAAAAGATAAAAATATTTACATCTTAAATATGAACTTTAATAATAATTCAAATCTGTGTCTAGTGGCTAAAGAAAACGATTCTTGTCTTTGGCACAAAAGATTTTGTCACATCAATTATAATACCATCAACAAACTAGCTAAAAATAAATTAGTTAAAGGTTTACCCAATATAAAATTCGAAACTAACATATTTTGTGATGCATGTAAATTAGGAAAGTTAACAAAATCTTCTTTTAAATCAAAGAAAGTAATATCTACAGAACAACCACTTGAACTTTTACACATGGATCTTTTTGGTCCAACTCAAGTGCAGTCTATTAATCATAATAGATATGTTTTTGTTATTGTAGATGATTTCTCTAGATATACTTGGATTTTCTTTTTGAAAAATAAAAGTGATACTTTTGATAATTTTAAAGTTTTTGTTAAAAGAATTCAAAATATTAAAACATTGAAAATTAAAAATATAAGAAGTGATCATGGCGGCGAATTTGAAAATGAAGTTTTTGAACAATTTTGTAACAAGAAAGGTATTAACCATAATTTTTCGTTTCCTAGAACACCACAACAAAATGGAGTTGTAGAAAGGAAAAATAGAACGTTACAAGAATGTGCAAGAACTTTACTAAATGGAACAACTTTATCGAAACATTTTTGGGCAGAAGCTGTAGCTACTGCTTGTTATGTACTGAATCGCGTTTCTATTCGACCATTAACTAAAAATACCCCATATGAACTTCTAAATGGAAGAAAACCAAATATTTCATATCTAAAAGTTTTTGGTTCCAAATGTTTTATTTTAAATACTAAAGATCAACTAGGCAAATTCGATCCAAAATCCGATGAAGGAATATTCGTTGGATATTCGGAACGAAGCAAGGCTTATCGAATTTATAATAAACGAACTCAAATTATTGAAGAAAGTTTACATGTTTCTTTCAACGAAAATTTTAAAAATATAAATCCAAGTGTTACTATTGATTCTGATGATGAATCTACTCAAAATGAAAATAATAATACAAATGAAAATCTTGATATTCATGAAACCAATACAAACGTTACTTCTAATAGAATAAAATCTCCACCTAGAATTTTAAGAGATCATCCTGTGCAAAATATAATTGGAGAAGTTAATACGAATGTTAAAACCAGACATCAACTAAATCAAGTTGGTCATGTAGCTTTTCTCTCTAACATAGAACCTAAGAATATAAAAGAAGCTTCAACTGATGACTACTGGATACTTGCCATGCAAGAAGAATTAAATCAATTCGAACGAAACGAAGTTTGGGAACTCATTCCTAGACCCAGTGATCAATCAGTCATCGGTACTAAATGGGTTTTCAAAAATAAAGCAGATGAACTAGGAAATATAACAAGGAATAAAGCTAGATTAGTTGCACAAGGATATAATCAAGAAGAAGGAATTGATTACGAAGAGACATCTGCTCCAGTCGCCCGACTTGAAGCAATACGAATATTATTAGCTTACGCGTGTTTTCATAATTTTAAACTATATCAAATGGATGTTAAAAGTGCATTCTTAAATGGATTCATAAAAGAAAATGTTTTTGTTGAAAAACCACCTTTGTTCAATCATGAAAATTTTTCGGATCATGTATATAAACTTAAAAAGGCGTTATACGGTTTAAAACAAGCACCACGTGCTTGGTATGATCGTCTTAAAGGTTATTTATTAGAATCTGGTTTTGAAATCGGTAAAGTAGATCAAACACTCTTTATTAAGAAAACTAATAAAGATATTTTCATAATTCAAATATATGTTGACGATATTAGTTTCGGCTCGACAAATGAAAAACTATGTCAAGCATTTTCAACTATAATGACAAATGAATTTGAAATGTCTCATATGGGAGAATTGTCATATTTTCTTGGATTACAAATTAAACAAATTGAAAATGGAATTTTTATTAATCAAGAAAAATATTGTTATAATTTAATCAAACGTTTTGGTCTGGAAAACACTGCTGCCAAACCAACTCCTATGAGTACAACGATTCATCTCGATAGAGATGAAGATGGCAAAAGTGTTGATCAAAAGTTATATCGTAGTATGATAGGTTCTTTACTTTATTTAACAGCGAGTCGACCCGATATTATGATGAGTGTTTGTTTATGTGCTCGATTTCAAGCAAATCCCAAAGAATCACATATGAGAGCAGTTAAACGCATTATTCGTTATCTAACTAAAACCAAAGATTTCAGACTATTTTATCCGAAAGAATGTCCTTTCGAATTAGTTTCCTATAGTGATGCTGATTTTGGAGGAAGTCGGACGGATCGAAAAAGTACGAGCGGAACGTGTCACTTCATTGGACGTTCCTTAGTTTCTTGGTTTAGTAAGAAACAAAACAGTGTTTCTTTATCAACGTGTGATGCAAAATATATATCTGCTGCTTTGGCATGTGCACAAGTCGTATGTATGCAACAGACACTACAAGATTTTAATTGTCATCTTGAAAAATCATTAATTTATTGTGATAATACTAGTGCAATAAATCTTTCTAAAAATCCGGTCAATCACTCACGAACAAAACACATTGATATTCGTCATCACTTTCTTCGTGATTGTTTGGAAAAAGGATTAATAAATCTAGAATTTATCAACACTGAAAATCAAATAGCTGACATTTTTACTAAACCGCTAAATGAAAATACTTTTATAAAACTAAGACGTGATTTAGGTATAATGTCGTTTAAAGACTTATGAATAAAAATATGCAAAAATATGGAAAAACAAAAATTATTTTATTTCTGACCAAAGCGGAACTCGAACTCATGACCTTTGACTTATATGTTAGATGTTGTATTATAGCCACTTGAGCTATGGGTGTTTCTTGTTCCAGCTCTATTTACAATCTGTACCATTAACCTTAATTTCAGAACAAACTATTTTTGACTCTAAAGCATTATATATCATACAATTACAAACAGTTTTTGTTTAAAAAGTTATGTGATTAAAATTAAAATTTGTTTTAAACCACTATTTTTTTAGAAAATAAATGGTTATATATATTTACTATGTTTATTGAATAGAACATAAAATACAAAAATCTTCTTACAAAACAAAACTTGAAACAAAAATGTCTTCTAACAATGACGTCTACAATTCTGAAAATTCTCATCTTTCATACACATCTCCGGATGACGACTGTTCTGATCGCATCCCCGAAAATGGTCCCTATCCTACTTTTCCAATGCCTAACCGTGTTCTAGAATTCTCCTCTCCAGATAATGACCCCCGACACAGGTGGAAACCATGGGAAGACTCCCATACAGGCTATACACCTGATAAAAAGAAAGGGAAAAATGCAATGGTAGTATCTCCACAACCAAACAAAAGATTGATGAAATACATCACTACCAACAACAGCAAATGAATATGCAACGGGAACTCTATTACGAACAAAAAGTCACGGCAAGACGTTTAAGTTTTCTTGAAAAGATTGCCATGAAAATTTGTTCATCTAAGAAGGATGATGTTGCTGAACCTTCTTACAGAACTCCATCTCCTTCAGACCATGTTCAAACTCCAATAGCTCCAATATGGTCACCGGTAGAAAATGTTCCGTCTCCAAACTCATGGGAACGTAGATGCTGATGAACCATGGCTATAATTTAATAATATATATGTTATTATTTTCAATAAGATGTATAGATATAAATGATGTAATAATATAATTTATATTTCTATATTTCTTTAAAAAAAAACAGCAGAAACTTGTTTATTCACATACTTCGGTCGACCGAAATTCCTGAGTCGGTCAGCCGAACTTGTTTCCCGAAAATCTACTAGAACATTTTTTAAGTCGGTCAACCGAATACCCTGCCTCGGTCGACCGAAGCTCTTCCCGAAAGATTCGGCACTGCTTTGAACCTCAAGTCGGTCGACCGACCCATGTCGCTCAGCCGACCGAGCCTGCTATTCTGTTGAAATTGCCTACTTTTTTAACCCATCCACTCAACTTTTTATCTCACCTCTTCACTTTTACTCTTCCAAAACAGATTTTAACCCTAGCCCCCATTGTAATCTCCCCAAATTTCTTCAAATTCTTCAAACAAAAATGGCCCCTAAGAAGAAATCTAAGACTAATGCTGGCTCATCTTCATCAACTCCTGTAGACTCTCAAATTGCTTCTTGGCTAGTAAGTGACAAAGCTTCAGAAAGATGGATAAGGCTTCAAGATGCTAAAATCTTTGAGGAGACCTTTGTAAGTTATCCTGATTTTACCTCCTACGGTGTTGAAAATGCCGCTCTTGAAAGTGGTCTTGATGCATTTCTTGACCATAGGAAAAACAACTTGAAAATTAATCATATAATGGTCAAGTTATTCCTAGCAAATCTCAACCTTGTAAATCCACCGAGAAACACTGAAAATTGTGTTTGGACATCGGTTTGTGGCACTTCGATTTTTCTTTCCATTGATCGAATGAATCATATTTTAAATGCTCGACCGGGTGGAATTTCGTTACATGATGTAGACTGTAATACATCGACTCGTGACCGTCTAAGTCATCTATTTTTTGAAGATGATGCTACTGATTTAAGGCTAACTTCATCCCTTCGCCCTAAAGCCCGACTCTTTCATCGATTCATGATGAAGTCTATTGTTCCAAGAGGAGGATCATACCACTTAGTATATCCCGAAAAGTTCAAAGCATTGTATGCTATGTGCGGAAATATTCGAGTAAATTGGACACAACTTCTCATGGATGAATTTCTCTCTTTCAACCAAGGAAAAATGCTCCATATTTATTATGGAGAATACATAATGAGGTTGATTAATCACTTTGTCACCCATGCTCCCGAATCCGAAACATCCAAAGTTCGTAATTTTGACTCACGAACCATAAAACTAATGAAGATACCCGATGCACCGTCCCAAATCACAACTTTTCAGCAATGGCGTACTACTCCTCGAGAACAACTACGTCGAAGCTATTCTACATGTAACGACCCGCTATTTTGGACCATTCAAATCGACAATAAATCCACACATGTCTGACTTGAATAATTCAAAATATCAGATTTGTTAATTTAAATTTGGCAAAACTCAGCATATGCAGTAAATAAATCAATCACAGAATCACAGACACAGAGTAATACAATAATACGCAGCGGAATAGAAAAAATAGTAGTTCATGAAGCTACTATATAAACATCAGAGTTAGAAATAAAATACAACAGAATATCTCAAATACAGTGAAGTCTCCAATCCAAACAGATGACTTCTGTGAACGAATCAACTGGAAAGCTGGAAGCTGAATCAAAAGTTGGATCTCCAAAGGAAGCTCCGAACTCCAAAGGTGAGTCTCAAATGCTGTATCACTCGGTCTGACCCGAGCGTAAAGCAAAACACAAAACACTCGAGTCAGGATTAACATTCTTATATAAATAAATCCAACTCAAGTGAAATATCAACCGAAATACAAGTAACTTAAAGGATGTTGGGATAACCATCCTCTAAGGATCTTCAGAACTATCTACAAGGTAGAAATATACATTATAACACCGTGGTCATTTCAATTTAATTTATACTTCAAACCCAAATATCATTTTATTTCAAATATATCTATTTTACAAATAGTATATATATAGGTTAAATAATTCATAAAGTAAAGTATTTATAATTTCCTCAAGTCTCACAAATCGATTTAAATTAACTCAAATTCCAAATTCAAATTTATTCAAAGCTCAATTCATCAATTCAATTCAGTTCTAAAGATACCATTTAAATTTTCAATATATTTCAAAGCTTTAATTTTCAAAGTTCAATTTTACAGTTTCATATAGATCTTGATTTAACCGTATTATTATTTAATCAGGGAATATTCACTTAATAAATTCAATATCATTTAACTAGCTTTAAATTTCATTTTCTACTAAATATTTCCGTAAATTTATTTAAACAAGAAATATTCATTAAATTTATTTAAATCAAACTCAAGTTATAAATCATATCTTAAATCCCAATTCCAATAAGTTTTAAATTGGTTTAATTAAATAAAATTCTTTACTAAATTCAAATTATCTTCCCAACCTTAACTTATTCAAATTTTTACCGAAATATATTTTGAAATATAAATTTTATACTTAACATATTATATGTATTAAATCCATCTTAATTAAATTAAATATCATTATTAAATCTATATATATCATTTCCATATATATATAAATTTTTAAAAAATCAACATTTGTTGAAACCAAATATTTCTTTCCAAAACCATAGAATTCAATTTCAAATATTTATATATATATGGACCAACGGTGTTTGTATATATATTTATCATATGGTTAAGTGATACGGATATTTATCATTTCAATCCGAAATTTAAATATATACGGGTAGATATCATTTCGACCCGTAATCCCGATTTCAATTCAAATGAAAAATCGCTTGGGTTTATCATTTCAACCCATAACTAATTTCTCCTATTCTAAAGTCCGTTCGGGTATGTATCATTTCAACCCATAGTGAGTTCTATACTAATAGGGAACTTGCAGAGTGATAACATATAATATAAAATAAAATATAACGACAGGCATATATCTTCAATAACAATATAACATAAACAATAGGATATGGTGTCATATCCCACAGGTGAACAGTTATAGATAATAGCATATATAACAATTTAAATAACTATAGCAGCATATTTCAATTGTCGTTTCAATTGAAATCAAATTTAATAAATACAAGAACGTTAATCGTGAGTGATTACTCACCTTTTGAGGCTAGACGAGACAGGACAACATACGGGATAAATCACGAATTCGACAATCGATAGACCCAAACAACGAATCTCAAAATGAAGTAAGCAGACACAGATTTGACAGGTGAAGCTGATAGATAGAAATCGATGAGAACAAATCAAATCAACTTGATATAACAGTATATATATATATACACCCACATTATCATTATATATTTCTGTATTTAAATTTAAGACCAGGATTAAAATAAAATAAAAATTCTAAATCATTATTCTTAAACTCAAGCATTAAAGATCAAAGATTTTTATTATACTTAAAACCATTTCCCAAAACAAATTCTTTAACACATCAGTATAAACTGTTTTGAAACGGAATAATGTATAATAGTATAGAACAATCAAAAATCAAAAGCTTCACTTTTAATATTTCCTCTTTTGACAGATATAAGCAAAACATATTAAAAAAAACCTTTTTTTTATAAATGCGTATATACACATACTGTAACTTATATAGATATTATACACGTAAAACAATAACTCATATAACTATAACTATTTATATATAAAATAATATATATACCGTCTGGTATAAACATATAATACTTCACACATACAAATGACAGCACACAACTTTACATAACTCGGTTACTTCAAACTATTAGCAAATCGAACCATCTAGATTTATTATTCATATAATACGATACCATTAAATAATATATATATACTGTACTATATATATACATACAAACAAATAAATCAAATACATATAATATCTCTGGTACAAACAAATATATTTCAAACCCAGATACTAAAATAAAGTTGAAACATATATAAATAGAATCAAGAAAAAGAGGAAACGAAGCTTACTTCGGAGCAAGTTGGAGGGTAGTGGAAGCAAAGGGATTTGGCGACGTGGAGGAGTGGCCGCTTTGGTGAGATGGTGTTTTCGGGGTTGGATCTGCAGGGCGGTGGGAGGCTTAGGTGCGGTTGGTGGGGCTTCGGTGGTTAAAGGCCGACGATGGAAGAAAGGGAGTGAGTGGGGAGCCTGGGGTTGGCCTTTGGACGGAAGTGGAGGAAGAAAAGGCGGAGCTGACGTGGGCGTGGGGAAGGCAGAGGTTGGTCGTGGCTAGTGATCTCGGCTGCGTGTGGAAAGCTTCGAGAACTGGAGGGTGGTGGCCACGTGGATGGAAAGGGGTGGCTGGTGGTTGAGGCTGAGGTGGCGTAGGAGCTGCAGATCAGAGGTATAGGCGGGGTCGGCTTGTTGGCCGAGGTTAGTGGTGGCACTGGGAAGATCGGCTGCGCGAGAGAAGGCAGCGGTGGTTCTCGGCAAGAGCTGGTGCTAGATGTGGGCTGTGGTATATCAGTGGGAGTTTGGCTGTTATTGTTGTGGAGGAGGCGGCGGGAGGTGGTACGATGGAAATTGAGGATGAAGAGGAGGAACCGGGGTCAGTGGCCATGAGCCAGAGGGAGGAGCGTTTGATGTAGATCCGGTTTGTGGTTGAAGGGAGGAAGAAAGGCTGTCCCTATATTTTCTCAAACGCAAAATAAAGTAGAGAGAGAAGAGCTACAGGGAGGAGAAAAGAATTTTGAAGGGGAGGAAGAATGATAAGGTACATGAATGTAATGTAAAGTGGCAAGCAAATTCAAAATGGAGAAAGTGGACAGACTTGGTAAAAATGAAAACGTACATAAATATAAGGTGAATTGAATTTTTCAACGGTGCCTCCAATTGAGCTGACTCATTAAAGCAAAGCAATAATGTGGTCCAGCCTTTACGTTTTAAATTTTGAAATCGAAGGAAGAAATAAAGTCACAATTTACGGTACAGTTACAACGAACAGTTTATTCTTTTCGGCGTGTACCGGATCTCAAAATGCAGAGTTGAATATACCGTGGAGATCAGTACGACGAGACGATCAAAACGGTACACAGATATTAGTGGCACGATCATTCGATCAAAAGTCGATGATCGGTACCGAAAATGCTGATATTTTACCAGAATTAAGATAAACGGAGCAGTAGAAGTCCAAATTTGGAAAAACGAATTTCGCAGTCTGATTCAGAATGATCTGAATAAATTTTCTCCTGTTGACATATTTTGGTTTCGGAAAACTTTTAAATTCACTGTTATTAACCGGTTTGATTTGAAATGAAATTTCATAGGAAAATAAACTTCAATATTATCAGATGAAAATTTACCAGTTGCTATATTAAATAGACGTATTCCAAATAATAAATTTTTATTTTCAATTTTTATTGTTTAAAATTTCACAAAATTTCAATTAATTATCTAAATAAAACGATAAAAATTTTGGGTCGTTACACTCTCCCCCACTCAAAACTTTTCGTCCCCGAAAAGGAAGGAGGTAGGAGAATAGAACTACGAGAGATAAAAGTAGATTGGAAGTCAAGATTAAACAATTAATTTGAAACTTTATAAAATTTTACTTGAAATATTCATTTGAAAACTTCATTTACAATTCAATTATTTTTAATACCTTAATATTTTTCAAACCCATTTGTAAAATCTCTTGTTTCCTTTATAGGTATCATTTATAGATTTAAATAACACCTTTATAAATATATGTAAACTCTTTGAAAACAATTATTTACATTATTACTTATATTTACAAAGGAGCTATTTGAAAACATTAAATCCATAATTTATAAATTTATTAATTTATCTCAAGATACTTTTCAACATTATTAATAAATCAATAATCATTTCTTTAAATATGTTGTATTTAATTAATAACTCAAAATATTTATAACACTAAAATTTCTATTAAACCATGTAGTATATAAATAAACAATATTTAAAGGGATATAGTCAACAAGGAGAAGAGGGACTTGGAAAAACATAATATAGGTGAATAAATAAAGCTGAGCAGATAAGATAGATTCAAAAGATTAGTATCGGGCATGAATAATTAATTCAAACCATTAGGATTTCAATTTCAAATATTAATTCAAAATTTCTTTGTTGGAAATACTTTTATAATAAAATACCTTTATAGTCGAAACAAATTTCCTTTCGAAAATACTTTTATAACTCGATGTTTCAACAAGTTTATCCTTGTTCCTGTAGACTCTGGTAGTGCGTTGATCAGGCGCAAAACTAGAATTCTCCAGGTACTTAGTAAACCTGTTTCAACACCCAGTGAAAATACTGGAAAAACTTTTTAAAAACAGATATGGAAAGTACAATCCAATCAAAACGAACAAAACCTTTGTCTAACCATGGTTCGCAGATACACAATGGTTACGCCTGGTTCCCCCAGGAAACAATCCATATCCGTAGGCTTTCTCAGCCCTGCGAGTTACGCCATGATGACTAGTAGAATGCAGGATACACAATGGTTACGCCTGGATCCCCCAGGAAACAATCCGTACCCCCAGGCAAGACTCAGCCAAGCATTTGCGCTACTATTCGCGACCTACACAGATTGCAGGATACACAATGGTTACGCCTGGATCCCCCAGGAAACAATCCGTACCCCTAGGCAAGACTCAGCCAGGCAGTTGCGCTATGCAGTCACGAGAGAACAATAAGACCATGGGTAACGCCATGGAATTCGAAGGACACTCGAGTATCATATCCGGAAAACCAAAATCAGAGAGAATAATATCGATAGAATGAATCCAAGATGTGGCCACAAATCGGATATCAAGCAGAAGGCACTTTCCATATCTTTACTTCGAAAATATGTATCATATAGTACCTTTTCAAATCACTTTCAAATATCATACTTATATAAAATCCATTATATATAAGATTTAATTTTCAAATCAAATACTTTCCAAAATCAACAGTATATCAAATCATACTTATATAGACTTCAATTATATAAGATTTCACTTTCAAATTGAGTACCTTTTCAAATCCATAGTTTTCGAATCAATTTCACACTCATACAAATCAATTTTATATAAGTTCGACAACTCCCAAATCAAGTGTTTAGTAACATAAGGTTCTCAAATTTCAATTTGTTTCAATATCAGTTCAACTTCAAAATCATATACAATTTCACCAAATTATTTCTTCTCAAATTAATTATCTTTAGCTTCAAAGTTTCCAGAATAATAGATTTAGAAAATAAATCTAAATTTCCAATTCAATAATTTAAGTCAACCAATTCATTTCCAAAATCAAATGTTTTCAAAATCATCTTATACTTACGTAAGGTCCATCTTATATAAGGATCAAATTTTTCAAAAATAAATTTCGCTGTATTAAGAGCCATATGAGATTTAATATCTTTGCTTTTATGGGTTATATATCTTTGTAATTTAAATTGGAAATTTTCTTTTAGTAAGCAAAGATATTCTAACTCGACAGCTTTCAATTTCAGCGTCAAAATATATCAATGATATTAGAATATAAGATGTACATACATCATCATTTCGCAAAATCACATTTGATCGCTCGCTCGATCACACAAGTTCGCTTTCGAACTAGTATTGTCCATTTGACTTCCCTAATGCGGACATCGATATGGTTTCTCGACTAGAAGCCATCGGTCTCCTTGCATAGCCATATACTACGATAGAGAATTCTAAAATCAAGCCCAAAATCCATATCAAATATTCGCCATCAAGAATCGAATGAAAAATCCTAACACGAAATGGTGTAATTCACCTCGAACTTGTGTACTCAAACCTGGATCAAATTAATTATGCGAATAAAACAGCATACGTACAACTTATATATTTATCCCAACTTGTTGAATATATAGTTTCATAAAGATGTTACTAAGTTAAAACATTTAACTAAATTTTATTCAAAATATTTTGAAGACCAAATTCTTTTTAAAACATTTCAAATCTAAATTTCATATTAGAAAAAATTAAAATTTGCCTTATTCATTTACTTAACAAAACAGTTTCAACTTATTTAAATCATATTACTTCATACTTAAACATGCAAAACAAATTTATATACTTTATCAAATAATTCATACTTTCAAAAAAAAATTTAGCTTTGAAAAGTTAACCTTGTTTTGGAAGTGCTCGAACCTTTGAAATAATTGAAGAAATCATTTTCAAATTCAAGAGTTGGAAATCAACCAATCAGTAAATCAATTTCAAAAGATAGGTTTCAAATCCGAAACTAAAGGACTGAACACCGGCTTACTTCAAATCATTTCAAATATATATACATATATCTTTCGAATATCAAATATTACTTCGGAATTTGAAAATCAAAACTGGTTTCACAAAATCACTCGCGTAGCAATGCTACTAAAGTGGCCTCTCCCCCACCATGAAACTCGAAAATCAACGTCGATGATGCGTGCACTCATCACCGAAATTATTTTCCAGCGACATAAGTGAGTTCTGGACTTCTATTTTTCTCAAACTTCTTTTGAAATTTCTTCGAAACTCATTAAAATCATTGAAACATTTCTTATTTGGAAAATATTTTTAAATCATACTATTATTATATATTTCAAAATCTTAAAACCAATTTCAAAATACCGGAGTTCAATTCTCGAATTTCAAATTTAAAATCCTTCAGTCATAAATCATTTTTAGATAAATCAAATTTCTTATATAGTTTTTTTTTAAAAATTACAAATCCTTTCAAAACCTCAAATTCTTATTTTAAAGGGTTTATAATCTTTATCAAAAACATTTCACTTTTATATATAGAATATAATCATACTTATAATAATTTCGGTTTAGAAAACAATTTCTAAAATATAAACAAACCTGATTTTCAAAGGACGATTCACGAATGGATTTCAAAACAAAGATAGAGATTCAAATTAGAGGGACTCTTGTCAAATAGAATTGTGATTTGAAGATAAGCTCGAACGAAGATGAGATAATTAAGTTTCAAAATAGAAGATGAATATACTTATATAAATCGCGGACGACCTTAACCGGGTCAACCGTGACTTCAGGAACAAGATCGATGCAGAATTCCAAGAAAAATCAACATTCGATCGCAAGAGATAGCGGCATCTAAACCAAAGATATATAAATCTCCGGTGAATCAATGCCGAATGTAAAGGAGTTCCACCCCTTTACAAATCATTCAAAGATTGGCGGGATCGCCTATTCTTATAAAGATCATTCAAAGTGGAGTTATGGGATACTCCAGAATCAAAAGAATACAAATAGGGAGAGACAAGAATGAATTTTGGAACCGCCGGGACGTTCCAAAGTTCAAAGAAAATTCGAGTCAAAAGGAAGAGATTCAACTCGAATGAAAGTGATTCTGTAAATAAATTTACAATATATGCTAAGTTTTGCCTAGAGCCAAAGCTCTGATACCAACTATAACGACCCGCTATTTTGGACCATTCAAATCGACAATAAATCCACACATGTCTGACTTGAATAATTCAAAATATTAGATTTGTTAATTTAAATTTGGCAAAACTCAGCATATGCAGTAAATAAATCAATCACAGAATCACAGACACAGAGTAATACAATAATACGCAGCGGAATAGAAAAAATAGTAGTTCATGAAGCTACTATATAAACATCAGAGTTAGAAATAAAATACAACAGAATATCTCAAATACAGTGAAGTCTCCAATCCAAACAGATGACTTCTGTGAACGAATCAACTGGAAAGCTGGAAGCTGAATCAAAAGTTGGATCTCCAAAGGAAGCTCCAAACTCCAAAGGTGAGTCTCAAATGCTGTATCACTCGGTCTGACCCGAGCGTAAAGCAAAACACAAAACACTCGAGTCAGGATTAACATTCTTATATAAATAAATCCAACTCAAGTGAAATATCAACCGAAATACAAGTAACTTAAAGGATGTTGGGATAACCATCCTCTAAGGATCTTCAGAACTATCTACAAGGTAGAAATATACATTATAACACCGTGGTCATTTCAATTTAATTTATACTTCAAACCCAAATATCATTTTATTTCAAATATATCTATTTTACAAATAGTATATATATAGGTTAAATAATTCATAAAGTAAAGTATTTATAATTTCCTCAAGTCTCACAAATCGATTTAAATTAACTCAAATTCCAAATTCAAATTTATTCAAAGCTCAATTCATCAATTCAATTCAGTTCTAAAGATACCATTTAAATTTTCAATATATTTCAAAGCTTTAATTTTCAAAGTTCAATTTTACAGTTTCATATAGATCTTGATTTAACTGTATTATTATTTAATCAGGGAATATTCACTTAATAAATTCAATATCATTTAACTAGCTTTAAATTTCATTTTCTACTAAATATTTCCGTAAATTTATTTAAACAAGAAATATTCATTAAATTTATTTAAATCAAACTCAAGTTATAAATCATATCTTAAATCCCAATTCCAATAAGTTTTAAATTGGTTTAATTAAATAAAATTCTTTACTAAATTCAAATTATCTTCCCAACCTTAACTTATTCAAATTTTTACCGAAATCTATTTTGAAATATAAATTTTATACTTAACATATTATATGTATTAAATCCATCTTAATTAAATTAAATATCATTATTAAATCTATATATATCATTTCCATATATATATAAATTTTTAAAAAATCAACATTTGTTGAAACCAAATATTTCTTTCCAAAACCATAGAATTCAATTTCAAATATTTATATATATATGGACCAACGGTGTTTGTATATATATTTATCATATGGTTAAGTGATACGGATATTTATCATTTCAATCCGAAATTTAAATATATACGGGTAGATATCATTTCGACCCGTAATCCCGATTTCAATTCAAATGAAAAATCACTTGGGTTTATCATTTCAACCCATAACGAATTTCTCCTATTCTAAAGTCCGTTCGGGTATGTATCATTTCAACCCATAGTGAGTTCTATACTAATAGGGAACTTGCAGAGTGATAACATATAATATAAAATAAAATATAACGACAGGCATATATCTTCAATAACAATATAACATAAACAATAGGATATGGTGTCATATCCCACAGGTGAACAGTTATAGATAATAGCATATATAACAATTTAAATAACTATAGCAGCATATTTCAATTGTCGTTTCAATTGAAATCAAATTTAATAAATACAAGAACGTTAATCGTGAGTGATTACTCACCTTTTGAGGCTAGACGAGACAGGACAACATACGGGATAAATCACGAATTCGACAATCGATCGATCCAAACAACGAATCTCAAAATGAAGTAAGCAGACACAGATTTGACAGGTGAAGCTGATAGATAGAAATCGATGAGAACAAATCAAATCAACTTGATATAACAGAATATATATATATATACACCCACATTATCATTATATATTTCTGTATTTAAATTTAAGACCAGGATTAAAATAAAATAAAATAAAAATTCTAAATCATTATTCTTAAACTCAAGCATTAAAGATCAAAGATTTTTATTATACTTAAAACCATTTCCCAAAACAAATTCTTTAACACATCTGTATAAACTGTTTTGAAACGGAATAATGTATAATAGTATAGAACAATCAAAAATCAAAAGCTTCACTTTCAATATTTCCTCTTTTGACAGATATAAGCAAAACATATTAAAAAAAACCTTTTTTTTATAAATGCGTATATACACATACTGTAACTTATATAGATATTATACACGTAAAACAATAACTCATATAACTATAACTATTTATATATAAAATAATATATATACCGTCTGGTATAAACATATAATACTTCACACATACAAATGACAGCACACAACTTTACATAACTCGGTTACTTCAAACTATTAGCAAATCGAACCATCTAGATTTATTATTCATATAATACGATACCATTAAATAATATATATATACTGTACTATATATATACATACAAACAAATAAATCAAATACATATAATATCTCTAGTACAAACAAATATATTTCAAACCCAGATACTAAAATAAAGTTGAAACGTATATAAATAGAATCAAGAAAAAGAGGAAACGAAGCTTACTTCGGAGCAAGTTGGAGGGTAGTGGAAGCAAAGGGATTCGGCGACGTGGAGGAGTGGCCGCTTTGGTGAGATGGTGTTTTCGGGGTTGGATCTGTAGGGCGGTGGGAGGCTTAGGTGCGGTTGGTGAGGCTTCGGTGGTTGAAGGCCGACGATGGAAGAAAGGGAGTGAGTGGGGAGCCTGGGGTAGGCCTTTGGACGGAAGTGGAGGAAGAAAAGGCGGAGCTGACGTGGGCGTGGGGAAGGCAGAGGTTGGTCGTGGCTAGTGATCTCGGCTGCGTGTGGAAAGCTTCGAGAACTGGAGGGTGGTGGCCACGTGGATGGAAAGGGGTGGCTGGTGGTTGAGGCTGAGGTGGCGTAGGAGCTGCAGATCAGAGGTATAGGCGGGGTCGGCTTGTTGGCCGAGGTTAGTGGTGGCACTGGGAAGATCGGCTGCGCGAGAGAAGGCAGCGGTGGTTCTCGGCAAGGGCTGGTGCTAGATGTGGGCTGTGGTATATCAGTGGGAGTTTGGCTGTTATTGCTGTGGAGGAGGCGGCGGGAGGTGGTACGATGGAAATTGAGGACGAAGAGGAGGAACCGGGGTCAGTGGCCATGAGCCAGAGGGAGGAGCGTTTGATGTAGATCCGGTTTGTGGTTGAAGGGAGGAAGAAAGGCTGTCCCTATATTTTCTCAAACGCAAAATAAAGTAGAGAGAGAAGAGCTACAGGGAGGAGAAAAGAATTTTGAAGGGGAGGAAGAATGATAAGGTACAGGAATGTAATGTAAAGTGGCAAGCAAATTCAAAATGGAGAAAGTGGACAGACTTGGTAAAAATGAAAACGTACATAAATATAAGGTGAATTGAATTTTTCAACGGTGCCTCCAATTGAGCTGACTCATTAAAGCAAAGCAATAATGTGGTCCAGCCTTTACGTTTTAAATTTTGAAATCGAAGGAAGAAATAAAGTCACAATTTACGGTACAGTTACAACGAACAGTTTATTCTTTTCGGCGTGTACCGGATCTCAAAATGCAGAGTTGAATATACCGTGGAGATCAGTACGACGAGACGATCAAAACGGTACACAGATATTAGTGGCACGATCATTCGATCAAAAGTCGATGATCGGTACCGAAAATGCTGATATTTTACCAGAATTAAGATGAACGGAGCAGTAGAAGTCCAAATTTGGAAAAACGAATTTCGCAGTCTGATTCAGAATGATCTGAATAAATTTTCTCCTGTTGACATATTTTGGTTTCGGAAAACTTTTAAATTCACTGTTATTAACCGGTTTGATTTGAAATGAAATTTAATAGGAAAATAAACTTCAATATTATCAGATGAAAATTTACCAGTTGCTATATTAAATAGACGTATTCCAAATAATAAATTTTTATTTTCAAATTTTATTGTTTAAAATTTCACAAAATTTCAATTAATTATCTAAATAAAACGATAAAAATTTTGGGTCGTTACACTACACCTCAACCATCTACTCATTCTACAGAACGTATAACTCGTCAAACTTCAATTCAACGACCAACTCCCGGAATGAGTACGGAAGCGGCCATTAATATTTTGGCACAAAACCAAATAGCTTTGGATTCTCGACTTCGAAAAATTGATGGGCGGTTCAAGAAGATCAAAGGCTTCTTCGTAAATCTATGGGATGACTTATCATGTACTTTTGAAGCCGGTGCTTCATTTGTTGCTCCTGGAAAAAGACCAGCGCCAAATTTCTCTTGGTCTACATCCGATAACACAAGTTCCAGCACTTCGGCAACTCACGTTCCTCACACACAAAGACGGGGTAAGGAACCGGCTCCACTGGATGATAATACTCTTCCAGAATTTTGGGATTCTGATGATGATAAAGAGTAATCATATGTTTACACTTGCAAGTATTAAGTATGAACAATATGCTTATTATTAGATGTTGTGAAACTATGAACGTATTTCTATCGTGTTTAAACTATGTAATATTTATAACTTGTTGTTCCCTTACTGGTGCTTACATGTTCCATAATTTTTTATTACATCTAATAAGTATTCCTTTTTGTCGATGACAAAGGGGGAGAAAAATGTATAAGAGCTAACATACTTTTTGTAGAAAAGTCGCCATATATTCAGGGGGAGAATTATAAAATAGATAAGTTTTACTTCGTCACATAAGTATTGTCATCAATCAAAAAGGGGGAGAATGTTGATTCATGAGTTTTGATTCATGACACAAGCTTCAGAGATCATACGACGAAATACAAAGAGAATACTATATGAAAGCGACAAAAAGAGAATAAACGTATATTGTGAAACTACAAAGGAGATAAGACTACAATCCAGAGATTAGTATGAATATTTTATTTTATTGAGTCTTAGAATATTGTTAAAATCATTCCTCAAATAGTCACACACACACAAAACAATTTATATTAAAACTGTGTATACTGTGCAAGTAACACCAGGTCGGCCGACCGACCAGGATCCTCGGTCGACCGACCCTGTGTTATGTGCACAGTGACTTTCTGTTTTATATACGATTTCAAACTCAGCTGACCGGCCAGGTTTTCCGGTCGACCGACCAGAGAATAACGGCTAGTTTACTGAAGTGATGCGATCATTTCATGAAGAGGAATGTCCTCTATTTCAAGAGGTATGGACACAACTGTTAACTAAAACTCTTCATGAAAGATTACAACTCTTCTACAACTATATAAACATATTCAATTCACTTCTACAATCACCGATTCTTGTTTATATTTCTGAAATCTAATCTCTATTCATTTCTGCAAATAAAAGTTTTCATTCTTAATTAATATCACTAGAATCCTTGTTTTAATTCATATACCTCGATTCTACGTGATTATCTTCCTTCTAAATCTTCACACACATACATACTCTTGAGGATTTGATTATAGGAAAGTTGTACTATCAAAAGACTATCAGTGTTATTCAGAACACATTCGTCAACAAACATTTTGTATTAAGTTGAAGTCCTCTTCGGCTGTTGAGGCGGAAAAATTCCTGTTCGGCTGCTCAGGTGTCGTATACCTATTCCTCCGGGTTAAGTGAGGGGTTTAGTTTAAATCCAGAGGGTATTCTGGGACTGGACGTAGAACGGGAAGTTCGAACCAGTATAAAAATTCCTGGTGTGCTTACTTTAATTTTTACTTTACTGTTATTACCAGTTTCCGCATTAATATACCATATTACACGATCCTTAGTACTACACGTACACTTTCAA
Source organism: Allium fistulosum (assembly GCA_030737815.1). Taxonomy (NCBI): domain Eukaryota; kingdom Viridiplantae; phylum Streptophyta; class Magnoliopsida; order Asparagales; family Amaryllidaceae; genus Allium; species Allium fistulosum. The sequence continues at coordinate 296,150,247 of CM060905.1, read as the reverse complement.
AATTATGGATAAATCTAATAAATTCATTAAAAAATACATCATGAAAAATGTAACGACCCGTAAATTTCAACTGTTTTAATAACGTAATTAGTTGAAATTTTGTGAAATTTTAAACGATAAAATTTTGAAATAAAAATTTAATATTTGGAATATGTCTAGTTAAACATAGCAACTGGTAAATTTTCGTCCGAAAATATGAAAGTTGATTTCGCGCGTAAATTCACTTCAATTTAACCAGTTAAAAAGCGTTGAAAATAAAATGTTTCCGAAACCAAAATATTTTTACATATAAAAATTCTAAACCATCTTCTGAGCAAGATATCAGTTTGTCGTTTTTCCAAATTCGGACATCTTTGGCTCCGTCGATCTTATTTTTCTACGTTTTTCTTGCATTTTCCGTAGTAGAAAATTCGAATTTTTATAATTCAACCATAACACTGATATCTGTATACCGTTTTGATCGTCTCGTCGTGCTGACCTCCACAGTATATCCATATCTGTCTTTTGGTGTCCGTTGCATGACGAAACTCGCGAAATAATATTCGTATCGGTTACGAAATTTAGACTCTTTGGTTCCTCTGCCTTTTCAGCTATTCATCTGATTGAAACAAATACCCAATAGACTTTTTATAATTCCTAGATTTAACAGCTGGCTGTCACTATTCCTCGGTTGCAATTCATAGCTAGTTCATTTCCTCTTCGCTCTGTTTGGGTCTGCATGTTCCTTCCCTTCACACTTGCCTCATCATCTTCTACCAAAGTCCATTTCCTGCTCACGTTTCATTTTCTCCCCTGACTTCATTTCAAATCATGATTTAGAGTAGGTTGTTCTCTTCCTCATCTGGCCGATCAACCCACTCTCCTAAGCATCCCCACGTTCAGCCTCGTCTCGGCCTTTACCACAACTCGACCCCACCAAGCAGCAGCCTACCCCAACACGCGGCTTCACCTGACTACATCCATGAACGCCGCCTACACCACAGCCTCGTACACCAAGTCGGCCACCGTCCGACCACCTAAATCCCCTGCAAACCCGAAGCAACCCACCAACCCAAGCCTCGCCCTCCTTCCTCCCTCTGCATCTTGCTTCCACACCCTTCGGCCTCAACTTCCCATCGCCTCCCGCTGCCACGGTAGCTCCGACCTCTCACGTCACCTGAGCCAACGTGCATCTCCCCGCTTTGCTTCCTTTCCCTCCTCTGTGCTTTGATAGGTGAGTATTTATATGGGTTATATAAATAATATTTTGGGTTTATATGTATATGGTACGGTTTATAAAGTGATGAAGATATAAAAGTGGATATAGTTTTTCTATTGTTTAGTTTTGGCCTCTGTTATATATATGGGAAGTGTTTGAATAATAAAGTATGAGTATTTTATCTGTTATATAGTTTAGACTTATTTTATTTTTAAAACATATATTTTTGGGACGATACGTATGTTGTTTATACCTACCTGAGTTTTATGAGATATATACAGGGTTAGTTATATTATTTTAGTTTATAAGTTATATAAGCTAGTTATTTTATGCTGTATATACAATATAATGATATCAAAGGAATTTATAAATATTTGTGTGGTTTTGGTTGCATGAAATCGTACATAATATGTTAAGAGGGTAGACTATATGTTGGAAGTCGTTTACGAGTTGCAGTATGCGTTTTATATATATATACTATAGTATATAAAAGTTGCAGTTCTCTGGTTTTGATATTTTTCCATTTGCCTTCAACAAAAAAAATTATTATATATATATTTATAGTTTATATAAGTCTGCTATATGAATGTTAAAGGAGTTGTTATAGACTTTTAATTGCTGTTTGCACATTTATACAAATATTTTATTCTATTTGCAATTATATATAAAGTATATATATAGAAAAGTTATATGTCAGTACCTGTTAAATTTTATATATGTGTGTTGTTGATTTTATAGTGTATATATAGTTATATTAGATCTGTCATATGAAATGTATGGTTTTATAAAAATATTTATTTTTAAATATGTATATAGATTTCTGGCTATTGGGGTTAAAAGTTAACTTAATAATTTGAAATACATATGTATATATATATATATATCTTATTTTGAATTTGAATATATGTTTAAAATGTGGTTTTAGAGGAGATTATAACATGTATATTTGTTTCAAATCTATATCAAGTTGGTTCTGAATCATTTTCGTCAATTCCTTATTATCAGCATCGTCCGTCGATTCGAGTGCTACCTTGCCTTGTTTGGGATTTCGTGCTTGGATTTCGTAACTCAATCTCATCGTATTTTGTTTCCCTCTAGCCTCGAAAGGTGAGCAATCACTCACGATTAACGTTCTTTTATCTATTAAATTTGATTTCAATTGAAACGACAATTGAAATATGCTGTTGTTTGATATATACACTGTTATTACCTGTATCAGTTCACCCGTGACATCTGACACCATTATCTGTTATATATGCAATGATAATCCAGTTTGGTTGTTAAATGATTGATTGTTTGATGTTTATATTGGACGTTAAATTGTTAATGATGTAAGTGATAAATAATTTGAAATTGAAATTGACGTAGGATAGTTAGATTTGATATATGTGTTAAATTTGATTAACTGACATTTGTATAATATGACCCCTTTAACTGTTAAATTTATTGACATGTAGGATTTGTTTAATTACACTTTAAACCACTGAATGTACGTTGTTAAATTGATGATGTATGAAATTGTAAATAGATGACAAGTGAAAAACCGTAATGTAATAATCTTTAATCTACATGAAATGATAGTGTAGATTCCAGAAATAATTATATTAATTCGCACAATAACAATGCGAATTAATACGGTTATTTCGGGATTATTTGAATTGATTATTGGATTGTTATTGTTGTTGTTATTGCTTGTTTATTTACTTTAACACCATCCCAGTTATCACACTGGAAGTTCCCTTTGTTATGCTTTGATTTTTAATTGAATTGGAATCGGGTTGAAATGATAAATACCCAAATTAAACTTTGACCTAGGATAGAAAATTAAATGAAACCCGATTGGTCAATAATTTGATTTAAAAATAAAACGAAGATTTTATTTGAATAAATAATATGGTTTTAAAATGAAGTTGAAATTTGAATTTTAATGAAAGGAAAATGTCAATATTTAAAAATCTGAAACAAAATATTTAAAAATGAAATTGATGAAAGAACGATGTTTAATTTGAGAAATGATTGAATTAAGTTTGAAATTATTAAACTTTGAAATGATTTAATAATTAAGTTTGAAATTATAATTAAGTTTGAAATTATTAAACTTTGAAATTATTCAATAATTAAGTTTTGAATTATTTAATAATTAAATAAGATTGAATTATTTAATGATTAAATTAAATTGAATTTTTTGGAATAAGTAAATTTTACTTCGTAATAATTGAAATTGAGTTTTCTTTATTAATTAAGTTTTGGAAAATTATTTAAGTAAGTAAATTAGTGAAATTAAATTTCTTTATCAAGAAATAAAATGTGATTTATTGAAATTAATGTAAGACTTGAAATTTAAAGAAATTGATTTGACGAATTTAATTTAATTCAATTTGTAAGTTTTGATATAATGAAGTTGAATTTGAATAATGGATTTAATGAATTGGAAATTTAATAGAAATTGTTTTGAATGGCAAATTTACTTAATGAATATTGAATGAAATCGATAAATGAATTTGGAATTGATTGAATGATAAATTAAATTAATTTAAACGATTTCGAAATGGAACTTATATACGAACTTGAATCAATATTTGAATTGTTTTAAAAAGAGATTGAAATTGAATTATAAGATTTTGAAATGGTAATTTGGAAGTTTTGAAACGTAAATTATGGAAATTGATTTGGAAAGACAAATGAAATGTTGGTTTACGAATTGAAATTGAAATTGAATTTGATTTGTTTTTTGAAATATATAAACGACCAATCGGTGTAATAATTACGAAAGTTATTAAAGAGACCGGAATCGGTTATGGATATACTCTCTATCTAAACCGAAACCACTTTAATAACTATACGCGGAGTGTGAACCAGAATGAAGTGGTTGGAATGATGTACATGATGATTGAAGAAAGAGAACGATAATGGATAGCCTTGACACTTGTGTCAAATTGGAAATGACTAAAACAGGAGCCGTGCCGGGCCAATGGAGGATTAGCTACCTCAAGTGGACACACTTCTTCGAACTACTCATTACTTGTTGTCGATTGGTGCACCCTTGATTTTGGGAGTGTTGTTTCACGGTGTTGCGGGCGCTACGGCGTTGCGTTCTCACTAGTCCGGATCAGGCAAACGGTAGTATCACTACCTTGGGTATTGCCTCATGTGCCTTGTCATACTTGTATTCCATTTATACGCGACCACTACGAATTTGTTTTGTACCTTTAGTATATGGATTGCCCTCTGGTGACTTCTGGTTTTGGGGAAACTATGGTCTTGTATATGCTTTTGGGAATAAAAATGTGTTAAGGGTGGAATGGGCCATGACTTAACACTATTTTGATATCTTATTATTACTGATAGACATTATCTACTTATCGTACACTATTACATAGTAGATAGTTTAACGGATCCTTAAAGGATGGTTATTTCAAACATCCTTTGAGTTACTTGTATTTCAATTGCTATTTCACTTGAGTTGGATTTATTAATATAAGAATGTTAATCCTGACTCGAGTGTTTTGTGTTTTGCTTTACGCTCGGGTCAGACTGAGTGTACCAGTATTCGAGACTCACCTTTGGAGTTGGAGCTTTGCTTGAAGATCCAGCCATCTATTCTGCTTTCAGTATTCGATGATTCTAGTGATGTATTCTGATTTGTATCTGATGTATCGTATTACTCTTCTGTTGTAAACTCTGATGTATCTTTTACATTTATATAGTAGCTTCATGAACTTCTATCTCTTTTATTTCCGCTGCACTTATTTCTCTGTGTCTGTGATCTGTGATTATTTATTTACTGTATATGTTCAGTTTTGCCAAATTTAAATTAACAACGCGGTATTTTGAGCAATTCAACTCCGGCATGAGTGTCTACCTATACACTTATAATGGATGCGAATGGTCCAAAATAGCGGGTCGTTACAAAAAATGAAGACGTTTTACTAGAAATTGATTTTCTTATTATTTATTTTAACCATTTGTCATATCAAAATAAATTTACAAAATGAGTACGTTATTTTTATTAATTAATAAAAAGTATTTAGATAAGGCTATTAAATCCATTTAATTCATATTTAATTCATATTTTAAATATTTAAATAATCATTATATTTGAATTCAAGTTATTTATATTTTAAAATCAATTATTTAATTATTTAAAATTAATTAAATATTTCAAATTAAAATGATAAAGTTCTGGGATGTTACAATAATAATAGCACAAAGCTGTAACGACCCGTAAAATTTAATGGTTTTAAAAGTATATTTAACTGGAAATTTGTGAAATTTTAAACAATAAAATTTGAAATTAAAAATTTATTATTTGGAATATGTCTATTGTAATATAGCAACTGGTAAATTTTCATCTGATAATATTGAAGTTTATTTTCCTGTGAAATTTCATTTCAAATCAAGCCGGTTAATAACAGTGAATTTAAAAGTTTTCCGAAACCAAAATGTGTCAACAGGAGAAAATTTATTCAGATCATTCTGAATCAGACTACGAAATTCGTTTTCCAAATTTGGACTTCTACTGCTTCGTTTATCTTAATTCTGACAAAATAGCAGCATTTCTGGTACCGGTTATCGTTTTTTGATCGGATGACTGTACCACGGATATCTGTGTACCGTTTTGATCGTCTTGTCGCGCTGATCACCACAGTATATTTATTTCTATATTTTGAGGTCCGGTATGCAACGGAGACTATAAACAGCTCTTCATAGCGGTACCACTTTTGGTGTCCATTCGGATTTCAAACGGCTGGAGTCATTTATTATGAGCTGTTACCTTTCCATCTTTTCGATGCATTTGTTACCTTTCCATCTTTTCAATGCATTGATGCCATGCCATACCATCTCGTTTATTTGTGTACGTTTGGATTTCTGTAATTATACGTTACATTTATTAATTGAACTGTTCATATCCTTTATAACTTTATCTCCCAGGATCCATTCCATTTTACTCAAATCCTCTTCTCAAATTTCCACTGTTCAATTCATTTTAGTACTTGCCTAATTCGTCTTCATTTTTCTCTCGGCATAAAAAAAAACAAACAAGCATAGCTGCTTCATTTTTGCCTGGATCTCGTTTGCCTTCGCTAATTCAAAGCAGCCTCTTCACCGTGTTTTCACTCCCCCTTGAACTGCCATCCTCCTCCAACAACAAACCCATGCCAGCCTACGCCTTCATCTGCACCCCATGGCCTTCGGCCTGTCACCACCAACACCTCACGTGCCCTCATTCCCTTCGCCCTGCCACTTCCGCAGCCAGAGCCTCGTTTTGATTTGCCCTCGCCCATGCTCCACCACCTCCCCATCCTGACGCCTTCCATCCCACTGCCCCAGCCCGCAATCCCACCCTACCGTGCACCCGTTCCCTCCACCTTGTCGAAGCAGTGACAGTCGTCCTGGCCATCGCAGCCGCACCACCTTTGCTCTTCACCTCTTTTTTTATAAAGGTATATATATGTTGGTAAGCATAACCGTACGTAGATATGTATATGATGTATATATATTTGTTATTAAATGTTGATTTAAAGTGTATGTATATTGCTTTATACTCTGCTGTTTTTTTAGATATTGTTTTAAATATATATTACATATATATATTTTATATATAGATAGATTTTACAAATACTTGTTCTATGACCAAGTTGATATTTATATAGGCGTATACCCATATATATTGGCAATATATAAGTTTACGGTTGTGTGTATATATATGTATATGTTATATAATATTTTAATATGTTTAATGGTATATAATTTAAATTGTTATAAGGTTTTAGTTAGCTGTACAGTGTTCTTAAAGATATATAACATTATATATTTATATAGTCTATGAAAAGTTTATATAAGATTTTTTTTTGAGTTTGTACATTAGTACGCAAGTTATATATATAGGGTCTGTGTTGATACATAGGTATATATGAACTTTGTTCGAATATGGTACCTGTTTTGGTATTATTGCAAAAGTATTTATACTCTATGATTTAAGTATTAAAGTATAAGATCTATATATATTATACAAAAGTTCTAACCAGTCCGGTGATGTAATATAATGTGCCAGTTATGTATATTATATTTAAGAGTCTATATGTTTGTTTATATATAAATTTTTAAAAGTAATATGAATATATGTTTGATTTTGATATGTGTGGTTAATTTAAAACAATGATTTTAATTTTATATATGTTATTTTAATATTGTTTTAAATTAAATATTGGTTCCATGGAAATAATAATGTATATATATACATATTTGATTTTTGAAAAGAAAAGTATATGTGTTCAGTTTAAAACAATGTTTTTATTTAACATATATGTTTATTTTATTTTATAGTTGTCTTAAATTAAAATATTGATTTCAAGGGAATAATAATAATATATATTCTCTATTTCTATCAACTGATTGATTTTCCTCATCGATTCCAGCCTTGCTTTAATCGTTTATTCCATGTCCATCGTGCTTTGCTTTGAAATTTCATGCTTGGATTCGTAGCTCAGTTCGTCATCAAATTCCTCTAACCTCGAAAGGTGAGCAACCACTCACGATTAACGTTCTTGTATTTATTAAATTTGATTTCAATTGAAACGACAATTGAAATATGGTGCTGTAGTTATTTAAATTGTTATATATGCTATTATCTATATATGTTCACCTGTGACATCTGACACCAGTATCTAGTATTTATATGCCTGTTATTACTATTATCTGTATATGTTCACCTATGATATCTGACACCAGTATCTGTTATTTATATTGATGATATATGTCTGTTGTTATATTTTATATTATCTGTTATCACCCTGCAAGTTCCCTGTTAGTATAGAATTCACTATGGGTTGAAATGATACATACGCGAACGGACTTTAGAATAGGAGAAAATCGTTATGGGTTGAAATGATAAACCCAAGCGATTTTCATTTGAATTGAAATTGGGATTACGGGTCGAAATGATATCTACCCGTATATATTTAAATTTCAGATTGAAATGATAAATATCCGTATCACTTAACCATATGATAAATATATATACAAACACCGTTGGTCCATATATATATAAATATTTTGAAATTGAATTCTATGGTTTTGGAAAGAAATATTTGGTTTTAACAAATGTTGATTTTTTTTTAAAAAAATTTATCTATAAATGGTAATGATATATATAGATTTGATAATGATATTTAATTTAATTAAGATGGATTTATACATATAATATGTTAAGTATAAAATTTATATTTTAAAATAGATTTTGGTAATGATTTGAATAAGTTAAGGTTGGGAAGATAATTTTATTTAATTAAACCGATTTGAAACTGATTGAAATTGAGATGTAAGATATAATTTATAACTTGGGGATTTATAAATAAGTTAATGAATATTTATTGTTTAAAATAAACTTAGGGAAATATTTAGTAAAAATGTAATTTAAGGCTGGTTAAATGATATTGGATTTATTAAGTGAATATTCCTTGATTTAATAATAAATGAAGTTAAACCAAGAGTTATATGAAACTGTTAAATTTAACTGTGAAATTGTTGAATATTAAATCTTTAAATATATTGGAAATTTAAATGGTTTATTTTGTGATTCAGATTTGTATTTGAAATCGATAAAATTTGAATTTGTTAATTAGAACTGAATTGAATTGATGAATAGAGCTTGAATAAAATTTGAATTTGGAATTTGAGTTAATTTGAATCGATTTGTGAGACTTGAGAAAATTAAATGCTTTACCTTATAAATTAATTAATATATATACTATCTTGGAAAATAGTTATATTTGAAATGAAATGATTTTTGGGTTTTGAAGTATAAATTTAATTGAAATGACCACGGTGTTATAATGTATATTCCCACCTTATAGATAGTTCTGAAGATCCTTAGAGGATGGTTATCCCAAACATCCTTTAAGTTACTTGTATTTCAATTGATATTTCACTTGAGTTGGATTTATTAGTATAAGAATGTTAATCCTGACTCGAGTGTTTTGTGTTTTGCTTTACGCTCGGGTCAGACCGAGTGATACAGCATTTGTGACTCACCCTTGGAGTTTGGAGCTTCATTTGGAGATCCAACTATCGATTCAGCTTTCAGCTTTTCCAGTTGATTTGTTCAGAGAGGTCATCTATTTGTACTGAAGACTTCACTGTATTTGAGATATTCTTGTGTATTTTATTTTAACTCTGATGTTATATAGTAGCTTCATGAACTACTATTTTATCTATTCCGCTGCGTATTATTGTATTACTCTGTGTCTGTGATTCTGTGATTGATTTATTTACTGCATATGCTGAGTTTTGCCAAATTTTAAATTAACAATCTGATATTTTGAACTATTCAAGTCAGACATGTGTGGATTATTGTCGATTTGAATGGTCCAAAATAGTGGGTCGTTACAGTTGGTATCAGAGCTTTGGCTCTAGGCGAAACTTAGCATATATTGTAAATTTATTTACAGAATCACTTTCGTTTGAGTTTAATCTCTTCCTTTTGACTCGATTTCCTTTGAACTTTGGAACGTTCCTTACGGTTCCAAAATTCATTCTTGTCTCTCCCTATTTGTATTCTTTTGATTCTGGAGTATCCCATAACTCCACTTCGAATGATCTCTATAAAAATAGGCGATCCCGCCAATCTTTGGATGATTTGTAAAGGGGTGGAACTCCTTTACAATTGGCATTGATTCACCGGAGATTTATATATCTTTGGTTTAGATACCGCTAACTCTTGCGATCGAATGTTGGTTTTTCTTGGAATTCTGCATCGATCTTGTTCCTGAAGTCACGGTTGACCCGGTTAAGGTCGCCCGCGACTTGTATAAGTATATCCATCTCCTATTTTGTAAGTTAATTGTCTCATCTTCGTTCAAGCCTATCTTCGAATCAGAAATTTTATTTGATTAGAGTTCCTCTAATTTGAATCTCTATCTTTGTTGAAATCCATTCTCAAATCATCCTTTGAAAATCGGGTTTTGTATTCTAGAAATTGTTTTCTAAACCGAAATTATTATTTTGTTAAGTATGATTTTATTCTATATATAAAATTGAAATGTTTTCGATAAGGATTATATACCCTTTTAAAATAAGAATTTGAGGTTTTCGAAAGGATTTTGAAAAAAAAATTATATAAGAAATTTGATCTATCTAAAAATGATTATAACTAAAGGATTTTAAATTTGAAATTCGAGAATTGAACTCCGGTATTTTGTAACTGGTTTTAAGATTTTGAAATATATAATAATAATATGATTTAAAAGTATTTTCCAAATAAGAAATGTTTCAAATGATTTTAATGAGTTTCGAATGATTTCGAAGAAATTTCAAAAAGAAGTTTGAGAAAATAGAAGTCCAGAACTCACTTATGTCGCTGGAAAATAATTTCGGTGATGAGTGCATGCATCATCGACATTGATTTTCGAGTTTCAGAGTGAGGGATAGGCCACTTTAGTAGCATCGCTACGTGAGTGATTTTGCGAAACCAAATTTGATTTCAAAATTTTGAAGTATGATTTGATATTCGAAAGATATATGTAAATGTATTTGAAACGATTTAAAATGAGCCGGTGTTCAGCCCTCGAGTTTTGGATTTGATATAACCCTATCTATTAAAATAGATTTACTAATTTGTTGCTGATTTCCAACTCTTGAATTTGAAAATGATTTCTTCAACTATTTTGAAGGTTCGAGCACTTCCAAATCAAGGTTAACTTTTCAAAGCTAAGAATTTTGAAAAGTATAAAGTATATAAGTTGGTATGAATGTTAAAGTATGTAGTAATATGACTTAAATAAGTTGAAACTATTTGTTAAGAAAATGAATAAGGCAATTTTAAATTTTTCTAATATGAAATTTAGATTTGAAATGTTTTGAAAATAATATGGTCTTCAAAATATTTTGAATAAAATTTAGCTTAAATGTTTTAACTTAGTAACATCTTTATGGAACTATATATTTAACAAGTTGGAATAAATATATAAGTTGTACGTATGCTGTTTTATTTGCATAATTAATTTGATCCAAGTTTGAGTACACAAGTTCGAGGTGCATTACACCATTTCGTGTTAGGATTTTTCATTCGATTCTTGATGGCGAATATTTGATATGGATTTTGGGCTAAATTCTAGAATTCTCTATCATAGTATATGGCTATGCAAGAAGACTGATGGCTTCTAGTCGAGAAACCATATCGAAGTCCGCATTAGGGAAGTCAAATGGATAATACTAGTTCGAAAGCGAACTTGTGTGATCGAGCGAGCGATCAAATGTGATTTTGCGAAATGATGACGTATGTACATCGTATATTCTAATATCATTGATATATTTTGACGCTGAAATTGAAAGCTGTCGGGTTAGAATATCTTTGCTTACTAAAAGAAAACTTTAAATTTAAATTACAAAGATATATAACCCATAAAAGCAAAGATATCCAATCCCATATGGCTCTTCATACAGCGAAATTTATTTTGTAAAGATTTGATCCTTATATAAGATGGACCTTATGTAAGTATAAGATGATTTTGAAAACATTTGATTTTGGAAATGAATTGGTTGACTTAAATTATATTGATTTGGAAATTTGGATTTATTTTCTAAATCTATTATTTTGGAAACTTTGAAACTAAAGATATTTAATTTGAGAAGAAATAATTTGGTGAAATTATATATGATTTTGAAATTGAACTGATATTGAAACAAATTGAAATTTGAGAACCTTGTGCTACTAAATACTTGATTTGGGAGTTATCGAACTTATATAAAATTGATTTGTATGAGTATGAAATTGATTCGAAAACTATGGATTTGAAAAGGGTACTCAATTTAAAAAGTGAAATCTTATATAATTAAAGTCTATATAAGTATGATTTGATATACTTTTGATTTTGGAAAAGTATTTGATCTGAAAATTAAATCTTATATATAATGGATTTTATATAAGTACAATATTTGAAAGTGATTTGAAAAGGTACTATATGATACATATTTTCGAAGTAAAGATATGGAAAGTGCCTTCTGCTTGATATCCGATTTGTGGCCACATCTTGGATTCATTCTATCGATATTATTCTCTCTGATTTTTGGTTTTCCGGATATGATACTCGAGTGTCCTTCGAATTCCATGGCGTTACCCATGGTCTTATTGTTCTCTCGTGACTGCATAGCGCAACTGCCTGGCTGAGTCTTGCCTAGGGGTACGGATTGTTTCCTGGGGGATCCAGGCGTAATCATTGTGTATCCTGCAATCTGTGTAGGTCGCGAATAGTAGCGCAAATGCTTGGCTGAGTCTTGCCTGGGGGTACGGATTGTTTCCTGGGGGATCCAGGCGTAACCATTGTGTATCCTGCATTCTACTAGTCATCATGGCGTAACTCGCAGGGCTGAGAAAGCTTACGGATATGGATTATTTCCTGGGGGAACCAGGCATAACCATTGTGTATCTGCGAACCATGATCGGACAAAGGTTTGGTTTGGTTGATTTGTTTGGATTGTACTTTTGTAACAACCGGGTTTTTTTCCCCAGTCAGTTATCGACAGTAGTCGATTAGAATTGTTATCAAATACATATTGGAAATTTTAAATTAGGTTGTGATTTTTGAGAATTGGATGAAAGGATTGTGTGGGCTTTTAGATGCAAATTGGTCCATTTAATTTGTTTGTTTTGACGTGATAATACCTAGGGCAGAATCATTTTTCCCATTATTCATTTTTCTCAACCACATAACGAAACGAAAAGAAAAAAAATGGTGGCCGCTTCTTTGCTCGTTCCTTCGATCTGAAAATTAGGGCTTGTGAGATTTGCTAGGGTTTGTTCGATGCTCTTTAATTTGGTTTGTGCTCGATCTTCGTTGCTCTGGAATTCACGGCTTCGTCTTCTCGGGGTACTGTGATTTAGGGTTTATGGATTTGGGGCTTCGAGATTTTCTAGTAGCGGCCATGGTTACTCGATCGAAAAGCGGTCGATCGATACCCTCTACAATTCGTGCTTGCCTCGTCGAAAATGGTGAGTAATTTGCTCACATCTAATTCAACTTTATATTCGTGATTTTGTGGTAATCTTTGTCTTCGGTCTCCTTTTGCTTTGCGAATTCGAATTGGGTTTTACTGATGAGTGATCTTTTTCACTCACATCTATTCATTCTATTGTTTGGACTTAATTCGAGGTTCTTGATTTATCTCTGCCATTCGATTGTTTTTGCTATGATTATGTGATTATTGTTCGATGTTGAGGATTTCACTGACTTTCGTTCTTTTCATGTTACTGGGTTGACACGATTTTATTTGTGAATTCATTTTTCTGATGACATGAATTTCTGCTACCAACTGCCTTGGCTTGAGATTTCATTTAACTGATCTTGATTATTTGCGACTACCCGTTGCTGTGTAGTACCATTGATGTTCTGTTGCTCCATGTTACATTGAGCACCTCATTTGATCTACCTGCATTATTTCATTTAGTCTTCATGTATATGCTATGTTTGTTGGTTCTGTTGTTTCATTTGATACAGATATATATGTGTGTACATGTATATATTTGTATTGCTTGGCCTTGAAGTTGATATCACTGACTTTGGGCATTTAATGATTTGGAATTGCAGTTGTTTTCGGCCTTGACGATGTTTTGCCTTAGTTTATTTGTTGCCCTGTTACTTCAACCACTGTCCAGTTTTACAAGTACATTGCATATACATGTTTCTTCTCTTTGCTTACCTCTGTACATTCCTGGCATACTTGTTGTCCAGTTGCATTTCTTTGACTTCACTACACTCGTATCTTACCATTGCTAGCTGCTGTGCACATTTGTATATCCCTTGTTGTTTCATTTGATTGAGTCTGGACGCTGTGACTTGGTGGCATCCGTATGTCATTACTTTGTTATGGCAGTTGTCCACTGGTAGCCATAGTTGCCAGCACGTGTGCACTTCTACTTGATTCATATGCATAGTTTTGGGATTTATCCTGCAGTCTGTTTGACATACCTCAAGTGGTCTTTATATATATACTTATTTATGCCTTCATTGCATAGCTTTTAACTTAAGTGGCATTTCTTGATTCCAGTTGCACTTGGTCATTTGAGGAGTTGAGTCTGCATTTTATGGTACCTGTACTTGTAGTTGTTCAACCCGATTCTTCTGAATTTTCAGCTTGTATATCTGTGGTTCGTATGGTACATACATTGCAGTTGAGTCGCTTTGTTATATCACTTGATATTTGTGGTATTTGCAGTTATATCACTTCGAGCTGCGTGTTTAGTTGTTTATAGGTTGGCAACTGGTATTTGTAGTTCATGTTTCATTAAGTTTGATGTGCTCGTGATCACTGTAGTCTGTCCCTGCAGTCTATCTGATCACTGTAGTTGCATTCCATTCGTTTGCAGATATTAGTGCTCGTCCCTTAGTTGTTCACTTGTAGTTGCATTCACTTCATGTTGTATTATGTTGGTCTGGCCCTGTTGCACTTCTGGTTTCATTGTAGTTTCCATCTATGATATTTTCATACAGTCTGTTCATGCTGACACTAGATTTTGCTGCAATCTTCACTTCGAGTTCATTTGCATTTGAAATACTGTGACGACCGCCCATGACCCCTGCACCAAATGAAGAGATAGTGCGCTGTAAAGTGTGCCAGGCGACCATGGACGATTGTCAGGGTAGATTTAAACAACAGAATCTATCGTATTCCTCACAGCGCATGGACAAAATACAATAGAACATATGTATAGTGAAGCTTTACAGAACAAAATGACATCATATAAAACTCCATAATAGTTGAATACAAGCATCCACAAAGTCAATACATCAAGCCTCACTACATATCTCTCAGAGAATACAAAACAGCGGAATATCCAGTACACATAAGAAGATAATATGCAACGCTCCAGCTCGTCTTCGATATCAGCCTCGTGAGAAGAGAACAGCACCTGTCACCTGTTACCTAGTCTGCCCGTCCCAAAATGGACGAACAGCCCAAGGCAATAAGAATTAAAACATAAAGCCTTGAGTCAGACAACAGTCTTAGTGAGCAGTAAATTAACTAACAACATACCAAAAGAACATAAAGGAAAAGGAATAGGAATACAACCCTCCCACTCCAACCTCATTCTACAGTGATAGCCCCCAGACACACACTAAGCAGAAGCAAACATAGCAGAGCATACAATTTAAAGTAAAGCTACTATCACTCGAGTCAAGGGCGATGTTTTCCAAGTACCAAGGCCTAAATCAGATAAGCACCCAGAAAATACCGCTCTTGAGTCCGAATGACGATACAACCAAACATCCATGACTCTGGCTATCACTGTTATCATTGCTTCGATATCATCGTTAATTGAATGACCGGCACATTCTTTCAGCCGTCCGTCAAGGGCTAATGGAAACCCCGGTTCTAGACATAACTCCCGCACGTCGTCGCAGCCCGTGCCTAGGACTATCGAATCTGCCCAGAGTACTCGACCATCAACAGTTGGCCGTTGGGACTATCGAATCTGCCCAAACGTACTCTTGCTTAGATCATGCTAGAACCTTCAACAACGATGCTATCCAAGCCTCCTAGTCATCCTCCTCGACGACTATTCTCATATCCATTCATTATCCTCAACTCGAATCATATCACCGAGTTATCAACATGCTTGGAATGATCCCGTCTGGATTAGACCAAGTCTTCATCATATGATTGCCTCGCTTCATTACATCCTCGCAAAGCCTTGTCTCATCATCACATCATCAAATCTATGCATAAGAGCTTCATCATCCCACTACATATGCCACGAGCAGCTTTCCCAATTCAAGAGCCTTTCCCTTAGCTTTTGAATCGTCTTCGGTCTAAGTATAATCATCAATCATCTAGTTCATAACAATCAATCAAATCAAACATCAATCCAAACAATCAAGCATTCAAATATGCTCTAAGTAGGCAATTATAACAATAATGGCATTTTCGTAATTAAAGAGTTGAAAGTCCAATAAGCATGAAAACATGGATTATATCTCTACAAACTTGATGAATGAACTTGCATAGGTTAACATATGATAAAATGGATGTAACATCATCATGAACAATGGATCTCTATGGATCTACACATAGGATGAAGAAAATGCATGGAAATCACTATTTTAACACCAAATCGAGCCAACAATCCGATATACTCCTTTGGATCCATGTGAGAGATAATCACCACTCACCAAATCACCTAAACAACCTCAAATCAATACGCTTCAGATCTGGACAGCGAAGGATCAAGCTTGATCTATCACAAATCCGCTTCAAACGAAGAAATCTCTCTTGAAAAGATGAAGATCTTCAACTTTAGCTCTTGAATCTTCAATCTTGATCTTCAACTTGGATGGATGTAAGCACTAGATTAGAGTGGAGAAAAGAAGTGAAGAAGTGTAGAAGTCGAGCTCTCAAAATGGCAGCCCTTCGTCGCTTCAAAATCCGGATCCCAAAAAGTGAGAACAACCCCTCCTATTTATAGCTGAAAACTGCCCTTAAGTCGTAACTCGGCTATCTCCTTAAGTCGCTGCCGACTTAACACTGCCGACCTACGACCTAACACTTTGCCATCCTACGACTTAACCAGAAGCATCTACGACCTAACAACTGCTATCTCCTAAGTCGGTCACGACTTAACAACTTAGCACCATTCGACTTAACACTTATACGACTTACGACTTATAAAACCTTGCGACCTAACAGTGTTACGACCTAACACATAGCCTAACTCTTAAGGTCGCCAACTTGTTAACTCCTTAGGTCGCTAACCCACCCAGTCGACTTAACTTGGTAACAACTTAACCCTTAGGTCGCTTACGACCTAACCAACCAAGCTACCAGACGACCTAACACATAGCGACCTATCCCTTAACTCGGTTACTACGACCTAACTCTAACCTTAGGTCGTCTACAATCATAAGTCGGTCAACCCACTAACTCGTCCAACCGGCCTAACTTCTATACGCTCTAAGTCATTGCCGACCTAACCACACTAACCCAGTAACCACTAGGTCGCTTACTCCACTAGGTCTGCCTACCCTTGAGTCGCCATATCCTTAAGTCGGTCAGTTCTTTAGGTCGTTAACTCGCCCTGCCGACTTAATACTTAACCAAATCCTAGGTTGCATAATTCTATAGGTCGCTCCAACTAACCCACGACCTAACACATACTCGCCGAATTCCTTAACTCGGTCACGACTTAGCTCTTAGGTCGTTCACGACCTAGGACTTAGATAAATCTGCCTAAAAATCTGAAATGACTTAAAAATGCTAAAATTCCAGATTTGACGAACTTTTCGATCCGTGAAAATACGGGTCGTTACAAATACTCTCTGGAGTGGTCGTTCACTTGTAGTTGAGTTGCAGTTTTGTTCACTAGTCGAGTTCTTTGCTTGAGGTCATTTGAGCTGTTTCACCTTTGTACCTGATCATTTGGGTCATTTTGATTTATATGCAGTCTTCATTATTCTTGTATCTGCATTTCATATGCTTGTGCGTTTTTGAACTGGTGCACTTGTGACAAGAAGCACTCGAATCTCTTTAGTCACTTGGTTGTACTGAGCCTTGGACAGTTCCATTTGCCATATGCAGTTTGCTATGCATCATCACTAGTGTACATATTTCGTATTCTCTTAGTTGAATCTTTATGTTGTTGCACTGCCTTTGTTCTCGAATCTGATACATTGCATTGATGCTTTGTATTCATTTGCATTTGGTCACTGTGCTTCACCGGTGACATTATTTTCAAGTGAGGCTGTTCTGCGTCTTTTTCTGTTGTGTGTTGAGGTGCCATATTTTTGGTGCTCTCACCTTCAGCTTGCTATTACCCTGTGCTTTGCTTTGTGACATGTTGAACTAGTTTCACTTGTTGCCTCTGACCTTGGTTGGTACTGATTTGGGTTGTGTTTCACTTGCATTAATATAGTGGCGAGGCAGTACACGCGTGCGTGTACTGCAGCCCTAGCAGAATTGACAGATTTAATTGATATTTCGATTGTTAAAATTGTTTCGTTGGTTCAATTCAATATCTTGAAGTTGTATTTGAAATGGTTTATTCCGATTTGAGTTGTATCAGTTGGCTTTTGGATTCATTGATCTTCTAAGTATTTCATAGACTGTATTGGCGAGGCAGTACACGTTAGCGTGTACTGCAGCCAATCAGCATTGCCATTTTTAAATTGACATTTCAAATGTTTAAATTGATTTGGATTGTTAATTGTTGTTTAACACTGTTTAGTGTTATATCTGCCGTTATCCGATTCTTTTATCAAGGAGTCGGATATACGAGATTTCTAGGACTGTCATCTATTTGATAATTGATTATTATTGTTTCTGTGCACTAATAACTGAGTTTGAATTAGACTGACCCGTGTATTATTTTCTTTTGAATGTAATACTCGGGTCAGACCCGAGTATTTCAGGTTGTAGATTTACTGCTTTGAGTTGTTGTTGAGCTGAAGTCTTTTCATATCATTTGAAGTGGTCTACGTCTTTTTGTAGTAGTCAGTGTGTCTGTTTTAAATTGATATGTATTCATGTATATTAGTCGATAATGTACTTGTATATATATAACTTCTTGGGTCGATAGTTGTAGTTGTATCATATGTATTGTGTCAACTGTATTGTAACTGATATCAGTTATATATATGAGACTTATGTTTTTATCTGTGTTCCGCATTCTTTGTGTATCTATGTTGTTTTTATATATATTGTCCTAAACCATTATGAACCATCGTAGCTCGTTTTATACTGGAATTGGGTATGTCGATGGGAGTGAATAAATAAGAGATGAAAAATTTAAAATATATACCACTCCTATCGAGGTAACCAATACTAGTGTAAGGCCAACTACGGATGGCCGCTCCTATCCAGCCTTATTCTTCATAATAACAGACAATATTTCTTTTAATACTCTTTGTTATTGTGAGTATAGAGGTGGGGCGTTACAGTTGGTATCAGAGCTTGGGGTTTATGGACATAATATAAAACATAACTTAGATGGAACATGTGTTACAACTATTTGTCGATGTTTTCTTCGTGTTTTGGTGTCAAAACTAAAGTTTTAAAATTATGATGAAATTTTTAAATATCTTTATTTAAAAATAAAAGTGAAACTGTGTTTTGTTGATTTGATTAAATTGTGTTCTGTTCATCAGAGTGCGCAGCGGAAACTGTGAAACTGTTTTCGCTGAGTACAACTGATAATCTTTTTGATTTAAAAATCAAAATATGAAATTGAAATAAATTTCATTTGCTGTTTACATAGCTGTGTTTATTTTGTTTCTTTGAGAATTTCGAATCCGAATTGAGGATTCGAGACGATTGCAGTTATGTGATTCTTGTTGAGATTTCTGCTAATTTTCTTTTAGGCTAATCACATGTTGATTAGATTTTTGCTGTTTTGGATTATCTTCATTGAAGATATATTCGAATGATTTCTTTGTTCATTTTGTAGTACGTGCAAATTTGAGTTACACGTTACTGCATTAATTTTACGTTGAACCGATGCTTGGTTATGAAACGTATTTTGTTGCCGTTACCTTTATAACGGGATTTTTACACTAGTGCTATATTTTGAAGCACGATGTTTAGTTGAAAATTTTTATGAATGAAAATTCACTGGTGTTACATTGTGGTGTAAATTATTTTGATGAGATTTTGACGTTTAAAAAAAATTACTGTCGCTTTGGCTTCAGTAACCGTCAAATTTTAAAAGTGGATTTTCAAGCGGTTATACCGCAATGCTGATTTGTGATCCGTTTTTACGGTATTTTGAGAAGTACAATTTCCTTATCGAAATTGTTACTAATATTGATGCTTTAATCACGTAATTGGGAAATCGTTTTAAAATGAAAATTGTTTTATAAAATTTCTAACAGTTTGCACTTTCAAAAGAAGAGGAAAGTAAGTGATAATCACTTATGAGATTTATGGCATTAAGACCCAAGTAAGGGCAGCCAATTATTTTATATGAAAATCATATTATGATTTCTGTTAATCTTTAATTCTCTGAATAAATATATGATGATCATGAATGGCATTTTGGTTGAATTTTTGGTTGCTGTTTTGATTTGTTTTTGGCTAATTTTGTTTTGAAAATTGTTTAATCAATCATATAACCTGATTACAGAAATGAGTTTATGACTCAATTTTTATAAGAAAATAATTTGATTAATTTACTGAGAAATAGGGTATTAAATAATAATAATGGATTAGACAGTATGAACAAAGAGGTTTATGCTCATGTCTAGTTCAAAAAAAAAAATTTGATATGAATAAAGCAATATTGAAAAAAAAATGTGTGCGATCAAGCAGAAATGACTTTGAAATGGGTTGTGAAATTTGGCATGAATGTTGGTATGTTTAGATATGATTTTTTTTAAGGAAATTAAATTCCCTACTTATGAAATGAAGAAAGGATTACAAGAGTATTTCTGGAGTTAAAAAGGAAAAAATTCCTTGAATGAATAAATATGTATGGTCTCTAAATTACCAAGTAATTTAGGAGAGGTGCCTTGATCTACTCATCATCAGGTGGATGATGGGTATGTGCATGACTTGTTCAAGTCCTGAAGGCCTCTGTGCAAAGGTTAACAGAATTGAGTCCTTTGCAATGCACACTTTGTGTTCAAAGGCAAGAGTTTGGACCATATAAAAATGTAAGATGGAACTGGAAAATAAGCTAGGCAGTGTGAACAAAGGAGGTTCATGCTTATGTCTGATTGTTTTAAATTGGAAACGAACAATGCAATAAATTATTTATGTGCTGATTTGTTCAGATCTAAAGCTAAAATGTTTTATGGGTTTTTCTCTAAAACCTTACCCTATGTTCACAATAGAATTGAGTATAAGAATTTTTATAGAATTCTACTGGATTTGTTTAAGAGATCATGACATTCTTGAATATAGGAGATATGCAAGTGATAAAATAAATTTTGAATGAGACAACTGGAAAAAAAATGAAATAAAACATTATTTTCATGGATGAAGTCATGGTCAGTGAAATCCATGAGAGAGTTTAATTCTCTCTGATTGAGGGAAAAAGGGAAAGAAAGAATGTAAAAGCATTCCATGAGTTAATAAATCTTTCTGAAATAAGAGATGAGACTGGTCACTAGATTATAAAACTAATCTAGGAGAGAAGCCTTGATCTATTCATCATAAGGAGTATGATGGGTATGTGCATGACTTGTTTAAGTCCTATAGGCCTTTGTGTAGGGGTTAACAGGATTGAGTCCCTTACAATGCACACATGGTGTTCAATGGCAAAGAGATATGACCAAATTAAATTGATAAATCGAGATTTAGAGCTGAACTATGGAATTAAAATGAGTTAATTCCATAAGAGTATGTGTACATGTATACTGTATTGAACAATTGAATATTTGTTGATTTGAGATTCGATTATCACTTTTGATAATTGAATATTTGTTGATTTGAGATTCGATTATCGTTTTTGATAATTGAATATTTGTTGATTTGAGATTCGATTATCGTTTTTGATAATTGAATATTTGTTGATTTGAGATTCGATTATCGTTTTTGATAATTGAATATTTGTTGATTTGAGATTCGATTATCGTTTTTGATAATTGAATATTTGTTGATTTGAGATTCGATTATCGTTTTTGATAATTGAATAATTGTTGATTTGGGATTTCTGATTATCGTTTTGATAATTAAAAAATTATCGTTTTGATAATTTGGCAATTGCTAATTTTGCTGATTGTAAGATTTTCTAGTCTCTAATTGATTCTAGATTATGGTGATTATATTAAACTGCTGTTTTCTATCTATCTCTGTTGATAGTTATAGTTTGCTGATTATGAAGTTCGTGTTTTCTATTTATCTGTTGGATAACTAGATATTTGCAGTTTTGCGATTTGCAAATTTTGTTTTCTAATTATCTTTGTTGACAATTAGATATTGCTGTTTTGTGAATTTCTGTATTCTAATTATCTAATTGATCATTGAATATTACAGATAATTGCATTTCTTCAGTGTTGTTGTTTCCTGATTATTTATTTGATGATTAGATTTTCTGAGAATTTGTGAATTCTTTTATGGAATTAAAAGTTTTCTTCGGTGTTGGTATTCTCGATCTTTATTTTTCCCACTTAACCAGTTTATGTTAGAAAAATAATTGTTATTGACAACCTTAATTATGAAAATTGCGGGGACGCAATTTCTATAAGGAGGGGAGTCTGTAACAACCGGGTTTTTTTCCCCAGTCAGTTATCGACATTAGTCGATTAGAATTGTTATCAAATACATATTGGAAATTTTAAATTGGGTTGTGATTTTTGAGAATTGGATGAAGGGATTGTGTGGGCTTTTAGATGCAAATTGGTCCATTTAATTTGTTTGTTTTGACGTGATAATACCTAGGGCAGAATCATTTTTCCCATTATTCATTTTTCTCAACCACATAACGAAACGAAAAGAAAAAAAATGGTGGCCGCTTCTTTGCTCGTTCCTTCGATCTGAAAATTAGGGCTTGTGAGATTTGCTAGGGTTTGTTCGATGCTCTTTAATTTGGTTTGTGCTCGATCTTCGTTGCTCTGGAATTCACGGCTTCGTCTTCTCGGGGTACTGTGATTTAGGGTTTATGGATTTGGGGCTTCGAGATTTTCTAGTAGCGGCCATGGTTACTCGATCGAAAAGCGGTCGATCGATACCCTCTACAATTCGTGCTTGCCTCGTCGAAAATGGTGAGTAATTTGCTCACATCTAATTCAACTTTATATTCGTGATTTTGTGGTAATCTTTGTCTTCGGTCTCCTTTTGCTTTGCGAATTCGAATTGGGTTTTACTGATGAGTGATCTTTTTCACTTACATCTATTCATTCTATTGTTTGGACTTAATTCGAGGTTCTTGATTTATCTCTGCCATTCGATTGTTTTTGCTATGATTATGTGATTATTGTTCGATGTTGAGGATTTCACTGACTTTCGTTCTTTTCATGTTACTGGGTTGACACGATTATATTTGTGAATTCATTTTTCTGATGACATGAATTTCTGCTACCAACTGCCTTGGCTTGAGATTTCATTTAACTGATCTTGATTATTTGCGACTACCCGTTGCTGTGTAGTACCATTGATGTTCTGTTGCTCCATGTTACATTGAGCACCTCATTTGATCTACCTGCATTATTTCATTTAGTC
Source organism: Allium fistulosum (assembly GCA_030737815.1). Classification (NCBI taxonomy): domain Eukaryota; kingdom Viridiplantae; phylum Streptophyta; class Magnoliopsida; order Asparagales; family Amaryllidaceae; genus Allium; species Allium fistulosum. The sequence continues at coordinate 296,126,903 of CM060905.1, read as the reverse complement.
TTCATGTATATGCTATGTTTGTTGGTTCTGTTGTTTCATTTGATACAGATATATATGTGTGTACATGTATATATTTGTATTGCTTGGCCTTGAAGTTGATATCACTGACTTTGGGTATTTAATGATTTGGAATTGCAGTTGTTTTCGGCCTTGACGATGTTTTGCCTTAGTTTATTTGTTGCCCTGTTACTTCAACCACTGTCCAGTTTTACAAGTACATTGCATATACATGTTTCTTCTCTTTGCTTACCTCTGTACATTCCTGGCATACTTGTTGTCCAGTTGCATTTCTTTGACTTCACTACACTCGTATCTTACCGTTGCTAGCTGCTGTGCACATTTGTATATCCCTTGTTGTTTCATTTGATTGAGTCTGGACGCTGTGACTTGGTGGCATCCGTATGTCATTACTTTGTTATGGCAGTTGTCCACTGGTAGCCATAGTTGCCAGCACGTGTGCACTTCTACTTGATTCATATGCATAGTTTTGGGATTTATCCTGCAGTCTGTTTGACATACCTCAAGTGGTCTTTATATATATACTTATTTATGCCTTCATTGCATAGCTTTTAACTTAAGTGGCATTTCTTGATTCCAGTTGCACTTGGTCATTTGAGGCGTTGAGTCTGCATTTTATGGTACCTGTACTTGTAGTTGTTCAACCCGATTCTTCTGAAGTTTCAGCTTGTATATCTGTGGTTCGTATGGTACATACATTGCAGTTGAGTCGCTTTGTTATATCACTTGATATTTGTGGTATTTGCAGTTATATCACTTCGAGCTGCGTGTTTAGTTGTTTATAGGTTGGCAACTGGTATTTGTAGTTCATGTTTCATTAAGTTTGATGTGCTCGTGATCACTGTAGTCTGTCCCTGCAGTCTATCTGATCACTGTAGTTGCATTCCATTCGTTTGCAGATATTAGTGCTCGTCCCTTAGTTGTTCACTTGTAGTTGCATTCACTTCATGTTGTATTATGTTGGTCTGGCCCTGTTGCACTTCTGGTTTCATTGTAGTTTCCATCTATGATATTTTCATGCAGTCTGTTCATGCTGACACTAGATTTTGCTGCAATCTTCACTTCGAGTTCATTTGCATTTGAAATACTCTCTGGAGTGGTCGTTCACTTGTAGTTGAGTTGCAGTTTTGTTCACTAGTCGAGTTCTTTGCTTGAGGTCATTTGAGTTGTTTCACCTTTGTACCTGATCATTTGGGTCATTTTGATTTATATGCAGTCTTCATTATTCTTGTATCTGCATTTCATATGCTTGTGCGTTTTTGAACTGGTGCACTTGTGACAAGAAGCACTCGAATCTCTTTAGTCACTTGGTTGTATTGAGCCTTGGACAGTTCCATTTGCCATATGCAGTTTGCTATGCATCATCACTAGTGTACATATTTCGTATTCTCTTAGTTGAAGCTTTATGCTGTTGCACTGCCTTTGTTCTCGAATCTGATACATTGCATTGATGCTTTGTATTCATTTGCATTTGGTCACTGTGCTTCACCGGTGACATTATTTTCAAGTGAGGCTGTTCTGCGTCTTTTTCTGTTGTGTGTTGAGGTGCCATATTTTTGGTGCTCTCACCTTCAGCTTGCTATTACCCTGTGCTTTGCTTTGTGACATGTTGAACTAGTTTCACTTGTTGCCTCTGACCTTGGTTGGTACTGATTTGGGTTGTGTTTCACTTGCATTAATATAGTGGCGAGGCAGTACACGCGTGCGTGTACTGCAGCCCTAGCAGAATTGACAGATTTAATTGATATTTCGATTGTTAAAATTGTTTCGTTGGTTCAATTCAATATCTTGAAGTTGTATTTGAAATGGTTTATTCCGATTTGAGTTGTATCAGTTGGCTTTTGGATTCATTGATCTTCTAAGTATTTCATAGACTGTATTGGCGAGGCAGTACACGTTAGCGTGTACTGCAGCCAATCAGCATTGCCATTTTTAAATTGACATTTCAATTGTTTAAATTGATTTGGATTGTTAATTGTTGTTTAACACTGTTTAGTGTTATATCTGCCGTTATCCGATTCTTTTATCGAGGAGTCGGATATACGAGATTTCTAGGACTGTCGTCTATTTGATAATTGATTATTATTGTTTCTGTGCACTAATAACTGAGTTTGAATTAGACTGACCCGTGTATTATTTTCTTTTGAATGTAATACTCGGGTCAGACCCGAGTATTTCAGGTTGTAGATTTACTGCTTTGAGTTGCTGTTGAGCTGTGAAGACTTTTCATATCATTTGAAGTGGTCTACGTCTTTTTGTAGTAGTCAGTGTGTCTGTTTTAAATTGATATGTATTCATGTATATTAGTCGATAATGTACTTGTATATATATAACTTCTTGGGTCGATAGTTGTAGTTGTATCATATGTATTGTGTCAACTGTATTGTAACTGATATCAGTTATATATATGAGACTTATGTTTTTATCTGTGTTCCGCATTCTTTGTGTATCTATGTTGTTTTTATATATATTGTCCTAAACCATTATGAACCATCGTAGCTCGTTTTATACTGGAATTGGGTATGTCGATGGGAGTGAATAAATAAGAGATGAAAAATTTAAAATATATACCACTCCTATCGAGGTAACCAATACTAGTGTAAGGCCAACTACGGATGGCCACTCCTATCCAGCCTTATTCTTCATAATAACAGACAGTATTTCTTTTAATACTCTTTGTTATTGTGAGTATAGAGGTGGGGCGTTACAACTTTCCATATCTATGTTTAAAAAGTTTTTCTAGTATTTTCACTGGGTGTTGAAACAGGTCTACTAAGTACCTGGAGAATTCTAGTTTTGCGCCTGATCAACGCACTACCAGAGTCTTTAGGAACAAGGATAAACTTGTTGAAACATCAAGTTATAAAAGTATTTTATTATAAAGGTATTTTATTATAAAAGTATTACCAACAAAAGAAATTCTATATTAATATTTGAAATTGAAATTCTTATGGTTTGAATTGATTATTCGTGCCCGATATTATTCCTTGAATCTACCTTATCTGCTCAGCCTTATTTATTCATCTATATTCTGCTTTTCCAAATCCTCCTTCTTCTCCTTGTTGACTATATCCTTTTCAAGTATTGTTTATTATATACTATATGGTTTAATATATAAAAAAAATAGTGTTATAAATAGAAAATTTAAGTGTTAAATATTTTAGAAGTTATTTATTTAATAATACATATTTAAAGTAAATGATTATTGATTATTAATAATATTTGAAAAGTATCTTGAGAAAAAAAAAATTATGAATTATGAATTTAATTTTTTCAAATAGCTTCTTTGTAAATATAAGTAATAATGTAAATAACTATTTTCAAATAGTTTTCATATATTTATAAAGTTGTTATTTAAGCATATAAATGGTAATTGTAAGGAAGCAAGAAATTTTGCAAATGGATCTTGAAAAAGTTTTAAAGTATATAAGACAATTGAATTGCAAATGAAGTTTTAAAATTTAAGTAAAATTTATATAGTTCAAATTAATTGTTTAATTTTGACTTTCAATCTACTTTTATTTCTGGTTGTTCTATTCTCCTACCTCCTTCCTTTTCGGGGACGAAAAGTTTTGAGTGGGGGAGAGTGTAACGACCCGTAAAATTTAATGGTTTTAAAAGTATATTTAACTGGAAATTTGTGAAATTTTAAACAATAAAATTTGAAATTAAAAATTTATTATTTGGAATACGTCTATTGTAATATAGCAACTGGTAAATTTTCATCTGATAATATTGAAGTTTATTTTCCTGTGAAATTTCATTTCAAATCAAGCCGGTTAATAACAGTGAATTTAAAAGTTTTCCGAAACCAAAATGTGTCAACAGGAGAAAATTTATTCAGATCATTCTGAATCAGAATACGAAATTCGTTTTCCAAATTTGGACTTCTACTGCTCCGTTTATCTTAATTCTGACAAAATAGCAGCATTTCTGGTACCGGTTAACGTTTTTTGATCGGATGACTGTACCACGGATATTTATGTACCGTTTTGATCGTCTTGTCGCGCTGATCACCACGGTATTTATTTCTATATTTTGAGGTCCGGTATGCAACAGAGACTATAAACAGCTCTTCATAGCGGTACCACTTTTGGTGTCCATTCGGATTTCAAACGGCTGGAGTCATTTATTATGAGCTGTTACCTTTCCATCTTTTCGATGCATTTGTTACCTTTCCATCTTTTCAATGCATTGATGCCATGCCATACCATCTCGTTTATTTGTGTACGTTTGGATTTCTGTAATTATACGTTACATTTATTAATTGAACTGTTCATATCCTTTATAACTTTATCTCCCAGGATCCATTCCATTTTACTCAAATCCTCTTCTCAAATTTCCATTGTTCAATTCATTTTAGTACTTGCCTAATTCGTCTTCATTTTTCTCTCGGCATAAAAAAAACAAACAAGCATAGCTGCTTCATTTTTGCCAGGATCTCGTTTGCCTTCGCTAATTCAAACCAGCCTCTTCACCATGTTTTCACTCCCCCTTGAACTGCCATCCTCCTCCAACAACAAACCCATGCCAGCCTACGCCTTCATCCGCACCCCATGGCCTTCGGCCTGTCACCACCAACACCTCACGTGCCCTCATTCCCTTCGCCTTGCCACTTCCGCAGCCAGAGCCTCGTTTTGATTTGCCCTCGCCCATGCTCCACCACCTCCCCATCCTGACGCCTTCCATCCCACTGCCCCAGCCCGCAATCCCAACCTACCGTGCACCCGTTCCCTCCACCTTGTCGAAGCAGTGACAGTCGTCCTGGCCATCGCAGCCGCACCACCTTTGCTCTTCACCTCTTTTTTTTATAAAGGTATATATATGTTGGTAAGCATAACCGTACGTAGATATGTATATGATGAATATATATTTGTTATTAAATGTTGATTTAAAGTGTATGTATATTGCTTTATACTCTGCTGTTTTTTTAGATATTGTTTTAAATATATATTACATATATATATTTTATATATAGATAGATTTTACAAATACTTGTTCTATGACCAAGTTGATATTTATATAGGCGTATACCCATATATATTGGCAATATATAAGTTTACGGATGTGTGTATATATATGTATATGTTATATAATATTTTAATATGTTTAATGGTATATAATTTAAATTATTATAAGGTTTTAGTTAGCTGTACAGTGTTCTTAAAGATATATAACATTATATATTTATATAGTCTATGAAAAGTTTATATAAGAATTTTTTTTTTGAGTTTGTACATTAGTACGCAAGTTATATATATAGGGTCTGTGTTGATACATAGGTATATATGAACTTTGTTCGAATAAGGTACCTGTTTTGGTATTTTTGCAAAAGTATTTATACTCTATGATTTAAGTATTAAAGTATAAGATCTATATATATTATACAAAAGTTCTAACCAGTCCGGTGATGTAATATAATGTGCCAGTTATGTATATTATATTTAAGAGTCTATATGTTTGTTTATATATAAATTTTTAAAAGTAATATGCATATATGTTTGATTTTGATATGTGTGGTTAATTTAAAACAATGATTTTAATTTTATATATGTTATTTTAATATTGTTTTAAATTAAATATTGGTTCCATGGAAATAATAATGTATATATATACATATTTGATTTTTGAAAAGAAAAGTATATGTGTTCAGTTTAAAACAATGTTTTTATTTAACATATATGTTTATTTTATTTTATAGTTGTCTTAAATTAAAATATTGATTTCAAGGGAATAATAATAATATATATTCTCTATTTCTATCAACTGATTGATTTTCCTCATCGATTCCAGCCTTTCTTTAATCGTTTATTCCATGTCCATCGTGCTTTGCTTTGAAATTTCATGCTTGGATTCGTAGCTCAGTTCGTCATCAAATTCCTCTAACCTCGAAAGGTGAGCAACCACTCACGATTAACGTTCTTGTATTTATTAAATTTGATTTCAATTGAAACGACAATTGAAATATGGTGCTGTAGTTATTTAAATTGTTATATATGCTATTATCTATATATGTTCACCTGTGACATCTGACACCAGTATCTAGTATTTATATGCCTGTTATTACTATTATCTGTATTTGTTCACCTATGATATCTGACACCAGTATTTGTTATTTATATTGATGATATATGTCTGTTGTTATATTTTATATTATCTGTTATCACCCTGCAAGTTCCCTGTTAGTATAGAATTCACTATGGGTTGAAATGATACATACCCGAACGGACTTTAGAATAGGAGAAAATCGTTATGGGTTGAAATGATAAACCCAAGCGATTTTCATTTGAATTGAAATTGGGATTACGGGTCGAAATGATATCTACCCGTATATATTTAAATTTCGGATTGAAATGATAAATATCCGTATCACTTAACCATATGATAAATATATATACAAACACCGTTGGTCCATATATATATAAATATTTTGAAATTGAATTCTATGGTTTTGGAAAGAAATATTTGGTTTTAACAAATGTTGATTTTTTTTTAAAATTTTTTATTTATAAATGGTAATGATATATATAGATTTGATAATGATATTTAATTTAATTAAGATGGATTTAATACATATAATATGTTAAGTATAAAATTTATATTTTAAAATAGATTTTGGTAATGATTTGAATAAGTTAAGGTTGGGAAGATAATTTTATTTAATTAAACCGATTTGAAACTGATTGAAATTGAGATGTAAGATATAATTTATAACTTAGGGATTTATAAATAAGTTAATGAATATTTATTTTTTAAAATAAACTTAGGGAAATATTTAGTAAAAATGTAATTTAAGGCTGGTTAAATGATATTGGATTTATTAAGTGAATATTCCTTGATTTAATAATAAATGAAGTTAAACCAAGAGTTATATGAAACTGTTAAATTTAACTGTGAAATTGTTGAATATTAAAGATTTAAATATATTGGAAATTTAAATGGTTTATTTTGTGATTCAGATTTGTATTTGAAATCGATAAAATTTGAATTTGTTAATTAGAACTGAATTGAATTGATGAATAGAGCTTGAATACAATTTGAATTTGGAATTTGAGTTAATTTGAATCGATTTGTGAGACTTGAGAAAATTAAATGCTTTACCTTATAAATTAATTAATATATATACTATCTTGGAAAATAGTTATATTTGAAATGAAATGATTTTTGGGTTTTGAAGTATAAATTTAATTGAAATGACCACGGTGTTATAATGTATATTCCCACCTTATAGATAGTTCTGAAGATCCTTAGAGGATGGTTATCCCAAACGTCCTTTAAGTTACTTGTATTTCAATTGATATTTCACTTGAGTTGGATTTATTAGTATAAGAATGTTAATCCTGACTCGAGTGTTTTGTGTTTTGCTTTACGCTCGGGTCAGACGGAGTGATACAGCATTTGTGACTCACCCTTGGAGTTTGGAGCTTCATTTAGAGATCCAACTATCGATTCAGCTTTCAGCTTTTCCAGTTGATTTGTTCAGAGAGGTCATCTATTTGTACTGAAGACTTCACTGTATTTGAGATATTCTGTTGTATTTTATTTTAACTCTGATGTTATATAGTAGCTTCATGAACTACTATTTTATCTATTCCGCTGCGTATTATTGTATTACTCTGTGTCTGTGATTCTGTGATTGATTTATTTACTGCATATGCTGAGTTTTGCCAAATTTTAAATTAACAATCTGATATTTTGAAATATTCAAGTCAGACATGTGTGGATTATTGTCGATTTGAATGGTCCAAAATAGTGGGCCGTTACAAAAACCATCAATCATCAGCAACATTCAATGCCATTCTCAATCATTAAACAAGAAAATAACAACACAAATATACTTACATACATACTAATAATCCATTTTACTGACGCATCACCGGTGTAAGTATAAACCATCTAATGTTTGCTAATCACCCTATAATAGTGACACAAACCAATCATCAAATGTGTATCAATCCAGTCAACATTAGTAACACAACATCCATCATCAAATAACCATAATTAACTACCCATCAACTAGTAGTAATAACACACACTAATCAAAACACGATACCATCATCCAACATCAAGCGTATGTGATAATTACAATTAACAATCAATCATACATTCAACAACCATAAAAATAACATATTTACATCCATTGTTCTCTTAAATCATTTTAGTATTGTTTATTGTAATCCACATTAATTTATTTATCTCAAAAATAATAGCAATTCTTCCAAAACAGTAATATACTTAAAACTCCTTTATTTTACTCCATTTTTCAATACCCCAAAATATCTTATTTTAAATCAAAAGTAATCATCTTCACCAATCGTATTTTTAAAAAATATTATTATTTGAAACCTCATGATAATTAATAAACTTCCTAAATATCAATTAAATATAATTTTTGTTATTATTTATCAATTTCTCTAGAAATTCATAATAATAACCTTATTTAGTTTCATACTTTTGGTTTTAGTAAAAAAAATTAAGTCGTCGTTACTTACAGAAACCATCTAAAATATGTAAATAACCTTTTTTTTAACCAATTCTCTCATTATTATTCATTTCATCAATTGTTATCTAACTCAAATCAATTAATTATAATTAAACACCCAAAAAGACTATAAGTAACAATAATTATCTAACCAATGCACAATACATTCAAAATATTGTAATAATTGAACAATCCACATAATATAATTTACATCATCAATTATGATGTTTTTCATCAATAGTTATATATTTTATAATTTAAATCTCAATTGATTAAATTAATTAATTCATACCAATACGCTTTATCTAGCGGTTACCAAATTCAGCAAAACAAGCATTATATCGTTTAAAATTCCAATACAAGTCCAACAAAAAATACCGCATGTGAATTGGAGTTCGTATATGAAAGATATGGAGATTAGAAGTTATATGATTTATTTGTAAATAAAATTTTAATAGGGGTTTTGATTATAAAATTCCCACCTTCCTCAACTCGATCTGGTCATGGATGGCCATGCACAACCACCTTTAACTGCCACTATCTCCTGCCTCCAACCGTTATAGGCCTTGCGACTACCATCAACCAAACCACCTCCGCTCGAGCCACCTGCCTCTACCATCACCGTCCACCCCGAGCCACCGCTCTAATCATTGAAATTATAATTGCCTCTCCCTATATGAACCCTAATCGACCAAGTTCGATCACCGTGGCTAGAATTAGCCAATGCCATCGCCTCCAATCAATCCCTTACCTCAATGTCGACCGATTGCCACTTAAGCCACCACCTAATTCTTCGTAAATTGGATACGCCCAATTCTAATCGCCCAAATCCACCCCCTCCACCTTTGACCAACAATTATGATCACCCTATGTACCGTTTCAATAAACGTACACTACCCATTGACTTAGTTCGTCGAGAGCTTCGTGGTGATATATAATTCGATAGAGTTTGGGCACTTTGATTTTTAAAATATTTTGTAATTAGAGATAATCATCTGCTACAAGCAGGTGATTAGAGAAATTTTGGGACTAGGGAAGAAAAATGAAGATAGAGTTTGTTATCCCGCCTTTTGGCAAGGTAGTATACAAGCGGATTTAACATAACAGACTTCACCGTTATCGAGGTTGGAATATTATAGACTTGGTTTAGATGGATGGATGGATAATCAATTACGGATATGAAGCCAGGATACTTCGGGTCAGCAATAGCATAACTTCGGGTCGGCAATAGCATAACTTTGGGTCGGTATTGCTTCAACCTCAGGTCGGTAGAGAAGAGTTTACTTTGGGTCGGCATGGACTTCGCTTGGGGTCGGCATAGGCTATACTTCGGGTTGGCATGGACCTCGCTTGGGGTCGGCATAGGCTACATTTCAGGTCGGCATTGGACTTCACTTGGGGTCGGCATACGTTTTACATTGGGTTAGCGTGAAGTTTACTACGGGTCGGTGTGGACTTCGCTTGGGGTCGGCATAGGCTACATTTTAGGTCAGCATTGGACTTCACTTTGGGTCAGCATACGTATTACTTCGGGTCAATATGAAGTTTACTTCAAGTCGGCATGTCACTTGCTTCAGGCCAGCATACGAATTACTTCAGGTTGGCATAGATGGATGAGTTGGGCTCGACGGTCTCTATAGTGGGCCCATGTAGGTGAGGAGGCCCTGTAGCTGGAGTTTCGCCTATAAATATAGCAGGTATGGATTCAGAAAGGTGGATCTTCACTTTGTTTCTCTTCATCTTCCACCTAGAGGCTACTCTGCCATTTTTATTCAAAAAGAAGGTGTGGACGTAGGCCGGAGTTAGCCGAACCACTATAAATCTTGTCTTTTTTTACTTTCTCTCATTTTAATTTTGGTCATTCTTCATATTACATTCTCTACCTATACTCTATCTATGATCTATGACTGGATATTGGTGCTTTCACTTATTATTGGGTGTTGGTGGCAAATTTTGACACCAACATTTTGGTGCATTCGCTGAGAAAGCTAGCACTCAGGGATTTGGAAGTTTGGATCTTGGATTTGAAAGCTTAGGAACTAGAATTTAGGAAGCTATTGCTAGGCAATCAACAAGGAGACAGAGGACAGAGAGGAGCCATCATGAAGGAAGTTAGGAGGCTTCCTCAAGAGCTCATCAGACTTCAATCTTCATCACCAGAGACGAGATGGAAATGATGATGGATGCTATGCAGGAAAGGATGCTGAAGAGACAGGAAGATGTGATGTAGAACTTATTCCGACAGATTGGACAAGCTAGAATCCAAAACCAAGGGAATGGAGCTGTAGGGAATACCGGGAATGTGGATCATGGAGTTGAAGAAGAAGGAACAGAGGAAGTCCAGAATCAGAACCAAGGAAATGAAGCCAACAAGATGTGAGATAGAGCGGAACCACCGGGAGCTTCCCCTGATCGTTCCACACTTGGGGCCATGCCCCCGGATCATATTGGCTCGATTCCAGGTAGGATACCATGCAGTGCTATGCAGTTTGGCGTTGATCAGGATATGGATGCCCGTCCAGAAGGGCACGTTTCAGGATTCCCTCGTGGACTCGGGGGGCAGGTTGGAGACAACGAACAAAGACTACCACTTAATGATAACGACAAGTTGGCGGATATGATCAAACGGACCGTGAGAAGAGGATTAATAAATAGAGATTTGGAGGATCTGAATAGGAGCCCCTTCACTCCTGCGATTAGGCAAGCTAGGAATCCACCGTAATTCAAACTACCAACACTAGAGACGTATAATGGAAGGACGGATCCCGATGTTCATCTAACAAGGCATATGGAAGTACTTGGGGCATCGGGGGAAATCATGGCATGGTGCTTCCCTTTGTATTTGATGGATATAACGACACTATGGTTTAGACAACTGGAAAGCGGCTCCATTGGTACGTGGATAGAATTGACCGAAAGGTTTATGAGGCAGTTTAGAGTTCACATCTTGAGACCTAAGAATGTGATGAGTTTGGCAACACTGAAGCAGAGCAGAGAGTCTTTGAGAAGTTTTCTAACACAGTTTAATGCTGCGGCGGCATCGGTAGATCTTCCAGATCCATCCATAGTTTTGATGGCGGCTGTACCTGGCATCGCTGATGGCACAGAGTTCAAGGATTCAGTAGCATAGGATCCACCTATGGATTTAGGGGAGTTTTACCATGAACCAGAAAGGTTCCTGCGACAGGAAGACAAATGAGCAAACAAACAGGAGGTGAATGATGTGCAAGCTGGCGGATCATCAGGAGATATAAACAAGAACGATAAAGGAAAACGGAAAATGAATGACAGAAGTAATACATCCAAAAGGCAATGGAGAGAACCAAAATTCTCTTCTTACACGGATTTGAATGAAACTCTGGAAAGGATCTGTTTGGATACTCGAGGGCGCTTCCAGTATCGAAGGCTGGCAAAAAGGGGATCCTCCGAATACGAGTGCACATCAGGACCTATTCCATGAGCTGGATGGGTACAACATGAATGACTGTAGGCATTTGAAGGATATGGTTGAGGAACATGTGAGGAATGGCCATTTGCAGCAATACATAAGGAATCAAGCTGTGGTAGTGGAACAGGAGCAGCCACCGCCCACCTCAAACGAAGATGGACTGGATCAAGGCATCGTCGTCAGCTTATTATTAGCTGATTGGATTTATGGCATGGAATAAGTAATAAACCCCAAAGTAATGCGGCCTAGTCACTTACACATGTACGGGATCGAGGACGATCCCTAGGCATGCTCTAAGATGACGATGAACCGTGGTACTCGGGTTTATGAAATCTTATTTTTTCTATTTACTGCAAACTTTGGTTTTTCCGGTACTATGGCTATTTAGTTTTCTTGGTTGTACGGACTTTTATTTTATCAATTGAACCATGGAATGATTGGATTTGGATTAATGTAATAAATAACACAGGTCACGGTTACGGCCCCCGGTTGGAGAGACGGGGCAATAGCCACGTTACGAGTCCCTTCGCCGGAGAGCGACGAGATGGACTCGAACACAGATAAGTCCTCGACTGGGGATCAAGGCCGGAGTAGGATACCCCATAGATTAAGTCCTCAACTTGAGAGTCGAGGCCGGAGAAGGATATTCACAGATTAAGTCCTCGACTGGGGATCGAAGCCGGAGTAGAATGACTACCACAGATAAGCCCTCAACCGGAGAGTCGAGGCGGAAGTAGGATAAAATGACCCGGAGAGGTCTAAGGATTTGGATATGGACCCGAAGAGGTCTCGGATTTGGATATGAACCAGGCGAGGTCCCGGATTTGGATATGGACCCGGAGAGGTCCCGGATTTGGATTACAGGACTCGAAGAGGTCCCAGACTTGGATAAAATGATTCGGAGAGATCGTGGATTCGGCTAATGGATTTGGAATGGATTTGGAATTGGATATTAACTCATAACAGTCATGGATTTCGCTAACGGTCCGGAGAGATCAAGGAACCAAATTGGCAATGGATTGGACTCTGGATGGACAATATGACGATCAATGGATTATGGACTTTGGATCTTGGACTTAACGCAATTCAAAACACGCCTTCCAATAGCAAGGCATGTTTTGGGGGAAAATGTTATCACACCTTTTGACAAGGCAGTATAAAGGCGGATTTAACATAACAGACTTCATGGTTATCGAAGCCGGAATATTATAGACTTGGTTTAGATGGATGGATGGATAATCAATTACAGATATGAAGCCAGGGTTAAGCTTAGTCGATGGATAAACGACGTAGAACTTGGAGAAAGTCATAGCTCGGGTCGGCATGGTGTTACTCCGGGTCGGCATTGTTACTCCGGGTTGGCATAGAGTTGCTTCGGGTTCTACTTTGGGTTCTACTTCGGGTTGGCATAGGGTTGGCTTCGGGTTCTACTTCGGGTCGGCATGGTGTTGCTCTAGGTCAGCATTGTTACTCTGGGTCGACATAGAGTTGCTTCAGGTCCTACTTTGGGTCGGAATAGGGTTCGCTTCGGGTTCTACTTTGGGTCGGCATGCTAATTCGCTTAGGGTCGGCATATTACTTGGGGTTGGCATATTACTTCAGGTCGGTAATAGCATAACTTCGGGTCGGCAATAGCATAACTTTAGGTCGGCATTGCTTCAACCTCAAGCCGGTAGAGAGGAGTTTACTTTGGGTCGGTGTGGACTTTGCTTGGGGTCGGTGTGGACCTCGCTTGGGGTCGGCATAGGCTACACTTCGGGTCGGCATGGACCTCACTTGGGGTCGGCATAAGCTACATTTCAGGTCGGCATTGGACTTCACTTGGGATCGGCATACGTTTTACTTCGGGTCAGCATGAAGTTTACTTCGGGTCAGCGTGGACTTCGCTTGGGGTCGGCATAGGCTACATTTCATGTCGGCGTTGGAATTCACTTGGGGTCGGCGTACATTTTATTTTGGGTCAGCATGAATTTTACTTTGGGTTGGCATGTCACTTGCTTTGGGTCAGCATACAAATTACTTTATGTCGGCATAGATGGACGAGTTGGGCTCGACGGTCGCTATGGTGGGCCTATGTAGGTGAGGAGGCCATGTAGCCGGAGTTTTGCCTATAAATACAGCAGGTGTGGATTCAGAAAGTGGGATCTTCACTTTGTTTCTCTTTATCTTCCACCTAGAGGCTAATCTGCCATTTTTATTCAAAAATTCCAGATTGTAACTGTAATCAAATTTCTGATAATAAAAAGGATTTTTCTGGAGTGGACATAGGCCGAAGTTAGCCAAACCACTATAAATCTTGTCTTTTTTACTTGCTTTCATTTTAATTTTGGTTATTCTTCATATTATATTCTCTACCTGTACTCTATCTGTAGTCCGTGACTGGATATTGGTGCTTTCACTTATAGGTGTTGGTGGTCAATTTTGACACCAACAGAGGTGATGTGTAACGACCCGTGTTTTATGTATCAGAGGATCGCAAAATATTATTTTTAATTCATATGCAGTCGTATGACTCTATGACTGTAGGAAATGCCTATTAGAGGCATTTCCCTTCTTTATAATTTTCCAGATGATTTAACCCTAGGAGGCTTGTATCATCTATCACTTTTGATAGGGATCGAATTAGTGTTCAAGACCACTTCCATGGGAAAGATATGATGGTTTCTCTTTTTGTAGACTGGTTGTAATGCTTCTGGCCAAGAGATATAGATGTTTGAAGATTTGGCTCTGGTCAGTGTTAGGCGTATTCGGAGCTTGGAGAGGAGCTGCCTTGGTTCGAAATGCTCTATTCAGCGTACCTTTGGGGATTGGGGTGCTTTGGGTTTTGCCTATAAATAGGAGTGTCACTCTCTCACAAATCACTTTTTCTACCACCTCTTTTTCCAACCCAACCTCCATTATTTCTCTCTTCACCCAACTTCTTCCATTTCTCATCCAAACCATAAATAGGCAAGGGGATTCATCAGTGAGCTTCAAATCTACATCTTTGGGAAGGAAATTGGATCTTAGCTGGATTTTTGGATTTGCCTCGGTTTGCGTGCAAATCTCCATCTTTGGGTGTTTGGTGAGTGATTTATCATCTCTCGCTTTTATATATATGTGCCGATAGGCTTTGATATGTTTTAAACTCATTTTTAGAATCAAATTAAGGTTTTAAAGCTGTTTTCTAAGTCAAACCTAAAATAAGACGAATTTTGGGATATTTAAAGTACTTTAATCATATCGCTTCGAGTATAGTTGCCTTTGTATGTGATAGGCTATCTTGTGGGTGTATTATATGATGAATTGTTATGGTTTGATGTATGTTTGGATATTTGGATGCGATTAGCATTCTTATGCGTGTTGTGTTTGTGTGAATGCTTGTATGGTTGAAACACTCATCGAAGCGACTTAGAGTTAGGGACCATGAAACCATGTTTCGATGGATCAACTCGAGATTTCTAAGAGTTGTATCATTGCATATGGGATGCAAAAGGGTCGAAGAATGGGGCATAGTGGTGAAATCGATACAAAGCTTGGACTCGGCAGAGCTACAGGAAATCGGTTTGGCGTAAGTTGGTTCGGCCTAGGCTTGGATTGTTAGGGAGGATGGAGCGATATCCGATCATGTAGTTTAGTTCGATGGTAGGGCTAGACTTGGATTGGCTGTTCGGTGGGATGGACGGCTCGGTAATGATGGGTGTTGGGTGATCGGATCGATATGGCGGTTCGGTGGTGATGGGTATTAGGTGGCCGGGCAGGGGAATCTGTTCGGTGGAAGGGCGATTCAGTGGCCATTCGAGGTGGTCTGTTCGGTGGCAAGGAAGAGTGGCGGCCAAACACAAACTCGGTTTGATGGTGGAAGCCAAACCGTGGAAGGTGGCTTGGCTAGGCGGTCTTGGCTTTCATCTAGCTTGGATCGATTGTAGGGTGGATCGGTAGGGTGGAGCACAGAGTTAGGCTATGAACTTCGAACATGGTGGTAGAGTTTAGGGTCTTTGATGAGTAGATGAGAGGTAAGGGTGGATAACTATGCGACGACTCCAGATGACCTTGGACTTCATGCAGAAACTAGTAAAGCAATGGCATGATGCTTCGAGGTCGATGACAACTTGCGATGGGTGTCTAAAGGAATTTCGAAGATGATGATTTAACGATGAGAGTCATGGCGGTGATCCACAAGGGCAAGTCTAACGATAGGGACTTGCGGGTGGGATTTGCGATAGTGTCCTACTATGGAGATAGCCGGGATGGAATAAAGATGGAGTTTCATTTTGGGGACGCGTGCAAAGGGATCATTGATAACTCGGAGGCTTCTAGTGTACTCTTAAAGAAGGGGTATGTGGGGACGCCCACTTGGATCATGATTGCATCCAGATCTTGTGAACGTAGATTACCCTAGGCTTTGCAATTGTAGGCCCGGTCCCTAGCCTTTTGGAGTAGCATGGATTCGAGCACCAATGAAGCAGAGATTACGATTGGGTCCCTGGTTTACGATTGTGCCATACGAGTTATCATGTATCTAATGCACGCGAGTGGTGGTGAGGACTGTTTGATGGATGCTATGGTTGTCATGGTTGTTGTTACACTAGGGTGTCTTCCAATGTAGGTATTTTCGATTGTATACCTAAACACTGGACATTGTACTTCGATTGTAGTACATTTATATGACTTTGATAGCAGATTAGCATATATCATTGTTATCTGCAAACTCTTTGGATGCAAGGACAGGTCGGGTAAGGTTCTACATACCTTATATCCATAATTACTATATATGATTTTTATCTGTATAGTATTTTTGAGATAATATGTCGCTCACACCAGACTTGTCTGACTCGAGGTTTTATGTTTTTCTTCTTATTACCTTGGGTACTCTTAAATGAGTAGATTAGGGATAATAGGTATAGGAGCGCATGGAGCTGTATAGAGTACGAGCAGGAGGCTACGCTTTCATATATCTATACATGGAGCTTGCTATCAGTTATATTCTGTTGTGCAGTACTGTGGAGTTAAGTCAGTACTTGTATTATTAAAGACAGTTTTAGAGTTTATTTTTGGGTTATGGGATGTAAACTCTATATTTCAGTTTTTTATAGTCTGTGTACCTGATGCACTCTGTTGTTCTTATTTATAGTTCATTTGATTATATCACCATCTTGCCTGTTTTACATCTATGTTGTTATATTATATTTTATCCATGGGCTGTGTGATGCTCTATAGGTTCTGTGTTGGATTTTTTTCTTTTATCCATTGCCTACCGTTCTGCATCGGACGGGTACCCCCACAACGCTCTTTTTAGGTCTAGGGTACCAAAGGTGTAGGATGGCCGTCACATTTGGTATTAGAGCTTAGGTTGCGTAGACGACCTAAGTTGATACCTGGATCCATTAGAGAAAAGGAAAGAGCTATCGCTTTAGAATGGATCTGGCGATATATGAGAGAGCGTACTTGTTATGTTTTGGTTTACAAAACTATGTAGTAGTGTATATATAGTAAATAAGTCGCTCTGCATTCTTAGACACCGCTTATTTCTTTTAGAGAGACTGATCATTCTTCTTTCATCTTATAAGAATGATCCCACTAACTGCTGGTAGGAATTCCGGCTCTAGAGTTGAGGAGGGGGCAGGATCGGGGGCTGTTAACCCCGAATTACAGAACATGTTCGCTGGGATGGTGCGAAACATGGTTTAGAATGCCCAAGTTGTTGTTATCGTAGCTGTAGGCGGTGGTGTTCCAATGCAGGAGCTGAGGGCTGACTTTGTCAAACTGAGCAAAGATTTCTTTACTTTGGGTGGCATACCATTTCTTGGAACGGAATCAGCCGTCAAGGTGCAGGATTGGTTGGACACCTGCGAACGCATCTCTTTGAAGATATGGAGTTAGAGGATGCAATAAAGAGGAAGCTGGTCTCTAGACAGCTACAGGTAAGAGTTATGGGATGGTAGAACTCCATCAATTTACTACTCCCGAGGATCAGATTAATCATGAGAAATTCAAGGCGAGATTTAAAGAGAAGTATATACCGGCCGCTCAAAAGTCGATGCTCTTTCGGAAGTTTGCTGACTTGAGATAGGGAAATATGTCTGTGTCAGAGTATGTGGCTGAGTTCGACATGCTATGAAGTATCGCTTATCTTTTATTGATACTCCACTCAAGAAGAATGAGAAGTTTACCATGGGCTTGGATGATTATCTTGGAGAGAAGCTTGTGAGTCATATCGATGAGACCTTCGAGAGGCTGGTGGAGAATATTCTTCGAAATAAGAGTCTGTATCCTAAGCCTAAGTCAGTCATTGCTCCCAAGGATGAGCCAAAGTCGCAAGCTGGCGAGGGAGGTAAGAGAAAGTGGGACAACAACAAGAAGAAGCACTTTTGGAAAATGGTCAGAAGGAGGGAAAGTGGGAGCTTACTTCCTATAATTGTAAAGGGAAGGCCATCTTACCAGAGACTGCAAGGTAGAGGGCAAGAAGTACTACAACTACAACAAGCCGAGGCATATCAAGAAGGATTGTCGAGAACCGTCGAGAAATAAGCAGGTTGTGTCTGCTTATGCTTTCAATGCTATTCCAGCTTCGTCAAGGACGCCATTGGCGAAGGAGAAGGGGAAGAGTGCTGTCACACAAGGTATGCTTTCTATTTGTGATACTCATATACGTGTTTTATTTGATATTAGGGCTTCACAATCCTTCATATCTAGTGAGTTGGTAGATAGTTTGGGATTGAAACCAAAGATAGTTGATCGACCTTTGATTGTCACGAACCCCATTGGAGGATCGACTAGCCTTTGCATGGTTTGTCGAAACTTGACATTATCGAGGAATGGATGTTTGTTTGGTTGTGATTGCTTTCCTTTGAGTTTTGTGGGGTTCGATATTATTCTGGGGATGGACTGGCTATAGCGGTACGAAATAGTGGTGGATCGCGGGAGCCCATTGATGACAATAGGGATGGAAGATGGGCGTAGGTTAGAGATAAGCTACCTGCCTAACAATGAGGTAATGGTTAGCTTTCTATATTCGCTCGATATCCCGCACGATGAGTTGTCATCCATGCCTATAGCAAGAGAGTATCCGGACATATTCAAGGAGGTGACCAGATTACCACTACATAGGGAGATAGAGTTCCATATGGATTTGGTGAAGAATGTCGGGCCAATAGTTATGCCTTTGAGGCTGATGTAGCTCAGGACAGAAGTGAAGGTCTAAGTCGCACACGACTTAAGGATTCAAGTCGCATACGCCTTAACCAAGAAGTTATAGGTCGTCCTCGACCTAAGGAGTCACGAGAGGGGAAGCTGCGACTTAACTGGAAATCCGGGGAGAAAGTTGTCTCGAGTTTGCGACCTAAGGAAGTGATAGGTCGCGAACGACCTAACGTGGCAGTGCAATATGGAGACAGTCTAAGTTGCAAACGACCTAACTTGTTTTTAGTCGCACACGACCTAACGAGCTAAGGCATAGGTCGTGGGAACGACCTAACATGTCACCAGGAAAAGAGCTACGACCTAACGGGTTCGAGAGTAACGAGCTAAGACTTGGGAATAAGTCGTTGGAGGTTGAAGTCTTAGGTCGCTCACGACCTAACGCTATTTTAGGTCGCTTACGACCTAGTAAAGGCAGCACACGTGTCAAAGGATTCAGCATGATGGCATGCGAACGAGCTAAGAGGTTACGACCTAAGTTAGGTCACAAGGGGTTAGGTCGCAGGAATATAATTCGACCTACAATAGGTCGCAGGAAAAGGTGCCGACCTAAGTTAGGTCGCAAGAAGTTAGGTCGTGGAGTCTTAAGTCGCGAAGACTTTCTGAAGCCGCTTCTGTTGGGTCGCTAATGAAGGGATGCCGTTCATTCTTAGGTCGAGAAGCTCCGGATGCCGTTCATTTGTTAAGTCGTTTATCTGGTGTAACTGTTGGGATAAGTCGCATGAAGTGTTAGGTCGCTAACGACCTATACTAAGTCGCTGAAGGAAGCTGATGTATTGAAGTTAGGTCGCATGAGTTATCTTTTAGGTCGTGACCGATATATGTGTCGTAAAAGAGTTGTGTTGTACTTATGTTGTATTGTTTTTAGGTCGGACCGTCTTAGGTCGAGATATTTTCTTAAGTCGTGATGTTTTTTTTAGGTTGAAGGTTATAGGTCGGAAACGACCTAAGTGTTGTTGTAATTTGTGTGTGTTGAGTTGTATCGCCTATAAATAGGCCGTGAGTCTCATTTGTAAAAGGTTGTTGATTTTTGAATAAAATTCTCTTTTGTTAGCTTTGTGCTTTCATTCAAATTGGTAGTTGAGTGTAATCTCCTATCTCCTCTTTCGGTTAATCGAGTGCGCTCGATTCAACGATTGCAGAAGCCGATTCGCGGAATCAAGTGCGCTTGATCAACGCTTGAAGAATTGAAGATCTTTGAACCCGGTATCGTGCGCGATCAACGAGTTCGGGATAGCTAGAATTCGGTATCTTCGGATCAACGAATTCAGGCATTTCAGTATTCATCAATCCATCGATTGCTACTTTCACCGATTGAAGATTGTTTTGTTTAATCCGCTGCGTCAGTTTTGGTATCAGAGCTTGGTTTAGCCAATCATAGCTAAATCGAGTCTTGGAGCCAATCATCTCGAAGAAGTTTGAATCGAAGTGAAGATTTGAGTTTTGTTTACCACGGCCGAGAGCAAGTTGAAGTTGTTCGACTTTGTATTGAAGTTTAGAGATCGGATCTTATCATTTGGAGAAGTTGTGTTCATCATGTTCATCGCGATTTGCAACAAGTGTGGAGTTTTCGATCCATTTCATTTGGATCAAAGTTCGAATTGTGTTTGAATTTGAAGAGTTTGTAAAGTTTCAAGTATGCCGCCAAGGAGAGCTAATCGTCACCAAAACGTTGAAGCTTTGTATCGAAGAGAAGAAGCTGACGAGATGG
The DNA here is from genome assembly GCA_030737815.1 of Allium fistulosum. NCBI lineage: Eukaryota > Viridiplantae > Streptophyta > Magnoliopsida > Asparagales > Amaryllidaceae > Allium > Allium fistulosum. Next base: position 296,106,065 of record CM060905.1, on the reverse strand, counting down.
AGCAAAGAATCAATGAAAACTTTAGTGAAAAGCTTAACGAAGGAATTGGTCGGTTAGAGAAGATGATGTTAGAAATGAATCAAAATCGGAGAAGGGTTTCACCTGAATCTAACCATGGGGGAAGTAGAGTCTCACCACAATCCAATCGAGACAGAAGTGTTGATGATGATCAAAGGCGTGGGAGGAACGTGAATGATCGTGAACGGAGGAATGTAGATAGAAGGATGATGGTGGTAGACGTGATGGGAGTAGAGATGTGGGTGGACGAGATAGACACCGATATACATCTGATTTTGAAGAGGAGTATGATGGTGGTAGTGTTCGAGGACAAGGACGAGGACAAGGAAGAAATCACTCTGAGTATGATCACAAATGGGAGTCGGGGATGAAGACTGAAATTCCTGAATTCAAAGGTGGTATGCAAGCAGAGGAGTTTCTAGATTGGGTAGCTAATGTTGAAGAGATTTTTGACTTCAAGGAAGTTCCAGAGCATCGTAGAGTGAAGTTGGTTGCTACAAGGTTGAGGGGTAGAGCTTTGGCATGGTGGCAGCAAACCAAACTTACACGTGAACGAATTGGAAAGTCAAAAGTTGAATCTTGGGAGAAGATGAAGAAATTGATGAAAGCAACGTTCTTACCTTACAATTATCAATCTTTGATGTATCAACGTTTGCAGAATTTGAGGCAGGGCACAAAGAATGTTAATGATTACGCGGATGAATTTTATCAGCTTATTGCGAGGAATGATATTATGGAAACGGAAGAACAACTGACGTCTAGATTTGTTAGGAGGTTGCGAATGCAGATTCAGGATATGGTTAACATGTTTGATCCTAGATCTGTAGCGGAAGCACATCAGAAAGCGTTGGCTTGGGAGAAGCAGGGTAGACGAGGAGGAGGTGTGTTTACTAATTCCAACAATCAAGTGAAGGGTGTTAGTGGGAGTTCTAATGTTTCCAAACCTATCAGTAGACCAGTGGTGAAGGAGGCTGAGAAGGCGAAAGTCAATAATGGTTTCAAATGTTATAATTGCCAAGAAATGGGCCACAAAAGTAGCGAATGTCCGAAGCCGAAGAAGAGAGCTATGATAGCGGAGGTTGAGGATGAGGATGAAGAAGCTGAATGTTCCAATTCACCACCTGATGAGGAGGAAGAAGAAGTGACGGGAGACGAAGGTTATAATCTAATGATGAAGAGGTCCTGTTTAACACCAAAGCAAGAGGAGGATTGTAGTTGGTTAAGGAGCAATATTTTTCAGTCAACATGTACCATTCTGGGGAAGGTTTGCAAATTTGTTATTGATGCTGGAAGTTGTGATAATATAATTTCTTCAGAAGCTGTGAGGAAGTTGGCGTTGAAGACTGAGAAACATCCGAAACCGTACAAGTTAGCTTGGTTGAGGAAAGGCGGGGAGGTGAAGGTTGGACGAAGGGCTTGTGTGAAGTTTTCAATTGGGAAGAAATATAAAGATGAAATCTGGTGCGATGTGGTAGATATGGACGTTTGTCATTTGTTGCTGGGGAGACCGTGGTAGTATGATAGGGCGGTGCAACATGATGGGCGTACCAACAGTTACAGTTTCATGTTTGAAGGCACAAAGATTACTCTAGTTCCAAAGAAGCGACAACAGGAGGAAAACAAGTTGGAGGAGATTGAAGAGCTCAAAACTTTGTTATCTTTGAAGGAGTTTGTGAAGGAAGTAGAGGAGGAGCCTGGAGTGTTTTTGTTGATTGGGCGATAAAGCAGTGAAGAGGTTGAAATACCAGAAGAAGTAAAACCGGTATTGAAAGAGTTTGACGATGTATTTCCAGAGGAGTTACCAACGGAGTTGCCACCATTGAGGGATATACAACATCAGATAGATCTTGTTCCAGGTGTTGTGTTGCCACACAGACCACATTATCGAATGAGTCCGAAGGAACATGAAGAGTTGCGGAGGCAGGTAGAGGAATTGCTTGAACAGGGGCGTGTGCAGGAGAGTTTAAGTCCTTGTGCTGTACCGGCTTTATTGGTACCAAAAAAGGGTGGAACGTGGAGGATGTGCACAGACAGTCGAGCATTGAACAAGATCACAGTCAGATACAGATTTCCGATGCCGAGGCTTGATGATTTATTGGATCAGATCAGTGGGTCCGTAATCTTTTCTAAGATTGACTTGAAGAGCGGTTATCATCAGATTCACATTAGACTAGGGGACGAATGGAAGACAGCATTCAAGACGAGGGAAGGCTTGTATGAATGGCTGGTAATGCCGTTTGGTCTATCGAATGCACCAAGTACATTCATGAGGGTGATGAACCAGATTTTTAGGCCATACATTGGGAAATTCGTTGTGGTTTACTTTGATGATATTCTAATCTACAGTACTAGTACAGAAGAGCATGTTCAACATCTGAAGAAAGTGTTAATTATACTTCGTGAAGAACAATTCTATGCTGCTACAAAGAAGTGTGTTTTTATGGCGAAGAGTGTTTTATTTTTGGGATATGTTGTGTCGGAAGAAGGAATACAGGTTGACCAAAGTAAAATCGAAGCTATCAGAGATTGGCCGCAGCCCAAGACGATAACGGAAGTTCGTAGTTTTCCCGGGTTGGCTTCATTTTATCGGAGGTTCATTCCACACTTTAGTAGTGTGATGGCACCTGTTACTGATTGCATGAAGGGTAAACAGTTTGCATGGACGGAGGAAGCCGCGGTTGCTTTTGAGCGAATCAAAGAACTCCTGACGTCTGCACCAATTCTAATATTACCAGATTTTCAGTTAGTGTTTGAACTACATACTGATGCATCCAAGGTTGGGATTGGAGGAGTATTGAGTCAGAGGGGACGTCCGATTGCATATTTTAGCGAGAAGTTATCAGGAGCAAAGATGAGGTACAGTACATATGACGTGGAATTTTATGCTGTTGTGCAATCTATTAAACACTGGAGACACTATCTATTTCAGAAGGAGTTTGTTCTTTACACTGATCATGAGGCGTTGAAGCATTTACAAGGGCAAGACAAGATTTCAGCGAGACATGCATCGTGGATTGCATATCTGCAACAATTTACTTTTGTTGTTAAACACAAGTCAGGAGTGACGAATCGTGTGGCTGATGCTTTGAGTAGGAGGAGTCATTTGTTGACTACACTAAAGGTTGAAGTGACGGGGTTTGAAATGTTACCAGAATTATTTGACAATGATCCTTACTTTGCAAAGTTTGTTGATAAAGTCAAGGATGGGGAGACGGATGAGTTTATAATGATAGATGGTTTTTTGTTCAAAGGAAATCGATTGTGCATACCGAAGGGTAGTTTGAGAATGAAGATCATAAAAGAGCTACATGAAGAAGGACACATGGGTAGAGACCGTACATTACAGTTGATTTCACAATCTTACTTTTGGCCATCGATGAGGAAAGAGGTGGAGAGGTTTGTGGAGCGGTGTCATATCTGTCATGTTTCGAAAGGAACTGCAACTAATGCTGGGTTATATATGCCGTTACCTGTACCAACTAAACCATGGGTTGATGTGAGTATGGACTTTGTATTGGGGTTGCCGAGAACACAGCGTGGTAATGATTCCATTTATGTGGTGGTTGACCGATTTTCGAAAATGGCACATTTCATTGCTTGTAAGAAGACGGCGGATGTTGTTCATGTTGCTCAGTTGTTTTTCAGAGAAATATGTCGACTTCATGGATTGCCAGAATCAATTGTGTCGGACAGGGATACTCGTTTTCTAAGTCATTTTTGGCTAAGTTTGTGGAAGATGGTTGGGACGAAGCTGAATTTTAGTAGCGCTTACCATCCGCAAACTGATGGGCAAACAGAGGTGGTGAACAGATCATTGGGGAACTTATTGCGATGTCTTGTACAAGACAATCTGAAAAGTTGGGATGTGAAATTATGCCAGGCAGAGTTTGCTCATAATCATGCGATAAATCGTAGTACGGGGTTCAGTCCATTCCAGATTGTATATTCAAATTTGCCAAAGGGACCGTTGGACTTAACGGTTATACCACACTCGAAGGGGACAGTTAAGAAAGCTGTTGATTTTGTTGAAGGGTTGACGGAGTGTCATAGAATCGTTCAAGAACAATTGGAAAAGGCAAATGAGAAATACAAACGATCTGCAGATCTGAAGCGAAGGAGTGTTGAATTTAATGAAGGAGATATGGTTTATGCAGTGTTAACAAAGGATCGTTTTCCAGTAGGCGCTTATAATAAGTTGAAAGCCAGAAAAATTGGTCCTGTAGAAGTCGTGAAATGAATTAATGAAAATGCTTATAAGTTGAAGCTGCCGGAGGATGTGTATACTTCTGATGTGTTCAATGTTAAGCATCTCGTACCATATCATAGGGATGAACGAGCTAATGTGGAAGAATTTACAAATTCGAGGTCGAATTTTTCTCAACCTGGGGAGGATGATGCAGGTCAGGACAGAAGTGAAGGTCTAAGTCGCACACGACTTAAGGATTCAAGTTGCATACGCCTTAACCAAGAAGTTATAGGTCATCCTCGACCTAAGGAGTCACGAGAGGGGAAGCTGCGACTTAACTGGAAATCCGGGGAGAAAGTTGTCTCGAGTTTGCGACCTAAGGAAGTGATAGGTCGCGAACGACCTAACGTGGCAGTGCAATATGGAGACAGTCTAAGTTGCAAACGACCTAACTTGTTTTTAGGTCGCATACGACCTAACGAGCTAAGGCATAGGTCGTGGGAACGACCTAACATGTCACCAGGAAAAGAGCTACGACCTAACGGGTTTGAGAGTAACGAGCTAAGACTTGGGAATAAGTCGTTGGAGGTTGAAGTCTTAGGTCGCTCACGACCTAACGCTATTTTAGGTCGCTTACGACCTAGTAAAGGCAGCACGCGTGTCAAAGGATTCAACATGATGGCATGCGAACGAGCTAAGAGGTTACGACCTAAGTTAGGTCGCAAAGGGTTAGGTTGCAGGAATATAATTCGACCTACAATAGGTCGCAGGAAAAGGTGCCGACCTAAGTTAGGTCGCAAGAAGTTAGGTCGTGGAGTCTTAAGTCGCGAAGACTTTCTGAAGCCGCTTCTGTTAGGTCGCTAATGAAGGGATGCCGTTCATTCTTAGGTCGCGAAGCTCTGGATGCCGTTCATTTGTTAAGTCGTTTATCTGGTGTAACTGTTGGGATAAGTCGCATGAAGTGTTAGGTCGCTAACGACCTATACTAAGTCGCTGAAGGAAGCTGATGTATTGAAGTTAGGTCGCATGAGTTATCTTTTAGGTCGTGACCGATATATGTGTTGTAAAAGAGTTGTGTTGTACTTATGTTGTATTGTTTTTAGGTCGGACCGTCTTAGGTCGAGATATTTTCTTAAGTCGTGATGTTTTTTTAGGTCGAAGGTTATAGGTCTGAAACGACCTAAGTGTTGTTGTAATTTGTGTGTGTTGAGTTGTATCGCCTATAAATAGGCCGTGAGTCTTGTTGGAGATGTTTCATCCGGTCTCCCCGAACCAGACATGCCGGACCACCCAAAAGTCTCCCACCGAATCAAAGCCTTCCTAACTCCCCCCGAATCAAAGCCTTCCTAACTCCCACCGAATCAACCCATTGCCGGTCCAAATCTCCTACCGAACCAACCGGACCAACCCTCCTGCCGAACCAACCGGACCAACCCTCCTGCCGAACCAACCGGACCAACCCATTGCCGGTCCAAACCTCGCCTCCAACCACCGAACCAACTCATTGCCGGACCAAGCCTCGCCTCCAACCACCGAACCAAAGTCCTATCAGGCCAGATTGTAGCAGCCCAGGCCCACCAGCTGCTATATACCTCCAAGACCCCTACCCCCAGCCTCACTCTATAAATAGAGGGGCAGGGGTACAACAATGGGGGACAAGTTTGAGAGCTCAAGCACGGAAGGAACTTTCAAACAACTTTCTTTTACTTATATCAAAGCTTTGTACTTGTAATCAGAATAACTGAAGAGAAATAACATATAAAGTGGACGTAGGCACATTCTGGCTGAACCACTATAAATCTGCGTGTCTTTTTACAGTTTAGCCCCTGTTTTTTACATATTTGCATAAATCGCTCGAATCACTAAGAATCACATAAGATCTACTAAATCATACAACTTCGAGGTGTTTGTCCATTTTTTGTGCTAACATTTTTGGTGCTTTCACTGAGAACTAGAAGCTCGAAGCTTCAGCTTCATCCACTTAACAAGTTTTCCTAACAGCACTGTCCGCCACTTGGAAAACATGCCTCCCAAACAGAGAAAAGATGTTAACAAAGGAAAAAACATCGCATCCAGCAGTCTTCCAGATCCAGCTGTCACGAATCAAGTAGATCGTCCTCCTCCAGCAACAGTAACCAATGAAGAACAGGCTAACCCAACTACTCCTGCCACAGAACAGCCTGCAGCAATTACTAGAGCAGATTTGGACAGAGTTGCGCTTCACGTCCCAGCAGGAAGCCTTGGTGGACCATCTCATGTCACGCTTAAGGGACGCTGAAGAATCCAACCGCAACACTGAATCATGGGGCGAGTCCCAGTCTGGAGGATCTCAGAGACAACAAAGATCTCCCTTCTTCGAAGGAGCTAACGGCAGAAGTAGCTGTGGTAGGAGCCGAGACCGAGCACAGCCCGAAGTTAGGCCTGAGGAAACGTTTGGTACCGAACCCAACAGGGAAGGTACCGGGCGAAGGTCAACTGTAGCTGAGCCTGTCATGCTGCCTAACCACAGAAACGCCAGTGAACGGGGCCGAGCTAGAGTCCAGCCCGAAGTTGGACCCGAGGAAGTGCTTAGATCAGAACCCAACAGGGGGAGATCAAGGCAAGGGCCAACTGTAGCTGACCCAAGCATGCTCCCAGAAGATCAAAGGCAGCCACTGGAAAATATGAGGAATGATAGACGATACCATCCCTACAGGTCATCTGGACGGAATCAATCCCACAGAACAGAACCAAACTCATTTCTGTCTACTCCAAGTTCTGATGAAAGGATGGCACGCTTATTCAGAGAGTGTGTCCAACGGGAGCAAAGAGATCGAGGGATAGGCGCTAGGGTAACCAGTCCTTTCGCCCGCAATATCGAAATTGCTATCACCCCCCGAGAATGGAAGATGCCAACAATGGAACCCTACAAAGGAACCTCCGATCCCGTTGTACACTTACAAAGGTACACGCAGCATATGCTCATGAGTGGAGCAACAGAGGGAGTACTGTGCAAATGCTTTCCGCTCTTCTTAGCAGATCTTGCTACCTCCTGGTTCTGTCATCTACCCCAAGGATCCATCAGCTCGTGGGAAATGTTGAAAGAAAAATTTATCAGGTAGTTCCGCATTCATGTGGAGCAACCTAAGGACGCTTATTCCTTATCCAGCGTCAAACAGAAACCTGGAGAAAAGCTGTAGCAATACCTAACCAGATTCAACGCCGCAGCAGCCGCAGTCCAAGATGCCGATGAGAAGCTTATCCTAATGGCCCTCTGCAGTGGTGTGCATCCGGACACTAAATTTGCTAGAAGGTTGACAAAAGAAAAGCCAGCTACTTTACCCGATTTCTTCCATGAAGCTGGGAAATACATGAGGCTTGAGGATGCTGCCGTTGAGGGGCAGTCAGGACAGCAAAATAAGACAACCCATGGCAACGCCCCTGCTGTGGCAAGGGACGTTCGAAGAACTGATTCCAGAGACAATGCTGGGGGCAAGAAGGGAGAAAAGCGCCTATATCGGCCAGGGCCAAGATTCGACACTTACACTCCTTTGAACGAAACCGTCGAAAATATCTTCCTTGCCACCCAAGGCGAAGTTAGGTACAAACGCCCACCGTACAAGAAGGAATCAGATAACGCACAGAAGTCTGGAAAATTCTGCCGCTTCCACGAATCTCACGGGCATGATACCAACGAATGCCATCATCTCCGAGATCTGATTGAGGAACACATCAGAAGAAAGAAACTGGAACGTTATGTAAAAGGTCAGGACAGGACCCCAGCTCCTGCCAATGAAAACCCAAGGCTACCCTCCCCGGGGGCCGACAGGGGGAACCGCAACGCTAGCAGCTCTAGTCAGGAAAAGATAGTGGTCCATACCATCTCAGGAGGGCCACACATCGCAGACAGAAGCTGGAAAGAGATGGAAAGATACGGAAAGTCGCTTAGAGACAATAAAGACTATGTCAATTCGGTTATAGAAGAGCGCCACCCGAAGCGGAAAGAAAGTAATGACATCACGTTCGGTAAGCGTGACCTAGAAGGAAGGCAGTACCCTCACATGGATCCCATGGTCATCTCTACCCGACTTGGTCCCGCCGAAGTCTATCGAATCCTGGTAGACACTGGAAGCTCGGTAAACATCCTGTTCAAACACGCATTCGACAAAATGAAGCTATCAATGAAGGGTGTATCCCCCTGCGATAAACCACTACACGGCTTCACTGGAGATGCGAAGATGCCCCTCGGGCAACTGGACCTTTTTGTTGAGATTGGAAGCCATCCCCGCTCTGCTGTACGGAAACAAACATTTGTGCTAATAGAAAACCAGTCAGCCTACAACGCCTTCTTGGGAAGGCCATCCTTGTCTGACTTCCAAGTTGTCTTAGCCCCATGGTGCCTAAAGATGAAATTCCCAACGGACAATGGAGTAGGGGAAGTGGAAGGAGATCAGGATGTTGCTCGAGACTGCTATGTGACTGAACTTCGCAACAACCACAGGAAGGATAAAGGGAAGGGTGTAGAGATTGCCCTCTGCACAAAAAGTCTAGAAGTGTAGCAATTAAAGAAAGCCCCTCCTCTTCGATATACCAGCGACCCTTTCAATGAATTAGATCCTAGGGACAAAGAGGAGGAGGCCACCGCCGAGCCTGCAGAGGCTATGGAATTTATATCTATAGACAAACACGACTCAAGTAGACTGTTGAAAATTGGGTCCCAACTAAAAACCGAGTTGAAGGAACAACTCATCGATTTTCTCCGCCACAACTTGGATGTATTTGCTTGGTCACACGCTGACATGACCGGAATCTCCCCCGACATAGCATGCCATGTATTGAACATTGATCCTACCAAGGCGCCTGTAAAGCAAAGAAAGAGAAGTATGGGGGCAGAGCGATCAGCAGCCCTCGATGAAGAAGTAAAGAATCTACTCGCCAATGACTTCATACGAGAAGCTATCTACCCGGAATGGATCGCAAACCCGGTGCTGGTAAAAAAGGCTAATGGGAAGTGGCAAACCTGCATTGACTTTTCCAACCTAAACGATGCCTGCCCAAAGGATTGCTTCCCACTTCCCAGAATCGACCAACTTGTAGACAGCACAGCCGGGCACGAACTCCTATCCTTTATGGATGCATACTCAGGATATAACCAAATTCCTATGCATGCTCCCGACCAAGACCACACTAGTTTTATCACCGACCGGGGCTTGTACTGCTATAAGGTAATGCCTTTCGGACTTAAAAATGCAGGAGCCACCTACCAGCGCCTCGTCAACAAGATGTTTGCAGGGCTGATAGGACAAACTATGGAAGTATATGTGGATGACATGCTAGTAAAGTCAAGGAAAGACAAAGATCACGTGAGCCACCTAGGAAAGATGTTTCAAGTACTTTGACAATATGGAATGAAGTTGAATCCGCTAAAATGCTCCTTCGGAGTGTCATCTGGAAAGGTCTTAGGATTCATCGTTCATGCCAGAGGGATAGAAGCAAACCCTGAACAAGTCTGAGCGCTAAGGGATATCAAGATACCTTCCACTCGAAAGGAAATGCAAAGTTTGAACGGAAAAGTGGCCGCTCTAAGCCGATTCATCTCCAAGGCGACGGACAAGTGCGTCCCCTTTTTTGAAGCTCTAAAGAAAGACAAGGGAAAGTTCGAATGGACTGACGAATGCCTGACCGCTTTCCTTCACTTAATCGAACACCTCCAGAAACCACCGGTGCTCTCAACTCCAAGCGAAGGAGAAGAATTATACCTATACCTCGCTGTGTCATCCCATGCCCTAAGCGCCGCCTTGGTAAGGGAAGACAACCGCACGCAGCGGCCAGTTTACTTCGTCAGCAAAAGGTTTACTGGGGCAGAAGTCAGATATCCTAAACTTGAAAAGCTAGCATACTGTTTACTTATCACATCACGGAAGCTGCGGCACTACTTCCAGTCCCATTCCATCAAAGTTCTAACCGATCAACCACTGAGGCAGGTACTCCATCGCCCCGACACTTCTGGGCGACTACTTAAATGGTGCATTGAACTGAGTCAGTATGATATCACCTATCACCCTCGCACCGCCATCAAGGGACAGGCCATGGCTGACTTCACTGCAGAATTCACTACCAACGAAGATAAGGAGCAATTGGAAATAACAGGAGACATCAAATGGAATCTCTTTGTGGATGGCGCGTCGAACGAACAGGGCTCGGGGGCAGGTGTTGTAATAATCACTCCCAGGGGAAATAAACTGCACTATGCTATAAGGTTGGAGTTCGCTGCCACCAACAACGATGCAGAATATGAAGCAGTGATAGCCGGACTAGAAATTGCCATCGAGATCGGAGCCAATTCTTTGTGTCTTCACAGCGATTCTCAGCATATTGTTAATCAAATACTAGGGGAATTCCAAGCTCGAGAAGAACGACTCATAGCATATCTAAAGAAGACCAAATTACTTCTCAGCCGATTGGACCACTACTTAGTCAAACACATCCCTCGGGAGGAGAACCGAGAGGCCGACGAATTAGCAAAGCAAGCAAGTGTGAGAGACATCACCATCTTCGGGGCAGTGACCATCTCAAAGCAAATGGCGCCAAGTTTTGAACAAGTGAATCTGATAACTGCAACCGAGGAAGCAACTTGGATGACTCCCATCCAAAACTACCTACAAAGTGGCACACTACCCGACGGGCGTAATGAAGTCAAGAAAATCTTGAGGAAAGCGTCCCGCTATACAATACAAGAAGACATCCTCTATCGGCGCGGTTTCTCTAACCCATTATTAAGGTGTGTCGCCGGAAGGGAAGCCAAGGAAATCTTATCCAACATCCATCAAGGGAGCTGTGGAGATCACACCGGAGGGCAAACATTAGCAAAAAAGACACTCCGATACGGAAATTTCTGGCCCACCTTAAGCAAGGACGCCTTAGATTTCGTCAAGAGGTGTGACAGATGCCAAAAATTTGCTAAGATTCCACGGCTACCAACAACTGAGATTACTCAAATGACCAGCCCTTGGCCCTTCGCAATATGGGGAATTGACTTAATCGGCGAGCTACCGATGGGCCGAGGCGGGGCCAAATATGCTATAGTGGCAGTTGATTATTTCACCAAATGGGTGGAAGCAGAACCTCTGAATAAAGTATCTTCAGCAAAAGTTATTAACTTCTTGATCAAAAATGTTCTGTGCAGGTATGGAGTCCCACTCAAAATCATATCAGACAATGGACTTCAGTTTGACAGCGAGGAATTCGCCAACTGGTGCCGAGAGCACGGAATTCATAAGAGCTTCTCATCCGTAGCGTATCCCCAGGCAAACGGACAAGTCGAAGCAGTCAACAAAATTCTGAAGACTCTGATAAAAAAGAAGCTTGAAAAGTCAAAGGGCGCTTGGGTGGACGAACTCCCTACGGCACTGTGGGCTTACCGCACATCTTTCAGAACATCAACGGGGCACACTCCTTTCTCTTTGGCTTACGGATCGGAGGCTATGCTCCCAGTTGAAACCGTTGTGCCTTCCCACCGTAGGATCCCCTATAACCCAGAAGAGAATGAAGAGCTCCTCAACATGTCTTTGGATCTAGTCGAGGAGAGAAGAAATGATGCAGTCCTTAAAGCAGCAACCCACAAACAAAAAGTGGCAGCACACTACAACTCCAAAGTCAAGCATCGTACCTTACAGGAAGGGGATCTTGTCCTGAAGCGAATCTTCCCTCGCTCCGGAGCACTAGACCCAATCTGGGATGGACCATATGTAATTCATAAAGATCTCCACAACGGAGCCTATATTTTGTCAACAGTGGACGTAGAGGTGTTCCAGAGGGCATGGAACATCCAACACCTCCGTCGATACTTTTCGTAACTTGTATTGCCCATATGAAGTGAATTAACAAAGAGAATCAGTGGACGTAGGCATTTTCGTGCCGAACCACTTTAAAAAACCTTGTCTCTTTTTTAACTTGTTCCTTTGTATCTTGGCTGCTTGTTAACTTTATCCTTTTCTGTTGAACAAAATCCTGAGTATATAGCATTTCTATTCAAAGCACTCCACAACGCAACTTCACCTGGACAAGACCCAACAGGTACTATGCGAATCTATGCCCTCGCCAATGAGACACTTTTGCTCCAGCATCCCTCTGCTGCGGGTTAACTCATTGCTCGCGACGGCCCTTAAAGCCAACTGTAATGAGCCGATTATAAGCCACCGAGAAGGCCGACTATAGCCGAGGCAGCTCATTACGGCGTTAGGCTCGCCGGCAACTGTGAATCGACTATAAGCCCCAACATAAGGTGTGGCCAGCCAGGGGCAGTTCACAGTTGACGATCGGCACCCACGCTAGCCGGCCACAGTAAATCGAATAATACCCACGATTACGGGCCATAATGGCCCGGGTAGTTACTGTGCGCGATCTCGGCTCCGATGTGTCTTAAGTGCGGCTGTGGTAAAAAAGAATTAACTCCCCGCGGAGGCGTAAGATGGGTGACGAATGTTTCCAAGACCCACAGCTAGGGAAAGTGACTACAAAACCCGTTTGCCATGAACTTAAGCACATCGAAGGCCTTCCGTGATTGGAAGTTTTACCTTTTCACGTATTTCAATTTTACTTAAAAAGCTTTTTCCCTATCCTCTATAACAATCCCTAAAGTACATGATACAGAGTAGGAGATACTCGCCAATGGGTGTAGGGACTCACAGTGGCAGGACATTCGACTACATTCCATGCTCGGTCATACAAGATATTCAAGACTGCCATCTACGATTAAAACATGAAAGGCGGTATTTTCTTCTTTTATGTACAAATACATGACTATAATTTGTTCACACCACACGCTAATATTGCAAGTCATGAAATTATGATTTAGAACCAGAATCTGACATCAAACACAATTTAATTACAAGAATATACATAGCTATATTTCTCATACGATATGCCAAAATAATAGCAAACATTCAAAAGACGACAAAATCAGCTTAAGTTAAAGAATTACACGTTAAAAATAAGACTATTTATTACAAGTGGCAAAATATTACAACCTAAAGGCTACGTTACTATTTTTCGACTAACATATACAACACTGTCGAATCCACAAAAGGAGTTTTTCCAGGTATAATCAAGGGGCCGGCTGCAGTGGAGCTTTATCCTTGCCCTGTTGACCCCCTGTCCAGTCAAAAAAAAGGACTCATTAGCAATAAGCAACCAAGTTGATGGAGAAACTAAAAAGGGAGACTTACCAGCGCCTGCTTCCTGACTATCCTGATCGTCATCCTCTACCTGCACGCCTACCTCCTCAGCGGCAAGCAACCGCATACCTTCCTTCACCGCCACCTTCTCCTCCTTGGCAAGCTGGGCAGTGACCGCATCCATGCTGAAGGCCACGCCACCATCTTTATCCGCATCGGCCTTAGCCTCCTCCAGAGCCCGAAGATAGATCTTAGCCATGATCGTGGGATAATCATCCATCCAGGATAGGTTGCCCTGCTTCCAGGTTCGGAAGTACATGTCCTGAAGCATTTCGTCCATCATCCCCTCATTCTCCTCAAACTCCCTCATCCGGGCCTCGGAAGCCAACAACCTCCCAACGGCAGCATCTCTCTCCGATCGGTATCTCGAGCAGTCGGCTAGAAGGGATCCCCGCATTGCCTCCATCTCCTCCCTCAACTTGGCTTGAGCAAGCTCTACAGCCTCAAGTTTCCCGGACAATTCCTCCACCTGCTCAAGATCCGCTTTCCGAACCTCGTCCACCGTGGCAATAGCCATGTCAATCCGTTCTTTGCAAGTAGCTTCCATTTTCCGCAATTCGGCCCGACTGGCCTCTTCCATGGTTTTCCTTAATCGTCCAGTAGCAGCCTCATGCTGAGAAATCTGAATAGCCTGATCCGCAAGCTGTTTGGCCTGATCCGAAACCACCAATCGAAGTCGGATATTGGCGCTCCTAATCTCCTCTCTGGCCTTAACCAGCCGGGCATGATGCCCCATCAGCTTCTTAGTCTCCTCCGCCACCCGATCAATATTAGCCTTGGCCTCGTCTCCCATAGTGATTATACGAGTAGTGAGTAAATCGAGATCTAAGGACTTAGCTTCATCAAGTACTCGTACCATGGGGTTGCGGGGGAGAAGGTGTTCACCGGTGACTTCGTCAAAGGTAATATCATGAGAGCTTGGATCCAGATCAGGATGACCCACAAATGGATTACGAGCCAAGTCAGGACGGTCGATATGAGTAACAGAAGGGTTTCCGGACGGGTGCGGAGAAGGTGCAAACTCGCTATCCTCCTCCGTGATATCATGAAGAGGCTGAGCCGGGAACTGAGGACCAGGCGAAGGTTCGGATAAAGAATGACTCCTCTTTCTCTGCTGAATACCCTCTTCGATAACCCCGAGAAGAGGACGGTAGCCGACTACATCCCTGGAGCGGTGGGTCAAAGGCTTCGGCTTGACAGAAGTTTTGGAAAGCTTGTACTGTTCAAGCCTGTGCCGAAAATCTGAGGCTTTGACCGTTTTACCTGCTCCTGATATGAAGAAAAAGTGTCACAAGCATATATTGTTCTATACTTCGAGAAAACACGGCAAATTAAAAGGAGAGAAACACATCTGTGGTTGTACAAACCCTGGGGAGGAGTAGGATACTGCAATAGGTCTTGGATTTCATTCCAGGACGGGAGCGGGTCATAAAATATTCTTAAGTCCCTATCATTAGTGAAGCATGCAGGAGTCAAGAGTTCACCTTGAGTCGTCGGAGCCACCCTGGCTGGAATGGTCTGGGAAGACTCGCTTGCACCGGTCCCGGCCTTGTCCGCTTTCTCGGTTTTCTCTACCAAAGCCGGGTCTTCGTCCAGCCCCTCGAAAGCCTGGTGGAACGCATCGTCCGTCCACTCCTGAATCTCGCCCGCTTGCCTAGGAAGCAAGGCCCCGATGCCATCGCCACCTTTATCACCTTCCCGACCATCTCCACCCTCGCCTCTTTCCTCCTCTATGTCTTCCTCCTCCCGGGTAAGTGGACAATTGCTGGGGGAGGGACCGTCCGACTTCTTGAGTTTCTTACCTCCGACAGCTGGAGGTTTTGTGAAAGGTTTCCTCTTGCTACTCTCTACCGTAACACCTTCCTTGGTCTGAGCAGCCGCCCTCTCCTCCGCCGTTTCCCTCAGCTTAACTACTGACTGCTGTGGAAGAATTAAGTTATACTCCAGAAGAATCGCATTTCTGATCAAGAAGGCAGATGATCTATATTTCCCAAGAATAGCTTCTATCTCAGCCGCCGTCTGAACCAGGCGGTCAGTCTCCACAACCGCAAAGCCACCTGTCGCTAGCAAAAATGAGGAAGTATGAGAAAAAGCATCGCAATCATAATGGAAATTATAAGTAAAAGCATTCAACTTACATCCCGAAGTAAAGCGCCGAATTGAAACAGAGTCGTCCCTAACAAAGAACCATTCCCTCTTGAACATGCTGAATTTGGAATACAGATCCAAGACTGGCTTGAAGGTCACAGCTGACTCCAAGCTAATATATGGGGACCCCTTCTTATAGCCCCTCAGGTTATATAGATACCGGATCTCTCGGTTGGAAGGAGCACGACCATACTTCCTCCGGAAAATGACGAAGAGGCTCACCGGTATAGCATAGGAGTTGGGTTGAAGCTGGAACGGGGCCACCTTAAGGTATGTGAGGAAGCTGGCTATCCAAGCGTTCAGAGGAGGGATGGCACCACACATGCAGTGGTATCTGCTGTAGGCGAAGTACCCTTCAGGAGGATCATACGGCATAACATCTCTCCCAGGCAATAGCAAGCGCGCCCTATCGATTCCAAAGGATCGGGAGATGACATCAAGCTGCTCCTCCTTGAGGGAACTAGGAAAACAATCGGGCGGGGAGTTCAGAAGTTCCTGAGGGCCGTACCCGTCCACTAGTGATCTCGGGGTTGGTCCGTGACGTTCTGGATTCGGCTGAGCTGGGGGCACGGCAGAGGAACCTCCTTCGCCCCCGGATTTCTTCTTGTCTGATCGAGTTTCCGCTTTGCGAGACATTATCTACAATACCGGAAAAACACATTGTTAGAACAGAAGATGTAAACAAGTATATGACGTCATTCAGTAAAAACATATTCGGTATCATTTTCATTCGGAATTCAAGATCCCTGAGTTCATCCGGTTACTCAAGTGTAAAACTCATTCGGCATCCCAATGTGAGAGTTCATTCGGTCAATCCAATCAATAGCTCATTCGGCATCTCAATGTGAGAATTCATTCGGTTAGTCAGGGGTCCAAAATTTCCGAGTTCATTCGGTAGCGTAGCCCTAGAAGTTCGTTCGGCAGAAAACAAGCTCACCTGATTCGGCAGTTCGAATGATTGATTCGGTTATCGCAGTTGGTAAGGAAATGTGAAGGTTAGAGACTCCTATTTATAAAGCAAGGTTTGATAGCCGGACCAGATGGATCGGTCCTCAGGCCAAATATAATGGCTCAGCTGGAACAAAGCGCGGCACCTATAAGCACGTGCCCCACTTTGGAGGGCAAGTGTTGGAGATGTTTCATCCGGTCTCCCCGAACCAGACATGCCGGACCACCCAAAAGTCTCCCACCGAATCAAAGCCTTCCTAACTCCCACCGAATCAAAGCCTTCCTAACTCCCACTGAATCAACCCATTGCCGGTCCAAATCTCCTACCGAACTAACCGGACCAACCCTCCTGCCGAACCAACCGGACCAACCCTCCTGCCGAACCAACCGGACCAACCCATTGCCGGTCCAAACCTCGCCTCCAACCACCGAACCAACTCATTGCCGGACCAAGCCTCGCCTCCAACCACCGAACCAAAGTCCTATCAGGCCAGATTGTAGCAGCCCAGGCCCACCAGCTGCTATATACCTCCAAGACCCCTACCCCCAGCCTCACTCTATAAATAGAGGGGCAGGGGTACAGCAATGGGGGACAAGTTTGAGAGATCAAGCACGGAAGGAACTTTCAAACAACTTTCTTTTACTTATATCAAAGCTTTGTACTTGTAATCAGAATAACTGAAGAGAAATAACATATAAAGTGGACGTAGGCACATTCTGGCTGAACCACTATAAATCTGCGTGTCTTTTTACAGTTTAGCCCCTGTTTTTTACATATTTGCATAAATCGCTCGAATCACTAAGAATCACATAAGATCTACTAAATCATACAACTTCGAGGTGTTTGTCCATTTTTTGTGCAAACAAGTCTCATTTGTAAAAGGTTGTTGATTTTTGAATAAAATTCTCTTTTGTTAGCTTTGTGCTTTCATTCAAATTGGTAGTTCAGTGTAATCTCCTATCTCCTCTTTCGGTTAATCGAGTGCGCTCGATTCAACGATTGCAGAAGCCGATTCGCGGAATCAAGTGCGCTTGATCAACGCTTGAAGAATTGAAGATCTTTGAACCCGGTATCGTGCGCAATCAACGAGTTCGGGATAGCTAGAATTCGGTATCTTCGGATCAACGAATTCGGGCATTTCAGTATTCATCAATCCATCGATTGCTACTTTCACCGATTGAAGATTGTTTTGTTTAATCCGCTGCGTCAGAGGCGTATGGCACCTAGAGAGCAGAAGGAGTGGAGGTGCAAGTGAATGACCTGTTAAGGCGAGGGTTCATTCGTAGAAGCATATCTGAGTGGGGTGCACCTGTAGTATTCGCCACTCAGGCGGATGGCTCTCTGAGGTTGTGCGTAGATTATCATGAGCTGAATAATGTGACGAAGAAGAACAAGTATCCACTCCCTCATATAGATGACTTGTTTGATCAGCTCCAAGGTACAAGGGTGTTCTCTTAGTTGGATCTTGCACCGGGGTTTTATCAACCGAGAGTGGCAAAGGAGAGTGTGTCAATTACAGCATTTTGTATGCCTTTCGGATTCTATGAGTGGTTGGTTATCCTGTTCGGACTAATCAATGCACCGGCATACTTTGTTGATCTTATGAACTGCATTTTCAGGGATCAACCGTATAAGTTTGTACTTATGTTCGTAGACAATATCCTTGTTTATTCGAGGATGGAGTAAGAACATAGGGAGCACTTGCGAATTGTGCTCGAGGTGTTGAGAAGACACCAATTGAAGGTGAAGTTTTTGAAGTGTCGCTTCTAGAGGAGAAAAGAGCAATTTTTCGATCATATAGTTTCTGATCAGGGCATTGCTGTGGATCTTGTGAATGTGGTAGCGGTGCAGGATTGGGATCGACCCAAGACCGCTATAGGAGTGAGAATTTTCCTTAGGTTGGCTGGATACTGTATACATTTTATCCAAGACTTCTCTTAGGTAGATGCACCATTAATGACGAAGAAGAATCAGACTTTTAATTGGGACGCGAGATGCGAGCATTTGTTCGTAAGTCTGAAAGAGAGGTTGAAGAGCGCACCAGTGTTAGTCATTCCAAGTGGGAATGAGGATATGACAGTGTACACAAACGCCTGTGGTACTAAACTTGGTGCGGTATTGATGTAGAGGGGAAAGGTTGTCACCTATGCTAGTCGACAGTTGAAACCGCATGAGAGGAAGTATCTGACCCATGATTTGGAGTTGGCAGTGGTAGTATTCGTTTTGAAGGTATGGAGGAACTATTTTCTTGGGGAGAGGTTCAAGTTGTATACGGACCACAAGTCGTTGAAGTATCTATTCTCCTAGAAGGATCTTAACCTTCGCTAACAGTGATGGTTAGAGTTCCTAGCCTCCTATGACTTTGGCATCTCCTATACACCTGGTAAGGGAAATGTAGCCGCCGATGCTTTGAGTAGAAGACATGCTAGCTTAGGAGCAATGTTCTTAGAGTGGAAGCGGTTAGAGTTTATCGCTGACTATGATTTTAGACCTCGATGTTAGCTAAAGCCAGAAGTATTGGCTAGTCTGATGATCAGACCTGCCTTGATTGAGTGGATCAGCACTAATCAGAGTTGAGACTCTAGACTAGCGGAGATCATGGTGAAGATAGATGAAGGAGGAGAGTCCGAGGAGATGAATCGGTACGGGCTCGACTGTGATGGTCTGCTCCGTTAGGATGGAAGATTATTTGTTTTTGATGTCGATTGATTGAAGGATGAGGTACTCCAAGAGTGCCATCATTCGAGACTGACTATACATCTCGGTGGAAATAAAATGTACCATGATATAAAGAATACATTCTATTGGGAAGGGATGAAGAAGGGCGTTGGGACATTCATCTCGAAGTTCATGAACTGTCAGTTGGTAAAGGTAGAGCAGAAGAAGCTGTGGGTTGTTGTGACCGCTCGAGATTTTCGAGTGGAAGTGGGAGCAGGTTTCGATGGATTTCATCGATGGATTGTTGAGGACCAGAGGAGGGTACGATAGTATTTGGGTCATAGTCGATAGATTGTTGAAGAGTGCCTTATTCATACCCATCAAGTCAATAAAATTATGCCATAAGAGTTATCATGTATCTAATGCACATGAGTGGTGGTAAGGACTGTTTGATGGATGTTGTGGTTGCAATAAATGTTGTTACACTAGGATGTCACCTGATGTAGGTATTTTCGATTGTATACCAGAAAGAACGTCATGGCTAGATGAATGCCTGAATCATTGCCACACCATATTGCCAGGAAACTAAACCACCCCGTATTGGTCCATGGATAAACATATCATGCATATCGATCTGCAGTGAACCACCCCACTGGCCCCATCTTCACAAGCATAAATCAACGCATTTGGTCATCAACAATCGCTTAGTACATACCCCCATCATAACCCATCTTGTTCCGTTCTTCAGTTCATGTAGAAAAATCTGATTCCAAAATCCTTTTATAGTCATTTGTTTATTCGATGATAGGGATGACTCACTCAAAATGCCAAAAAGGGATCTGCTAGCAAGGAGAGTTCCAATACATCTTTAAAGTAGTCCATTTATCAAAATATATTTTTTCCAAATGAAAGCTTCCATCTTCCTTTAAAACAAAAATCTTTTCCTTCTTAAAAATATGTCCACCATTTTATAAAACAGTTCTTAATATATTTTTTCCATTTTAAATCAATTAAAAATAATTTTGGAGAAAACATAATTTTATCAGAATTCTAGACCATAAATTCTATCCAAAACAGAAAACTTTTATTTTAAAAACATTTATGGAAGCTTATAATTGTTTGTATAAGACAAGTTTTGAAATGCATTTTTTAAAATTCCTTTGTATAACGAACCTCCTGCCCACCTTCTTGATTTCACAATGGTACCCATAATTCTTTAATCACAAAATCCTCTAATCTTTATTACTTCATCTTTAAGGAACATCTTCACATCTCTTAGTCAATCAGAATCTAGCCTTCCTCGGCATACAAAACTATGATATCCCACTATGATTAAATCAAATGTGTCCCTTAACACCTTACTAGTTTTTTCAATCGTATAGTTACGAATACATAGCAGACAAACGAACGAACGAACGAACAATAGGCAAACAAATAAACTAATTATAGTAAATAGACAATCAATAACAACCAATCAAACAATAGGGATTAATCCAGACAAGCATGACATGAAAAATAGCGAACATCAAACAAACAAGTGGACAAATAAATAATTAAAATCAATCCTTGTAAAACAAATAACCAACAATTTGATACAAGCATAAGAAATTAATTCAAATAAGCACATCGTAAATTAATAAGAAGACCTTGGGAAATAAGTAGCTAAATTCTCTTAATTGTGAATAAATTAACAAACAACAATGTAATACCAACAATTAAACCAAAGCAAGCCAACACAAGCATAAGGTCACTATCTCATACATCAAAGTAGGTAGTCTCTACATAACATTCCCTCCTTCTCCATAAAAGGGAATAACTAGACATCTCTATAGCTCTTTAGGGAAAGTCACACACAACATTCAGAAATGTAACATCATCGCAATGGGTGTTAGGCAACTTAGAACTCATCCTACCCCATCATCTTACACCCTACATTATAAAGTCTAGTTTTATAGTTATCAATTAAAATGATCTTCAAATCAGGTCCTTTCAACCAAAACTCTTTACTCAAGAATTCTTTCCTTTTCAAACACTATTTTTAAAGAGTACCCATTAAGTGAAAATCCTCAACCAAAATCAATTTTCAAAACAAAGTTTTCTAAAATCAAATGTACTTCTTCAATAAAACATTCCACTCAGATAAATATTTTATTACATTCTTTAATTAAAAAGATACTTTCCAAATAAAATACTTCCATCGATTATTTTCAAATATTTCAACCAACAATATAACTTCTCAAATAAAATTATTTCCATTATATTATTTTCAAATTTCTTCTTTTGAGAAAATAATTTTTTTAACTATAATATATTTTTGTGGAAATAATCTCCTTGCAATAAATCTTCTCCAACTCGTATAATGTTTATTGTAAAAAATATTTCAATAAAATATTATTTTCTTTTAAAATAAGGGTTCTCACTAAATATTCTCCAATAAGGTATTTTTTTAGAAAAAAATTTAAATGTTATACAATTATCAAAATACTTTTCTTCTCTTCAAAACATCGTGTTAAATAAGCACTCCCCAAACCTTACAGTATATACTTTAAAATATCATTTCAAAAATATTCCTTCCCAAAATACGACTCAACAAAACATTTTTGCAAAACAATTCTAAGCCAAAATGAGTTAAAAAATTACCTTTGTCAAAAGATGTTCCCAAATTAAAGACAATTTTAACTAAAATGTTTCCATTAAAATATTCTTACTAAAATAAATATTTTAAACCGAACATCCTTTTATAAAAATATTTTCAAATTAAATATTTATTAACAGAATTTCTCTTTTATAAAAAAATCTTCCATGTCTAACAAAACATTTCTGAATCATAATACTATTATAGAAATGCACTTTGAAGGAAGTTTTAAAACAACTAGAGTTTCTCACAACCAAGTTTCTTTAAAGACTGAAATAAACCTCCCATATTTAATTAAAACACCTTTTTACCAAAATTACTTTCAAATAAAATATTCTACTATGTTCTCATTTCCATTCCAAAAGTATCTTTATAAAATATTTTATTTCTAAATTAAATACTTTATTCTCATCAAAAATTTCAACAAACCACTTCGATATCCAAAAATAACCATTTTCCCCTTTTAAATAAAATATCTTTAAATCAAAAGTTTCTACTTTGTAAATTTTCCAAATGAATATTACTCACTTTAAAAATAAAAGTGATTCCTTAGGTCAGGTTTCAGTTAACATCGAGTGTGTGTCACTTGGGTTATAACCTCTTATAAATGTTCATCCCACCCCACTCCTACTTTATTTATCTTGCATCATCATAAATAAACATCATTTTAGGGTGAGATAATGATGATTTAAAAACAACATATATACACAATGCATACAATTTCCAATCATAACGCGTTCTCATTCTATATTTTAATCCAACCTAAGATGTAACTCATTATATCCTAACGGTCAAACATACCTATGGCTCAGGGAATCTCTAAACCTAAGCTATGATACCAAGTGTGATGCCACTATTTTTAAAGTCTAAAACCAATTATATATGACGTCAAAATATGCTTGCGACCAAATTCAGATGTTAAAAGTAGTGGGTCGTGGGTAGATAAAATTAAATAAATTCTAAAATAATAAATAAAAAGGAATCCTCACAGCGAAATTTAAACATCAATGTATACGTATACATACATGTCGGTTTAGCAATCAAATATTACTCGAACAAAATACACTATGTAGTTTATACATTTTATTACATCAATTATTAAACATCTGTATAATTACAATGCAAGAGATATAGCGATCTCATATAGATACGTCTCTTCCCAGACCCTTTGCTTTTTTCTTTGCTTTTACTTGAAAACTTACAAATACGTATATATAGCAAAAGAAAAAAGCTCCAACTATGTTTGGGCTGCACTTAACCTTATACACCCTAGCCAACCTAAGGGATTCAGTGGCTACTGCATAGGAAATGACAGCCTACGTACCCCTTTTGATAATCAGCCCATATAGTTATATTTCCTGCTCTTTTCTAGCATCCAAATAGTTATTAGTACATTATAACCATAACATCATACAACTATTACAACCATCACAACCAATGCAACCATCGCAACCAATGCAAATAGTAAAAACAGAAAATGGTATTCCACTCATCCATCTTAGTAAATTGTCATACAAGATAAAATAATAATAATAATATCACACAGACATCAATCATCAGCAACATTCAATGCCAATGCCAATCCCAATCATCAAACAGTAAAATAACAACACAAATATACTTATATACTACTAATCGTCCATTTTAGTAATGCATTACCAATGTAAGAATAATCCATCAAATGTGCGCTAATCACCCCATAACAGTAACACAAATCAATCATCAAATGCGTACTACTCTAATGAACATTAGTTATACAATATCCATCATCAAATAACCATAATTAATTACCCATCAATTAGTATTAGTAATGGTAAAATATCGCACATTAATCAAAATGCAATACCATCATCAAAACATCAAGCTCAAAGTCTATAGGATCTTTACAAATAATGCAATTTATATGTATACATGTGAGGATTTATATTGCTAACTATATTAAGAAAAGAACAATAATTGAATATAAATAAGATAAATAATAAAAATGATCGCACCAAATATTTTATACTGGTTCGGACCTCCCATCCTACGCCTAGTCCCGAAGCTCCCCTTCGGTATTTCCTTTGACTAACTAACCCTCGCTTCGCCCGGAGGAATAGGCTAATACAAAAGTATATCTCTGACAATCTTTTGTTCCAAATAACATGGATTCTGACTGATAGTACAAATCTTCCTATGATCTCCTTTAATTACGTGAATGTGAATGCTTTGAGTTGTAGGAAGTGGTTTAACCAAAATTATATTTTGGTTATGATAGATTGAGAGTATGTAAGCAATTGTATGCACAAGAGAGTAATAAGAAATCAAGAGAGAATAGTTTTAATTAATTCAATTCTGTTGATTTCTAAATCTCAATTATGGTAGTATTCATAGATTTAAAGAGATGCAGATGAAGAGTGGTTACTATTAGATAAGATCTATTCATTTTAATGGCTGCAACCATTTGATAAAGAGTTGATTTCTATTCGTTCAACAGAAATGTCTATTCAGAGTTATGTAGTTTTTCAAATGACAGACGTCTGTGGCTTCATGAAATAATTTCCCAAGGATTGTCAAAGACGTCTGTGATTTTTCCACAGACGTCTGTGAATGTTAAATGCAGTTTTTCACTTTATGTTTAGTGTATATGAAATCATGCGTGATCGTGAGTGCATGTATATTCAAGGAGACCTTACAACGTTTTATCTAAGACTCTTTACACTAGAATAACCTTACTAATTATAGTGTGGTTGATAGATCTTTGTTTGTCTTCGAGACCTGAGATCTTCGAGCATGATGTCTTCTCGTTGTATATACCTATTATCTTGATAAGATGTATATAATATATATGATTGTATAGTTGTTATCATTGAAACATTGAATGGAGATTCTAAAATTCTCCCACGTTTTGATGATGATAGCTATACAATTAAATTAGAAGAAATATTAATCAAAATAGAGAATGTTCGCATAAAGTAAATTTTGTCTCCCCTATGTATATGCATAACTTTTTCCCCCTTTATCGTTATCAAAATAGAAGAAAGGACATAAGATATTTAGATAATAGTATGTTATAGATAAGATTATGAACAATTAAAAGTAAATAAGTAAGTCCAAGTAGAAACAGAGACTAAAGTAATGTAGCAGGAGTTAAAAGTTAAATAGACAAGCACAAACATAAATGCTAAGTAAAATAGTCAAAAATAAATAAAAGAGATGCTAGCTGTACTGATTGGAAGAGTAAGAAAGGTCTCCATAATTTTCGTAGTATTCCCAATAAGACGAAGGATCTTGGTTGTATGTTCCTGGCCAGTTGGTTTGATCGTTATACTCCTCATCTTCTTGAATGGAGAGCCCTTGGAATGCCATGTATGATTGATGTTGAAATTGCCGAGTATCAGACACGTACATATCATCACTATCTCCTTCCTCCTCGGGTTGCTCTTACATAGGAGTCTTCCCTCTATCGTGAGAAGTTCCTTCAGGAGAAGTATGAGGTCGATAAACTGGCGTTTGTGCTCGAGGAGGTGGTGTTGGTGATGGTGAAGATGATGAGCGAGACGATGATCTGCCACTGACTTTTCTCTTAACTTTTCCTAAAGTGGAAACAACCTTTTCTAAAGTCTTTTCCATTTTAGTCATCCTCGTTGAAAAAGAACGTTCCAAATCAGTCTTTTTTTATTCAAAGCCCGCTGGTTGACCATGATTAGTTTTTTATTTTTAAGCGCTAAATTATGAAGTGATTCATTTTGCATCGGTTTAATGCGAGCTTCTTGAATTTTTGAATCCGAATAATATTCAGTAGCATGAATGGAGGAGGCAGTTTGTTGTGAAGAACGAGGTGAATAAGTATGTTGAGGAGAAAAAGTGGGCTATGGATCATGATGTACTTGTTGTTGTTGTTGTTGAATAGTCCATTGGTTGAAGGAGATGATAGGAGGTGGGTTTTTGGAAAGTTGCATCAAGGATAATATCTTGGACCGCTATCGTTCATTGGAATTTCCTCATATTGTGATAAGTATAAAGGAACACCAAGATCTTGCAAGATACTCATAATGTACGGAGCATATATAATTGTTCGACGATGTTGAGTCCAAAACCCTTTAATTTGGTCATGAACAAATTTTGCCCAATTTACCGGGAGACGACCAAATATTGCACATAAAGGTCGATGGTCATTTGGATGAACTTGTTCATAGCTACCTAGACATGGAATGGTTGTGTTGTTATCATTCTATTAAGTAGTCTAGCACATGGTCGTAGGTAAATTGATTTCCATTAGGGAATCTTATCTTCCCAATTTTTTTGGCTAACTTCATCTCGGGAGTAAAAGACTATGATCCGATATTTCTGTTAAATCGATTCCCTCATGAGAACATCCTAGTATACGTCCAACTGTACATACATCAATTTTTATTTCTTTACCATAAACACTTGACCACAACCATCATTCTTGATTTTCCAGATTCCATATTTCTGCACTACATAAGTTGGAATAGAAAAGATAGATGGCGAGAGGATCGATAATTACCTTGTTTTCATCATAAGTAATAAGGTCGCGACAATCGGCATCCATTGTTAATCCTTGAAAATCATATTCTATTACATTTCCAAGGTGGTAGAAGGGACCGGCATGGAATATCTTCTGGGAAAGCACCTAAAATCGATTGATGGCAGTGCGATTGTTTCGGGGCCATTGATTTATGTGAGATTGGGTAACAAGGGATTGCGAAGAGGAGGAAGATTGTCCTTGTTTTTTCTTTTTAGAAACGGTATGCTCCTTTGGAGCCATTGATTCCTAAATTTGAAGTTGATAGAGGAGCGGTTTTAGAAATTGGGAAGTAGATTGAAGGTAAAATTGAAAATTGGGGTAAAATCATATATATATATATATATATATATATAGCTACTGAGAAAGTAAGGTCGGAGCAGATACAGATGTAACGACCCGAAAATTTCACTGGTTTATTTATTTAATTAATTGAATTTTGTGAAATTTTAAATAATAAAATTTTTAAATAAAAATTTAATATTTGAAATACGTCTAATTAAACATAGCAAATGGTAAATTTTCAATTAATTATATGGAAGTTTATTTTATTGTGTAATTTTATTTAAATTTAAATCAGTTAATATTTGATGATAATAAAATGTTTTCCAAACTTGAATATTTTTATATAGAAAATTTGTAAATCATCTTCTGAGTGAGATGTCGTCTTTCATTTTTCTAATTTTGGACTGTTATTGCTCCGTCTATCTTATTTTCGATAAAATAGTAGTATATTTTGTACCGATTATCGACTTTTGATCAGATGATCGTACCACCGATATCTGTACGCAGTTTTAATCGTCTCGTCGTGTTGATCTTTGCAGTATATATATTTCGGTATTTGATGGTCCGGTACGCGTCAGAATCAATAAACTGTTCGTTGTAACGGTACCTTTAATTGTGACCGTTAACTTTCCTTCGGTTTCAAATATTGAAACGTGCTGCACACGCAAATATTAATTGCTTTAATTACTTTGCTGAATCAATGGACAACCGTTCCTATTTAAATTTCTTTAGAGTTGATTTGTTACTTACGTTTCATTTTGAAATGCAGTTCATTTCTATTTATTTCACCTGACTTCTCTCTCTCATTTTTTCATTTCTCACATTTTCTTCTGTTTCTCTTCCCCACTCGGCATCACCTCTTCAATAGCCGTTCGATCTCTTCTCCCCTCAACCTCACTTCTTCTTTTCTCCGCCACCAGATAATCGGCCTCCAATCCACACCCCTCAACTCCATGCAAACTTCTCCGCCCAGTCACCCTACCCCACCGCCAGACCTTGCTTCCTTCCCCTCACAGTAGTATATTTACAATATATATACGTTATGGTAAGTTATGTAAGTGAATTGTTAAGTGATTTTGGCTGTTTATCTATATATATAGTAAAGTGAATGTTTATGTTGGTTTGCACAATCTATTTGTTTTATATATATGAATTTGTATATGTGGATTCTGGTAGTATATATGTAAGTATTGATTTTATGAACTGGTTTTAAATTGTAAATTTATATACATTGATTTTTAGATTTTTCACACATATATATCTGAGTCTTGTAGAATTCTGTTTATTATATAAGGGTTACATTAGCTATGTGTGTGTTTGGTTTGCTGAAAAAAAAAGAAAATATAATAAAATATATAGATTTCAAATTCTAAGCCTGTATAGATTTTTAAAGTTGAAAGTCCTTTATTTTATTTGAGTTTGTAAAATGGCAGTATACAACTTGTTTTGTATATGTATATACGAGTTTATACAAAACTCGTCTGTGTATATACGGGTTTTATAAGATTTTATATGAACTGCTAGGCTGCATTTTTTTATAGTGAATATTGATTTTAATCTATATTACGTATGCATTGTATTGAGATTGAAAGCCTACCTGTATATTATAGTTTTACTGAAACTTGTCTTTTTCCTACCCACGAGAATCTAGATATTTCTCTCTGCTCTGCTTGTGATCTAAGTGAGTCATGTTTGCGAAACACATATTTTGTTTATACTTGACATTGTTTAATTTTGATAATAATTTTTTCAATACAATATATATATTGATTTTAGATTACAATATATATTTAATTTGATATTTTGATTTTTAAGGATAAGTTCTGGATTCATATGTAGATATTTTCGTTTGTGTTAATAACTATTTATTTTGAAAAAATATATTATTTTAATAATTGTTTTACACTTAAATATTGATTTTACAAAATAAAATACAAATATAATATATATTTTCTTTCTTTTATATCAAGCGAATTCTGATTCATTTTATCGATGCCTTATTATCAGCTTCATGCCCATCTAGCTTTGTTTTGGAATTCGTGCTTGGATTCGTGACTCATCTCATTCTCGCTCATCTCTCTAGCCTCGAAAGGTGAGCCATCACTCACGACTAATGTTCTTATATTTATTAAATTCGATTTCAACTAAAACGACGATTTAAATATACTGCTATTACTTATTTACATTGCCATATATATGCCATTATCTGTAACTATTTACCTGTGGCATCTGACACCATTATCTGTTATTTATATTGATGATGTATGCATGTTGCTGATTATTACATTATTATCATATTTGTTATCACTCTGCAAGTTCCCTATTAGTATAGAATTCACTATGGGTTGAAATGATACATACCCGAACGATCTGTAGAATAGGAGAAAATCGTTATGGGTCGAAATGATAAACCCAAGCGATTTTCATTTGGGATTTCGGGTTGAAATAATATAAACCCGATATATTTAAATTGTGGATTGAAATGATAATTATCTGTATCACTTGACCATAAGATAGAAACTATATACAGGCACCGTTGGTCTATATATAAATATTTTGAAATTGATTTCTGTGGTTTGAAAGGAAATATATATGGTTTATTTAAAATTTTAAAATATCACGTATATGAATAAGTTTGAATATAAAATAGATTGAATAATAAGCTTGAAATTTAGTAAAGCTTGGTTTAAGTAAATATGTTTAAGTATTTATTTAAAAATTAAATTTAAAATAGATTTTATAATGATTTCTATAAGTTAAGGTTGGAAAGATAGATTTGAATTCATTTGAAATTGTATTCGATTAAGAATTTTGTTTAATTAAATCGATTTGAAACTTATCGAACTTGAGGGTTTTAAGATATGATTTTATACTTGATTTTGATTTAAAGTGATTAAATGGATATGTCAAGTTTGAATAAATCGAAGGAAATATTTAGTTAAATGTAATTTAAGGTTATTTAAATGATAATGGATTTATAAGTGAATATTTAAATCTAAATAATAATAAAGTGAAAATGAGATATATATGAAATTATTAATTTAGCTTTTTGAAAGTGCTATAATTTGAAAATATATAGTTGAAATGGGAATGATATTTTGGTTTTGAAGTATAAATTATTTTGGAATGACCACAGTGTTATAATGACATTTGGATGTTAATAGCATATTTTTGTATTGTAGATAGTTCCGCGGATCCTTAGAGGATGGTTATGCCAAACATCCTTTAAGTTACTGGTATTTCAGTTGATATTTCACCTGATTTGGATTTATTGATATAAGTGTTGAAACTTCGTGTTTACGTTATTTCGTAAATACGATATTTTGACTATGACAACTATACAATCATTTATATACTAACTTGTTTTTGTAGGGATTAATCTATGACAAGATTCGACTATGTGTAATTTTATATTAGGTTGCCTCGAGTCCTTGTCTAGAAGTTGAAATATGTTAAAATCTCTCCTATATGATATATGCTGCATCTCATTATCATTTCATATGCATATATTTTGTTTAAAGGAAAAATATCATTTTTATATTCCATTCAGACATCTGAATGATCCAATCCAGACGTCTGAATCTGGAAATATGAATGTTGTAAAATACAGTATTCAGACGTCTGAATTGGATAGTTCAGGCGTCTGAATCTGGCAATTTTTTGCCTATTTGGTTTCTGGATTGATTTCGTTGCATTTCAGAAGTTTGAATATTTACAACGGCTAGTTTTCTGAAAAGGCATTTCTATTCGTGAAGAGTTGCAATATTTAATCCAACAGATATGATCATAATTGTTGATGATAACTCTTCACGAACAATTGCAACTATTTATTATCTATATAAACACATTAGAATCAAGTTTTCCAACAACAATTCAATTGATTATTATTCTACTCTCAAAATTCTTGATTCTAATACACTTGTGCTTTCAACATCATTCAAATTAATTTTCTTACTTCCTTATTCTTCACGCATTCACATATATATCATAAAGGAGAAGATTATAGGAAGGGTGTACTATAATTGACAAATTTGTGTTACTCGAGAACACATAGTGTCAAGAAATATTGTTTTGTAAAAGTCTCGTTCTGCTGCTCGGGCAAAGTGAAGTCCTCTTCTGTTGTTGAGGCGTGAAATCCTATTATGTTGCTCAGGTCCCTGTTCGGCTTCTCAGGGGTTGTATAGACCTGTTCCTCCGGGTTAAGTGAGGGTTGTTGTTAGTTGAAATTCCAAAAAGAGTCTGGGACTGGACGTAGAACGGGAAGTTCGAACCAGTATAAAAATTCCTAGTGTGCTCGTTTATTATTTACTATTATCTGCTGATTATTCAAGTATTCCACATTGCTTTTATACTATTCCATATTACTCGATCTTATAGTCATTTTCATTTGGTATCAGAGCAAGGCATCTTATAACCGTTACAAAGTTATCTGATACTTTGCTAATATGGAAAATAACAACAGCACTAGCACTAACACCAGTTTTGTAGAAGGTCAATCTACTGGACGACCTCCACTATTCAATGGCATGAATTACAACTATTGGGCTACACGAATGCGTATTTATATGCAAGCGAATAGTTTGGATTCATGGAATGTTACACAAGCAGAATACACTACACCCACTACTGCTTATGCAGAATGGACTACTACTCAAATGACAGAAGCCACTGCTAATGCTAAAGCCATGAACATGCTATTTTGTGCCTTAGATAGAAATGAATTTAATAGAGTTAGTATGTGCACAACTGCTTATGAAATTTGGAGAACTCTTACAGTCACACATGAAGGCACTAACAAAGTCAAGCAAAGTAAAATATCCATGCTCAAAAGTCAGTTTTAAAATTTCAGAATGAAGCAGGATGAGTCCATAAATGATATGTACTCTAGATTTCAAGATATCTATCATTCATTACTAGGACTAGGACAAACATTTACGGATTTTGATATTGTCTCAAAACTATTAAACTCTTTAACTGATGATTGGGAAAGAAAGGTCTTAGCTATTGAAGAAGCCAATGATCTTTCCACCATGAAACCAGAAGAGTTAATAGGAAATTTAATGTCCTATGAAGTGAATATGCAAGCTAAAAGAGTACAGGCTCAAGACAAAAAGAATGTGGCTTTCCATATTGAAAAGGAAGAAGAATCAGACTCGGATGAAGAAGACTTAGCTTTTATAGCCGAAAACTTTAAAAAGTTTTTGAAATACAGAAAAGGGAACAAGAATAATAACAAACGGTTTTTCAACAAGCCGTCAACTTCTGTATTAGAATGCTATAACTGCCATAAGAAGGGTCACATTCAAAAAGATTGTCCAGATCAGAAAAAATCATACAATAACAAAACTAAGAAGGACAAATTCAAGAAAAGGGCTTTCTCAGTTACATGGGATGATTCAGATTCTTCATCTTCTGATAGTAGCAGTGACAGTGAGAATGAGCAAGCAAATGTATGCTTTATGGCAAAGGAGAATGAGGTACCACCAAACAAAAGAGGAAAATGGATACTAGACAGTGGATGCTCAAAACATATGACAGGAAACAAGGAAATGCTAACAAATATCATCTACTCAAATGGAGGTTCTGTCACCTTTGGAGATAATTCTAAGGGATACATCATCGGCAAAGGAGATGTGAGAAATGTCAGTACATCTAATTTACCTATTATTTCTAATGTTTTATTAGTTAAGAATTTAAAAAATAATCTATTAAGTATTAGCCAATTATGTGACAAGGGATATAAAATCAATTTTTCTGAAGATAAATGTAGCATTTCTGATCACAATAACAATCTTATTTTTGAAGGTTTTAGAGATAAATATTTATGTTTTAAACATGAATATAAATTATAATTCAAATATGTGTTTATTAGCCAAAGAAAATGATCCTTGGTTATGGCACAAAAGATTTTGTCATATTAATTTTAGAGCCATATCTAAATTATCTAAAAATGATTTAGTAAGGGGCTTACCAGAAATGAAATTTAAAGTAGATAATCTTTGTGATGCTTGTCAACTTGGGAAATTATCAAAATCATCCTTTAAATCTAAGAAAATTATTTCTACAATGCAACCATTGGAGTTATTACACTTGGATCTATTTGGTCCAACTCAGGTTCAATCTATTAATCACAATAGATATGTGTTTGTAATTGTAGATGATTTTTCAAGATATACCTGGACTATTTTTTTGAAAAATAAAAATGATACTTTTGATTCAAAATTTCTGCAAAAAGAATTCAAAATCTTAAGGATTTAAAAATTAAAGCTATTAGAAGTGTTCACGGATGTGAGTTCGACAATAAAGCTTTTGAACAATATTGTGATAAAAAGGGTATTTATCATAATTTTTCTTTCCCTAGAACACCACAACAAAATGGTGTTGTAGAAAGAAAGAATAGAACGTTACAAGAATGTGCAAGAACTTTATTAAATGGTAGCACGTTACGAAAACAATTCTAGGCAGAAGCTGTAGCAACTGCTTGTTATGTTTTGAATCGTGTTTCCATCCGACTACTAACAAAGCACACCTCATATGAACTTCTAAATGGTAGAAAACCAAATATTTCTTATTTTAGAATGTTTGGTTCAAAATGTTTTATTTTAAATACTAAAGATCAGCTTGGCACATTTGATTCCAAATCCGACGAAGGAATATTCTTGGGATACTCGGAACGAAGCAAAGCTTATCGAATTTTCAATAAAAGATCAAAAATTATTGAAGAAACTCTTCACGTATCTTTTGATGAAAATTTTATATCTAAATATTCTTTTGATGATGATGAAATAACCCCAAAAACAAGCATCAAATTTTCTTCTGATGATGATGAAAACATTGTTCATAACATAAATCAAGTTGATAATTTGATTCAACATGAAAACATTGTTCATAATGAAATAAGATCTCCACCAATAGTTTTGAGGGATCATCCTATTCAAAATATTATTGGAGAAATTGATTCAAATGTTAGAACAAGAAGTCAAATCAATCAAATGGGTCATGTAGCTTTTCTCTCTTCAATAGAACCTAAAAATATTAAGGAAGCCTCAACTGATGATTATTGGATCATTGCTATGCAAGAAGAACTAAATCAATTCGAACGAAACGATGTTTGGGATTTAGTTCCAAGGCCTAGTGACCAATCAGTCATTGGTACTAAATGGGTTTTCAAAAATAAAGCTGATGAACAAGGAAATATTACTAGGAATAAAGCTAGATTAGTAGCACAAGGATATAATCAAGAAGAGGGAATTGACTATGAAGAAACGTTTGCACCAGTCGCTAGACTAGAAGCAATACGAATCTTACTGGCCTTTGCATGTTTTCATAACATTAAACTATATCAAATGGATGTTAAAAGTGCTTTTCTAAATGGTTATATAAAAGAAAATGTTTATGTTGAATAACCTCCTCTATTTGCTCATGAAAAATTTCCAGACCATGTCTATAAACTTAAGAAAGCTTTATACGGTTTGAAACAAGCACCCCGTGCTTGTATGATCGTCTTAAAAGATATCTTATAGACTCTGGTTTTGACATTGGAAAGGTTGATCAAAGTCTTTTTATTAAAAGAACTAAACAAGATATTTTAGTCATTCAAATATATGTTGATGATATTATTTTTGGATCTACTAATGAAAATTTATGTAAAGAATTTTCAAATATTATGACAAAAGAATTTGAAATGTCACATATGGGCGAACTATCATACTTTCTTGGTTTACAAATTAAACAATTACCAAATGGTATATTTATTAATCAAGAAAAATATTGTAATAATTTAATCAAACGCTTCGGAATGGAAAATACTTCTGCCAAACCAACTCCTATGAGTACAACTACCCATCTTGAAAGAAATGAAAATGGCAAGAGTGTTGACCAAAAATTATATCGAAGTATGATTGGATCATTACTATATTTAACAGCTAGTCGTCCAGATATTATGATGAGTGTTTGTTTATGTGCTCGATTTCAAGCTAATCCAAAATAATCTCACTTAAGAGTAGTCAAACGTATATTACGTTATCTTAGTAATACCAAGGACTTTGGATTATTCTATCCAAAAGAGTGTCCGTTCGAGTTAGTATCATATAGTGATGCTGATTTTGGTGGATCTCGAACAGATAGAAAAAGTACTAGCGGTACGTGCCATTTTATTGGAAAATCGTTAGTATCTTGGTTTAGTAAGAAACAGAACTGTGTTTCCCTCTCTACTTGTGAAGCAGAATATATTTCTACTGCATTAGCTTGTGCTCAAGTAATTTACATGCAACAGACACTTAGAGATTTTGATATAAATCTTTCAAATTCAACAATATATTGTGATAATTCAAGTGCTATTAATTTATCAAAAAATCCTGTCAATCATTCACGAACAAAACATATTGATATACGTCATCATTTTCTTCGTCATTGTATTGAAAAAGGTTTGATAAATTTAGATTTTGTCTCGTTCGAAAATCAATTGGCTGATATCTTCACAAACCACTTCTTGAAAATGTGTTTATCAAATTAAGACGAGAACTTGGAATCATCTCTTTTAAAGATTTATAGTGACCATTTTCTATGAATTATGTTATCTACTTTTGTTAAAGTTTGTATTTGTTTTGGTTATATTATAACTTATCTATTTTTTAACCGGGTTGTTTGTTGTTGTCCATTCATTTGTTTTCTATTTTTAGCTTTCAATTTGTTTTTCATTCTCTGGAACCTATGTTTCCAAACAGATCTACCACCAGCCTAAGCATTCTTTCTGTTTAGCCACAAGATGTCTTTCTATTTTTATCTCTTGTTTCTTCTATATTTTCCACTTTTCGGTTGGGTTTGTCTCATTCATTCTGGCTTCAAATTTTTTTTACTAAACTATGGATTTTGTTCATCTCTTTGCAATCTTTTTCTATACCATGGCCTCAAATGGTTACTCATCTGAAGAACCTTCTGCATATTCTTCCGAAGATTTTTCTACACCCTCATCTGCATATTCTTCGGACTTACCATCTCCAACCCCCACTCATCAACCTGCCCGGCATGTTTCTCCAAGCAATCATACCGGTCACACTCCAGAAAAGAAAATGGCTAGACGTTTCTTGTTTTTCGATTCTCCTCAAACTAAACAAAAGATAGATGAAATCTATCATTATCAACGAGAATCGATGGGAATTCAACGAGAAATGTACTACGAATCAAAAGTTAACTCGCAACGGCTTAACTTTTTGGAAAATCTGGGCTTTAAATTTTGTGGTGTGTCTCATTCAAATGTTCATCAACCCACTTCATATTGTACACCACAATGTCCCCCTGTTTCACCTAACTCATGGGAGCGTGGTAGTACCCGACATTCTTTAGAATCATCTAAAGGGAAGGGAAAACAGAAGATTGAACCGGA
This sequence comes from Allium fistulosum, assembly GCA_030737815.1. NCBI lineage: Eukaryota > Viridiplantae > Streptophyta > Magnoliopsida > Asparagales > Amaryllidaceae > Allium > Allium fistulosum. The sequence goes on along the minus strand of CM060905.1, from coordinate 296,070,058 downwards.
CGAGTATAAAACACCCAAAAAATCTTCGTCTTCATCCAAGTAATTTATTGTTGTTATTTATTGTTGTCTGTCCCTATATTGTGTATTCTATGTTGCATTTGTTTTAATATAACATCTTGTTCTTAACTGTATAAAATACTTTAGTTGTATTAACAAATGTGCATTCTTCATCAAATTCAGACGTCTGAATTAATGATTTCCGACGTCTGAATATTGTCGTGATCACATTTTTTATTTCAGATTCAGACATCTGAACTCCTTATTTCAGACGTCTGAAAGTGCCTCAAAATGCACTATTTCAGTTCTGTTTTAAAATTTTCGATTTCAGACGTCTGAAATTAAAATTCCAGGCGTCTGAATCTAACTGTCGATTCAAAATTCAAGGGTTTTTTCAAATTTTTCCATCCACCAACCACATTAAAACCTTTCATCTACTACTTCAAATCCTACTTCATCCGAACCGGCATCCCTCTAATCTTAAAAACTCCATATTTTTAAAAAAAAAGGGAGCTTCAAACTCTTTCTATCACAAAAATCTCCAATGCCTCCAAGGTCAAGATGTCCAAGGGCTTCAACCTCTTCATCTACACTAAATGTAGATCAATGGCTATGGAATGATGAAGCTACGAAAAGATTTGCTCAAATGGATAGATCTAGTTTCTTCCCGGGAGCTTTTGTAAAATTTGACGAATTTGCACCCTATAGAATTCAACAAATTGCTCGCTCAAGTGGGTTAGAATCTCTCCTATCCTTCTCTGCAAATAATGTTAAGATAAATCATCTTTTAGTTAAATTATTCTATGCTAATATGAACTTGGACCATCATCATCCTCATAATAAAGAGGACTGTATTTGGACTTGGGTATGTGGTGTTAAAATCTATCTACCCTTAGTTCGTCTTGGAGATATTTTGCAATGTCCTTCATCCGAAACAGATTTGGATGATATTGAAGCTTCACTCTCCTTAGATCATAGAGATGAAGTCTCCCATAGATTTCTTTCTGATGGTATCACTAGGCTTACCTCCGTCCAACTCCGCCCACAAGCTCGTATTCTTCATCGAGCTTTAATTCGCTCCGTCTTACCGAGAACCGGAAGTTATGAAGTTGTCAACAAACGCAACTTCCAAGCTCTTTATGCCATCTATTACGGACAATCTGCAGATTCAGGTCGTGTTATTCTTGAGGAGTTTATGGATGTTAATCGTCGCCATCGTTATAAAACTTTTCATTATGGTGCCTATATAATGAAAATTTTTAGAAATTATGGAGTAACTTTTCCGGAATCAGAATTTTCACCTATAAAGGAGCTAGGATCCAAAACCTTAGGGCTAATGAACTTGCCTAAGTGTCCACAAAACCTTGACATTATTTCTTTCCAAGAATGGATCACAAACCAAGATCAAAATAGACCTCAACCTCATCAGCCTCATCAACACATTGCTCCACAAGCTCCCGAGCATGATGATGATGACATAGAAGTGCTTACTCTCGAATCAACACCAAAACAAGCCTTGGTTACAATTTCTCAAAATCAGGCTAAGCTCAATACCGAGATTGATAGATTCGAGAAGCAAACCAATAGGAAGTTTAATTCTATTCGTGGCTTCCTAAACAAGATTTGGGAACGTATTGGATGCTCCACTTCCACTTCTACCGACGTCTTTGATCCCGCACCCTTTCAATGGTCTTCTAGCTCCAGTACTAACAATGATGAAGATGATGACGACGATGGTGACGAAGGTGATAATGAATCGAGTACATCTATTTAAATTGGTGGTGTATGGATCTTTCACTTCAAAATTTCATAACTATCTTTTTTGGTCTGTTTTAAATCATGACTTTTCTAGTGTTTTTATTGTATGAACCAATTTTAGTACTTCAATTAGGTCTTTTGGTATGTAATTTAAACTTATGCTACTACTTGTTGGCTCTATGTATTTTGTGATGATTCTGTTGGTTCTTTGCTCTCCTTATTCTTGTTTATATTTTGTTACATCTATGATATACATGATATTTTTTAACTCTCCTTTTTGTCGATGTCAAAGGGGGAGATATATTCCTATCGATAGGGGGAGTTTATATTAAGGGGGAGTATTTGTATTTCCTGCTTCTATATTATCATATTGTATACTATAATTTTATATAGTTGTGATCGTCAAAAAGGGGGAGAATGTTGAAACTTCGTGTTTATGTTATTTCGTAAATACGATATTTTGACTATGACAACTATACAATCATTTATATACTAACTTGCTTTTACAGGGATTAATCTATTACAAGATTCGACTATGTATAATTTTATATAAGGTTGCTTCGAGTCCTTGTCTAGAAGTTAAAATATGTTAAAATCTCTCCTATATGGTATATGATGCATCTCATTATAATTTCATATGCATATATTTTGTTTAAAGGAAAAATATCATTTTTATATTCCATTCAGACGTCTGAATGATCCAATCCAGACGTCTGAATCTGGAAATATGAATGTTGTAAAATACAATATTCAAACGCCTGAATTGGATAGTTCAGACGTCTGAATCTGGCAATTTTTTGACTATTTGGTTTCTGGATTGATTTTGTTGCATTTCAAAAGTCTGAATTTTTAATTTCAGAAGTCTGAATATTTACAACGGCTAGTTTTCTGAAAAGGCATTTCTATTCGTGAAGAGTTGCAATATTTAATCCAATAGATATGATCATAACTCTTGATGATAACTCTTCACGAACAATTGCAACTATTTATTATCTATATAAACACATTAGAATCAAGTTTTCCAACAACAATTCAATTGATTATTATTCTAATCTCAAAATTCTTGATTCTAATACACTTGTTCTTTCAACATCATTCAAATTCATTTTCTTACTTCCTTATTCTTCACGCATTCACATATATATATCATAAAGGAGAAGATTATAGGAAGGGTGTACTATAATTGACAAATTCGTGTTACTTAAGAACACATAGTGTCAAGAAATATTGTTTTGTAAAAGTCCCATTCTGCTGCTCGGGCAAAGTGAAGTCCTCTTCTGCTGCTGAGGCGTGAAATCCTGTTCTGTTGCTCAGGTCCCTGTTCGGCTGCTCAGGGGTTGTATAGACCTGTTCCTCCGGGTTAAGTGAGGGTTGTTGTTAGTTGAAATTCCAGAAGGAGTCTGGGACTGGACGTAGAACGAGAGTTCGAACCAGTATAAAAATTCCTAGTGTGCTCGTTTATTATTTACTATTATCTGCTAATTATTCTATTATTCTACACATCTTTTATACTATTCTATATTACTCAATCCTATAGTTATTTTCAATAAGAATGTTAATCCTGACTCGAGTGTTTTGTGTTTTTCTTTACGCTCGGGTCAGACTGAGTAATACAGCATTTGAGACTCACCTTTGAAGTTTGGAGCTTCGCTTGGAGATCCAACTATCGATTTAGCTTTCAGCTTCTCCAGTTGATTTGTTCAGACATGTCATCACTGTATTCGAGATATTCTGTTGTATTTTATTTCAAACTCTATTGTTTATATAGTAGCTTCATGAACTACTATTTATCTATTCCGCTGCATTTTGATATAATACTCTGTGTCTGTGATTCTGTGAATGATTTATTTACTGTATATGCTAAGTTTTGCCAAATATAAATTAATAACCTGATATTTTGAGCGATTCAAGTCTGACATGTGCGGATGCGAATGGTTGAAAATATCGGGCTGTTACAACAGACGTCTGTGGTGGAGTCACAGACGTCTGTGGTTTCAGTAAAAAATAAATAGAAACATATGACAGATGTCTGTGAGTTTTCCACAGACGTCTGTGGTTTCAGAAAAATAAACAGAAACATAAGACAAACATCCGTGAGTTTTCCACAAACGTTTGTGGTTTCAGTAAAATGTTTTCCCGAACCTTTTAACAGACTTATGTGGTACTGTCACAGATGCCCGTGGTATGTTTTCTTCTGAAATTTTGCCTAAAATTTAAATATCAATCTTTATTTATTGAAATACCAAGAGAATAAAACAATATATAGATTAAAAATTAACAAAGAAACTTCTTTTGATAAAATGCTTAGCATAAATTTAGTTTTTGTCAGAGAGGTCGGAATTTTTAATTTGTTGCATATCCCATGAAATCGGTTCAACCTTTGTATCGTCAATCAACGGCTTTAGTAGAGACCAACTCGGATGAACTGGTGTGTTAATCCAATCTTGGTTTGATGGTCCTGGCTTGCATAGATTTCTTGGAGTAATGTTATACGCTTTTATTCGAGTTTCTTGTAATTGAGGAGATTTATGATGTATACAATTTTTTGCTGGTGAATGACCACAAATTGCTAGAATACATTTTTCAAAAAAAATTAGATGGGATCCTTGACGTCGTTGCTCGTAATACATTTCATGTTGAACTCCCATCTTTTCTTATTGATAGTGATATATTTCATCAATTTTATCGGTGAGAGATGTTGATTGTAGATCAATTGACCGTTTGATTTTCTAGTCCTTAGAAGAAAAGTCAGTGTGATACGTAGGTGATGCAATAATGTTCAGAGAGGATGAATGATTTGATGGAGATGAGGATTTAGTTAGAGAAACATAAGTGTTGTTTGATGAGGGTGATTTATAGTCGACAGTTGAATAAGTGGAGTCGTGATCGAAAGACATATTTTTTTGCGTAATAATGGTCTTAATAAATCATTTGTATTTAGTTAGGAGGAAAACTAGTTTATTTATAAAAGTGAGTTTTGCTATGGATAGAAGTTTGTTTAGAAAAATAAGTTTAACCATATAAAATGAATAGAAGGTAGTTAAGTTTTATGTGGTTAATATTATTTTAAGTGTACAAATCTTATTTTGTGTAGTGCTATATGAGTTTAAAAAAACAGTGTACAAGTCTAATGGTACAGATTTAGTTTACCAATTCATTGTAAGAACATATTCCTAGATCTCGTCTTAATTCTAGTGATATAATCCCTTTTTCCACATTATCTCATAGAAAATGGTGACGAATATCGATATGTTTTGTTCGAGAATGGTTAATAGGATTTTTTGATAAATTTATGGCACTAGTATTATCACAATATATAGGAGATTTTGTTATGACTTTTCTGAAATCTAACAAAGTTTGTTGCATATAGATTACTTGTGCACATGCTAAAGCCATTGAAATGTATTCTGCTTCACATGTCGAGGGCGAAACACAGTTTTGCCTTTTAGTAAACCATAAACTAATGACTGACCAATAAAATGACATGTGTCACTTGTGCTTTTTCTATCCATTTTACAACCGCCAAAATCAGCATTACTATATGACACAAGTTCGAACGAGCTTCCTTTTGGGTAGAAAAGTCTGTAACCTTTAGTGTTTGTTAAATATCTTAAGATTCGTTTTACCGCTCGATGATGTGATTCATTTGGCTGTGCTTGAAACCGAGCACATAAACATACACTCATCATAATATTTGTTCTAATAGCTGTTAAATATAACAGAGATCCTATCATATTTCGATATAATTTTGTCCAAAATCTTTTCCATTTTCATCTTTATCTAAATGTATAGTAGTACTCATTGAAGTTGGTTTACTTGAAATATTTTCCATTCCAAAACGTTTTAATAAATCTTGATAGTATTTTCTTGATTTATAAAAATTCCATTTTCTAATTGTCTTTTTGCAAACCTAAGAATAGTTTAATTCTCCCATATGTGGCATTTCAAATTCGTCTTTCATTATGTTAGAAAATTTAGTGCACAATTTTTCGTCAGTGGATCCAAATTTAATGTCGTCAACATATATTTGTACGGCTAAAATATTATTATTTTCTTGTTTTATGAATAAAGTGGAATCAATTTTACCAATTTGAAAATCGAAATTTTGTAAATACGCATTTAATCTTTCATACCAAGCACGAGGTACTTGTTTTAATCCATATAAGGCCTTTTTAAGTTTAAATACATGATCGGGATATTTCTCGTAAACAAATAAAGGAGGTTGTTCAAGATACACTTTTTCTTTTATAAATCCATTTAAAAATGCACCTTTTACGTCCATTTGAAAAAGTTTAAAATTATGATGACATGCAAAAGCCAGTAATGTTTGTATTGCTTCGAGACGTGCTACAGGAGCAAATGTTTCATCATAATCAATTCCTTCTTGATTATATCATTGAGCTACTAACCTTGCTTTATTTCGTACAATATTTCCATTTTCATCCGCTTTATTTTTAAAAACCCATTTCGTTCCAATTATAGAATGATCGTTTGGTCTCAGTACAAGTTTCCAAACATCATTTCTTTCAAATTATTTAAGTTCTTCTTGCATTGCAATAATCCAAAAATCATCTTTTGATGCTTCTTTATAATTTTTTGGTTCAAAATTTGATATAAATGCAACATGACTTATTTGATTTAACTGTTTTTTGGTTGATAACCTTGTATTTAAATACTCAATAATATTATTAATAGGATGGTCTCTTAGTATTCTAGGTAATGACGTTATCAAATTATCATTATTGTTATTGACATTATTATTATTTTCATGTATAGGTATATGATTTTATTTATAATTTCTTCATCATCGTCATTTTTATTATCTTTAAATTTTTCATCAAATGAGACATGAAGACTTTCTTCTATAATATTTGTTCCTTTATTAAAGATTCTATAAGCTTTGTTTCGATCTAAATAACCAACAAAAATTCCTTCATCGGCTTTAGAATCAAATTTTCCTAGATAATCTTTTGTATTTAAAATGAAGCATTTTGACCCAAATACATGAAAATACGATACTTTCGGTTTCTTGTTAAAAAATATTTCATAGCATGTGTTTTTAGTCACTAGTCTAAGTGTTACACGATTTAATACATAACACGCAGTAGCAACGGCTTCGGCCCAAAAAAAATTGGTAGGTTAGTACTATTTAGTAGAGTTCGTGCACATTCTTGTAAAGTTCGATTTTTCCTTTCTACAACACCGTTTTGTTGTGGTGTTTGAGGAAACGAGAAATTATGACTAATTCCCTTTTTGTTACAAAAATTTGTAAATAGCTCATTTTGAAATTCACCTCCACGATCACTTTGTATACTTTTAATTTTTAAATTCATTAAATTATTTATCCATTTAGCAAAAAAATTGAACATTTCAAAAGTGTCATTTTTATGTTTTAAAAATAATGTCTAAGAATATCTTGAAAAATCATCAATAATTATAAAAACGTATTTGTTATGATTTATTGAACGTACTTGGGTTGGTCCGAATAAATCTTGATGGAGTAATTCAAGAGGTTTCTTTGTGTAAATTTTCTATTTAGATTTAAATGAACTTTTATTTAATTTTCCAAATTGATAGTGTCACACAGGTTTTTAACCTTGTAGTTGATTTTTGGTAATCCTCTAACTAATTCATTTTTAGCTAGTTTGTTGATATTCTTAAAATTTATAAGAAAAAACGTTTATGCCATAACCATGGATCATCATGATTCACGGCTAAGCATAAATTAATATTGTTTTTAACATTAATGTTTAAAACATATATGTATCGATTTTTAAATCCTTCAAAAATTAAATTTTTATTTTGATCAAAAATATTGCATTTATTTTTCTCGAAATCAATTTTAAATCCTTCATCACATAATTGACTTATACTTAATAAGTTATGTTTTAAATTTTCTACCAATAAAACATTAGTAATTATAGAAGAGTTAGAAATACCGATATTTATGACTCTCTAATGCCGATGACAAATCCTTTTGAGTTATCTCTGAATGTTACAGTGCCACCATCGATATATGTTATATTTGATAACATATTAGAATTTCCAGTCATGTGCTTAGAACAACCACTATCGAGTATCCATTTCTCTTTATTCTTTATTTTAATTTTGGGTACCTACAAAATAAGAAAATTTTAATTGGTACCCACATTCTTTGATTAGGGTCCTACGTGTTAGTGGAGGAAGGTAGCCATATCCATAAGGATTTGGTTCCTTTAGAAATGTAATTTTTGTTATATACAACTTTCTATAAATCTTCATTAATATATTTTTGTCTAATTAGTTTATTATTTGTTTTTGGAATTCATATTTTGACCATATTTGTATATGAATTCTTAAACTTAGTTCCTAACTTTGGCTTTTTGAATTTTGTGTATAATGTGCTATATTTCTTTGAATTTTGTTTGTTTTTAAAAGCTAATCCATTTCGATTTCCAAATGGTTTAGATATCGTAATCAAATTATCTAAATTTTGTTTCCATTTGTTGAATTTTGTCATTTATTTGTTATTTTAACTAACTTGCTTTTAAGATCAAAAATTTCAATATTTCTAAAATCTAAATTTGCTAGTAATTTTAATTTTTCTTTTTTCAAATTAACTTTTTCTAACTTACAATTTTCTAAATCATTTAATAATTTGTCATTTTGAGATAATAATGTTGCATTTTTTGTACAATTTCTAATTCTTCTTCTAAGATAATTTTTTCATCTTTTAATAATCTGATTTCTAATTATGATCTAGTTAACTTTCCTACATATTCCTTATTTAATTTTTTTGATTCTCTATATTTATCATCTAATTCAATGCTTATTTCCATTATTTCATCATAAGTAACATCAAGACGTACCTCCTCAGTATTAGCCATAAAACACACATTTCCTTATTCCGAGCCGCTTTCACTATCACTACCTAAAGAAGAAGACGAATCTGAATCATCCTATGTTACTTAAAAAGCTCTTTTCTTTTTCTTGAATTTATTGAAATTGCTTTTATTTTTATCATTATTGAGCTGTGGACAATCCTTCTTCATATGGGCAAAATTTTCATACTCACAGCATTTAATCGATGTTCGATTTGAGGAGTTTGGTTTGCCACCATTTTGAAATTTGGTCATCTTCTTGACCTTCTTGAATTTGTTGTAGTTCTTGGCAATAAAGACAGTCTCATCTTCGTCTAAGTCTGAATCTTCGTTACTTGCTTGGAATGCTATGTTTTTCTTTTCATGATTTTAATCCTTTCTAGCGTGTAAGTTAGCTTCATACGACATTAGATTTCCTATCATCTCTTCGAATTTAAGTTGAAAAAGATCATTAGCTTCTTCGATGGCTAAAACTTTTCTTTCCCATTCATTTGTCAAAGAGTTTAAAATTCGCATGACTAAATCAAAATCTGTTAATTTGACTCCAAGTGCCATGAGATCGTGTTGAATGGTTTGAAATCTTGCATACATATCAATAATTGATTCACTTGTTTTCATTTTGAAAGATGAGAATTGGTTTTGTAAAATTGAAATTTTTGTTTGCTTGACTTTATTCGTGCCTTCATGTCTTACTTGTAAAGTGCGCCATATATCATATGCAGTCTTGTAGAGCATGACATGTGAAAACTCATTTTTGTCAAGTGAGCAAAACATTACATTCATAGCTTTGGCATTGTTAGATGCCTCTGCTTTTTGTGCATCAGTCCATGTGCTAATATCGGTGTCAGGTGCTTCATATTTGTTTTGAGTTGCTAGCCATATTTCTAAGCCATTTGCTTCCATAAAAATTCGCATACATGTTGACCAATAAGCATAATTAGAACCAGTAAATAGTGGAGGATGAGCAGTAGATTAACCTACTTGAAATGCGCTTGCCATTTTAATGATTTTTCAATTACGTGTTACTGTAGATTGAAATGACCTTGCTCCAATACCAAATGAAAGTCTATAGGATCTTTACAAATAATGCAATATGTATACGTGTGAAGATGTATATTACTAACTATATTAAGCAGAGAACAATAATTAAATATAGATAAGATAAATAATAAAAACGATCACACAAAATATTCATTCTAGTTCGGACCTCCCGTCCTACGTCCGGTCCCGAAGCTCCACTTCGCTATTTCCTTTAAACAACTAACCTTCGCTTCGTCCGGAGGAATAGGCTAATACAAAAGTATATCTCTAACAATCTTGCGTTCCGAATAACATGGAATTTGACTGATGGTACAAATCTTCCTATAATGACCTGGTATTTTGAACGATCCAAATTGACAATCATCCACTCATGTCGGACTAAAATTGCTCAAAACAGCAGATTGTTAATTTATATTTGGCAAAACTTAGCATATATAGTAATGTAATCAATCACGGAATCACAGACACAGAGTATTACAATAATAAGCAGCGAAATAGATAAATAGTAGTTCATGAAGCTACTATATAAACATCGGAGTTTGAAGTAAAATACAACAGATATCTCGAATACACAGAAGTTACTAATACAAATGCCAATGGCAGGTCTGAACAAAACAACTGAAATAAACTGAAGTAACTGGAAAGCTAAATACACAATGACCGATCTTCAAGCAAAGCTCCCAACTCCAAAGGTGAGTCTCAAATACTGTGACACTCAGTCTCACCCGAGCATAAAGCAAAACACAAAACGCTCGAGTCAGGATTAACATTCTTATACTAGTAAATCAATTCAAGTGAAATTTGAACTGAAATACAAAGTAACTTAAAGGGTGTTTGGGATTCCCATCCTCTAAGGATCCGTTAAACTATCTACATACATAGTATACGCTACATATATAATGTCTACAGTAAAGTAAAATATCAAAATAGCATTAAGGCTTTACCCATATCCCCCTTAACAAATTTTTTTATATTCCCAGAGTCTATATAGTACCGTAATTCTCCGTAAACTGGAGGGCTATTAGAGGGCACTCCATAGGTATGGTACAAATCCAACTCGTAGAAGGCGCGATAGGCATGTGACAAGGCACACGAGGCAATGCCCAGGGTAGGATACTACCGTTTCACGGATCCGGACTGGTGGTAACGCATAGCAGCTACTACCGCCCACCTACAGACACACTCCCAAATCAAAGGTGCACCCAATCAAATCACAAAGTAATATAATGGTATCGAAGAAATGTGCCCGATCGGAGGTGCGACCTCACTTGGCCCGGCATGGCTCTTGTTTTAGCCACATAAGGCTGACTCACGGGAGTCAAGGCTGCGTTAATACCACATATAGAATCATCGCCAAACCATCCTACTTCGTTCTAGTATCTCCACCACGTACACAGTTATTAAAGTGATTTTCGGTATTGGAAGAAAGTATGACAATATCCGATCCCGGTCTCTTTAACAACTAAATGCTTATTTCACACCGTGGTCATTTATAAAAATCTTTTTTATAATCATTTCAAACAGTTCATACTTCATATCAAATATCGCATTCCTTTCCAAATCATATACACTTTCGAAACCATATACACTTTTGAAATCATATTCACTTTCGAAATCATATTCACTTTCGAAATATATATTCACTTTAAATCATTACAGTTCCAACTTAACAGTTTAAATATTGAAGTAGTTTATATATTAAAATAGTTATAAATTAAAATAGTCATATATTTAAAATAGGTTATAGATTTAAAATAGTTTATTTAATAAAAATAGTTCATATATTAAAATAGTTTATATAATAGTTTATATATTAAAAATAGTTTATAAGTAGAATTATTTCGTCCAATTTCACAAATCCAATTCAAATCAACTTTTAGTTCCAAATTCAATTTAATTCAATCTCAATTCAAATTCTCATTAAAACCATTTTAATTTATCGATTTCAAATCCAGATTTGAACTACAAATTTGAAACCATTTCTAATTCAATAGGTTTCGAAGTTTAGATATTCAAACAATTTACAATAACTCAATTTGATAATTTCATTAATATTTCAAAATTCACTTTAATTTTATTTAAACTTGAAATTATTCACTTAATCGTTTTTAATAACCTTTAAATAAAATCTCTAATTACAAATTTAAATCGAAATTAAATATTCAATTCTATTTAAACTTGAAAATATTCATTTAATCACATTTTATTAAATCAAGTTGTAAAATCATACCTTTCAAATTTTCAAATTTAATAAGTTCAAATCAATCCTTGTTACCTGAAGGTTTGACCAGGCAACTAGGCACTCAGCATTTGCATATCGATCGGCATGGAGAATCGTTCGGTATTGTACATGGATCGGCATTCCAGAGTGATCGGCATACATGAAGCGTTCGGCATGGCACATTGCTCGGCATCCACACATCATTCGCGTTCGGCGTACTTGGATCGTTCGGCATGGCAGGAGTGTTCGGTGTACATGGATCGTTCGGCATGGCAGACCATTCAGCATACGGAGTTGTTCGGCGTCTAGAGATGTTTGACATCATTCTGTTCGGCATCAGTCTACTCAGCTCATCGGTCTGTTCGGCATCAGTCCACTCAGCTCATCAGTCTGTTCGGCACCATTCTGTTCGGCATGAGTCTGGTCGGCATCAGTCTGTTCGACATCAGTCCACTCAGCTCATCGGTCTGATCAGCATCACTTCCGTTCGGCACCAGTTTTATTCAGCATCACTTCTGTTCGGCATCACTTCTGTTCGTCATCATTTCTGTTCGGCATCACTTCTGTCGACAACAGTTTGTTCGGCATCAGTTATGTTCGGCATCACTTCTGTTCGGCATCACTTCTCTTCGGCATCACTTCTGTTCGGCATCACTTCTGTCGACAACAGTTTGTTCGGCATCAGTTCTGTTCGGCATCACTTCGTTCGGCACACAGAATTCACTCATTCTGGGCCAAAGTGTTCGGCCACCAGGCCCACCAGGGAAGTCCAACCCATCTTTGTCTATAAATAGAGAGGCAGGGGCATAGTGAAATGGACCTTTTTTAGAGAACACTGGGGAGACTCTGCCGCTTTCAAGACTCACTCTTTTTACTTAGCAATTATATTCAGGTGGTTAGTATATGGATTATATCTGTAATCAATTATCAAGTAAAGCAATAAAGATTAACCTCAAAGTGGACGTAGGCAGTTACGCCGAACCACTATAAATCTGGTGTTCTCGTCTTTGCATTCAATTTAGCACATTGTTCTTTGTTTAATTTTACTTTCATCATTTATCTCTCTACACAATCTTTCTCAACGAGGTTAGTGACCAATTTTGGTGCTAACACTTTGGTGCTTTCACTGAGAATCGAATTCTCAGACCTCAAGGATCTACTTTGAAGCTACTGGATTGAATAAATCCCCCAAGGAAGATCCGATTCATTCGTAGGATGTCCGTTGATTCTACTTAGAGTTCATACCAACAACTCTACAATGGCAAGACCACATACTAGATCAGCCTCTCATAATGCGGACGCCCACGAGACTGCTAGCGTACAAAAAGCAGGGCCTAGCAATCAGCAAGCAAATCTAGGTGCAGGGACTACCGCCCAGGACAAGATGCCAGTTGTCACGAGAATAGAGTTCAACGACTTGATGAGAGAACTCAGGGAAAGCAGGAGACAACTCGGAGAGCAGATGCAAGCTAACGCCAACCTCATGGCACAACTCACTCAACAACAGCATCAGAATGCTGGGGGCAATCCAGCTCCTTATTCTTCATCCGACAGCTCGACTTCGTCCGATGAACCTCCCAGGCGTAGACGCCGTAAGACTAAAACTACGCAGGCAGGTGCTGCTGTCCGAACAGCTGGGGACCGTGACCAAGCAGGAACTGGAAACTTAGGAGCTGGAGTGCAGGTGGAGGCTGGAGGCTCGGCTCATCAAGATGCCAATAATGTCGAACCTCAAGATGCATATTTGGCAGATCGCTAGCAGAGGACGCATCAGCCTGGTCAATCTCGTAGGATAGACTCCAACCTTCCGTCTTCCATACAAACCCCAGACCTGACATCTATGATCAGACAGTTGATGAAAGAGAATCAAGGCTTATCAAATGACGATTAGGGAGTGTCCAGAAGTCATACTCCATTCACATACGTTGTTCTACAAGCAAAGTACCCTAGGAAGTTCAGCATGCCAACTATCCCGGCTTATAAAGGAAAGTCTGATCCCAGGCAGCATGTGATGAGGTACGAATGGATGATGGATTCAACTAGAGCGAATGATGCAACCAAGTGCAGGTGCTTTCCAATAACTCTTTCTGGGATCGCTATCATGTGGTTCACCCGACTTCCTCCGCGGTCCGTATCCAGTTTCGAGGAGTTGGCGAAGAAGTTTATAGAACAGTTCAGGATACACACTACTCGTCCAAAGGACGTGATGTCTCTATCAAGTGTAATCCAAGCTCCTGGGGAGTCATTGAAGGAGTATTTACAAAGATTCCATGTTGCGGCTACTGAAGTCAGTAATCCCAATGATCATGCAATTCTTATGGCTGTGATGCGAGGAGTGGATCCGGATTCAGAGTTTGGAGATTGGTTGGCAGGAAAACCTCCAACTACGCTAGAACGTTTTTACTCAAAGGCACTTCAGTTCATAAGGAGGGAGGAAGCCAGATGGATAAGGCGAGATAAAGCACCGGGGCCTGCTCAGGAATCTGTAAAAAGCAACATTGATGTGAAGCAGTCTGGAGATAACTCGGGGAAGGTTCAAGTCAATGTCCAGAACAAGCCCGGGCAATCTAAGGAATCTGGAGGAAGAAACCAAGGGAAGAAGAGAGAAGCGGGGAAATGGAAGCCGAGAATTCCAACCTACAACGAGTACACCCCGCTGAACGCGTCTCTTGAAAACATTTACCTATCTACTTGCAATACCTTTCAGTACAGAAAGCCACACTCGAAGGAGTCAACCGAGGAACAAAAGCGGACTGGGAAATACTGCTGCTTCCATGAAACTTATGGGCACAATACTGAAGAGTGCAGACACCTACATGATGCAATAGAAAAGTTGATTAGACAGAAAAAGTTACAGGAGTTTGTGAAGAATCCGCAAGAAGGTGGACAGGGAACGTCCAATCCCGGTCGTGCACCAGCTCCACGTCACCCCGAGGAGCCTGCTCGGACCGTGGGAAGACTAGTTAGCAACACGATCATCGGCGGACCTCACCATGCGGATAAGAACTGGCAAGAGATGGAACGGTGCGCTAATTCCCTAAGGCACGCAGACTTATAGTGTTGTTCCAACGTGGAGGATGGGACCCCCGCCAAACAGCTGCATGTGATGACAGATGATATAGTATTCAGGAGCAGAGATGCTGACCAAGTAGAGGCTCCTACCATCGACCCGATGGTCATATCTGCAACAATCGGGCCGGCTTATGTGAAGAGAATTTTGATTGATTGTGGAAGTTCTGTCAATATCATCTTCAAGAAGGCTTATGACCAGATGAAGATGGAGATGAAGGATTTGAAACCGTCTAAAGCTCGTATACATGGCTTTAATGGCGCAGCGACTGATGCAGTGGGGTATGTTGAGTTACCAGTTAAACTGGGACAAGGTGAGCGTAGGAGGGTGCGAATCCTACCTTTCGTAGTTTTGGATGTGGATTCTCCGTAAAATCTGTTCTTGGGTCGAACGGCCCTGGCTGAGTTTAGGGCAGCATTAGCCCTGTGTGCTTGACTTTGAAGTTTCCGACTGACAAAGGAGTAGGTGTTGTTCATGGCGACCAGGCGACTGGTCGTGCATGTTATGTGGCTGAGCTCCGAGAGGCTCAATGGAGAGAGAAAGGAAAGGTTGTGGACAATTCTGTCCGCATCCAGAATACCAACAATTGACAAATAATGCCCGAGCCCTGGCTCGGGTAAAATTCTCGGATCTACAGAGACATAGATCCGAGAGACGACGATGAGGAACCCAGGGAAGAAAAAGCAGCCCCGGCTGAACTGACGATTGACATTTCAGTCAATCGAGACGATCCATCGCGAGTACTGAAGATTGGATCACAACTCGGCCCCGCAATGACTGAAGACCTTAGTGATTTCCTTCGAGCGAATCTCGATGTTTTCGCTTGGACACATTCTGACATGTGTGGGATTTCTCCCACTATTACGAGTCATATGTTGAACATAGACCCGAAGTACGTCCCAGTTAAACAAAAGAGGAGAGGAATGGACCCGGAGAGGTCCACTGCTCTCAGAGAGGAGGTGGACAAACTCAAAGCCAATGGGTTCGTCCACGACGCCCTCTACCCTGAATGGGTATCAAACCCCGTGCTAGTGAAAAAGGAGAACGGGAAATGGATAACTTGCATAGATTATTCCGATTTGAACAAAGCGTGTCCCAAGGACAGTTTCCCATTGCCTAGGATTGATCAGTTGGTCGACTCCACTGCAAGACACGAGCTGTTGTCATTCATGGATGCGTACTCGGGATACAATTAGATCCCGATGCATATTCCGGACCAGGAACACACCAGTTTCGTCACAGATGTTGGGCTATATTGCTATGTGGTAATGCCTTTTGGATTGAAAAACGCGAGAGCGACCTATCAGCATTTGGTGAATCGAATGTTCAAAGGCCAGATTGGTAGAACAATGGAAGTCTATGTGGATGACATGCTCGTGAAGTCACGACAGTCAAACGACCACATTCGAGACTTAGCAGAGATGTTCGATATACTCAAATATTATGGGATAAAGATCAACCCTCTAAAGTGTTCCTTCGGCGTTTCGTCGGGAAAGTTTTTGGGATTCATTGTTAATGCCAGGGGAATTGAACTAACCCAGAAAAGATTCAAGCTATTCGAGATGTGCAAGTTCCCAGAACTATAAAACAGGTGCAAAGCTTGAATGGAAAGGTGGCTGCGCTGAGTCGATTTATATCCAGAGCCACGGACAAGTGCATTCCCTTCTTCGACATAATAAAGAAAGGGAAGAGGAATTTCGAATGGACATCCAATTGTGAGGAAGCGTTCCGAGAGCTGGTGAGGCATTTGGAGAGTCCTCCAGTGCTGTCAAAACCAGTAGACCATGAGATGATGTACGTATACTTAGCCATATCCCCGCATGCTATAAGTGCGTCTTTGGTCCGCGAGGGGGACCGAGTCCAAAAGCTGGTGTATTACGTTAGCAAACATTTAACGGGGGCAGAGAGAAATTATCCTAAAATTGAGAAATTGGCCTATTGCTTGGTAATTGCATCACGTAAGCTGCGTCCATACTTTCAAGCACACTCAGTCAGTGTCTATACCGATCAGCCTTTACGGCAGGTACTCCAACGATCAGAAACTTCTGGAAGGATGTTAAAATGGAATATCGAGTTGAGTTAGTTCGATATTACCTACCTGCCACGAAGAGCCATACAAGGCCAAGCATTAGCAGATTTCATCGCTGAGTTTACTGTATCTAACGAACCAGATAATCACATTATCATTCCCCTCATTCGATGAAAATTGTACACCGATGGGGCATCAAATGACCGTTGCTCCGGAGCGGGTGTAGTTCTTGTGACTCTAGAAAATCGATCGATTTGTTACGCTTTGAAGCTCAGTTTCCCGACTATGAATAATGAAGCAGAATATGAAGCACTGATCGCTGGCTTAAAGCTCGTTGAAGAACTCGGGGTTAAATCGGTTGAAATCTTTTGTGACTCGCAATTTGTGGTCTACCAAGTACGGGGAGATTACCAAGCAAGGGGACACAAGCTTGCTCCGTACCTTGCTCTGGTTCAGGAACTATTGGCGAATTTCGAACATTATGACATTTCGCATGTCCCACGCGAACAGAATAAGGAAGCCGACTCGTTGGCTAAATTCGCAAGCACTGGCGATGCACAACAAATTGGATTGGTTCCCGTTGAAACCTTACATGCTCCGAGCATAGATGTGATGAAAGTTGACTTTGTGTGGGAAACAGGAATCGAGAGGGGGTCATGGATGACCCCATTCAAACTATACCTGATGACCGGGACTTTACCTGAAAAAAGGAGTGAAAGACGGCAGGTCATTCGCAAAGCCGCACGATATGTGATGCAGGATGGAGTAATGTATCGGAAGGGGTTCTCGGTCCCCTTATTACAGTGCATTGCCCATGATGAGACAAAGCGGGTCTTGAAGGAGGTTCATGAAGGAGAATGTGGCGACCATACTGGGGGGAAACGCTAGCAAAAAAGATCCTCCGTTATGGATACTATTGGCCAACTGTGAATCGGGATGCTGCGGATTATGCAAGAAAATGTGACAAGTGTCAAAGATATGCAAAAATCCCG
Organism: Allium fistulosum; assembly: GCA_030737815.1. NCBI lineage: Eukaryota > Viridiplantae > Streptophyta > Magnoliopsida > Asparagales > Amaryllidaceae > Allium > Allium fistulosum. The sequence goes on along the minus strand of CM060905.1, from coordinate 296,052,090 downwards.
AGAGCTCCACCAACGGAACTCACACAAATGGTTAGTCCCTGGCCATTTGCAATCTGGGGAATCGACATAATCGGTTCTTTGCCTATATCCAAAGGTGGTGCAAAATACGCGATAGTTGCGGTCGGCTATTTCACAAAATGGGCCGAGGCAGAACCTTTAGCCACAATCACCTCCAAGAAGGTCATTAATTTCGTTGTATGAAACATTATATGCCGCTTTGGCCTTCCACAAACCATCATTACGGACAACGGAACGCAATTTGAAAGTAAAGAATTCAAAGATTTCTGTTCAAAGTATGGCATTGAGAAAAAGTTCGCCGCCGTTTCTCATCCGAAAGCTAACGGACAAGTCGAGGCCGTGAACAAAGTAATCAAGCCCATATTGAAGAAGCGTTTGGAAAAGGCCGGAGGAAGGTGGGTAGATGAACTCCCGACAGCGCTATGGGCTTATAGAACTACCCACAAGTCCACGACTGGCCACACTCCATTCGCATTGGCATACGGCTCGGAAGCTGTTATACCCGTGGAGCTTGAAGTCCTATCGCATCGAGTGACGTATTATGATCCTAAGACAAATCAGGATCTCTTGTTGGAATCACTGGACTGCATCGATGAAAAACGTAAAGAGGCTGAATTAAGGGCGGCAGCATATAGACACCGAGTCAAGCGATATTACGATCAGAAAGTCTGCCCAAGGATCTTTGATGTGGGTGATCTCGTTTTGAAATGAGTTTTCCCGGTACCATCACGTATGAATCCCAACTGGGAAGGTCCATATGTCGTTGAATGGAAGCTTGGAGAGGGAACTTTCAAGCTAGCGACCGTTGATGGCGTGATACTCCCCCGAGCGTGGAACAGTGAACATTTGCGACGTTATTACATTTAGCCTGTTTCTTTCCTGTTTTAGGTACAATTGTTTACTGTATGTTTTTATTCCATTGATTCTTAGTTTCCTTTTTAGCGTGTAATCGGACAATTTAGTTTGTTTCATTAATAAAGGCTTGAAGCCGTCTGTTCCATGAATTATTGGTATTTCTGTACCTTATAATCTGATGATGAACGGTTGGAGTTACATTATTCCATTCGATGTGCGAACTCGCGTAAACGACTTCAACCTCCGAGTAGTGCGGACCGGAGTACTCTAAGTCCTCGGAGCGCGGACTAGAGTATAAATGACTTCAACCTCCGAGTCCCCTGAGTGCGGACCGAAGTACTCTAAGTCCCCGGAGCGCGGACTAGAGTATAAACGACTTCAACCTTCGAGTTCCCTGAGTGCGGACCGTAGTACTCTAAGTCCCCGGAGCGCGGACTAGAGTATAAACGACTTCAACCTCCGAGTCCCCTGAGTGCGGACCGGAGTACTCAAAGTCCCCGGAATGCGGACTAGAGTATAAACGACTTCAGCCTCCGAGTCCCCTGAGTGCGGACCGGAGTACTCTAAGTCCCCGGAGCGCGGACTAGAGTATAAACGAATTTAGCCTCCGAGTCCCCTTAGTGCGGACCGGAGTACTCTAAGTCCCTGTAGCGCGGACTAGAGTATAAACGAATTCAGTCTCTGAGTCCCCTGAATGCGGACCGGAATACTCTAAGTCCCCGGAGTGCGGATTAGAATATAAACGATTCGAATCTCCGAGTCCCCTGAATGCGGACCGAATTACTCTAAGTCCTCGGAGCGCGGATTAGAAAATATTCTAAGTACCAAAAATATGAAACGAGAAATGTACCATTCCAAAGAATGTCCGAACAATATAAGAATGGATTGGGAATTTATGCAACTCATAAAAACTTGAGTTTCAACCACAGTTATACAGAAAGTTAAAAAGCAAGAAATCATTCAAATGACAAAGAAACTAAACTTTATTCAATTATCCAAAATGGGGTTATACAACTACTCCTCCAAAACTTGGAGTCAAAAATCTATCTACATAAACTACGAAAACGAAAAAGCAAAAGTAGTTACAGGACCTAAACAAAACCTCGTTGAATGAGTATAATAGCTATTTCTTCGGCTTCTTCTTCTTGTCCTCCTTTGTTTTCTCAGTTGACTCCTCTCCCTCATGCTTCCTCTTGGACTTTTTGCTTGCCAAAGAAGCGGAGTCTGGAGTGGGAGGAGGGATATCTAGTGGTTTGGATTTGTCGGGAAGGATGACTTTAAGAGGCCTATTCAGCGGGTTGGTAAGTTCTAGTATTTGAGGCTCGACCTTGATCTCGACCTTCTTTTTCTTCTCTTCCGCGAGTCGCTCCTTCATACTCACCTTCGAAGTGTGTTCTGAGGCGCCCATGATTTCGATTTCATAACTCCCTTCAACGGGAGACGAAGTGTCAGACTTATCATCATCTAGCGCCCCGATCACTTGAGCGTCAGGACCGGGAGTTACTCCCGCATGAGCAGCATCGTTTGTTTTCCCCGCCTCCTCCTTGGCGTCATCGCTCCTCGGAGTCGGTTCAGGATCAGAGCGGCCTGCATAAAAACATAAAGAACGAACATTAGGACCGATAAACGCTCACAGAAAGCGACAGATCTTTGAACTTCTAGAAGAAGAGTTTTATACCGGTTTCTTGCTGGCTGTCAGCTGTGTGCGGAGTTTCACCCTCTAGAATGGGGGATAGCATGTGAATGCCGAGACCGGGATCTTCCGGATCATAGCCGGCATGCTGCTCGAATGGGTTAAGTGCTGGCCGATCGGCCGATTGAGTAGAAGGAGGGGCTGCAGCCTCGGTTCCAGAAGGGCCAGCTTTATCATCTTTCTCTTTTGACGGAGGAGAACCTTTGCTGAAAAGAGCCTTAGCTGCAGACAAGTCCGATGGTTCGTTCCACCTGAGGAACTCTTTCACTAAAGCATCCTCATCGACCTCCTCGGTGCCTGACTCCACCTTCCTGATCTGTATTAAAGTCTCCCAAGCCTCGGCCAGAGATTCAAGGTAGCCATCGCCTAAGAAAGTCAAGTCCCGGTGCATGAGGACGCGGGCACTATATTCGGCAATCAGCGGGTCGAACATACACTTGACCTCTTCTCTACCGGCCTCTGCAGCTGCTTCACGGCGGGAGTCGTTCTCCTCGGAAGCTAGTCTCTTGCCCTCCTCACAGGCTTCGTCCTTCATCGTCTCAACCTTAGAAAGTTTATCATTGAGCTTTGCTTTCAAGAGACGTGTATCGACGATCTCGTTACAGTACCGTTGAGACTCTTCTTGAGCCGCTATCTTCTCTTCCCTCTCCTTAGAGAGTAGCTCCTTCAACTCTTTAACCTGCAGGGCGAGTGTATCCCTTTCCTTTTGAATAGAATCTTTTTCTAGAGCTAAGGCCCCACTACGTTGGACTGCGATGTCAAGTTCTTTCTTATGGGTCGTCTCTAGACGAGCGACAGCCTCCGCAGTCTCTTTAGCATTCTGTTCTGCGGCTTCATGTTTGGACTTATACGAAGCGAGCTCTTCATCTTGACTTTTGATGATACCTTTATTAAAGATGGCCTCGAGCTCAAGCGGTTGATTTCTTGCTGACGCTCAATGGATACTTCCGAGACTTTATCGACCAAATGAACAGACGCATCATGTTGAACATAGATGTCGTTGTTACAAGCGATAGCACTCTGCTTGACATGCCCTGGAATGTGATAAATAGCCGGGAGGAACTTCAGACCGTCAAAGCAGATTTTGGGAAATTTAGCTTTAAGATCGACCATCTTCTCTGCTATCGTTGGGTCGGCCGCAGGAACAGGGGGAGGAGGCTTTGAAAGTTCTGTTCTCTTCCGATGTTCCCGAGATTGACGTGTGCTTGATGAACTGGAATGTTGATCTCGGGAAACTTCGGGTTGAGACCCCTTCTGCGAAAGTTTTTCTTTGTCTAGCCCAGTTTGAGGAGGGAGATCGCGAGAGTATGAAGACTGGGAATATAATTTCTTTCGATAAGACGACTCACGGGGACGGTTGTCTCGATCTCCGTAATCGTCCATGTCCCTGCATTTACCGGAGCATGAATCCCGGCCAGATTGGTGAAAGATGGAAGAGTCGTGGAGACGATCAATTCCGTGGGAGCGTCCCATATCACCTGCATAGAATGAGAATAAGGGTAAGTTAGAAAAAAATCAGGGCGACGGTTAAGATTGAAGTGTATGGTGAAGTGCATGTGAGCGTATGTGTCCTAGTGTTCCCCCCGACGGACCAGTTTCTTTATCTTTACTAATTGGAGTATTATCTCCCTGGACTCGGGTTTGAACTCCCGTATCGCCTCTAGCGGGCGAATGAAACTTGAGGGCCTCTGGATCATTGAAACCATAGTTGAGTAGATCGTCAGGAATGGTAAGGTTCGACAGACCCTTCAGAGAACTTTCTAAGTGTTATGAGGAAGCTTCCTTCTCCACTGGAACAAGGGTAATTTTAGAAGTTCCACCAACTTTTTCCTTTCTCATCTTGTACGTCGGTTTCTTTTTCCCCTTAGATGGGGAAGATGACATTTCGATGTCGTGAACCTCGACCGTTGGGTCTTGAGTGTGATCGACATTCTCATCTTGCGCTTCGGGTGTCTCAGTCTCCTTAATTTCTCCCTCTTCTAGTGTAGTAGGAGCGTTGTGCGCTGAAGACTCAGCCTGTTTTTTCCCTTTGCCAGGGGCAGGCCTGGGAATGGTGACACCCTGAGGAAGGCTTATCCGATGGCCTTCTGCCAACAGCCCAAGCCTTGTAAGTGACTCGTTCGAAATGAGAGCTCTAATGTCCCGTTCCCCGGCAGGAAGGGAACGAATAGCATCGACGACATCTGAATATCTGCGGCCGTCAGGACGTGAAGTGATACCTGGAAAGACGGGTAAAAGTTAGAAGAGGTACGGTTGCTGCTAAACACAAGTAACGGTTCAAGAAATAAGGCTTACTTCCTTCGACCCATCTCCTCGCAAAGCCGGGAGGACAACGTACAGAGAACCGTTCCTGTTTATACAGAGCGAACTTGGTCCACACTCCAGTTAAGATTTGACATTTGTTGTGCGGCTCGAGAAACACGAATGATGGGATATCCTTCCGCTTCTTGATGCAATATATGTATCTTATATCACCCGGAGTTGGAAGCCTAGAGAAGACATTCATAAAGAGGATGCAAGTGTCGTAGAGGAACGCATGGCCATTCGGGTGCAGTTGCGATGGAGTAACGTCGATGTATTGCAGCACATCTCGAAGAAACGAGTTGAATGGTGGCACACTGCCAACCCAGCACATGAATTTGTTACAGGCTATGTATCCGACTGGGGGCAAGTCTGGACGGTCATTCCCCGATGGGACTAGCACGTCATCAAAGGGGATTCCGTGGACAGAGCATATCCAGCGGAGTGTACTTTCATTAAACTTTGAACCAAGTGAATCGACAGGGTTGTCCAAGAAAATTGCTGCCTCCAGCGCATCAGGAGCTAAGTCATGTACATGAGAAGTTGACGGATTTGAAGTATCTACGACTTCTCGTCGGGAGGACGGCCCAGGCCTATCCGAAATCATGGCGGAGCTAGATTTCCGAGACATCAATGATGAAGATTGAATCTAGCGAAGTACCTGTTCGAACTATACTTAAAAAATAATCGACGTTAGACTTAACAATACGAATATTCCCCCCGTGTAGTGTGTGAACTAGTGCGATCAGTCAGGTGTAAGAGCTAAGAAATTACAAGTCACAAAATTGATGACATGAAGTTGAACTTTGAACTATCGTCTTCGAAGACCGTCATTGCTGACCGTCTCCGAAAACCAGCATTGCGATGTTTTCAATTTTGAACTCAGACATTGGCACTGCGTGTTAAAAGCTTTAGACTGTTTTTTTTATTTGAGTTCAGTCTTGTGATTATTGAAGCTAGGAAGTTATCAGTCCAGTGTAGTTTGATATGCCGGTATGTTAAGTCCTTGTCTTTGTGGTTGATGTTTGATTAGGCAAGGTGAATAAGAGTTCGGTCAAAAATTGTTCGGCTAAGTTCTTTTCAGCTAAGGTCTGTTCGGCTTAAAATTCTGTTCGGCTTAAGTTTTGTTCGTCTTAAGTTTTGTTCGTCTTAAGTTCTGTTCGGCTTAAGTTCTGTTCGGCTTGAGTTCTGTTCGGCCTAAATTTTGTTCGACTTAAGTTCTGATCGGCTTGAGTTTTGTTCGGCTTAAGTTCTTTTCGGCTTAAGTTCTGTTCGGTTTAGATTCTGTTCGTCTTTAGTTCGGTACGGCTTAAGTTATGTTTGGCTTAGGATCTGTTCGGCTTGACTTTTGTTCGGCTTTCATTCTGTTCGGCCAGAATTCTGCTCAGCTAAAATCCTGTCCGACCAGAATTCTGTTCGGCCTCTCTTCTGTTCGGCCTGAAAACAAGTGCACGCAGCAGGTCACGCCGATCTGATCCACTCGGCCTTCTGCCCTTAACATCATTTTCCTTCTTTTCCTCCATCGCTCGGCATAAGGAAGTCATGCCGAGCCACATCAATACGTCTTCCACCAACTCCCTCCTTCGAACACCTCTGCCATCCTCTCCTCTTCTACTGTTCGCCTTGCCTTAAACTCTTTCAAAACACCCACACTTCACCCTTAACTCCTCCTGCTCCACGCAATTGCTTCTGACTTTGATTTTGCAGAGATTCGCGAGTTCGAATCTCAAGCTAGTTTTCCTAATCGGAGTGAAGTATGTAAGAAAAAGTTTTTACCTAAGAAATGAGTTGAAGCTCAAAGAGATTCTGGAGTAGGAAGCGTAGTTCTAGTTGGATTCAATTGGTTGGGGAGGGAAGTGAGGCAACGAGTGATGTTCGAGAATGGAAGGGAAAAGTATATTATTCTCTGGAGTCTGTTGAGAGGCAAAGATCATAAATACTGAAAAACAGAGGTAGAAGTAAAAGGGAGAAGAAGAAGGAGCATCGGCTTATATAGAGAGAAGGGAAGTCGAAGAGACTATAACCGGTAGAAACGGTCAAATCGATATCGTTCGGCATCCAGGGTGCTCGGTTTCGGCTGTGTCGTTCGGTATGGGCATATCGTTCGGCATACAGGATGATTCAAAGCACACCACGTTTAACCACATGATGTACTTTGCGGGGCAAGTGCTACCTGAAGGTTTGACCAGGAAACTAGGCACTCGGCATTTGCATATCGATTGGCATGGAGAATCGTTCGGTATTGTACATGGATCGGCATTCCAGAGTGATCGGCATACATGAAGCGTTCGGCGTGGCACACTGCTCGGCATCCATACATCGTTCGCGTTCGGCGTACTTGGATCGTTCGGCATGGTAGGAGTGTTCGACGTACTTGGATCGTTCGGCATGGTAGACCATTCGGCATACAGAGTTGTTCGGCGTCTAGAGATGTTTGACATCATTCTGTTCGGCATCAGTCTACTCAGCTCATCGGTCTGTTCGGCATCAGTCCACTCAGCTCATCAGTCTGTTCGGCACCATTCTGTTCGGCATCAGTCTGGTCGGCATCAGTCTGTTCGGCATCAGTCCACTCAGCTCATCGGTCTGATCAGCATCACTTCCGTTCGGCATCAGTTTTGTTCAGCATCACTTCTGTTCGGCATCACTTCTGTCGACAACAGTCTGTTCGGCATCAGTTCTGTTCGGCATCACTTCTGTTCGTCATCACTTCTGTTCGGCATCACTTCTGTCGACAACAGTCTGTTCGGCATCACTTCTGTTCGGCATCACTTCGTTCGGCACACAGAATTCACTCGTTCTGGGCCAAAGTGTTCGGCTGCCAGGCCCACCAGGGAAGTCCAACCCATCTTTGTCTATAAATAGAGAGGCAGGGGCACAGTGAAATGGACCTTTTTTGGAGAACACTGGGGAGACTCTACCTCTTTCAAGACTCACTCTTTTTACTTAGCAATTGTATTCAAGTGGTTGGTATACGGATTGTATCTGCAATCAATTATCAAGTAAAGCAATAAAGATTAACCTCAAAGTGGACGTAGGCAGTTACGCCGAACCACTATAAATCTTGTGTTCTCGTCTTTGCATTCAATTTAGCACGTTGTTCTTTGTTTAAGTTTACTTTCATCATTTATCTCTCTACACAATCTTTCTCAACGAGGTTGGTGACCAATTTTGGTGCTAACAATCCTTATTTAAATTCAATTCTAAAAAAATTTAATTATAAACCAATTCTTATTTAATTTATCTTTCCAACCTTTATTTATTTAAAGTTATTATAAAAGTCTAATTTTCAAAATATTAATATAAAATTTTAAATGAATACTTTAAACATATTAGATATTTATTAATTATATTATATTATATTTAAATTTTATTATACTAAATATTATTAAATTAAATCTTATTTTATATAATTAAAGTGATAAAATTTTACGAAAAATCTTAAAATTTACATTTTTCAAAACTTAACTTATAAAATTAAAATTCCAAACATATAATTTTAAAAATCTAAAATTTACACACACACACACAGATATATATATATATATATGTATATATATATATATTATATTATATTTTAAAAATCAATATTTATTGAAATCCATATTTTTCCTTTCAAACTTTGGAAATCATTTTTCAAAAATAGACTAACGGTGTCCGTATATAATTTTCTATCTTATGGTCAAGTGATACGGATATTTATCATTTCAATCCATAATTTAAATTTTTATGGGTATATATCATTTTAACCCGCAATCCCAAAATTCAAAATCAATGAAAATCTCTTGGGTTTGTCATTTCAACCCATAATGATTTTCCCCTAATCTACAAGATCATTCGGGTATGTATAATTTCAACCCATAGGGAATTCTAAACTAACAGGGAACTTGTAGAGTGAAAACAAATATGATAATAATATAACATATCAACATCAGGCATATATCATCAATAAAAAATTTAAATATAATATTAATGTTTAACGATGAATTTTCTATCGAGTTAGAAAATCGCCGAAAAATTTATAATAAATTACCGCAAGTGCACGACGTACAATTGTTAGTACGTGGCGAGTACGGGTTGATCCGCAGGGAATTTTTTGATTTTAAAATTTCTTATTCAATCAAATTAACCAAAGATTTGAGAGTTGTTTAAGCTTAAAATGTAAGAAAAATGACAAAAAGAAAGTGATAAAAATATAAGAGTTTAAAGAAAATTTAGAGGTAATTTCCACTCTCTAGATCATATAGTTCAACAAAATATGAAATTATGATCTCTCTTTTTTGGTCATTAGTGAAATTAGTTGATGTGCTTATCATAAGTATGGCATATTTGTGCTATTAATTAGCCCAATATAAACCGTCAAACTATAACACAACCACTAATACACTTTTAACTCTCATGAAATATGACAACAAAGTTGAAAGCAAAATCTATTTTTAAGTATGGCCTATTAACTATTGATTAGAAATATAAACCATCAAATTTTGATTTAAACATTCTCTTCATTACCATAATCATATGTAGATGAAGAGGTAATTTGTGTTTGTTGTTTGTTTAAGCATAGCCTATTTGGTGTCAACAATATTGGCTATCAAATTCAAAGCTAAAACAATAGTTTAAATCACTTCAAATGTTTCCATTACGCATAAAAAGAGAGCATAAATGATCAAAATGTTGAAGCTACATGATTAGAGAGCTTCATTACCCCTAAATTGAAGGGGTTTAGCCTCTCATTTGTGTTATCATATCAACACAAGTAGCATGCAACATGAAACACAAAAAAAGAAGAAAGCAAATTAAAAGAAGAGCTATTCTACTTGCATAAAATAAAAGAAGATCTACACTACTAACATTAAAGTAAATAAACAAGAAAAGACTTGAATTAAAATTGCATAAAAAAATTACATAAAAGAAATGGCTAAGTAGTCATGAAAAGAAAGAGAGCTCTCATTTTATTTTTGATCTAAACTAACTAAAAGAAGAGAGCCTAAGAGAAGAGACTAAAGAAGAGAGACTAATTACATGAAGCATAAGGGGTATTTATACATGTATGAAACCATAATTCACTTTTATTGGAACTACCCAAAATACCCTCTTAGGAAGTGTGGAGGCCAAGTAATCATTAGCATGTGTCAATCCTCATTTAGATGTGCATGAAGCTTTAAACTTTATTAACATGTGCATTAGCCTCTAATTTGTACATTAAGTTAGATGGGTAGGTGGGGTCCTCCATGATCTATGAAATGAATTATTTCCATCTCCATTCCTTCATATTCACTATTGTGCATGCATACATCTTCATGAAACCACTTGAATGTGAAGTCAATTTCCTACAAAATAATATAGAAATTTCCTATTAAATTTTCTCAAATTAATATATGCACAAAAATGACCATTTTGCCTCTATATGAAGATGAATATATGACGATTTGAAAATAATATGAATTTTGGTTTAAACATGCTAAAATACCCAATATGATCATTTATTTAATTTAATTAGATTAAATATGGTGGTAAAAATATGCACATTTACGTGCACATGAATATACACAGGCTATGGTGTCATATGACATAGGTGAACAATTACAGATAATGGCATATCATATTTAACAATTAAATAACTTAACAATTCAAATTTAAAAACATATTTCAATCGTCATTTCATGTGAATTAAATTTACTATATATAAGAATGTTAATCGTGAGTGATTGCTCACCTTTAGAGACTAGAGAACGATGGAAAACAACTACGAACAAAGAACAATGTAACGAATACTGGCACGAATCAGGCATGACAAGTCAATTAGCTGCGATAAGCAAAACAGATTTAGCACGATTATTTGACGAAAAACAAATATATATACAGTATGCGATATATATACATTTGTTTTATGGATAATAGAAGGAACAAATATACAATATGTAATGTATATCTATATAACATAGCTCAGATTTAAAAGCACATACAGTGCTACCAATACATACGTATACAGCATATATAAGTTTCCTTTTTTCACATACTAATAGACATAGCCTATAGATGATTACAACTCGGCACAACATATATATATATAGGTTTCATATAGCAACAGAGAGGAAGTTTCATAAGGCATGCAAAAATGGCAGCGACAAATATAACATATATATATATATATAACACCTATATATATAAGATAAGATGAGGAGGATAGTCAGGTTAAAAGTAGAACAAAACAGTGCTCGGCTGCACATATACGAAGTTAAGCACCTAGTAAAACGTTCATATATATATATATATATATATATTCGACATATATATATAAGTTTTTTTTTCTTTAGTCGAGAAAGGTAGAACAGAAGACATCAAAAGAAAAATACAGAGAAGTAAACATCTGAGCTTATATATTTCTCAAGAAAGCAGGGATGGATCTCGGCCACAAAGCAAGGTGGCAGGTCTGCTTGGCGTTGGTGGTGGGCTACACCGGAGGGTGCTTCGGGTTAGGTATGGGAACGATGGGGTTTTTCTTTGGGTTTTTGGATCTGGGGTGATGGGGGAGCTTCGGGTTGACGTAGGGTTTGGCTGAGGCGGGCTTCGGGCAAAGAAGGGGGAGCACTCGGGCTGGAGAACGCGTGGCGTGGAAATGAGGGGAGGGGACTAGAGCAGCTCGAAGTCGAGGTGGGTATAGCTTTGGGTCTGGGTGGTGGGAACGCAACTGAACCTCGCGTGGAAATGGGCAGATAGGCTTCAGCAAGAAGAAGGAAAATGACAAGTAGGCTCGGCTATGTTTGAAGAAGAAGGAGACAATTGAAACTTACCTTTTCTTTCTCTTTGGAATAAACAGACTTTCTTTTTGGAATGAACAGAAAAGCAAAGTGAAAAGGCACGAGAATATATATATATATATATATATATATATATAATCAATGAAATGTGAAGGGTCAAAAGTTGTTTCATAATTAAATAAAGGCAACAGGCTACATGGTTGAGCAATTGAAAAGACAAGAGAAAACAAAAAGGCACAAATATGGTACCAATATGACAAACTGTTTTGTAGTTTACGTAGCGTACCGGACATCGAATTACAGAAATGAATATACTACGGAGATCAACATGATGAGACGAATAGAACAATATACAGATATCAGCGATACGACTATCCTATCAAAAGTCGATATTCGCTGCCGAAAATGCTGCTAAAACGCCAAAAATAAGATATATGGAGCAATAGTGTCCAAATTTGGCGAAACGAAATATGACGTCTCACTCAGAAAATGATTTACATTTTTATTATTTTAAAATATTTAGATTTCGAAAACATTTCATTTTCATCAAATTAACCGTTTTAAATTGAAATTAAAAATTACACAATAGGACTAACCTTCATATTTACCAGTGAAAATCTGTCCTTTGCTATGTTTAAATAGTCGTATTCTAAACATAAAACTTTCATTTCAAAATTTTATTATTTATTTTTCACAAAAAAAAATTTAGTTAAATTACGTTATAAGAATTGTTAAAATTTCCGGGTCGTTACACTCCCCCCACTCAAAACTTTTCGTCCCTGAAAAGGAACGAGATAGGAGAATAGAAACAATAGAAAGGAAAGATAGATTCGAAATACAGTGTACCAGATACAACAATTAATTCAATACCATATAATTTTCATTAGTTTTAAATTGATTAGTATTTTACAAATTTGATTTCAATCCATTTATCCAATAAATAAATATTCAATATATTCACATTTGGTTGATTTCCATTCAAGGTATTTTCATTCAATTGATTTGTTTTCAATTTATTTACATTTGTTACAAAATTTTCTTTCAAAACAAATTTACTTTATTTAACTCATTTATTTAAATCATTTGACTTCACTTAAGTTAATTCCACTTATAATTAAATTTCAACTATTTCTAAGTTCATATTTATTTACTTTAATAGCATTATTTATTTATTATTTAATTTATTCCACTCACATCTCTTATAACATCAATGAAATGTATAACATCCATTATAACAACTAAATTTTATTTATAAATTCCCTTAAAAAAAATTTGGACATCCTATTACTTACATTTGTATTGTATATTATTCAATTATATATTCACATTAACATTTTAACTTTTTGAATATTTCAGGTAAGTTATATATACATGCAATTGAGTATTACACAAATAAATTTTATCCTAGTTCAATTTTAAGTTGTTTCAATTCTATTTCTCATTTTAGAAACTTCAGTTTTTCAAAAAAAATTGCTTCATTTCAATAATTTAAAACCATCACTGTAACGACCCGATATTTTCAACCATTCGCATCCATTATAAGTGTATAGGTAGACACTCATGCCGGAGTTGAATTGCTCAAAATACCGCGTTGTAAATAAAATTTGGCAAATCTCAGAATATACAGTAAATAAATATAATCACAGATCACAGACACAGAGTAAAATAATGCAGCGGAAGTAAAAGAAATAGTAGTTCATGAAGCTACTATGTAATTATATCAGAGTTACATAAGATACAACAGAAGAAATAGAGTACAACAGAAGTATCAATAAGATAACCAAGTACAAGCTGAACAGAGCAACATAACTGAAGTAGATAGAAGAAGACTAGCAGATAATCTCCGGCGATTCAAATCTCCAGAAGGTGGAAATCCAAATCTGTGAATAACTCAGGCTGACCCGAGCGTAAAGCAAAACACAAAACACTCGAGTCAGGACAATATATACTTATATAATGTAAACCAACTCAAGTGAACTGTAATAAAGGTACAAGTAACTTAGAAGATGCTTGGGACCGCCCATCCTCTAAGGATCCGTTAAAATATCTACTATGTAGTAATATTCGCTATTATAATAGTGTCTAAATAAGTAAAGTATAATCATATCGGAAAATAGCGTTAAGGGGATGGAGAACCTTAACGCGGTCGGATCTTAAAATCATAATCGTAGTAAAGCTCGATATGGTAGGTGACACGGCACAACTAGGCAATGCCAGGGTAGATATACCAATTACGCACACGGACTGATGGATACGCATAGCAGCCACTACCGTTCCACCTCGAACAACATTCCCAAATCGGAGGATGGCCATCTAGTCAAATCACAAGTAAGAGTATAATATCGAAGAAATCTGTCCGAGAAGAGGTGCTACCTCACTGGTCCGAGATCGCTCCTGTTTTAGCCACCTTATGCCAACTCACGGGAGTTGGGTCCACGTAACATACCTTAAGAACGTCGCCACCATCCTACTTCATTCTGGAATCTCCACCGCGTACACGGTTGTCAAAGTGGTTTTCGGTATCGACAGAGAGTATGTCCATATCCGATCCCGGTCTCTTTGCCAACCAATCGTTATTATAACCCGTGGTTATAACTTTTAAAATAGTTTATGTTTCAAATCAAAATACATCCTTTAAACCATTTCAAAATCATATCATTTATTTCAAACTAATACATACTTTCAAACCCAAAACATATCTATTCAAAACCAATTCAAAAATATATCATTTCCATTTCAAAACCAATTCAATAATATATCATTTCAATAAAACCCAAATGTCAAAATCACTGAATATTTCCTTTAATTTATTAAACTTGAAATCTTCCTTTAAATTATCATAGCATTTTGGTAATGTAACCTTAAGTAATCATAGCATTTTTGGAATGTAATACTTTCCAATTTAACATTTTATATAATCAAAGTATTTATATACTTACAAATTTTTAACATGGTCATTTTATCATAGCCTTATAGTTAAATAAACTTTGTTACTGTAATATCCAATTTAATGCTGAAATTCTTATGTTAAGTTAAGAGTACCTTATTAACTTACATTATCATTACAATAAAGAAACTTTATTATTTTAGTCATTAAAATGTGTCATTTACATAAATTAAAACTTACATATTAAATGTACTTTTTAACTTACATTTCTATTACAGTAAAGAGCATTTATCATTTAATCAATATTACACTAATTAAACTTACATTATCAAATGTACGTTTTAATTTACGTTTTATTACAAAAAGGGCATTTATTATTTTATTCAATATTACACTGATTAAGACTTACATGTTTCTTTCATTAATTAAGACTTCACATGTTTCTTTCATAAATTAAAAACTTTACATATTCTTCCATAAATTAAAACTTTACATGTCTCTTTCATAAATTAAAACTCTACATATTTCTTTCATTAATTAGAACTTTACACGTTTCTTTCACAATAAATTTCTTATAATAAAATCCAATTTTCAACAATTTACTTAATAAGTTTAAGTGTAAAAGTTTCCAATTCTTCACATTTCAACAAATAAACTTAACACCTCAAATTTAAATTACCATTTCACAAATTTAACTAAATTTCCAATTTTATTTAATTAACTTAAACTTTTAATTAAAACCAAATTTCACATTTCCAAGTCAAGTTATATTTTAAAAGATCACTTTTAAACATTCATTTATTTAACCACTTAAATTCATAGAAAAATCAATAATACTTTAATAAATCACTTAAATTCAAATTTAATCAAATTATCATATTTACCATTTCCAAATAAAATTTAATATCCATTTTATTTATATAACTTAAATATCATTTTTAACCAAAATTCCAAATTTCCAACTTAAGTTATATTTCAAAAATCCAGTTAAACCTTTCATTAATTACATTTTTAACACATAGAAAAAATCATAATTTCTTTATTTTAAAACATTTCAAAATCTATTTAAATCAAATTTCATAAATTTATAATTTTTAAAATACTTAAAAATATCCAAAACACTTATAAAATAACCACGGGCCTGTATATAATTTTCTAACTTAGGTCAAGTGATACGGATATGTATCATTTCAATCCGCAGTTAAAAAAGAAAAATCCGGGTTCTATCATTTCAAACCCGCAATCCCAAGTTAAAATAAATTAAATAAAAATCGTTCAGGCCTATCATTTCAGCCCATAACGATTGTTCCCTATTCTAAAGTCCGTTCGGGTATGTATCATTTCAACCCATAGTGATTCTAGTCTACAGGGAACTTGCAATGGTGATAACAGATATAAATAACAGAATAACATTAAATAAAAGTAACATATGATATAACAGGTGTAATAACAGGTGTGAACATCATATGATAATAATATAAGCATATATAACATGATAATATAGTTTTACAGATTCGCAGGGTGTCAATTTACTAGTTATATAGGTACATATTGTCTGGTGAGAATAACTCACTTGTTTAAGCTGGAGATGACGACCAAACACACAACACAGAATCTTTGAAGGCACGACAACATGAGAGTGGAGAGCCAAATATAATTGTCTTGTATACATATAAACAAAACAAGACAATGTATACGTAAATATGTAACACAAAACAATATAGAAATGACTTGAAATAAAAAGCAACAAAGGGCAAAGTGATTCGACCTTTCTTTAACCATTCAAGAGCATGACCAAGGGGATCTTTTTCTCAGCCATAGCTGGACATAATCTCAGGTTATGACATCAAAATAGCATGGCAACAAAGAGATGATGATGGTAGGAGTTACATATGAATAAGACAAAGGGTCAAGGCAAAATAAATGGAGTTTTGGTGCATTTTTGGCTCAACCAAAGGAAAGTGGGGCTTGGCCCTTGCATGGTTCAGGTCTGGACAGTGGGTAGGTGGATGGCCAGAGGTGGTATCAAGGTGGTGGTGGAGCAATAGGACGCGGCCAAGGTGATGTATGGTGGTGGTGAAGCGATATAGGTCAGCTAGTGTTGTTTTTAAGGGGTTTCAACATTTGTTTGTGGTGTTTTCATCATCTAAAGGCCATGGCCTGATCTGGTCAAAGGGGATGTGAGGTGGTTGAAGCCAAGAATGATGAGGAGGAAGGTGGTGGAGGCTATGGTGGAGATGGTGGAAAGTTTGGCCAAGCAATTGTGGATGAAATCAAGGCAAACAAAGTAAAAATGAAGAAGGAAGAGAAGAAAAAGAAGAGGCCATTACCAAATGTTTCCAGAGGTGTTTTGGCCGAAAATTTGATGAAATGAGAAGTGTATTCAGTTGAAAAACAAAATAAAACATATGGCTATCAATAAAGAAGGAACGGTCAAAATGTGAAAGGTCTAGCAAATGAAAAGTCATCGGTTTAAAGCCTTTATGTCTCTTCAAATTTCCTTCTTATATATTTTGTAATTTATAATTACATGTAAAACTGATAAATAAATATAACAACTCAGAAATGAAAAAAATAAATATAAAATAAATAATTAAATTTTGATTAAATAGAATTTAAATTAAGAAAATGGCTTAAAAATGCAAACTAGGCTTTAAAATTTAGAAATAACTTCTATAACTTTGGAAAAATTATATTTTGATTTAAATACATGTAAAATGAATAAAATAAAGTAAAACACAGCAAATAAAAGTGAATGTATAAAATAAATAAATAAATTTTAATTTAAATATAGTTTAGATGAAGAAAATAGCAGAAAAATAGAAACAGCTTTTAAAAATAGGAAATCATCATAGTACATTTTGGAAAATTCGATTATTATTTTTAAAAATATTTAGAGATTAAAATATATATAAATTAACATATTGATACATATAAAAAAATATAAGAAAGAAAATATTATTTATAAAATTTAAAATAGGCAAAATTGCACAATAAAACAAATTATACTAAAATTTGAAATGTGCATAACTTCTACATTTTAACTCCGTTTTTAACGAAACGAAAAGCAGTATTCATATTTTTAAATCTATTTTCATAATAAAAGATAAAATTTAAGATTATATATATTTAAATTTGAAATTTAAAAGTCAAAGATTGAACAGTTTGACCAGAATTTCCCTTTTAAGTAAAATATTTAAATTATACTAGTTTGAACTATAAATCACTTAATAATCAACATTTATATTTAAAAATGAAATGTTTTTAATAAAACATGTTTAAACTAATTTAAAATAAAAAAAAATAAAGTTCAAATTTAAATAATATACAAAAATCTAGGGTTGTTACACTCTCCCCCACTCAAAACTTTTCGTCCCCGAAAAGGAATGAGGTACGGGAAAGCATAGAAAAAGATAGAGTGAAATATGATTAAGACAAGATGACAAGAAGATTTAAATTACACCTGATAACTATTGTTATAGGTAAGTTTAACAAGATGGAGGTGATCAAATCAAGAATACAAGCACGAAAAAGATCCTCTAGAGTCTGAATCTCCCTTTTCACTTGACCGACGGTCTATGAATGGAAAAGCAGTGTTCAGATCCAGATGAGTAACAAAGATTATGAAAGATTACAGAAAGATTTCTAAATAAACTGGTATAAGCAATAGCCTTCCCATTCTGTAACAAGATAAGGGAAATAAGGACAACCAAAAGATAGTTTGGAAAAAAACAAAATAACATAATAAATTTGAAACCATAATGCTTTGAAATCATTTAGGGATGTTTATCATTTGGAAATCATACTACTAAAATCATAACACTTTGGAAATGTTATTCTTTTAAAAAAAAGAACATAATACTTAGAAAATCATAACACCTTTTTAAAAATAATCTTTATTTAAACCATTTTAATTCAAGGTCAAATAATATTCATTTTAAAGTTGTAACATTTCTAAGTTCATTCAATTTTAAAAAATTTCCAAAACATTGTATTTTCAAAACAGCAGCACTTATAAAATGCTACAGTAGATATATTAATATTTCAAATTAGTTTTATTCTAGAATATTCATTTGGATATCATTTAACTTCTGACCTATTAAAACAACCTTTTATGAATGGAATATCCAAATTAAACTATACTTCGTTTATTAAGTCAAAAGCTCACTATTTTACTTAGCTCTAAATTTAACACATAACCTAACACTTTATTTAAAATACCCATTTCATAAATAGATATTCCTTTAATAAGTTACACTTAAAATTCCATTTGAAAACCAAATTCTCAATTATCAAATTTAGTGATGTTAAAATACATTTTAACTATTTAAATCATAATTATTCATTTTTCAAGACATATCAATTTCATAAATAAAATATTTATCATAGCAAATATAACAATCAAATTTCTTTACACATTTATTCATTTAGACATCAATTAAACTATGAATTCAAGTTAAATAAAATTTATTACAAAAGTCCAATTCAAATGTATTTTATTTTATCTATTCAAAGATACATTTTTATTATACAACATATTCATTTCAGAAAATAACTTTTATTAAAATTCCTAGGTTAGACTTAAGGTTCCATATTAAATCAAATTTGATTATTAAGTTATTTAAATAAAATCTCTTTAAATTCCTTTTTCACTATTTACCTCTGTTAATCTTTTATAACTAAAATTTAAGTGTATAACATTTATTATAACCACTCAAATTTTATTTACAAAATCTTTTTATATTGTATATTATCCAATTACATTGTTAACTTCTAAATTTTTTTAAGGTAAGTTATATTTGAATGCAATTGTATTATACAAATAAAACTTTCCAATTCAATTATCTCAAGTTTGAATCTTTTATCCAAATTTTTGATTTTTCTTTTTATAATTGAAATTATTCTTTAAGAAAAAAAATGTAAGAATTAAATTTCCGATTTCCTTCAAACCATTTAGAGATAAATAAATATATGTACATAATATGTCAAATCAATTTAAATCATTTATCTATATATATTATAAATCAAATCATATTTAGAAATTCAAATAAATTAAATCTTTCAAAACAAAGCTGTAGTAAGACTACAGAACGGTCTCTTCAGTTCAAAACTCGAAAATGAATGTCGATGATGCTGCAGTCATCACCGAAATTATTTTCAAGCGACAAAGAGAAGAGCACTAAATTTTTAAACTTTAAAAATCCTTTAGAGACAAATTTTTATTCAAAAATACTTTAAATAATATCCTTTTAAAAATTTTAAACACAAAGTTTGAAATCCATCGAAAATTAAATTCTTTAAATTTCTTATTTTAAATTCATTTCAGTTCCCAAATAAATTTATAAACAACTATTTATAAATTCATTTGTAGAACAATAAATGATAAATCAAGTATTATCATTTCAAATTATCAATTTAAATCAATTTATTAAGTTCCATAAAATTATATATCCAAATTTATTTCATTAACCAAATTTTAAAATAATATTGTGAAGTGTTTTAGAAATCCTATCGATAGCGTTGATCAGACGAATTGATCGGAAACCCAAATCAACATCAACAACTCAAACAACACAATATAAAACAAAACATTAATTTACAAGTACAGTTAAAAATGTTTGGAAGATAGATTGGAACAAAAGACAAGATGATTAAACAGAGTAGAGAGATGGGTAAGCTTAGATAAATCGCGGACAACCTTAACCGGGTCAACCGTGACTTAATGGATAAGATCAAATGTGGATTTTCTGGGGTAAATCTACCTTCGATCTCAAGAGATAGAGTTTGGAATAACAAAAGATATTAGCATCTAAACCAAGGATAAATATAAATCTCTGGTTAATCGATGTTGATTGTAAAGGATTTTCACCCCTTTACAAGAAAATTAGAATATTGGCGAGACCGCCAATTTACTATAAAGATCATTCGAAGTGGAGTTATGTGATACTCCAAAATCAAAAGAAGATGAATAGTGAGGGACAAGAATGAATTTTGGAACCGTAGGGAACGTTCCAAAAATTCAAAGGAAATTCGAATCAAGAGGAAAAGATTCAAACTCGAACGAAAGTGATTCTGTAAATAAATCTACTCCATATGCTGAGTTTTGCCTCAAAGCCAAAGCTCTGATACCAACTGTAACGACCCGATATTTTCAACCATTCGCATCCATTATAAGTGTATAGGTAGACACTCATGCCGGAGTTGAATTGCTCAAAATACCGCGTTGTAAATAAAATTTGGCAAATCTCAGAATATACAGTAAATAAATATAATCACAGATCACAGACACAGAGTAAAATAATGCAGCGGAAGTAAAAGAAATAGTAGTTCATGAAGCTACTATGTAATTATATCAGAGTTACATAAGATACAACAGAAGAAATAGAGTACAACAGAAGTATCAATAAGATAACCAAGTACAAGCTGAACAGAGCAACATAACTGAAGTAGATAGAAGAAGACTAGCAGATAATCTCCGGTGATTCAAATCTCCAGAAGGTGGAAATCCAAATCTGTGAATAACTCAGGCTGACCCGAGCGTAAAGCAAAACACAAAACACTCGAGTCAGGACAATATATACTTATATAATGTAAACCAACTCAAGTGAACTGTAATAAAGGTACAAGTAACTTAGAAGATGCTTGGGACCGCCCATCCTCTAAGGATCCGTTAAAATATCTACTATGTAGTAATATTCGCTATTATAATAGTGTCTAAATAAGTAAAGTATAATCATATCGGAAAATAGCGTTAAGGGGATGGAGAACCTTAACGCGGTCGGATCTTAAAATCATAATCGTAGTAAAGCTCGATATGGTAGGTGACACGGCACAACTAGGCAATGCCAGGGTAGATATACCAATTACGCACACGGACTGATGGATATGCATAGCAGCCACTACCGTTCCACCTCGAACAACATTCCCAAATCGGAGGATGGCCATCTAGTCAAATCACAAGTAAGAGTATAATATCGAAGAAATCTGTCCGAGAAGAGGTGCTACCTCACTGGTCCGAGATCGCTCCTGTTTAGCCACCTTATGCCAACTCACGGGAGTTGGGTCCACGTAACATACCTTAAGAACGTCGCCACCATCCTACTTCATTCTGGAATCTCCACCGCGTACACGGTTGTCAAAGTGGTTTTCGGTATCGACAGAGAGTATGTCCATATCCGATCCCGGTCTCTTTGCCAACCAATCGTTATTATAACCCGTGGTTATAACTTTTAAAATAGTTTATGTTTCAAATCAAAATACATCCTTTAAACCATTTCAAAATCATATCATTTATTTCAAACTAATACATACTTTCAAACCCAAAACATATCTATTCAAAACCAATTCAAAAATATATCATTTCCATTTCAAAACCAATTCAATAATATATCATTTCAATAAAACCCAAATGTCAAAATCACTGAATATTTCCTTTAATTTATTAAACTTGAAATCTTCCTTTAAATTATCATAGCATTTTGGTAATGTAACCTTAAGTAATCATAGCATTTTTGGAATGTAATACTTTCCAATTTAACATTTTATATAATCAAAGTATTTATATACTTACAAATTTTTAACATGGTCATTTTATCATAGCCTTATAGTTAAATAAACTTTGTTACTGTAATATCCAATTTAATGCTGAAATTCTTATGTTAAGTTAAGAGTACCTTATTAACTTACATTATCATTACAATAAAGAAACTTTACTATTTTAGTCATTAAAATGTGTCATTTACATAAATTAAAACTTACATATTAAATGTACTTTTTAACTTACATTTCTATTACAGTAAAGAGCATTTATCATTTAATCAATATTACACTAATTAAACTTACATTATCAAATGTACGTTTTAATTTACGTTTTATTACAAAAAGGGCATTTATTATTTTATTCAATATTACACTGATTAAGACTTACATGTTTCTTTCATTAATTAAGACTTCACATGTTTCTTTCATAAATTAAAAACTTTACATATTCTTCCATAAATTAAAACTTTACATGTCTCTTTCATAAATTAAAACTCTACATATTTCTTTCATTAATTAGAACTTTACACGTTTCTTTCACAATAAATTTCTTATAATAAAATCCAATTTTCAACAATTTACTTAATAAGTTTAAGTGTAAAAGTTTCCAATTCTTCACATTTCAACAAATAAACTTAACACTTCAAATTTAAATTACCATTTCACAAATTTAACTAAATTTCCAATTTTATTTAATTAACTTAAACTTTTAATTAAAACCAAATTTCACATTTCCAAGTCAAGTTATATTTTAAAAGATCACTTTTAAACATTCATTTATTTAACCACTTAAATTCATAGAAAAATCAATAATACTTTAATAAATCACTTAAATTCAAATTTAATCAAATTATCATATTTACCATTTCCAAATAAAATTTAATATCCATTTTATTTATATAACTTAAATATCATTTTTAACCAAAATTCCAAATTTCCAACTTAAGTTATATTTCAAAAATCCAGTTAAACCTTTCATTAATTACATTTTTAACACATAGAAAAAATCATAATTTCTTTATTTAAAAACATTTCAAAATCTATTTAAATCAAATTTCATAAATTTATAATTTTTAAAATACTTAAAAATATCCAAAACACTTATAAAATAACCACGGGCCTGTATATAATTTTCTAACTTAGGTCAAGTGATACGGATATGTATCATTTCAATCCGCAGTTAAAAAAGAAAAATCCGGGTTCTATCATTTCAAACCCGCAATCCCAAGTTAAAATAAATTAAATAAAAATCGTTCAGGCCTATCATTTCAGCCCATAACGATTGTTCCCTATTCTAAAGTCCGTTCGGGTATGTATCATTTCAACCCATAGTGATTCTAGTCTACAGGGAACTTGCAATGGTGATAACAGATATAAATAACAGAATAACATTAAATAAAAGTAACATATGATATAACAGGTGTAATAACAGGTGTGAACATCATATGATAATAATATAAGCATATATAACATGATAATATAGTTTTACAGATTCGCAGGGTGTCAATTTACTAGTTATATAGGTACATATTGTCTGGTGAGAATAACTCACTTGTTTAAGCTGGAGATGACGACCAAACACACAACACAGAATCTTTGAAGGCACGACAACATGAGAGTGGAGAGCCAAATATAATTGCCTTGTATACATATAAACAAAACAAGACAATGTATACGTAAATATGTAACACAAAACAATATAGAAATGACTTGAAATAAAAAGCAACAAAGGGCAAAGTGATTCGACCTTTCTTTAACCATTCAAGAGCATGACCAAGGGGATCTTTTTCTCAGCCATAGCTGGACATAATCTCAGGTTATGACATCAAAATAGCATGGCAACAAAGAGATGATGATGGTAGGAGTTACATATGAATAAGACAAAGGGTCAAGGCAAAATAAATGGAGTTTTGGTGCATTTTTGGCTCAACCAAAGGAAAGTGGGGCTTGGCCCTTGCATGGTTCAGGTCTGGACAGTGGGTAGGTGGATGGCCAGAGGTGGTATCAAGGTGGTGGTGGAGCAATAGGACGCGGCCAAGGTGATGTATGGTGGTGGTGAAGCGATATAGGTCAGCTAGTGTTGTTTTTAAGGGGTTTCAACATTTGTTTGTGGTGTTTTCATCATCTAAAGGCCATGGCCTGATCTGGTCAGAGGGGATGTGAGGTGGTTGAAGCCAAGAATGATGAGGAGGAAGGTGGTGGAGGCTATGGTGGAGATGGTGGAAAGTTTGGTCAAGCAATTGTGGATGAAATCAAGGCAAACAAAGTAAAAATGAAGAAGGAAGAGAAGA
The DNA here is from genome assembly GCA_030737815.1 of Allium fistulosum. Taxonomy (NCBI): domain Eukaryota; kingdom Viridiplantae; phylum Streptophyta; class Magnoliopsida; order Asparagales; family Amaryllidaceae; genus Allium; species Allium fistulosum. The sequence goes on along the minus strand of CM060905.1, from coordinate 296,027,745 downwards.
AAAAGAAGAGGCCATTACCAAATGTTTCCAGAGATGTTTTGGCCGAAAATTTGATGAAATGAGAAGTGTATTCAGTTGAAAAACAAAATAAAACATATGGCTATCAATAAAGAAGGAACGGTCAAAATGTGAAAGGTCTAGCAAATGAAAAGTCATCGGTTTAAAGCCTTTATGTCTCTTCAAATTTCCTTCTTATATATTTTGTAATTTATAATTACATGTAAAACTGATAAATAAATATAACAACTCAGAAATGAAAAAAATAAATATAAAATAAATAATTAAATTTTGATTAAATAGAATTTAAATTAAGAAAATGGCTTAAAAATGCAAACTAGGCTTTAAAATTTAGAAATAACTTCTATAACTTTGGAAAAATTATATTTTGATTTAAATACATGTAAAATGAATAAAATAAAGTAAAACACAGCAAATAAAAGTGAATGTATAAAATAAATAAATAAATTTTAATTTAAATATAGTTTAGATGAAGAAAATAGCAGAAAAATAGAAACAGCTTTTAAAAATAGGAAATCATCATAGTACATTTTGGAAAATTCGATTATTATTTTTAAAAATATTTAGAGATTAAAATATACATAAATTAACATATTGATACATATAAAAAAATATAAGAAAGAAAATATTATTTATAAAATTTAAAATAGGCAAAATTGCACAATAAAACAAATTATACTAAAATTTGAAATGTGCATAACTTCTACATTTTAACTCCGTTTTTAACGAAACGAAAAGCAGTATTCATATTTTTAAATCTATTTTCATAATAAAAGATAAAATTTAAGATTATATATATTTAAATTTGAAATTTAAAAGTCAAAGATTGAACAGTTTGACCAGAATTTCCCCTTTAAGTAAAATATTTAAATTATACTAGTTTGAACTATAAATCACTTAATAATCAACATTTATATTTAAAAATGAAATGTTTTTAATAAAACATGTTTAAACTAATTTAAAATAAAAAAAATAAAGTTCAAATTTAAATAATATACAAAAATCTAGGGTTGTTACAATCACTTAACATAAAACTTAAGAGTTAAATTTCTACTTCCATTTCAAACCATTTTGAAATAAATATATACATATATATATATTTTATTAATCAAATCATACTCAAGAAATTCAAATAAAATCCATTTTCCAAAACAAAAGTGTAGCAAAGCTACTAAGTGGTCTCTCCACTTTGAGACTTGAAAATGAATGGCGATGATGCTGTAGTTCATTACCGAAATTATTTTCAGCGACAAACAGGGAGAGTATAGACTTACTTCTTTGAAAATTCTTTAGAAACAATTTCCATTTGAAAATACTTTCAAATAAATAATATATTTTTCCAAAACTTGAAAATCAAATTTTGAAAATACCGGAAATTAAATTCTCAAATCCTCAATTTAAACTCATTTCGTTTGTAAATCTGATTTATAAACCAGGTTTTAAAAATTCATCTCTTTATAATATACAACAATAGTTAATGGTTGACAAAACAATATATAAAAATCTAGTATTATCATTTCTAATAACTAATTCATTTAACTATTTAATTTTCGAAAATTATAATTATATATATATATAATATAATCATACATATAATTAGTTCATCTTCCAATTTCGAAACAATATTGGGTTAGTTCGCTCTGTTCAACTGTTTTGGAATTCCTATCGATAGCATTGGCAGATGAATCAATCGAAACCCCAAATCAAACTTAACAACTCAAACAACACAATATAAAACATTTTATATTACTTACAAATATGTTCTCTCATAGGATGATTCAAGATTGGGTTTTTTAAAACAAGAATAGAGATTCAAATTTTAGAGGAACCCTAATCAAAGGAAATTCCAACTAAGAAGATAGGATCGAGAGGAAGATAAGATAATTAAATTACAAAAGAGAAAAGGTGGATAGACTTATATTAATCGCGGGTGACCTTAACCGAGTCAACCGAGACTTAGAAAAACAAGAATATTATCAATAAAAATGGGGACAAACTGGTTGAGAACAATCGCGGAATACACGGTTCATGGGATCAATGAAGAAGGCAGGAGCATTGGTTAATCCAAAGGGTATGGCTAACCATTCATAGAAACCATTCGTCCACGAGGAAGGACAACAAGTCGAGCTCAAGGAATAAGAGCGATGTGGAATTCAATTCCCGCTTGGGAGGAGGAGGAGTGACTTCACCAAACATTAGGATAATCCATGACTATCAGTGTGAAGTCAAGATCACTAGGCAGAGAATCAAGCGAAAGATAAAGCTACCTGCATAATCCTGAGGCAATCCACATACGATCACAAGAGAATTACCCAAGTCGTCTACTAGAGAAATGGTTCGAGCTTAACAAGAGATAACAGCATCAAAATCGAGGATATAGAAATCTCTGGTGAACCGACGCTGGTTGTAAAGGAGTTTCACCCCTTTACTAATCATACTAAGTTTGGCGGGACCGTCGATAGAACTAGTCATACACAAGGATGAAGTTTCCAATAGAGGTTGCAAAATATGCTCGAATTTATTACAAAGAACAAAAGAAATAGAGCTATGGGATGCTCCAGTATCAAGAAGAACATGAACATGGAGAACAAAGGGAAAGTTCCAAAAGTCAAAAGGAATACAAATCAAAGGAAATTCTAGCTAAGAATTTCAAGCTCGAACGAAGATGATTCTGAAATTAATTTACTCATTCTAGGGTATTACTACACTATCTCTAATGAGTTTTTACTCCATATGCTAAGTTTTGCCTAAACCAGAGCTTTGATACCAACTGTAACAACCTGGTATTTCGAATGATCCAAATCGACAATCATCCACTCATGTCGGACTTGAATTGCTCAAAATAGCAAATTGTTAGTTTATATTTGGCAAAACTTAGCATATACAGTAAATAAATGAATCATAGAATCACAGACACAGAGTATTACAATAATAAGCAGCGGAATAGATAAATAGTAGATCATGAAGCTACTATATAAACTTAGAGTTTGAATTAAAATACAACAGATATCTCGAATACACAGAAGTTACTAATATAAATGCCAATGGCAAGTCTGAACAAAACAACTAAAATAAACTAAAGTAATTGGAAAGCTAAATGGACAAAGACCGATCTTCAAGCAAAGCTCCAAACTCCAAAGGTGAGTTTCAAATGTTGTGACACTCAGTCTCACCCGAGCATAAAGCAAAACACAAAACACTCGAGTCAGGATTAACATTCTTATACTAGTAAATCAACTCAAGTGAAATGTCAACTGAAATACAAAGTAACTTAAAGGGTGTTTGGGATTCCCATCCTCTAAGGATCCGTTAAACTATCTACATACATAGTACAATACGCTACATATATAATGTCTACAGTAAAGTAAAATATCAAAATAGCATTAAGGCGTTACCCATATCCCCCTTAACATTTTTTTTATATTCCCATAGTCTATACAGTACCGTAATTCCTTCGTAAACTGGAGGGCTATCAGAGGGCACTCCATAGGTATGGTACAAACCCAACTCCTAGAAGGCACAATAAGGCATGTGACAAGGCATGTAAGGCAATGCCCAAGGTAGGATACTACCATTTTGCGGATCCGGACTGGTGGTAACACATAGCAGCTACTACCATCCATCTCGAGACACACTCCCAAATCAAAGGTGCACCCAATCAAATCACAAAGTAATAAAATGGTATCAAATAAATGTGCCCGATCGGAGGTGTGACCTCACTTGGCCCGGCATGGCTCCTGTTTTAGCCACATCAAGCTGACTCACGAGAGTCAGGGTTGCATTAATACCTCATATAGAATCGTCGACAAACCATCCTACTTCGTTCTGGAATCTCCACCACGTACATAGTAGTTAAAGTGGTTTTCAGTATTGGCAGAGAGTACGACAATATCCGATCCCGGTCTCTTTAACAACCAAATGCTTATTTCACACCATGATCGTTTATAAATTTCATTTTTATAATCATTTCAAACAGTTCATACTTCATATCAAATATCTTATTCCTTTCGAAATCATATATACTTTCGAAACCATATACACTTTCAAAATCATATTCACTTTCGAAATCATATTCGCTTTCGAAAACAATACACTTTAAATCATAACAGTTCCAACTTTAACAGTTTAAATATTGAAGTAGTTTATATATAAAAATAGTTATAAATTAAAATAGTTATATATTTAAAATAGGTTATAGATTTAAAATAGTCTATTTATTAAAAATAGTTCATATATTAAAATAGTTTAATATATATTAAAATATAGTTTATATAGTAAATATAGTTTATAATTAGAATTATTTCGTCCAATTTCACAAATCGAATTCAAATAAACTTTTAGTTCCAAATTCAGTTTAATTCAATCTCAGTTCAAATTCTCATTAAAATCATTTTAATTTATTGATTTCAAATCCCGATTTGAACTACAAATTTGAAACCATTGCTAATTCAACAGGTTTCGAAGTTTAGATATTCAAACAATTTACAATAACTCAATTTGATAATTTCATTTATATTTCAAAATTCACTTTAATTTTATTCAAAGTTGAAATTATTCACTTAATCATTTTTAATAACCTTTAAATAAAATCTCCAATTACAAATTTAAATCAAAACTAAATATTCAATTCTATTTAAACTTGAAAATATTCATTTAATCACATTTCATTAAATCAAGCTGTAAAATCATACCTTTCAAAATCTCAATTTAATAAGATCAAATTAGTCCTTATTTAAATTCAATTCTAAACAAATTTAATTATAAATCAATTCTTATTTAATTTATCTTTCCAACCTCTATTTTTTAAAGTTATTATAAAAAATCTAATTTTCAAAATATTAATATAAAATTTTAAATGAATACTTTAAACATATTTGATATATATTAATTAAATTAGATTTTATTTAAATTTTATTATACTAAATATTATTAAATTAAATCTTATTTTATATAATTAAAGCGATAAAATTTTACGAAAAATCTTAAAATTTACATTTTTCAAAACGTAACTTATAAATTTAAAATTCCAAACATATAATTTTAAAATATAAAATTTACACACATATATATATATATATTATATTTTAAAAATCAATATTTATTAAAACCCATATTTTTCCTTTCAAACTTTGGAAATCATTTTTCAAAAATAGACCAACGGTGTCCGTATATAATTTTCTATCCTATGGTCAAGTGATATGGATATTTATCATTTCAATCCGCAATCTAATTTTTACGGGTATATATCATTTCAACTTGCAATCCCAAAATTCAAAATCAATGAAAATCGCTGGGGTTTATCATTTCAACATATAACGATTTTCCTCTAATCTACAAGATCCTTCGGTATGTGTAACGACCCGCTATTTTGGACCATTCAAATCGACAATAAATCCACACATGTCGGACTTGAATAATTCAAAATACCGAATTGTTAATTTAAATTTGGCAAAACTCAACATATGCAGTAAATAAATCAATCAAAGAATCACAGACACAGAGTAATACAATAATATGCAGCGGAATAGATAAAATAGTAGTTCATGAAGCTACTATATAAACATCAGAGTTAGAAATAAAATACAACAGAATATCTCAAATGCAGTGAAGTCTCCAGTGCAAACAGATGACTTCTCTGAACAAATCAACTAGAAGAGCTGAAAGCTGAGGCGATAGATGGATCTCCAAAGGAAGCTCCAAACTCCAAGGGCGAGTCTCAAATTCTGTTTCACTCGGTCTGACCCGAGCGTAAAGCAAAACACAAAACACTCGAGTCAGGATTAACATTCTTATATTAATAAATCCAACTCAAGTGAAATATCAACTGAAATACAAGTAACTTAAAGGATGTTTGGGATAACCATCCTCTAAGGATCTTCAGAACTATCTACAAGGTGGAAATATACATTATAACACCGTGGTCATTTCAATTAAATTTATACTTCAAAACCCAAATATCATTTCATTTCAAATATATCTATTTTCCAAAATAGTGTATGTTCATTTAATAATTTATAAAGTATTTATAATTTCCTCAAGTCTCACAAATCGATTCAAATTAACTCAAATTCCAAATTCAAATTTATTCAAAGCTCAATTCATCAATTCAATTCAGTTCTAAATATACCATTTAAATTTTCAATATATTTCAAGGCTTTAATATTCAACATTTTCAAAGTTAAATTTAACAGTTTCATATAGCACTAGATTTAACTTCATTATTATCTAATCAGGGAATATTCACTTAATAAATTCAATATCATTTAACTAGCCTTAAATTTCATTTTTTACTAAATATTTCTTTAAATTTATTTAAACAAGAAATATTCATTAAATTATTTTAAATCAAACTCAAGTTATAAATCATATCTTAAATTCTAATTTCAATAAGCTTTGTATTGGTTTAATTAAATAAAATTCTTTACTAACTTCAAATTATCATCCCAACCTGCAAAATTTGAGAATAAAATTTAGTCAGTTAGTAGGCATAACAACACACAAATTAAACCAAAAATTTTGTTGCCAATGTACTTTAGGCCATTAAAGCATAAGTGTTACAGCTGTGTTCTGACAATGAACCAAAATAACATGCACCAAGATGGTGTACTGCTCACTATGGCAAAAGTTATCATATTCTGTTATTGTTGGTATACGCAACATGTACACACAGTTAAGTAAATCCAATATAAAAAATACTTCACTATGATCATTTAGCAGTAGGACTCCGACTCTACATTTGAGTACACTTTGTACTTCACACAACATGGTTCAAGTTCCAACATTTTAATTGGTAAAGTCTAGAATAATGAACAAATTCTAAGTCTCTATATGTAACAGAACTGTTGATTGTAGACCAACATATTAATTGATAATTAATGAAAAGCCAAGCAGAAAGAGATAGCGATGCATTATTCGATATTCCAAAACTATAGTCATTACAAAATAAAGAGTACCGTTAGCCAAATAAAGGATTATCAACTTACCTCATGTCACAACTCCCCTCATACCTCGTAATTTACGAAATGAAACTTCAATGAATTTTCTTTTCTTGCCTAAAATTTTGTTATAACTTCATAGCTACGCACATGTTATAAAAGAAAGAAATAACATCGTTTATTAACTAATATTATGATTAACTGAATCTAAGGGGAAAAAAGTACAGTTACAACTATATGCTCTTATCAATAACTAAAGGATTGTGATATAAGAAAACTGAAAGAAAGTATATTTTCTAATCATTTTTGTTTTCGATAATCTACCACAGAGATTTGAAGTTGAGTGTAGACGAACTGCCTATTTTATGTACTAAGTGGACAAATGTCTGAAATATTAAAATACTTTTGAAACAAAAGATATATTGTTTACCTCTGAGAACAGAATAAAAGCACGATAATGGTAGAAAAACATGTAAAATAAAATAGTAGAACTGCAATGAATAGGGAAAGAAATTAACGGTAAGAAATATTATTACATACTTAAAGTTCGTATGACATATAAAAGAATGAACAACTTATAGTAAGAAATATAAGTAGAGAGACTAATAGTTGTAGCATATCAAAGATTCTCATTAAAATCCGAATCTAGAAATAATTAAACAAAATTCGGTATGTATTACTCGATATAAAAAAATTCTAGCTGCTCCAAAAATAAATTTGTAAATTATAGTAGATAATAATGTATGACCGAATGATACAAACTGGATAATCCTTCAAGAATTATTTTGAGTTTGAATACTGTGCTTAACATGCTGTAGAAGTAATGTAAAAAATTAATAGAACATGAACTATTTCATTAAATTTCAATCATCATGGAATCCATCTCTTCTTTTGTGATCGCCATGTCATATCAAAATCGAAATTACCTCTAAAATTATAAATAGCATGTGAAGTCGTCGTCATCTTTATTGTCATGCTCATAATTCTGAAGCATCCCACTGTTAAAATACAGAAGTTAAACGAAACTGTTATCAGTGAAGTATCCAACCCTCCTTTGAATGTCATATGGTAACGAATATGTGTTTTAAAATCATATTAACTTTAATATGTCGTAACTACAAATTTTCAAGATTGGCAATATGAAACTTAAAGTGTGCAGTCGTCCACATTTAAAACATTTCAAACTCTCAACATAAGTTAACAAACATAAGATATGTAAAAGAAAGTGTATTGCAAGATAAATGGATAATACAGTAAACCAAATATACTTTGTTTATTAAAATATCGTGGTTGAGAGATTTTACCAAAAATATTTCTTACACTCTCTTTATATATGTAATCCTACTCATAAACAAATGTGTAAAACATCAAATTATTCACTAAAAACAATCCCTTTAGGTAGTGGAGTAGCTGAAAGTGATCATATATTCAAATACTTGCATAAGTCTCAAAAAATAGTTAAAAGGAAAATGAATAGATTTACAATGAAACGTATCGGATTTACAAAATTAGCACAATAGATAATTATGAAAATCACAGTAAAATTTTTGTTGATGTTATGGGGCTAACAATATGTGGAAACAACTTGGTGTTGTGTAAAATGATGATTTTTCCTTATGTTATATATAAGTTTAACCTCCTCCAATAGCATTCTACATGAATAATATTGTGTTACAATAAAATCCTTGCTAAGTTACGTTTAAAGTAAAGAGATTAGTTGTACTCGCATAATTTTTGTTTTCAATAAAAATTTTTAAGTTCATATAATTTTTTTGCACTTCGCTTCATATGTAACGTATTTCTATTTACGTTTAACTTGCTTGCAACACACTACTCTCATTTACTGAAAGAAAATGCATCCATTGGCATGATTTGAATTACGTAGAACATAGGAAGTCAGCATATGTTTGATATAAAATTATATATGATATGGTTCCTAAGGGCTTTCTCAGTCCACTACTTGATATTCAAATTTTATTTCAGTTTAACAAAGAGTTGATACATCACATTTTTCTTTGGCTTAAAATGGGTAGATACTTTAAATTATATTCTATACTATGTACTGTATAATCTAGGCTTTGGAGATCAAAGTGAGAAGGTTCCTACTAAGTTAATCAGCAATCAACAGTTGATGTAGGTTCCTCCTAATACTTACATCATTAAAGATTAAAGATATTTGTTTGATCAAAATTTATACATGTCACATGCAAAACACCTAGTATGTAAATATTGGAATACTTAATGAGATTTGGAAAGGACATGGAATGCATACATATTATAACTATTTTGCATGAGCAGTGTATGTAACAGCTGAAAGAGATTAAATATTAAGCATTACAAATGGTATATAGTTTTAAATGTCACCATAAAAATTATTAATTCATCAATATAAAAAATATATATCTTTAAATATCAACATAAAAAATAGTAGAGCAATACCTCCTTAGTTATATGCCATGTTGAGAGAGCATATGAAAACAAATTTGTAAAAGAGGAAGTCATTGTTATCAGCAATTCTATCATCTGCTTTAATTTATATTCTCCAACCGACACCCACCAATTCTACCATCTGCTTCAATTTATATTCTCCAACCGACACCCACCTACACATAGTGACCCTTTATGGATGTAAAGCACGTCTGTTCACATCTATATAAATTTGATGTTAAATATATGAATGTACAATTTGGATCAATGAATTTAAGCATGTAAGAGAATAAATTATATGAATTATGAAGTTGAAAACCTTCCCAAGCAAAACTGAAAACACATTCATGTTAGCCATTATGTGAAAGATAATCCGGTATGGATTATTTGGAGGCTAAAGAACTCATTGTTGAACGAAATTATGTAATATATTTTATCTCATGTACTAATTATTGGGCGAAATAACATTTTCTTGCACTTATGCAAGCTTCTCAAAGAACAACCAACAAAAGTTAGCAAGGTGCTGGTGGAGTTGACATTGTTGCATTCGTTAAGAATTGACAACGAGTGTGTGGAATCATGAATTTTCGAATAACCTCTGTTTTTGAGATACGCACAAAACTATCGGACTAATATCATGAACTAAACAGAATCAGTCCTCGGTGTAAAGGATGGTAAAAATTTCTGTTAATAAAAGCAATCCTATTTTAATTCAAAAACTATTAACTTGCTTTTAGGGTAAGAATGTGGATTAAAAAGAGAGAAACTGGTGGAGTAGACATTGTTACAAACAATATATGTGCAATAAACAGTGGCATCAAATTAATATTTTCTAATAGAAATCCATGAACAAAATGGAACAAAAAAGAGAGAGAGACGTACTGATAATCGGCGAAACCAACATATCATACACAGAAAGACTAATCAACATGAATCAAAATAAAATCAATTAAAACAACCATTATTAAAAGAAAATCCAAGGACAGATGGAAGAAAAGAGATATAGCTAAACTTTGAGATGCTTTTTATTTATGCATTTTTAACGCAATTCGCCATTAATTAATGAAAAATAGAGAAAGCGCAAGTGGTACAAAAACCATTACGTGGAGGCAAGAGAAATTTTCATGAATTGAAAGGAAGACATGGAAGAAGAAGTACCTTGTTTTGGTTAAAGATATAGAAACATAAAGTACTTCAGGTGAACATCATGGAGGAAGTGGAGGCAAAAAGTCATACATTAACGGAGATTTACGAAGTAAGAAATACATTATTTATTGGCTTATGTGGAAGAAGTATAAGATTTATGTTTTGAGGTAACATTTTGAGAAACAATCCAAACAGTGAAAAGAAAAAAAATTAAATGGGATAAAATCATATGAGCATGCAGTAAGAAAAGCAAAACGCAGAGGAAGTAGGGTAAAGAAAGCTGAAAGGAGAAAAATATATACAATTAAGTAGAAAAATGAGTGCCTGCGAATTGAGAAGATGCAGAAAGGATAAATAGAAGATGACAAAGTGGGTAGACGTGTGCTGGAACGTGATGTGTGAAAGGAGTGGTAACCGCAAAAATCATGGTAAGCCTAACTCTACACATCTATTACCTTCGCAGCCATCCGATCTCTTTCTGTGAAAATAAATCTGATCCGTCCTTTGTCTCTTGTTTATCTACCAAGGCATTTTATTATATAGATATATACTTTAAAAATGAAACTTCACAGACCATATATATAAAGTAATATATATATATACATATAAACATCATATACTGTCAAATATATATATACATAGTTTAATAAACTTATAAACATGTTACCAAACCTACTTTAAAGTATAGAACAGCATATATATACTGCTGACCACAACTTCATAATATATTACATATGATATTTACAAAGTATACAGATATATTTAAACTGATATAAAACAAGTTACATAATCTACCTATATGAAGGAGAAGAAGAGGACAGGAAGCAAGCGGCACGGTGGTGGCCGTCGGCAAGGCAGAGCACGAGGTTCGGAGTGGCACGCATGAACGTAGCTGCGGGTCTGAGATGAGGCCGAGCAAAGAGGGAACGGCTGTGGTGATTGGTTGAGCTTCCGGTTGTGGTGGTGGCTTCGAAGTTGAAGGGGAGGCAGATCTAGCAGCTTGGGTTTTTGGGTTCTATTCTACGGTGAAGGAAGGGTCGGTTAGAAGGAAGGAGGTGAGGTCCAAGCTTGTGTGGAAAACGCGGGTAGGCCGGGTCGAGTGGATGGGATGTGAGGCTGCAGGCCGAAGAGAGGATGAGCGAGGGGAAGAGGGACGATCTCAAGTGGCGGATAGGAAGCACGGTGTGGAGGGGAGGAAGCGGTTACAGGTTCGGCATGGAAGTGGAAGAGGAAAGGGAAGAGCAGTGGTTTCATTTCAAGTGGATCCAAGATTTTCGTGATGAGGATGAAGAATAGGCACAGTAAACGTTGCATATAAATGAAAGGTATAGCAAAGGGAAAAAGAAAAAGCTGGAACGAATATAAATATAAAAGGTAACAAAAGTAATAGCAACGGTCAAGCGGGCTTTGATTCAGGAAATAATAATTAGAGCAAATTATTATTCTGGTCCCGGTGCCCGTTTCAAATTTTGAAAGGTAAAGGAAGGCGAAAAGTTAAAAAGTGGTACCGTTACAACGTGCTGTTATCCACATTTTCGTCGCGTATCGGATCCCAAAAATACAAAAAAATATACCGCAGAGATCAGCACGACAAGACTATCAAAACGGTATACAGATATTAGTGGTACGATCATCCGATCAAAAGTCGATAATCGGTACCAAAAATGCTGCTATTTTGTCAGAATTAAGATAAACGGAGCAGTAGAAGTCCAAATTTGGAAAAACGAATTTCGCAGTCTGATTCAGAATGATCTGAATAAATTTCCTCCCGTTGACATATTTTGGTTTCGGAAAACTTTTAAATTCACTGTTATTAACCGGTTTGATTTGAGATAAAATTTCACAGGAAAATAAACTTCAATATTATCAGATGAAAATTTACCAGTTGCTATATTACAATAGACATATTCCAAATAATAAATTTTTAATTTCAAATTTTATTGTTTAAAATTTCACAAATTTCCAGTTAAATATACTTTTAAAACCATTAAATTTTACGGGTCGTTACACTCTCCCCCACTCAAAACTTTTCGTCCCCGAAAAAGAAGGAGGTAGGAGAATAGAACAACCAGAAATAAAAGTAGATTGAAAGTCAAAATTAAACAATTAATTTGAACTATATAAATTTTACTTAAATTTTAAAACTTCATTTGCAATTCAATTGTCTTATATACTTTAAAACTTTTTCAAAATCCATTTGCAAAATTTCTTACTTCCTTACAATTACCATTTATATGCTTAAATAACAACTTTATAAATATATGAAAACTATTTGAAAACAGTTATTTACATTATTACTTATATTTACAAAGAAGCTATTTGAAAACATTAAATTCATAATTTATTAAAAAAAATTTCTCAAGATACTTTTCAAATATTATTAATAATCAATAATCATTTACTTTAAATATGTATTATTAAATAAATAACTTCTAAAATATTTAACACTAAAATTTTCTATTTATAACACTATTTTTTTTATATATTAAACCATATAGTATATAATAAACAATACTTGAAAAGGATATAGTCAACAAGGAGAAGAAGGAGGATTTGGAAAAGCAGAATATAGATGAATAAATAAAGCTGAGCAGATAAGGTAGATTCAAGGAATAATATCGGGCACGAATAATCAATTCAAACCATAAGAATTTCAATTTCAAATATTAATATAGAATTTCTTTTGTTGAAATACTTTTATAATAAATTACCTTTATAACGAAACAAATTTACTTTCGAAAATACTTTTATAACTCGATGTCTTAACAAGTTTATCCTTGTTCCTGTAGACTCTGGTAGTGCGTTGATCAGGCGCAAAACAAGAATTGTCCAAGTACTTAGTAGACCTATTTCAACACCTAGTGAAAATACTGGAAAACTTTTAAAAACAGATATGGAAAGTACAATCCAATCAAAAACACAAACAAAACCTTTGTCTAACCATGGTTCGCAGATACACAATGGTTACGCCTGGGTCCCCCAGGAAACAATCCATATCCGTAAGCTTTCTCAGCCCTGCGAGTTACGCCATGATGACTAGTAGAATGTAGGATACACAATGGTTACGCCTGGATCCCCCAGGAAACAATCCGTACCCCTAGGCAAGACTCAGCCAAGCATTTGCGCTACTATTCGCGACCTACACAGATTGCAGGATACACAATGGTTACGCCTGGATCCCCCAGGAAACAATCTGTACCCCTAGGCAAGACTCAGCCAGGCAGTTGCGCTATGCAGTCACGAGAGAAAAATAAGACCATGGGTAACGCCATGGAATTCGAAGGACACTCGAGTATCATATCCGGAAAACCAAAATCAGAGAGAATAATATCGATAGAATGAATCCAAGATGTGGCCACAAATCGGATATCAAGCAGAAGGCACTTTCCATATCTTTACTTCGAAAATATGTATCATATAGTACCTTTTCAAATCACTTTCAAATATCGTACTTATATAAAATCCATTATATATAAGATTTAATTTTCAAATCAAATACTTTCCAAAAATCAAAAGTATATCAAATCATACTTATATAGATTTCACTTATATAAGATTTCACTTTCAAATTGAGTACCTTTTCAAATCTATAATTTTCGAATTAATTTCATACTCATACAAATCAATTTTATATAAGTTCGACAACTCCCAAATCAAGTATTTAGTAACACAAGGTTCTCAAATTTTAATTTGTTTCAATATCAGTTCACTTTCAAAATCATATACAATTTCACCAAATTATTTCTTCTCAAATTAAATATCTTTAGTTTCAAAGTTTCCAAAATCATAGATTTAGAAAATAAATCCAAATTTCCAAATCAATATAATTTAAGTCAACCAATTCGTTTCCAAAATCAAATGTTTTCAAAATCATTTTATACTTACGTAAGGCCCATCTTATATAAGGATCAAAATTTTCAAAATAAATTTTGCTGTATGAAGAGCCATATGGGATTGAATATCTTTGCTTTTATGGGTTATATATCTTTGTAATTTAAGTTGGAAATTTTCTTTTAGTAAGCAAGATATTCTAACCCGACAGCTTTCAATTTCAGTATCAAAATATATCAATGATATTAGAATATAAGCTGTACATACGTCATCATTTCGCAGAATCACATTTGGTCGCTCGCTCGATCACACAAGTTCGCTTTCGAACTAGTATTGTCCATTCGACTTCCCTAATGCAGATTTCGATATGGTTTCTCGACTAGAAGCCATCAGTCTCCTTGCATAACCATATACTATGATAGAGAATTCTAGAATCAAGTCCAAAATCCATATCCAATATTCGCCGTCAAGAATCGAATGAGAAATCCTAACACGAAATGGTGTAATTCACCTCGAACTTGTGTACTCAACCAGGGTCAAATTAATTATGCGAATAAAACAGCATACGTACAACTTATATATTTATTCCAACTTGTTAAATATATAGTTTCATAAAGATGTTACTAAGTTAAAACATTTAACTAAACTTTATTCAAAATATTTGAAGACCAAATTCTTTTCAAAACATTTCAAATCTAAATTTCATATTAGAAAATTTTAAAATTGCCTTATTCATTTACTTAACAAAACAGTTTCAACTTATTTAAATCATATTACTACATACTTAAACATTCAAAACAAACTTATATACTTTATCAAATAATTCATACATTTCAAAATTTCTTAGCTTTGAAAAGTTAACCTTGATTTGGAAGTGCTCGAACCTTCAAAATAGTTGAAGAAATCATTTTCAAATTCAAGAGTTGGAAATCAGCAACAAATCAGTAAATCAATTTTAATAGATAGGGTTATATCAAATCCGAAACTCGAGGATTGAACACCGGCTTACTTCAAATCATTTCAAATATATATATATATATATATATATATATATATATCCTTTGAATATCAAATCTTACTTCGAAATTTGAAATCAAAATCGGTTTCGAAAAAAAAATCACTCGAGTAGCAATGCTACTAAAGTGGCCTCTCCCCCACTATGAAACTCGAAAATCAATGTCGATGATGCGTGCACTCATCACCGAAATTATTTTCCAATGACATAAGTGAGTTCTGGACTTCTATTATCTCAAACTTCTTTTGGAATTTCTTCGAAATCATTCGAAACTCATTAAAATCATTGGAAACATTTCTTATTCGAAAAATACTTTTAAATCATACTATTATTATATATTTCAAAATCTTAAAACCAATTTCAAAGTACCGGAGTTCAATTCTCGACTTTCAAATTTAAAATCCTTTAGTTATAAATCATTTTTTTTATATAAAACAATTTCTTATATAACTTCAAAATTTCAAATCCTTTCAAAAATTCAAATTCTTATTTTTAAAAGGTATATATAATCCTTATCGAAAACATTTCCACTTTTATATATAGAATATAATCATACTTATAAAAATTTCGATATATAAAACAATTTCGAAAATACGAATAAACCCGATTTTTCAAAAAGGACGATTCAAGAATGGATGTCAAAACAAAGATAGAAATTCAAATTAGAGGGACTCTAATCAATTAGGATTCCGATTCGAAGATAAGTTCAAACGAAAATGAGATAATTAATTACAAAACAATAGATCGATATAGTTATATAAATCGCGGGCGACCTTAACCGGGTCAACCGTGACTTCAAGAATATAATCGATGCGGAAATCTAAGGCAATCGACATTCGATCGCCAGAGATAGAATTCGGCATAACAAGCGATGGCAACATCAAAACCGAGGGATATATAAATCTCCGGTGAATCAATGCCAATTGTAAAGGAGTTTCACCCCTTTACAAAACAACCAAAGATTGGCGGGATCGCCTATTCTACTAGAGATTATTTGAAGTGGAGTTATGGCATACTCCAGAATCAAAGAATACAAATAGGGAGAGACAAGAATGAATTTTGGAACCGTAGGGAACGTTCCAAAATTCAAAGGAAATTAAGTCAAAAGAAAGAGATTAAACTCGAACGAAAGCAATTCTGTAATAAATTTACTATATATGCTAAGTTTTGCCTAGAGCCAAAGCTCTGATACCAACTGTAACGACCCGCTATTTTGGACCATTCAAATCGACAATAAATCCACACATGTCGGACTTGAATAATTCAAAATACCGAATTGTTAATTTAAATTTGGCAAAACTCAGCATATGCAGTAAATAAATCAATCACAGAATCACAGACACAGAGTAATACAATAATACGCAGCGGAATAGATAAAATAGTAGTTCATGAAGCTACTATATAAACATCAGAGTTAGAAATAAAATACAACAGAATATGTCAAATGCAGTGAAGTCTCCAGTGCAAACAGATGACTTCTCTGAACAAATCAACTAGAAGAGCTGAAAGCTGAGGCGATAGATGGATCTCCAAAGGAAGCTCCAAACTCCAAGGGTGAGTCTCAAATGCTGTTTCACTCGGTCTGACCCGAGCGTAAAGCAAAACACAAAACACTAGAGTCAGGATTAACATTCTTATATTAATAAATCCAACTCAAGTGAAATATCAACTGAAATACAAGTAACTTAAAGGATGTTTGGGATAACCATCCTCTAAGGATCTTCAGAACTATCTACAAGGTGGAAATATACATTATAACACCGTGGTCATTTCAATTAAATTTATACTTCAAAACCCAAATATCATTTCATTTCAAATATATCTATTTTCCAAAATAGTGTATGTTCATTTAATAATTTATAAAGTATTTATAATTTCCTCAAGTCTCACAAATCGATTCAAATTAACTCAAATTCCAAATTCAAATTTATTCAAAGCTCAATTCATCAATTCAATTCAGTTCTAAATATACCATTTAAATTTTCAATATATTTCAAGGCTTTAATATTCAACATTTTCAAAGTTAAATTTAACAGTTTCATATAGCACTAGATTTAACTTCATTATTATCTAATCAGGGAATATTCACTTAATAAATTCAATATCATTTAACTAGCCTTAAATTTCATTTAACTAGCCTTAAATTTCATTTTTTACTAAATATTTCTTTAAATTTATTTAAACAAGAAATATTCATTAAATTATTTTAAATCAAACTCAAGTTATAAATCATATCTTAAATTTTAATTTCAATAAGCTTTGTATTGGTTTAATTAAATAAAATTCTTTACTAACTTCAAATTATCATCCCAACCTTAACTTATTCAAAAATTTTACCAAATCTATTTTGAAATATAAATTTTATACTTAACATATTATATGTATTAAATCCATCTTAATTAAATTAAGTATCATTATTAAATCTATATATATCATTACCATTTATATATAAAATTTTAAGAATCAACATTTGTTAAAACCATATATTTCTTTCCAAAACCATAGAATTCAATTTTAAAATATTTATATATATATGGACCAACGGTGTTTGTATATATTTTTATTATATGGTTAAGTGATACGGATATTTATCATTTCAATCCGAAATTTAAATATATACGGGTAGATATCATTTCGACCCGTAATCCCAATTTCAATTCAAATGAAAATCGCTTGGGTTTATCATTTCAACCCATAACGAAATTCTCCTATTCTATAGTCCGTTCGGGTATGTATCATTTCAACCCATAGTGAATTCTATACTAACAGGGAACTTGCAGAGTGATACAGATACTAAAAAAAATATAACAACAGGCATATATCATCAGTATAAATAACAGATACGGGTGTCAGATGTCACAGGTGAACAGATACAAATAATAGTAATAACAGGCATATAATACTAGATACTGGTGTCAGATGTCACAGGTGAAAAGTTATAGATAATAGCATATATAACAATGTAAATAACTACAGCAGCATATTTCAATTGCTATTTCAATTGAAATCAAATTTAAATAATAAAAGAACGTTAATCGTGAGTGATTGCTCACCTTTTGAGGCTAGAGAGTACAGCAGATGACGCAGATATGCATCCTGATATGGACACTGAAATTTGGAATGACGAATCGAAGCAAAGCAAAATCGGCACGAATTCAACGATCAAAGCTGATAATAAGGATAGACAAAAACCCAATCAGAACTGGATCGATGAAGATACTCGGAATCATCTTTGATAGAATGGAAATTATATATATATATACATATATAATTATTTTCAGTAAATCAATTTTTAAGTTAAAACAAGTATTAAAAGAACATATATATAATTAGAAATCATTATTTTACATTAAATACATACATCAAAAATTTACCTTATACTTAAGATAATGTGTATATATATATATATATACAATAAAAGTGCAACCTGAAAACAGAGTATTTTGATGAACCCACCTGAAAACTACAAACGTGACAAATATGTATGTAAACTAATGAATATATATATATATATACACTGTATAACCGCTAATTGAAAAATATAAATATACTATAACATATATAAGTTAACATATATAGCCTCATCTACATACAGTAACATCTATAAACTAATACCCACATTATATAAGCAACATACAAATATACATAACTTTTATAACATGTGCATACATACAATATTTATATAACTTAATATACATATAACATAGCTTAAAGTATATATATATACATTTTTATTTGAAATCAATGCGTATAACAATCATCATATATGCAACTTTATACATGAGTAGGCTATTAAATAACTAAACATAACTGTATATATAACCCACTGTGAAATAAGAGAGAATTATGGAGCTTTAAAACCCGTAACAGATTTTCTAACTTAAGTGTATATATATACTAATACACTAATATATATATAACTCATGTGAAATTTGTATTTTAAAACCAGTTTAAAACATATCTATGAGAACTGACAACATATATATAACTTTAAAATAACAACACGCGTATATAGGCTGCAGGTTATATATATATACTTTAAAAATGAAACTTCACAGACCATATATATAAAGTAATATATATATACATATAGACATCATATACTGTCAAATATATATATACATAGTTTAATAAACTTATAAACATGTTACCAAACCTACTTTAAAGTATAGAACAGCATATATATGCTGCTGACCACAACTTCATAATATATTACATATGATATTTACAAAGTATACAGATATATTTAAACTGATATAAAACAAGTTACATAATCTACCTATATAAAGGAGAAGAAGAGGACAGGAAGCAAGCGGCACGGTGGTGGCCGTCGGCAAGGCAGAGCACGAGGTTCGGAGTGGCACGCATGTACGTAGCTGTGGGTCTGAGATGAGGCCGAGCAAAGAGGGAACGGCTGTGGTGATTGGTTGAGCTTCCGGTTGTGGTGGTGGCTTCGAAGTTGAAGGGGAGGCAGATCGAGCAGCTTGGGTTTTTGGGTTCTATTCTACGGTGAAGGAAGGGTCGGTTAGAAGGAAGGAGGTGAGGTCCAAGCTTGCGTGGAAAACGCGGGTAGGTCGGGTCGAGTGGATGGGATGTGAGGCTGCAGGCCGAAGAGAGGATGAGCGAGTGGAAGAGGGACGATCTCAAGTGGCGGATAGGAAGCACGGTGTGGAGGGGAGGAAGCGGTTACAGGTTCGGCATGGAAGTGGAAGAGGAAAGGGAAGAGCAGTGGTTTCATTTCAAGTGGATCCGAGATTTTCGTGATGAGGATGAAGAATAGGCACAGTAAACGTTGCATATAAATGAAAGGTATAGCAAAGGGAAAAAGAAAAAGCTGGAACGAATATAAATATAAAAGGTAACAAAAGTAATAGCAACGGTCAGGCGGGCTTTGATTCAGGAAATAATAATTAGAGCAAATTATTATTCTGGTCCCGGTGCCCGTTTCAAATTTTGAAAGGTAAAGGAAGGCGAAAAGTTAAAAAGTGGTACTGTTACAACATGCTGTTATCCACATTTTCGTCGCGTATCGGATCCCAAAAATACAAAAAAATATACCGCAGAGATCAGCACGACAAGACTATCAAAACGGTATACAGATATTAGTGGTACGATCATCCGATCAAAAGTCGATAATCGGTACCAAAAATGCTGCTATTTTGTCAGAATTAAGATAAACGGAGCAGTAGAAGTCCAAATTTGGAAAAACGAATTTCGCAGTCTGATTCAGAATGATCTGAATAAATTTCCTCCCGTTGACAAATTTTGGTTTCGGAAAACTTTTAAATTCACTGTTATTAACCGGTTTGATTTGAGATAAAATTTCACAGGAAAATAAACTTCAATATTATCAGATGAAAATTTACCAGTTGCTATATTACAATAGACGTATTCCAAATAATAAATTTTTAATTTCAAATTTTATTGTTTAAAATTTCACAAATTTCCAGTTAAATATACTTTTAAAACCATTAAATTTTACGGGTCGTTACAGTATGTATCATTTCAACCCATATGGAATTCTACACTAACAGGGAACTTGCAGAGTGAGAACAAATATGATAATAATATAACATATCGACATCAGGCATATATCATCAGTAACAAATTTAAATATAATATATACATAGGTTATGGTGTCATATGTTATAGGTGAACAATTGCAGATAATGGCATATCATATTTAACAATTAAATAACTTAACAATTCAAAGTTAACAACATATTTCAGTCGTCATTTCATGTGAATTAAATTTACTATATATAAGAATGTTAATCGTGAGTGATTGCTCACCTTTCGAGGCTAGAGAACGATGGAAAAAAACTACAAACAAAGAACAATGCAACGGATACTGGCATGAATCAGGCATGACAAGTCAATTAGCTTGGACAAGAAAAACAAATTTAGCACGACAATTTAACGAAAAACAAATGTATATACAGTATGCGATATATATACATTTGTTTTGTGGATATTAGAAGGAACGAATATACAATACGTAATGTATATCTATATAACATAGCTCAGATTTAAAAGAACATACACTTCTACCAATACATATGTGTACGGCATATATAAGTTTCCTTTTTTCGCATACTAACAGACATAGCCTATACATGATTATAGCTCGGCACTACATATATATATATTGGTTTTATATAACAACAAAGAGGAAGTTTCATAAGGCATGCAAATATGACAGCAATAGATATAACATATATATAACACACATATATATAAGATAAGATAAGGAGGATAGTCAGGTCGAAAGTAGAACAAAACAGTGCTCAGCTGCACATATACGAAGTTAAGCACCCAATAAAATGTTCATACATACATACATACATTTATATATATATATATATGCGGCATACGTATAAGTTTTTTTTTCTTTAGTCGAGAAAGGTAGAACAGAAGACATCAAAAGAAAAATACAGAGAAGCAAACATCTGAGCTTATATATTTCTCAATGAATGCAGGGATGGATCTCGGCCACAAAAGCAAGGTGGCAGGTCTACTTGGGGTCGGTGGTGGGCTGCACCGGAGGGTGCTTCGGATCAGGCAGGGGAATGATAGGGTTTTGCTTTGGGTTTTTGGATCTGGGGTGATGGGGGAGCTTTGGGTTGACGTAGGGTTTGGCTGAGGCTGGCTTCGGGCAAAGAAGGGGGAGGACTAGGGCTAGGGCTGGAAAACGGGGGGCGTGGAAATAAGGGAAGGGGACTTGGAGTAGCTCGAAGTCAAGGTGGGTACAGCTACGCATCTGGGTGGTGGGAACGTGAGTGAATCTCACGTGGAAATAGGTAGATAGGCTTCAGCAAGAAGAAGTAAAATGACAAGTAGGCTCGGCTATATTTGAAGAAGAAGGAGACAATTGAAGCTTACCTTTTCTTTCTCTTTGGAATGAACAGACTTTCTTTTTGAAATGAACAGAAAAGCAAAGTGAAAAGGCACAAGAATATATATATATATATATATATATATATAATCAATGAAATGTGAAGGGTCAAAAATTGTTTCATAATTATATAAATGCAACAGGCTACACGACTGGGTAATTGAAAAGACAAGAGAAAACAAAAAGGCACAAATATGGTACTGATACGACAAACTATTTTGTCGTTTCCATCGCGTATCGAACATCGAATTACAGGAATGAATATACTATGGACATCAGCACGACGAGAGTATAGAACGGTACACAGATATCAGTGATACTACTATCCTATCAAAAGTCGATATTCGCTACCGAAAATGCTGCTAAACGCCGAAAATAAGATAAATGGAGCAATAGCAGTCCAAATTTGTCGAAACGAAATATGACGTCTCACTCAGAAAATTGATTTACATTTTTATTATTTAAAAATATTTAGATTTCGAAAACATTTCATTTTCATCAAATTAACGATTTTAAACTGAAATTGAAAATTACACAACAGAACTAACCTTCATATTTACCAGTGAAAGTCTGTCATTTGCTATGTTTAAATAGTCGTATTCCAAATATAAAATTTTCAGTTCAAACATTTATTATTTATTTTTCACAAAAAAAAATTAGTTAAATTACGTTATAAGAATCGTTAAAATTTCCGAGTTGTTACACTTCCTATGATCTCGTTTGAATATATGAATACAAATGCTTTGAGTTGTAGGAAGTGGTTTAACCAAAATTATATTTTGGTTATGATAGATTGAGAGTATGTAAGCAATTGTATGCACAAGAGAGTAATAAAAAATCGAGAGAGAATAGTTTTAATTAATTCAATTCAGTTGATTTCTAAATCTCAATCATGGTAGTATTTATAGATTTAAAGAGATGTAGATGAAGAGTTGTTACTATTAGATTAGGTCTATTTACTTTAATTGCTGCAACCTTTCAATGAAAAGTTGATTTCTATTCGTTCAACAGAAGTGTCTATTTAGAGTTTTGCAGTTTTTCAAATGAGGACGTCTGTGGCTTTAGGAAATCATTTCCCGAGGATTGTCATAGATGTATGTGATTTTTCCTCCGACGTCTGTAAATGTTAAATGCAATTTTTCACTTTATGTTTAGTGTATATGAAATCATATGTGATCGTGTGTGCATATATTGTGACGACCTAGATTTTTAACGGTTGTTAATTGGTAATTAATTGAATTAAATCATTGGAATATTACTTTAGATAAGTCGAACAAATAAAATTCTGATAATTAAAATATCTTAATATATAAATATTGAATTAAAAACTATATTAGAGATTTCATTTTTAATATCTCTGGATAAGATAAATCCCATAGATTAGATTAAAGATAAACGTTCAAATATATTTATATTTATATATAAACATATAGACAAGTCTTATGGTGTTCAAATATAAATATAAATATATATATATAAGTACATAGGTATGTATATATATGAGGATTAGACATACATAAGCATGGACACACACACACACACATATATATATATACACACTAGATAAAATAGTGAATAGGCAAAATATACATAAGTAAGTATGTATGTATATATGTTAAATGAAGGGTGAAAGTGATAAAATGGAAATTTACATATGATGTATGTATGTATGTTATGTAAAATAGTACATATAGAATGTAGATATATATGCGTAGATATATATGTACACACTTAAGGGGACATAGAAATTAATGCATATCATCTCAAGCAAACAATATATCAAATCCTTCTCTTATAATATCCAATCAAGTCAAATAAAAATCAATTCAAGGTTATAAAGGAAGAAAAGAAATGAAATAACAGTATATAAAATAATAATAATAATAATAATAATCTCAGCCAGTACAAAGGCCTTAGCTTCTACTGCACACTTTTACTATGCATATATAGATACACCCATCACTACCTTGTTTCACACTTTACTGCATTCAAACTAAGTAAAACTAGTAAACATTACTACCATCTCAAAAAGCTTAATTGAAAATAAAGGAAAACTCAACAACTAAACAAGAGAGGATCAAAACTAGATCAAAAGCAAGTAGCAGTGTTTCAAAAACATCTCTGTTCAAAAGAAAGGTGAGTAAACACATAATTTAAAAGCTTAAGTAAGCTAAGATATGTGCATGTGATTCTTGGATAAATTTTGCTTTGCATGTGTATTTTTAATTATGTAACTCTGTGTATATATATGTGTTTGTTCTGTGTATATTGAATATACATGTTCTTCTCTGTTTTTTTGTTATAGAGTTGAAATTAAACCAAAATTCAATATATTTTTATCTAGTCAACTGATAGACTTAGAGTTTCAAACAAAATAAGTTTGTATAATCATAACTCAAGTTTTAAAAACATGTTTAGGTATTTTTAGTTTGCAAATCTTCTGAAACTAAGTAAATACAGTAAGATTTTTAAGAAAATGTTAGAATCAAACAATTTATTCTGTGGATTCAAGCATGCAGCTTAAATCAACACTGGAAAACTCGATTTTTAAAACTAAAATCATGAATTTTAGATTAGTATTGGGTTTGCATTTTGGGAATGATCAGTTTTTTGTTTCCGAGTAAGTTCCGGCGACTAGAGTAGTTTTGGAGGTCGGGGCTTTGGCTGGAGCTAGATTGGCGATCGTTGAAGTTGGGAAAAATGGTGGAAGTGGTGCACGATCGTCGTGGCGTCGGCTATAGGCCAATTGGGTTTTAAACCCTAGTTCTGTCGAGGTCAGAGAATTCGTCACCGTGGTTTCTTTGGTGCATCGAGCTGCACGTGGTTTAGGGAAGGGATAGCGTGGAGCCTAGCGAGGTCGTGGCCGGAGATTGGGAGGTTCCGGTGGTCGGAACCGCTTTGACGAGGTGGTTTCTGATGAGGATGTGAGTTCCCAGTTTCGATTGGAAGACTCGATTTTGTTTTGGGCTTCGCGACGTAGGTTCAAAGGTCGGGATGGATCAAGGAGTTCAACGTCGATATGTGCAAGGTGTCGCCGAAGGTAGCGGCGCCGTAGTTGATCTGTGCACGTGCACGTTTTGACGACAGGGAAAGGAGCAGGTTTAGGAACGAAGGCTGGCTCAGGGTTTTCTTCGTTTTTCTCGCGTTCGTCTCGAAGCAGATGGAATGGTGGATGACTCGAGGCAGGCACGGGTTGAACATGGGTTCGACTCGAGTTTTCTTCTGATGTGTTAATTTGTTTTTAAAGTAAGGTTAAGATTTTAAAATGATAACCAGTCCATATTTTATAAAACAAAAGCAAAGTTTTTAAAAAAAGAAGTCAAGCTTTACAATTTAAAGACAAGTTCCTTTCAAGAAATTATTAATTAAGGGTTAATTAACTGTTATTAAGGATTGATTAGTTGATTAATTAATTTGCTAATTAAGTTTTATTAATTGATAAAAAAAGGTTTATTAATTAATGGTTAAAGAATAATTAATCTGTAATTAAAGATTAATTAATTTGTTAAGGGTAATTAAGGGATGAATTACTCAATTGAAATTTATAAAGTGATTGTGGTTAATTTAAGTTAATAAATTTGTAAACTAATTAAAGATAATCACTTGATGATGGATTAAGTATGAATACTTAATGAGATTGATAAGTGTATTACTTAGTGTAAGAAATTAATGGATAAATTACTGGCTGAAATTAATAAGAACGGGAATTACTTCATAGGAAGTAATTAAAGGATAATTACTTAGTAGAAGTAATTAATGGATATTTACTTGGTGTGATTAATTAAAGGATTAATATAGGAGCTAATTAATTAAGGTAAGTAATTACAGAATGGTTAATTACTGTTTATGATTAATTAAGGTTGATTTATGGAAGTAATTAATTAAGGTTCATTAATTACTAGAAATGATTAAGGATCATTAATGAATGTCATTAATTAATTAAAGATTAATTAATGTGAATGGTTAAAAATAATTAATCTATGTGATTAATTAAAGATTATTTACTTAATGCAATTAAAGAATAATTAATCAAGGAGGATTAATTAAGATGGATGATTATTGTATGATAAATTAATTGGTTTGTAATTAATTAAATAAGCAGGATTTAAAAGTAATTAAAGTAATTGATTCAATTCAATTGTGGTTAATTAAATTAATTAGAGATGGTATGGTTGATTAACCTTGCTTATGAATGATTGAATGATATTGTGTGCCTTAGATTAGTTGATATCTCTGGTATGTGATGTGTGATGCTATGTGGTATAATATATTGGGTTAAAACAGTGATATCCTGTATTTAAAGTTTGAATTGTATTTCATTTGAATAACTTGGGTTAAGATGACATGGATTCGAAGAGACCAGAGTCGGGTATTTGTAAATACCCGAAACCACTTCGATTAGAAATTTGCAATAATTCTTTATATGTGATATCAATAGGCTGGAATTGAATGATTTAAGTGAATTAGACCATTTAATCTAAGTTTTGGTACTTAGAAATTGATGTGTGAAATAAGTGATGTCTCTAACAAATTGTTAATTTGTAAATTGACACGAGTTACCCCGAGTTTTATGTAAGTTTTATGCTGTTGTATTCCATGTTAGATGGGTTTACTCACGCTGGTTTCCAGCCTGACCCGGGTGTTACTTTGATGTAATGCTCGGGTTAGACCAAGTATTAGAAATTTTCAAGTAAGGACGTTCTGGAGCTCAGGAGACGAGCTGGATGGCAGGAACGTATGGAGTGCTTCCGCTGTGATATTATTTCTGTTTATCTGAGACATGCGATTTGTATATGTCCAGTGTTTGTGTATGAGTGTAACTCTGATGTAAAAATATAATTGACAGATACAGGTATTCTTTTGTAAACTGTTTTTATTTGTTATTATATTTTGATCCGTTGCGATTTGTGAGAATCAGTACTGTGTTTCTGTTTCTTCTTCTTCTATCTCTTTCTTCTTTTCCTAACTATCTGGAATTTTCACGATCGAAAATTCCGGGCCGTTACATTTGGTATCAGAGCAAAGGGTTAAGTGAAAACCTTGGCTCTGGTAGGTTTACTCATCAAGGATATGGTTAGTATTACCCTTGGATGAGTTGAGTGTGTGTGTGTGTGTATGAGAGCATACTTGTTATTTTCTTATATAAAGGTTTTAAAAATGGTTTTAAAACTGGATGATTTTATAAAAGCTTATATCATATTTATAAAGCAATAATTGGTTATTAAATAAGAAATTAAGTAACATATATATACATATCCAAATAAGGATTGGATAAAATGAACTATACAAGTAAGATGAATTAAAATGGTTTCAAACCAGAAAATAAATGGTTATTGAGTTTAAATAGGATGATTGTTTTCCAATAAACAAATAAATGTTTTAAGGAAGTAACCATTAGATGTGAATAACTTGTAAATTAGAAAGGATGTAAATTGAAATTTTTTGAAATTGTTTCAAACGTTAATAGAAATAATAAAGAGTATTATTCAGAATATTTTGAATGTGATCTTATTCTAAAATAAGAGTTGTTTGAAAGCATTAAAGGAAACTGTTTGAACTAGAACCAAAAGTGGTTTAAAATTGAAGGATAACTTAGAGTGTAAAGGAAATAATATGTATATATGAGGAATATACATAATATCAAAAATGGGTTGAAATAAACTCTAAATGTTGAGTTTTAAATTTGGAATGAGATGTTAAACCCAAGGTGATAATTTTTTGAACTTATAAGATTATTAATGTAAAGTTTAAATTTTGAAGCAGGAATTCAAATTGGGTAAGGGTAATGAAATTAATTTGAATAATTGAATTTGTAAATTAAAATTGTTTTGAACTCTTATTTGAACTTTGAAATAAGTTAAGTAAAGATAATTTAAAATGGAATTTTGAGAATTGGACTTAGAATTAAATTATTTAAAGATTTGGATTATTGATTTAAAAATAAAGATTAATTTGATTTATGGGGTTAAATCAACATTTGAAAATTTGACTCGAATTTATATAATTCGAGATGGTTTAAGGTTGAGATTTAGATTTCATTAGTTCAAATTGAATTTAGTTTGAATTAATTAGAATTGAAGATGGATAAGTATAAAATTCAAATGGGAAATTTGAATTGGATTAATTTGAAATAAAATTGAAGATTGAATGAGTTCAAATTCAAATGGGAATTGGGATTAATTCATATAGAAATTAAAATGATTTGAAATTGAAGTGGATTCAATTTGAAATTAGTCTAAATTAATTTGAATAATTTGGAATTGTAATTAAAGTGAATATGTTTAAAATCAAATGGAATTTGATTTGAATTTGGAAAGAAATTGAGGTTAATTCAACTTGAATTGGGAATAAATCAAGTTCAAGGGAAATTGAAGTTATTCAAATTAGAATTGAGTCAAATTTAAATGGAAGTGGAAACTTAAATTAAATTGATGGGGAATTGAACAGTTTGGCTCTGAACTATTTTTAAATAAATCATTTTGATATAAACTATTTTAAATCTATTTTCCTAACTATTTACTATACAACTTTTCTTTTTAAATCCCAAGACTATCTTATATTTATTTAACAACTACTTTTGAAACTATTTAGCTATTTTACAACTATTTTATAAACTAATTACTATCTTTCTAGCTACTTTACAACTAGTTACTATTTTACTACTAATTTGTAATTATTTTACTATTTTTCAACTATTTATCTATTTTTAAATTTTCAAGCTATTTTCTAAATATAAACTGGTCGGAGTTCAAACTGTTATTGATTAAATACCCAACTGAGATAAGAATTGAAGTGATAATCCAAATGGGGATTAAGGCAAACGTGAATAAGTGAATAAAATCAAGGTAAGGATGAAAGGAAATTGATTTAACTGATAATCAATGAAGAGAAATACGTAGGATGTACGTATATTGATTTGATCCAGATTTGAGCACAGAATTTCGAGATAGTATTATCGATCCGGTTTGGGATTTTTCACTCAATTTTCGACGACGAACCTGGATATGGATTTGTGATTGGTTCTGGATATTCTCTATCATAGTTGTGACTATGCACGGAGAATGATGGTTTCTGATCAAGAAACTAGATCTGAGTCCGCACTAGGAAGTCGGGAGGACAATACTAGTTCGAAAGTGAAATTGTGTGATCGAGTGAGCGATCAGATTGATATAGCGTATGAATGGTATGTGTACATCGTACAGGTTTGAATGAAATTGGCATTGAAATTTATGGATAAGAACTGTAAAATGGTCTTTGAAATGAAAAGTATATTTTGTGGAATATATGATGAGGTAAAATGGAAATTGGAAATTTCTATAATTTAAGATTCACTTTATGAAGAAGGGTAATGTGGTTAATAACTTTATAAAAGAGTAATCAAATTTGAATATTTGATTTGGAATAAACAAAGTTATATATCTTTGTTATATATGGTAAACTTCCCTTGTTGAATCTATTGCCTAAAGAAAAGGGTTTTGAAAGTATTTGAAGTATAAAAGTGAATTTATACAAGTATGAAGTGATTCAAAAATTTCCCAAGGTTATTATATATATATATATATACGTATATATAAAGGATTTTGTGAAAATGATTTTGGAAAAAGATTTTGGGAACCTATATGTGACGCCCCACCTCTATGCTCACGCTAGCCAAGGACACTACGGAGTAATGCCGTCAACTAGCGCGAAGAATAAGGCTATTGAGGAGCGACCCTCTGTGCAATTTCCTTGTGCGAGTACCGATATGTCAGATAGTATAACATGCATTTCATTTCAAGAAGAAATCCTACATACTGATGCAAAGTCAAAGCTACCACATAGTGGCTAAGTGGACCTCGGAAACAAGTATAGAAATAATCATAACATAAATCAGTCACAGATGTTCATATCTCAAAGGCGGAAACATATATGAATATAACATGTAAAAGTTTACATCAGAGTAGTGGTCAAACGAGATCCACAATATCACAAAAGAATAGTTACAAGTGCTAGACAAAAGAATAAGTATACATCTAGGAGTCTATATCTCAAATGTATAACAACAAAAACTACAAATATAATGTAGTTAGGCAAAAGTCAGAAGATGATCCCAGATAAGGAGTCAAGTAGAAGCACCTGTAATATCTCGGTCTGACCCGAGTATTATTTAATAAGAAAATAATAAACGGATCAGTCTAGATATAATTATCATTAAAGAAATGAGATAAAAGCAGAGATATAATAAGAACGTATGATAACAATAATGTCATACCAAGACAAGTATGATTTAAACAACAACAAAATCATAAAATATCTCAAGAATCTCAAAGCACCAAAAAGAATATCATATTCTTTATTTTATTCACCAAACTAGAAATATTGACAAACATATTATTGCCAATGGCAAAAGTTGGTGAAACACAAATTCTAGAAATCATCAATTAGAAATCCAGAAATCAAAAGGGGGAGGCCTATCACAAAGGGGAGCATGAAAACTCACCAACACATGTATCACAAATGGAACGCTATTCCATGGTCGCTAACCATAAATTTTGAGCCGAAGCTCCACAAACGGCCCGAAGACCACGGGTCGCTACCCCGCCAAATTGAACCGAAGTTCCACAAACGGGGTTTAGTCTCCCTCGTAGACAAATAGACATCGCACATCGCTAGTCTAAATCACAAAATGATCATCATCGATCAATAAAAAGTGTGAATTACACAAAGCCAGTAAATATAAGAGTTTAGCTTCATGTCCCATAACCACTGCTTAACTTAAATATTTACGAACAAACTGTAGATTTCCACTCGAAAATTGTCACAGGATTTTCAATCGAACAAGTCCATAAATTAACCGACGAAGTAAACGCAAGCATTTCATACCACTTGTTTTGCTAAGCCGTTTAATTAGATTTTCTCATACGAATGAGGTTTGTATATAGTAATAGATTAGAAAATGGTTTTATAAAAGAGCTTTGTATTAAAAATAGAGTTGAAATCATCTTTGTAAAAGAGTTTTAATATTTACTAGTAGTATAGAAACCTTTGTATTTAGAAGTGACAAATCACAAAATAATTGTAGAAACAATCAATCACAAAAATCCACATTCGAAGACGTGAATTAAATCCAAAGAAATCTATACGAATTCCATTAAAATGGACATTCTCAAAAATCTCGAAAAAGAAGTCATCAAAGGCAATAACAAATGATAATAATAAATCAGATAGTCATGAATCGATAAAAGTTGGATCCTCAAGCTAATTAGGCAAAATAGGAAAAATGAAGCAGGTCAGTCGACTGGCCTTCTACAGTCAGTCGACTGAGCCAGAACCCGAGAGTTTTCAGACCCTACAGTCAGTCGACTGACTGCAGGGAGCCAGTCGACTGGCTGTAGCTGAAACTGTTTTTCAGCCTATCAAATGGAAGAGCAAACTCTCACCATTTGCAACCGGTCGAGCAATGGACTTTAGGGGCTTTTTCCAATCGACACCCAGGCCCTTTAGGCTCTCCGAAACACCACCAATAGCATGTTCATAAATCAAAGCTAGGATTTTCAAAGTTTTAACTTCAAAACAACAAAAAATGAAATGTTCACCAAATCAATCCAAACCAAAATCAAATGAACATGTGAAGATGTTAGGAATTCATACCTAACAATCAAGGGTAGTTATAGACATAGATGTGAGATAAAAATCTCACCTTTAAACCCAAAAATGATGAAGGAGAAGCTAATATGTAAAGGAAGATCAACTTCTCTTCAACCTCAACTCTAGAAACTTGAATCTAAGCTCAAAAGAAGAACATTTCCTAAGTTAGGTTTAGGAAATTTCTGAAATTAAAGAGAGAATGAGTTGGAGATGATGAAGAGGATGCTTACCTTAGCTTCTCTTTGAATTTGGAGCAAGAATTTGGTTTTGCAATTGAAAACTAGGGCTTGAAGTTTCTAATTTCTCATTCCTCTCCCCATTTTTAGTTGTGCTTTGGTGTTTAAGAAAATAGAAATGAAGTGAAGAGGAGAGGAGGGGCTGAACTAGGTTATAGAGTGAGTTGGGGTGAAACCCGAACCCAAAGCCCAATAGAAAATGTCAAAATTCAACTTACTCCAAACATATCGATGTTTATACTCAAAAAAGTCGTAAACACCGTTTTGGACTCAATGAAAGTGGTCTCGAGTCCCAATTCGACTATTTACAAAAAGTAGCTTTTTGGACTTAAATCCGATTAACGATTCTATATTTAAATAAAATATTTAAATATTCAAAACTTTAAAACATGCGGGTTGTTACAGACTCCCCTCCTTAAAGAAATTGCGTCCTCGCAATCTTTAAGAAATATATAAGAAGTAACAACAACAAAAGCATATCAACACAAAAAGAAGAAATTTGAAATAAAAAGTTCACCTTAAGGAGCACGCGAGAGCAAGTCCGGTTGTGTTCGCTCAATGAATTCTCTGGATTCCCAAGAGCAATCCTTAGGATTTGAGGACCATTGAACTTTCACAAGAGAAACATCTTTATTTCGATGGCGTTTGACCTCCGAAGCAATGATTCTAATGGGATGTTGCTCATAAGTCAAATTAGGCGAAACTACAATTTCTTTAATAACACCGGGCTCAAGAATTGTGTCGGAATCTCGAAGGCATTTCCGTAATTGAGAGACGTGGAATACGTCATGAATAGCAGAGAATTGAGCCGGTAATAAAAGGCGATAAGCCACAGAACCAATGCGTTCGGTGATGGGAAATGGGCCAATATATCGAGGTGCTAATTTTCCCGATCGACTGAAACGCACAACACCCTTCATAGGTGAAACACGGATAAACACAAAATCTCCCACAGAAAATTCTAATTTCCTTCTTCGATTATCGGCATAGGATTTTTGTCTACTTTGAGCTTCTTTCATCCTATGGCGAATAAGGTCAATCTTCTCTGTGGCATCCCGAATAAAATCTGGACCTAAAACCAGTTTCTCACCGGCTTCAAGCCAACACGAAGGAGATCGGCATGGCCTTCCGTAAAGTGCCTCAAAAGGTGCCATACCAATACTAGATTGGAAGCTATTATTATAGGAAAATTCAACAAGAGAAATATGATCTTCCCAACTTCCACCAAAATTAAGAACACATACACGAAGAAGATCTTCAAGAGTTTGATTCACCCGCTCGGTTTGTCCATCGGACTGAGGATGATAAGCGGTGCTAAAATTAAGCTTTGTTCCCAAAGATTTTTGAAGACCTTTTCAAAATCCACTAGTAAACAATGGATCACGATCGCTAACAATAAAAGTTGGAACTCCATGTAATTTAACAATTTCTTTGACAAAAAGTTTAGCCAAAATAGGTACGGTCTGATTGGACCGAACGGGAATAAAATGGGCGGATTTTGTAAGTCTATCTACTATCACCCATAGGCTATCATGGTCTAAACGAGAATGGGGAAGACTGTCAATAAAGTCCATGGAAATTTGATCCCACTTCCGTATTGGAATTTCCAATGGTTGCAATAACCCACCGGGCCTTTGATGCTCGGCCTTAACAAGTTGGCAAGTCATGCAACGCTTAAAAAAGTTAGCAATATTAGATTTCATTCCCTCCCAATAATAAAGTCGCTTCATATCCGCGTACATTTTACTACTACCGGGATGAATGGTGAATTTAGAACGATGAGAATCTTCTAATATATCTTTACGAAGATCAATAATATTTGGCACAATAAGTCTACCAAATTTTCGAATGCCGCCACGAGCATCAATATCAAAGTCTTTCAAACCTTCAATATCAATTTTATCCCTACAACTTTGGCTAAGAAGAACCAATTCGGGATCATACTTTTGAGCTTCAAGAATGCGGTCTAAAAGAGAAGGATGAGCCTCAAGGCTACATAAAACAAGATATGAACTTAAATTGGATTCACGATCTCGAATCTCACAAGTGGATAAAGTCGCGAGATCATTCCACTCGGATATCATCATAGAAACAACCGCTTGTTGCTTTCGACTAAGGGCATCGGCAACAAGATTTCCCTTTCCGGGAGTATAAAGAATATCAAGATCATAAGATTCTAGGAACTCAAGCCAACGTTGTTGACGCAAATTAAGTTCCTTTTGGGAAAATAAATACTTTAAAGATTTTTGATCGGTGTAGAGAACAAATTTCTCTCCCAGAAGATAATGACGCCAAATTCTAAGGCGAAAACAATAGCCGCGAGCTCTAAATCATGAGTGGCATATCTAGTCTCGGTAGGCTTTAATTGCCTAGAAGCATAAGCGATAACACATTCCCGCTGCATAAGAACGGCACCCAAACCAACACGACTAGCATCGGTATAAACAATAAAATCTTGGTTCCCATCGGGAATTACAAGAATAGGAGCATCGAAAATGTAACGACCCGACTTTCCAGACCCGAAAAATCGAACCATTTAAGTTAAGAAAAAGAGGTAGAAGAAGAAAAATAGAAAACAACATCAGAATCTAACCATCGCAGCGGAATAAAATATAATATATATCAACAGATCTTTACACAAAATAAAAACTATATCTGTTTATACAATACATCATCAGAGTACATCATCAGAGTACGTCAACATCCATAACATACAACTGAATACACAGCGGAAAAATAATAGCAAGTACGAGAGTACGTATCGTCATCCAGCTCGTCTCCTGAGCTCCACAGCATCATATCCTGAACCTGTTTATCTCGGTCTGACCCGAGCATCATATAAAACAATACCCGAGTCAGTCTGGAATACCAGTGTGAGAAAATCACACTCAAATTGATTTTTAAAGTTTCAAAATCCTTTGAAAACAAAAGCATCTCGTAAGACCACGCCACAAATAAACATGTCGGGTTTTTACCTTACGATAGCTAAAACACTTTTATCAAAATCCTCTGATATTATAATAGTGTCTATTTACAAATACTTATTAAAATTGCCGAAATTGTTACATCTATTAAATTCCGGCATACTAGCCACAAAGTGGGTAATACAAACAAAACTCGTACAAGGCACGTAGGGAGAATGGATTTCCAACGAATGATTAGGCACTGGGGTACCACCTGTCACAGTACGTGGCCTAGATCACAGTACCGAGGAGTACGCCCGCTCCTCTGCAACACAAGGCCGGAATCATCCCTTACTGGATAATTCCAAATAAGATCACCCCACGGTTGGGATCAGCAACCGCAACACTAAGCCGAAATAAAAGGGACATCTAGACAGGGATGACCTTACTCTCAAGTGGGGGCTACCCACGAAGCCTTGCTGCATAACCCCTGATTTTCAGTCATTCCCGGTTGATGAGGCTCGAGGCTAAACGATACCTTTATAGCACATATCCCTTAGAATGCCCATCGTCCACCTGACGATGTCACGAAAGCATTCGTCCATACAAGTCTGTCCCAGGTCCGAACGGAACCGAAGGCACTATTCCTACTACATCCATTTTGGAAATATCCTCAGGATTAGTAGCGACTAGCCCTTGCACTTCACAGCTCCATCTTCGACTCCGAACACGTTACACGAAACGTACAAACCGGATAGTGGTATTCGAGTCTCCAGACCTAGAATCCCGGTATACGGAAACTCGATCCCGGTCTCTTCGAAACGATCAGCGCATTTGGCCAATATTGATAGTCGGTTATTTAACTATCAATTAACATCCACAAGCAACCATCACACAATAAATAATTTCCCACATTATTTATTTGCCCAAATATCTTTCCAAGATATATTTCCAAATTTTCAAAGCTCATTTGAAAACAATTTCAAACAGTTTCCGCTTACGGAATACATTTCCAAATATTTATTTCCACTGAATCACCAAGTACAAAATACTTTTAATTTTAAAATAATTTAAAAACACTTTATTTTAAATATATCTTATAACATTGAAATTAAACTACTTTAATACTTTATTAAAAATATATACTTTAAAATAAACCACTTTATAAATATAAACTAAATTTCTCCTTTTAAAACATAATAGCAAATCACTTTTATATAATTACTACAATAATAGATTTTTGAAAATACTTACTTTAAAAATTTAACATTTAAAAATAATAAATTTTCTAAAACATGCTTTTTAAAACATATTAAAACTTTTAACTTATATTTAAAACTACCTTGAAAAACGTACTTGGCTATCCAGAGAAATACACTTCTCATTCCCATCCTTTAAAAATAAATCAACATTTATTTTAAACCAATTCATATCCCTTTATAAATTCCCACCTTGAATTTATATTTTCTAATATCCACTGATATTTTATTTTACTTTATAAACCCAGTTTATAAATTCCAAAATCTCATTTCTCTTCTAAAATTCCAATTTTAAACAACTAAATCAATTTCCAATTGATTTCCCAATTTACTCTACTTACTTTGAAATAAATTTCCTTTGCTACTTCATTTATTCCAAAATACATTAACCTTTAGATTTTATTCCTTATTACGAGTTAAACTCCTTTTTTACCAATATCGATTACAGATTTCCAAAACTCCTTATTTATTCTTTAATTAACTTTAATCCTTAATTTCAAAAATAACTTCTTTTATTTTTCAAATAATATCACTTAAGTATAAAATTTATTATCCCTTGTGAATTCAAAATCCCCTTATTTCATATTTGTTAAAAATTCCAAATCACCTTATTTTTATTTCAATTCGTTATAAATTTTATCCCAATTCCTCGAATTATTTTACTTAAACTTTTATTCCTTGATTTCTTTCCAAAAATTCAATTCCATAGATTTTATAATTTATTATACTGGACAATCCAAATCAACCACATCATCCAATATAAAATCATCACATGATATCAAGTATTCAGAACACAGAATATTAAATAATCTAATACTTTTGAGGAATCCAGTTGGATCCCTCCAACCTGTTTCCCTGCATCCACAGACGTTAGCACAATATAAAATACCAATTCCACTTCAAGGTGGAATATCGCGGTATATGGGTTTTATATAAAATATCATCCGTTATTATGCGGCGCATAGGGTCTCATCCGCTATATAATGCAGGAATATCAACAACTCCAATATATACATATGCCAATATGTATATATTGCTATATACTACTATATATATAGCACATCAATCAATGCAATCATCCAATCAATTATTTAAATTTAACCATTTAAATTTAAATTAAGAATTCAGCTGAGTGAGATTAACTCACCTTTCTTATTTGTTTGCAATTCCATTCCAGACCAGCTTGTTTCTGTTCAGATTTCGAACCTTGAATAAATATTATACAATTTATTCATATTTGAAATAAATCGAATAATAAATTCCTATTGGATAAATTTAATTAACCAATGATTTTAATTTTAACTAGAAATTTTCCCTTTGAAATTATATATACTCTAATAAAAATAAATTATAGATTTCCAAAAATCTAACTTTTATAAATTCTCCAAACATTTTAAAAATTCCTATATATTTTACAAAGTCTTTTCCATATATAAATTTTTCCTGTTTTATCTATATACAGATATATATCTGATTCTATAGATACACCAACATTTTAACATTCTTATATATCTGTATACATTCAAACTAAATTTAAAATCAACGATTTAATACCTTACTAAGTATATTTTTACCCTCTGTACATATTCACATATACCTTATCAGATTTAAATTGAGATAAATAAGTTGTATGTATACCTTGCCTAATCGACCAAACCCTACGAGCCACGAATCTCCAGTCGAGATTACACTCGCGAAAGTCTCCGTCCTACCTCGAGTCGCCATTGACCTAAACCCGCTCGCGCCGATCAATACTTCGCCCAACGTCGTGCCTTCCAGCTTCGAGACCACTGCTCTGCCCTAGGTCCCGAATGCTTGACTGAAGCCCCTCTCCAGTCGCTCGCGATAGCTCACGCAAGAACACAACGTACGCGGCTCCCCTCGTCGCCTCCTGATGCCGATAGAAATCGTGACGCCGCCGAGTCTTCTTATCTTCGAACGAGGTCGCGTGCTTTCGTATGTTTAGCCGCGATTCTCTTTTTTTTTTATATATATATATGAGGAAACGAAAATCAATTTCGTTTGAACAGAGGTGGAAGGGGAAAACGCGATTTGAATAGGTTGCTCTGCTATTTATTTTCAATTCTGAGGAGTATTTAATTTTGATAAGAGATTTGTTCGGCCATTGTTGATTGATTTTTTTGATGAGTCTCGTTTTCTAATTGAAAAAGAAAACGAAGGGAAGATTAGGCCATTGATTTATTTTTGAGTTGTGAAATTATTTTGAATGGGAAAAGAAAGAAAGAAAGAAATATCGATTCGAAGAGGCTTCTCGAGTACGCGTGGGAAATATCTCTGACAATGTACTTTTAAAATTTTAAATTATATTATAAAACTTCAAACCGACCCGTTGCATAACGTGAAATCCCAAACTCCAAATCAGACATTCCAACAGACATCTACAGGGTTTTACCTGTATCCAGAACACGATGGAACACGTTTCGGAGGTTAATTTGATCGTATGTACGAGTCACGGAAGTAAACGATCAATTTCAAATTAAATCGATTCGAATAAATTCGAGGCGTTTTGAGCTGCCAGGGTCAAACGACAACTCCGATTGCTTCGAAAATTGAAATCCGATAATAATTAAATATTACGGATCCAATGGAACTGGTTTCGTCAAATTCCGAGACTGTGCCCCGGAAGGCTATTTTTAAATTCAATTTAAACGTTATATTTTTAAAAACTGAACAAAACACCCTAAAATAAAAATTTAAAAGTTCTATCATCTTCAGTATTAACAATATAAATTTTCTGAACCTTTAACTATTTTTAACAGGCTCAAAACTCAGGATTCTCTATTTTACCTATTTTCGATTGTTTAATTCAAAAATCTATCATCCAATAAATACTGTATATTTGAAAATAAAGTTAAAATTTAACCTTCGAATATTTAAAATAAATTAAATATTCCCATTTCAAATATACAAAAATTCCGGGTCGTCACATTCCTCCCCCCTTAAAAGAATTTCATCCCCGAAATTACCAGTTAAGAGGAATGGTCCATAACCCTTAACTATTATCAACCGACTAGTTTTAACAACTTGCCAAGCAAATCTTTTTATCACAGACACTTTAACCATTCTCTAACCTTTCAACTTATCCGTAAGTTCCAAACAACACAACTTACTTATCAATTCAAATTTAAATTTGAAACCACTTTTTAAAATATCAAATTTTCACAAAATTTTTCTAACTCCTTAAAATTTTGAAAAATTTCGCCAGCGTCTCCTTTGCGCGGCTATCTCGGTACAACTACAAAATGTCTCTACGGCCTCCCAATCTCAAAAAAAACAAAAGGCCAAGTGGCTGGATTAAAACCCAATCAAATTTCATATAGAAATTCAAATACATACCTTTTTGTCGGCCATTAAAATTTTATCCTCTAAAATCAAAAATCCCAATTATCCATTGCTTTTATACACCTGTATATCCTACTAAGCAATAATATTCAATCACAATTCCAAAGTCATTTTATACTTTTCTTTACAAATTTTCAATATTTGTTTTACTTATGCTCGTACGATGCACATATATCATCCGTACGCAATATCACATTCGATCGCTCACTCGATCACACAATTTCACTTCCAAACTAGTATCGTCCACCCGACTTCCTAGTGCGGACTCAGATTTGGTTTCTTGATCAGAAACCGTCATTCTCCTTGCATAGCCACAAACTATGATAGAGAATTACCAGAATCAATCAACAATCCATATCCAGGTTCGCCGTTGAAAATCGAGCGAGAAATCCTAACTCGGATCGGCATAATTACCTCGAAATTCTGTGCTCGACATCTGGATCAAATAGCTATGCGAATAAAACAATATACGTACACCTTACGTAATTAGCCCAATTGAATTATCCATTTTATCAATTTCCTTTTTATTCACATTCATTTTGATTGTTATCCACTTATTCACAACTATCCCATTTCACAACTTCCAATTTAACCTTTCATGCAATTATCCACTTAGAATAATTTCCTCGATACCCACTTCACTTAAAGAATTTCATTTTTCAAATCCTTAAGTTTAATATAAATATTTATACACTTCTTACATTAATTTTCACTTTACTATCAAAGTTTATTTTCATTACTATTCATTCTGCCCACGCAACTTCATTTGAATTCAAATTGGCTTCCATTTGACTATTGAATTAGTTCCACTTACTAATTAATTTAAATCTCAATTAAAAGTTTATTTGCAAGCTTACTTTCCTTAGTTCTTTCGATTTCACTTACTTTACATTCATATTTAAACTAGATTCAATTATTCGGTTCCAATTCCATTTGCTTAGCAAATTTAGATTATTTATCGTTAATGAAAATTTTCAAAATTTTCAAAAATTTTCTAACTCCCAAAATTTACGGAAAATTTTGGCAAAGTCTCCCTTGTACAGAGGGACTTCTGCGATATCGCATGATGCACAAATATATATATACATCGGCCTCAGGCCGAAAATCACAATATATATCAATATATGCAGTTCATATCTCCTATTTTGAATTTTTGCGTAAGCGTACCTTATTTTAGCATTTTTAAAGCAAAGCGGTTATTTATTTTAGCATGTTGTGCCATCAGATTCAGCCAACCGACTTCCCTGAACCTGTACTAACTCAATTACAACATGTAAGTGCCAAATATACAAAGTTTATTTACATTTCACTAAAATTTAAATTGCTAAAACATGGATTCTACAAACAATGCATGTTATATACTTCCATAAGAACATATGAAATGTTTCGACCCTTATTCCCATTTTTTTTTTCCAAACAATACTCAACCCATTCCATTTAATTTATTCACATCCATTTATTTAGCTCGAAAATAATCCAGGCTATTTCATTCAATAATTAATTCTCAATTGATTTCAACAACCTCGAATTGAGTACAGTCTTCATCCAACATTTACTTAAGTTAACAACTTAAGTTCATTTTCATTGCAGTTTGCACCAATTCATTCAATTTGTCCCTTTTTAATTCTAAATTCAATATTCCGTTCATTGAATAATATCCAAGGCCATTTTCATTCATACCCACTTGAATTTTCGTTTGCAATACAAGCCATCACTATTTTAATTCAAATTTTCATTTTTGTTTAACACATTTCCACTTATATTTAATGTGTTGATACTCCAAGTCGAATTTTAATTAATAACTCAAATTCTGATTCTACTATTCATTTTTAATTCACTACCCGATTTTATTAATTCACAATTCAATTTCTATTTAACCAATTTAAATTTCATAACCCAAACTCATTTGGATAATATTTCAAGGTCATATTCCATTTATTTATACTTGAGTTCATTTACACTTAAGTTAATTTTGTTCCAATTTATTTCACTTAACAGCATCCAAAATATATGTGTCGAGCTTTATTTATATCATCCACATTCGATTTGTTAGTATTTTATCTCGGATTGCAATTAATAATTTCTACTTAATCTAAGTTCATTTCCCATTTCATATCCAAATTAAAATTAACTTTCTTTCAGCCAATTAAGGTTCTATTTCCATAATCCATTACTCCATTAGGTAATTTATTCCAATTTATACCTAATATTTGGTTTATTTCATCACTTCAATCCATTAAAAGCAATCCCATTCACATTTTACTCTTTATTCCGGATTATACATTAAATTTAGCCAAGTATATTTATTTCTTTTTATTTGTTTTTCTATAAACAATTAAAATAAGATTCCAGAGTTTTTAACAATTTCCCAAAATTTCAAAATCACTTTTGAAATCAATCACATCCAAACTCCTTTTGTATATTCAGCTATCTCTTTGAAATTTAAAAACCAAATCCAGTTTTGCAAACAATCCCAATTTAACACGGTTTGGTAGCAATTTCTCTTTGGAAACTCGAAAATGAACATCGATGATGCTGCAGTCATCACCGAAATTATTTCCCAGCGACCGGAAGAGAATTAAATGCTTTTATCTCTTTAAACCATTTCAAATATTTTTAAATTTCAAATCTTTCCAGATTCCAAACTCAACTCAAAATATTCCTGAGATAATACCACTTATTATTTCCTCAAACTCTTTGAAAACTATCTCCAAATCTCAAGGAATTTCAAACCTTTC
Organism: Allium fistulosum; assembly: GCA_030737815.1. Lineage (NCBI taxonomy): Eukaryota > Viridiplantae > Streptophyta > Magnoliopsida > Asparagales > Amaryllidaceae > Allium > Allium fistulosum. The sequence goes on along the minus strand of CM060905.1, from coordinate 295,985,352 downwards.
CCAAAATTCCAAACTTAAAATCCATTCCGATTTATTTTCCACATTTCTCTGGAATTCTATTTTAAAGTACAAATCTCATTTGTATATGAAGTTTATTTCAATTTTATAAATTACATTTGTAATCTATATCTCAAATTTTATTTTATTATAAAATTTTATTCTTTGCTTTGGTTATAAATTTCAATTTCTAGTTAAGTTTCCATATATTAATGATAATAATTCCATATTATCACTTCTAACATCCAAACAACCATATATATTAACTAGAATAGTTTACAAAACGTTTCTTTTTATACAAAAAAAATTTGGGTAAAATTATTTCATTTACCCTACTTTAAAACAATATTGTGTCGAATTGTTCTATACAAGCGTTTAGAGATCCCTATCAATGTTGTGGCGTCCCACACATCGACCAAAATCCATAAACTACTCAATAAACCAATCAACACAATATAAAACAATTTTATATTCACTAACAAATACGCGCTCATATCTATTAATACTCTCAAAATTCCCACCAGAGCCAAGGTTGTCGCCAGCCTAAGCTCTGATACCAATGTAACGACCCGACTTTCCAGACCCGGAAAATCGAACCATTTAAGTTAAGAAAAAGAGGTAGAAGAAGAAAAATAGAAAACAACATCAGAATCTAACCATCGCAGCGGAAAAAAATATAATATATATCAACAGATCTTTACACAAAATAAAAACTATATCTGTTTATACAATACATCATCAGAGTACATCATCAGAGTACGTCAACATCCATAACATACAACTGAATACACAGCGGAAAAATAATAGCAAGTACGAGAGTACGTATCGTCATCCAGCTCGTCTCCTGAGCTCCACAGCATCATATCCTGAACCTGTTTATCTCGGTCTGACCCGAGCATCATATAAAACAATACCCGAGTCAGTCAGGAATACCAGCGTGACAAAATCACACTCAAATTGATTTTTAAAGTTTCAAAATCCTTTGAAAACAAAAGCATCTCGTAAGACCACGCCACAAATAAACATGTCGGGTTTTTACCTTACGATAGCTAAAACACTTTTATCAAAATCCTCTGATATTATAATAGTGTCTATTTACAAATACTTATTAAAATAGCCGAAATTGTTACATCTATTAAATTCCGGCATACTAGCCACAAAGTGGGTAATACAAACAAAACTCGTACAAGGCACGTAGGGAGAATGGATTTCCAACGAATGACTAGGCACTGGGGTACCACCTGTCACAGTACGTGGCCTAGATCACAGTACCGAGGAGTACGCCCGCTCCCCTGCAACACAAGGCCGGAATCATCCCTTACTGGATAATTCCAAATAAGATCACCCCACGGTTGGGATCAGCAACCGCAACACTAAGCCGAAATAAAAGGGACATCTAGACAGGGATGACCTTACTCTCAAGTGGGGGCTACCCACGAAGCCTTGCTGCATAACCCCTGATTTTCAGTCATTCCCGGTTGATGAGGCTCGAGGCTAAACGATACCTTTATAGCACATATCCCTTAGAATGCCCATCATCCACCTGACGATGTCACGAAAGCATTCGTCCATACAAGTCTGTCCCGGGTCCGAACGGAACCGAAGGCACTATTCCTACTACATCCATTTTGGAAATATCCTCAGGATTAGTAGGGACTAGCCCTTGCACTTCACAACTCCATCTTCGACTCCGAACACGTTACACGAAACGTACAAACCGGATCGAAGTGGTATTCGAGTCTCCAGACCTAGAATCCCGGTATACGGAAACTCGATCCCGGTCTCTTCGAAACGATCAGCGCATTGGCCAATATTGATAGTCGGTTATTTAACTATCAATTAACATCCACAAGCAACCATCACACAATAAATAATTTCCCACATTATTTATTTGCCCAAATATCTTTCCAAGATATATTTCCAAATTTTCAAAGCTCATTTGAAAACAATTTCAAACAGTTTCCGCTTACGGAATACATTTCCAAATATTTATTTCCACTGAATCACCAGGTACAAAATACTTTTAATTTTAAAATAATTTAAAAACACTTTATTTTAAATATATCTTATAACATTGAAATTAAACTACTTTAATACTTTATTAAAAATATATACTTTAAAATAAACCACTTTATAAATATAAACTAAATTTCTCCTTTTAAAACATAATAGCAAATCACTTTTATATAATTACTACAATAATAGATTTTTGAAAATACTTACTTTAAAAATTTAACATTTAAAAATAATAAATTTTCTAAAACATGCTTTTTAAAACATATTAAAACTTTTAACTTATATTTAAAACTACCTTGAAAAACGTACTTGGCTATCCAGAGAAATACACTTCTCATTCCCATCCTTTAAAAATAAATCAACATTTATTTTAAACCATTTCATATCCCTTTATAAATTCCCACCTTGAATTTATATTTTCTAATATCCACTGATATTTTATTTTACTTTATAAACCCAGTTTATAAATTCCAAAATCTCATTTCTCTTCTAAAATTCCAATTTTAAACAACTAAATCAATTTCCAATTGATTTCCCAATTTACTCTACTTACTTTGAAATAAATTTCCTTTGCTACTTCATTTATTCCAAAGTACATTAACCTTTAGATTTTATTCCTTATTACGAGTTAAAACCCTTTTTTACCAATATCGATTACAGATTTCCAAAACTCCTTATTTATTCTTTAATTAACTTTAATCCTTAATTTAAAAAATAACTTCTTTTATTTTTCAAATAATATCACTTAAGTATAAAATTTATTATCCCTTGTGAATTCAAAATCCCCTTATTTCGTATTTGTTAAAAATTCCAAATCACCTTATTTTTATTTCAATTCGTTATAAATTTTATCCCAATTCCTAGAATTATTTTACTTAAACTTTTATTCCTTGATTTCTTTCCAAAAATTCAATTCCATAGATTTTATAATTTATTATACTGGACAATCCAAATCAACCACATCATCCAATATAAAATCATCACATGATATCAAATATTCAGAACACAGAATATTAAATAATCTAATACTTTTGAGGAATCCAGTTGGATCCCTCCAACCTGTTTCCCTGCATCCACAGACGTTAGCACAATATAAAATACCAATTCCACTTCAAGGTGGAATATCGCGGTATATGGGTTTTATATAAAATATCATCCGCTATTATGCGGCGCATAGGGTCTCATCCGCTATATAATGCAGGAATATCAACAACTCCAATATATACATATGCCAATATGTATATATTGCTATATACTACTATATATATAGCACATCAATCAATGCAATCATCCAATCAATTATTTAAATTTAACCATTTAAATTTAAATTAAAAATTCAGCTGAGTGAGATTAACTCACCTTTCTTATTTGTTTGCAATTCCATTCCAGACCAGCTTGTTTCTGTTCAGATTTCGAACCTTGAATAAATATTATACAATTTATTCATATTTGAAATAAATCGAATAATAAATTCCTATTGGATAAATTTAATTAACCAATGATTTTAAATTTAACTAGAAATTTTCCCTTTGAAATTATATATACTCTAATAAAAATAAATTATAAATTTCCAAAAATCTAACTTTTATAAATTCTCCAAACATTTTAAAAATTCCTATATATTTTACAAAGTATTTTCCATATATAAATTTTTCCTGTTTTATCTATATACAGATATATATCTGATTCTATAGATACACCAACATTTTAACATTCTTATATATCTGTATACATTCAAACTAAATTTAAAATCAACGATTTAATACCTTACTAAGTATATTTTTACCCTCTGTACATATTCACATATACCTTATCAGATTTAAATTGAGATAAATAAGTTGTATGTATACCTTGCCTAATCGACCAAACCCTGCGAGCCACGAATCTCCAGTCGAGATTACACTCGCGAAAGTCTCCGTCCTACCTCGAGTCGCCATTGACCTAAACCCGCTCGCGCCGATCAATACTTCGCCCAACGTCGTGCCTTCCAGCTTCGAGACCACTGCTCTGCCCTAGGTCGCGAATGCTTGACTGAAGCCCCTATCCAGTCGCTCGCGATAGCTCACGCAAGAACACAACGTACGCGGCTCCCCTCGTCGCCTCCTGATGCCGATAGAAATCGTGACGCCGCCGAGTCTTCTTATCTTCGAACGAGGTCGCGTGCTTTCGTATGTTTAGCCGCGATTCTCTTTTTTTTTTATATATATATATGAGGAAACGAAAATCAATTTCGTTTGAACAGAGGTGGAAGGGGAAAACGCGATTTGAATAGGTTGCTCTACTATTTATTTTCAATTCTGAGGAGTATTTAATTTTGATAAGAGATTTGTTCGGCCATTGTTGATTGATTTTTTTGATGAGTCTCGTTTTCTAATTGAAAAAGATCACGAAGAGAAGATTAGGCCATTGATTTATTTTTGAGTTGTGAAATTATTTTGAATGGGAAAAGAAAGAAAGAAAGAAATATCGATTCGAAGAGGCTTCTCGAGTACGCGTGGGAAATATCTCTGAAATGACCCTCTTATTTCCACCCTAATTTCATAAGGATTTTTTTTTTTACTTAGAGATGATATATAGATATATCATTCATTACAAATATATTTTCCAAGGTCATTTTCTTTTTCCAATAAACAAAATATATCCAGGATCAAAATAACTTACCAATATAAATATATCAGTGTATATCTAATAACATACACATACATATGAAGATGTATGTGTTCTTCTTGTTTAAGTTCAGAGTATATACTTTATTTTTTTTTACAAGAACATTCTGTTTGGTCTAGATTTTTAGCAATTCAGATTTAATTATTGTATCTTGATTCATAAAATCCACTGGAGACATGTATTTCAGTCTGTCATTATAATTAAGAAATGATCAAGTAATAATCAGTAGTAAACAAGCTTTTAATATAGATGATTGAGTTAAAGTCTGGATAGTATCAAATTCAGTATAAAAGAAAGTGGATCCTAAGTGAACACAAGCAACATCTAGGCGTAATGGAAACGCGCCTAACTTATACACAAGAGGTCACGAGTTCGAGTACTATGCAGGTCGGTTCAAACACAATTTTTTTTTTTTTTTGTATAGTTTGAAATCTGATACCTACTTATCTTTGTACATATATATATATAATGTCTGCCTATAACCTATCATACAAAACAATTCTTCTTACTTTACTATTTTTTAAAACCCATTCCTACAACTGGTTTAAGAATTTATAATCATATTTTTGCTCAAATATCAACATGTACACAGATATACATGTACATGTCAATATCTCTGCTCATTTTCCAGAAAACTGGGGGAAACTTTGGAATGCATTTTTATTTTGAGAAAACAATCTATCATGATCAACCAATACTTCATTTATTTGAAGCTGGATAACTCATGAATCCTGTATCTGCCACACTAGTTCAAAGCAATGGAGATATCTTTCATTGCATTCTGTCTAAAGCTTTAAGAAAACATTTTACTCTTCTCAATACAATTCAGAAATGAATTCAAACTTATTTACAAAGCATTTCAGTAAAAGATATAAAATCCTTTTAAGTTTACTTCTTGCTAAATCCAGATTTTGTTCTAAAACTCAGTGCTCTGTTATGTCACAAGATTGGCTAATACATATATAAATTATGCTATCACATAATTGTATATTTCTTCCAGATTTTTATTTATATGAACATACTTGAGCATATTTTTTTTTTGTTTATATTTCAGACACCACCTCAAAAACAAATCAAACCTTAACACACAACCATTCCAACAGAACAACAAATTTTAATCTGACACTTTACAGATCATAAGGGCAACTTGATCACTGACCATAAAATATTCGATACATGACTGGAAATCTTAGAAACATAATATTTTTCCTGAATACATGCAGATATAATCAATTTAAGCTCTTATTGAAAACTAGCTAGCATGTTCATTCACTCCTCCATAACAGCCATTACTTCATTTTACTTAGTGCCTGGGTTACCTGAAAGAGCATGAGTGGCTGCCTCATTTTAAAATGAGACACCCCAGATGCCATGAGCAAACAAGGGTCAGATCTATGATCTGGTATGAGTAACATCAATTTATTCATGATATTAAGCAATAGAGAATATAAGGGTACTAACTTGTTATTTGAGCTAATTTCTACAATCAGTTACTTTAACATAGTATAACTAAGTTGATTCAGGTATGATATATTCATTTATCATTCTAACACTTGCATACTTAATCATGCAAACATGATTATCTATTGCAACAATTGCATTCACTGGAATCATCTTGGTTCCATACCATTCAACCTAAGAAATATCCATATTCCTATTCCTTCATTTACAGGTTGTAACATTCAATTTAAATCCCTGCCTCATCTGCTATTTAGGAATCACTGGGACACATTGCAATGAACTAATTCACATCATTGCACAAAGATCTCAGGGCTTAAACAAACCATGTGCCAACTTGCATACTTCAAATATGACAAGCATTCCAGCAGTCTTCTTGGCCTTCCCTTCCCTAGTTTATTTACTAGTGTATTGTCTTAAATCCTATCATCAAATATGCTAAGTGAACATATCACTGCAAACATGGAAACATCCATAATTTCTTCTAGCATAATTCTCCTCAGAAATAATCAGACAGTTATTTCCTAAATGGGGTCAATATGTCTTGATCTTGGTAAAATATAAGAACATTTTCAACTGTAAAAGAGGCATGGCATGTTATATTGATCTGCAAGCCTTTATGATTGATTCAGATTCAAGATCTGGTTCAATCATAATTTTAGCTTGTGGGTTTCTCTTTTTTTTTTTGATTTGATTAAGGGCTCAGCACTTAGAAAATTTCTATTGCACCCTTAACATTTTTCTTTTCAAGCCTCAGCACCTATACCAAGTATAATGCAGCTCCAATCATTTTCATAAAGTTTCCATGCCATAGATCTATAACAGTTGAGAGTATTCTCTATATAATTTTTTTAAGATCCTAAACTTTAACATTTATGAGAATAAATAAAACAGTATAATACTCATCCAAAGACAAATGTCTCAACCACTCAAAGATCATCCAAAACCATCCATGTTAAATCATATCAGATTTAAAATAAGACATCCAAAAAGCATTGATGAAATCATATACATCAAAACCAGAAATACATAAATAGCAATATAAAAAGTGGCTGCCTCAACTCAGGTCTTAATGCCATGAACTCAGTGAGATTACTCACCTAAATGTTTCTTCTTATTAATCCAGAAAATTCTTGTTTGAGTGTTTTCTCCTTCCTTCCAATTTTTTTTCTTCTTTTCTTATTTTTGTGCAGCCCGGGGTAAAGACAATTCTACTGCCTATTTATATGCATTTTTCCTCTAGGGTTTTGTTGAAACAGAATTCCATTTCTGTCCTGGCTATCATCATGCATTTTTCATTCATAATACCCCGGCCATATTAACCAATTTAAAGGCTGCATTTTCTTTCTTTTACTTTTCAGAAAATGGCCACTCACCTAGTCATGTTAAAAGTGTGACTATCCTATTTTATATTTTAATTATTTCTGAAAATCCCCTTTGCTATTTTTGCCTATACAAGCTTATTAACTTGTATCACATTTCATGTCATTTTAATGTCATAGTTTTACTTGTTTATATATATATATATATATATACTTTTCAGTGCTTAAAAATATATGTATTTGTACACATATCTTATCTAAGCTTATTTTAATTTCTCTTTAATTTCAGAAGCATATGCACCTATATGTATACAGGTTTACTAATATACATAATTTTCTCTTCTGGGTTTTAAATAAAATTTGTTTACTGATTTAAAGTAAAACCTACTTTTCTTATTTTCTAAGATGATCCAGAAATCAAATATCCATGTTGCCAAAAATCATGTTAGTATTGCTTTTCAATTCTTGTTTTAAATCCAAGAAATCTGGAGTTCTTCCTTGTGCCATTTTAGTGTGCACGTGCACACATATTCTTGCACACTATTTATTCCAGAAATTTCATCATATTTAAATCTAAATATTTCAAAAATTAAATCATTTTTCAAAAATGATTTTTCACAAAATTTTGGGGTATTACATTCACCCCTCCTTTTAGGAATTGTGTCCTCACAATTTTTCTAACATTTATGGTGAGCCTCTTTTTCTTTTCTGAAAACTTATCAAACATATGCATAAGCAAACAAATTCAACCATATCAACCATGCATAACAAAATTTTCCAGAAAAAAAAAATTACCTTTTAATTTGCAAAAAGCTTAGGATAATCCATTCTAATCTTATCCTCTAACTCCCATGTGCAGTCATTAGGATCACTACTCCACTGGATCTTAACTAGTTTCAAAGTTTTGCTCCTTAATTTCTTTTCTTCCTTGGCTATAATCCCCACTGGTTCTTTTTCATAAACCAAGTCAGGATTTATTTGAATTTTGGTAGGCTCTTCCAAAATGTCTTCTTTATCATGTACCCATTTTCTAAGTTGGGACACATGAAAAACATTATGCATTGCTTTCATTTCCTCTGGCAGTTCTAATTTGTAAGCCAATGAACCAATTCTTTCCAGAATTTTATAGGGTCCAACATACCTTGGTGTAAGCTTACCTTGCTTGCCAAATCTCATGACTTTCTTCATAGGTGAAATCTTGATGAAAACAAAGTCTCCCACTTCATATTCCACTTGCTTTCTCTTCCTATCTGCAAATTTCTTTTGCCTATCTTGAGCTGCTGCTATTCTTTTTCTTATTAACCCAATTTTCTCTGTAGTTTCTTTAACATATTCAGGTCCAAGAACAGCCCTTTCTCCAGTCTCTACCCAGCATATAGGTGATAAACATGGCTTGCCATATAAGGCTTCAAATGGTGCCATCCCTATGGTGCTTTGGTAACTGTTATTGTATGTGAATTCAGCTAGATGGAGGTGGTCTTCGCAGTTGCCTCTAAAGTCCAGTGTACATGCTCTCAACAAATCCTCTAAGACTTTGTTCACTACCTCAGTTTGACCATCTGATTGTGGGTGGTAGGCAGTGCTTAAGCACAATTCACTCCCCATAGCCTCTTGAAAACTTTTCCAAAATCTTGAGGTGAAGATGGTATCCCTATCACTCACAATGGTTTTGGGTATGCCATGCAACCTTACTACCTCTTTCACGAATATTTGAGCCAATTTTGGAGCATTTCTTTCTGCTCTAACTGGGATAAAATGTGCTACCTTGGTTAGCCTATCCACTATTACCCATATACTTGTGTTTCCCTTCTTAGATCTAGGCAGACCATCTATGAAATCCATAGATATATCCTCCCACTTCCACTGTGGTATACTAAGGGGTTGTAATAGTCCTGATGGCCTTTGTGTCTCTGCCTTGACTTGTTGGCAAGTCATGCACCTTGCAACATATCTGGCCACATCTGACTTCATCCCCTTCCACCAAAGATTTCTTTTCAAATTTTGATACATCTTGGTGCTACCTGGGTGTATGGAGTACTTACTCCTATGGTACTCATTTAATATTTCCTCCTTCAATTCTATATTTTCTGGAACACATATCCTATTTTTATTCCTTAAATAACCCTTTTTATCAACTTGATAATTTATTACTTCCTCCCCTTTTGATATGAGCATTTTCTTTTCCACCATGTTTAGGTCTTGTTCCTGCATTTTCCCAATCTTAAGAAGTAAATCTGATTGCAGAGATATCATACTTAATTTTCCTTTACCTTCACCTTCTCCAATAGGCATCATTTGTTCCTCACTGTTTTCCTCAATTTCCAAATCAGTAAGTATAGACAAATCCCTAAACTCTTCCATCATCAACATGGCTACTTTGGCATGTTGTCTACTCAAGGCATCTGCAACTTTATTTGCCTTGCCTGGTGTATACAGTATATCTAGATCATAGGCAGCTAGGAACTCTACCCATCTATGTTGCCTCATGTTCAAATCTTTTTGTGATAATAAATATTTCAGTGCCTTATGATCAGTGTACAAAATGAATTTGGCACCTAACAAATAATGTCTCCAAAGTTTCAAAGCATACACAACTGCTGCCAGTTCAAGATCATGGGTTGCATATCTGGTTTCATGTGGCTTTAATTGCCTAGATGCATAGGCTACCACCTGGTCTTGCTGCATCAACACAGCCCCTAACCCAGAGCCACTTGCATCAGTGTACACAACCAAATTTTCATTTCCTTCTGGCACTCTCAATACTGGTGCATTAATCAGATCTTCCTTTATTTTGATAAAAGCTTGCTCACATTTTTCTGTCCATACAAAGGCTTGGTTCTTTCTAGTTAAATTGGTAAGTGGTGATGATATTTTTGAGAAATCTTTTATAAATCTCCTATAATATCCTGCCATCCCCATAAATGATCTAATCTCACTGATGGTGCTAGGCCTTTTCCATGCTTGGATTGCCACTACCTTGTTAGGGTTTACTGATATTCCTTTGGCAGAGATAACATGCCCAAGGAAATGCACTTCTTCTTTCCAAAATGCACATTTTGAAAATTTTGCCTTTAAATCACTTTCCCTTAGCCTTGACAAAACTAAATGCAAATGATTTTTATGCTCTTCCACTGTCTTGGAATAAATCAAAATGTCATCAATAAAAATCAGTACAAATTTGTCTAGATAATCTCTAAATATTCTATTCATCAAATCAACAAAATATGAAGGAGCATTTGTCAAACCAAATGGCATAACCAAAAATTCATATAACCCATATCTTGTGTTAAATGCAGTATACTTAACACTTGAGTCTTCAACCTTCATTTGATGGAATCCTGATGCTAAGTCTAATCTAGAAAATATTTTAGCTTCACTGAGTTGGTCAAAGAGATCATCTATTCTAGGCAATGGGTATTTATTCTTGATAGTTACTTTATTTAGTTCCCTGTAATCTATGCACATTCTCAAGGTACCATCATGTTTTCTTACAAACACTACTGGAGAACCCCAGCAGGAATTGCTTGGCCTTATAAATCCCTTGCCTTCTAATTCTTCCAACTGATTTTTCAATTCTTTCAGTTCACTTGGCCCCATTCTATAAGGTTTCTTGATTATTGGGCTTGCTCCTGGAATGAGATTAATTTGGAACTCAACTGGTCTGTGGTGTGGAACACCCTTAACTTCCCCAAACACATCCAAGTATTCATTAACTATGGGAATTTCTTCAATGGTTAGTTCACTCAGATCTTTTCCTAAGTCAACTAAATGATACAATTTCCCTTCCTTAGCTATTTCACATAGAACTGTGATTCTCTGGCCTTTAGAATTTTGCAATGATATGGTGGATGAGTCTAAATTAATTATGGCTTTGAATTGCCTTAACCAATCTACCCCCAATATAACTCCTATATTTGGGTAATTTAAAACATATAAATTGGAGATAAAAATATTTCCTCCTATGTTTAACTCCACATCCACACAATTCATGTTCAAAACACTAGAACTCCCTAGGGGACTTTGTACAAGCAATGGGGTTTCAACCAATATGCAGTTTAATTTTAACACTTTAACTAATTCATAGGAAATCAAAGAGTGTGTTGCTCCAGTATCATATACTACTGGTATGGGTATGGCACAAATGAATAATGTACCTTCCACTTGGCCATGATTTTCAGCATCAATTTTCACTGCAGATTTGCCTTTCCCTTCCAAAGTTGCCAATTTCCCTTGCTGTTTATTCTCAGGGCAGTTCCTCTTCATATGCCCCTCCTTCCCACATAGGTAGCATTTGAAGGCTCCTCCTTTCAACTCTGGGCACCTTGGTTTGATGTGTCCTTCTTTTCCACAATGATGGCAAACCAATTTCTTCTTAGTATCATTGGCTTTTGTATCTTTACTCTTCCTGTTGTCTGCCTCCTCCTTCTTTTTATCATAAGGGTGATATCTTCCCTTATCCTTCTTGTTGTTGCTCTTAAAATTCCTATATTTCTCTCTTTCTTTGTCATGTTGTTCCAGTTTCAAAGCCAGATCAATTACTTGATCAAATGTTCTATCTGCATATGGTAGCATAGCTCTGCTAAGTCCTGGGTTTAGTCCTTTTATATACCTATCATTCTTGGATGCTTCATCTGCCACTAGCATTGCTCCATAATTAGATAGCCCCTCAAACTTTTGAGTGTATTCAGTGACATTCAAAGTTCCCTGCCTAAGTTTGATAAATTCTTCAAGCAAAATGGTCTTGGCTGATGCTGGTACAAATCTTGCCTCCAACATCTCCTTGAACTGATTCCAAGTGATTTCATTTTCATTTCTTCCAGCTATGATCACCTCCCACCAGCTTAAAGCTACCCCTTTCAGTTGTCTAGAAGCTACTTGCCTCTTCCTTTGGTCATCCAACTGCATGTCATTGAAAATCCTATCAAGTGTTCTCAACCATGCTTGAATTTCCATCACACTCTCAGTTCCTTCAAAACTCTTGCCTCCCAAATTGGAATAAGTCTTCAGTAGTTTTGAAAGCTCTTCATGTGGGTTCTCAGGCCTATGCCCAATCCCATCTCTTAAAACCCTCACAAATTCTTGCATATCAAGCATTTGAGGTGCACTGGGTCCTGCATTGTGATGAGATCCTCTTCCTACCATGGTCTGCTAACTAAATTCTGGGTAAATTAGTATATTATGAGTACTTCTATAATTTCTATTTTCCTATCTAAATTATTTCATCCAAAACAAACAGACATAATACATTTCTATAATACTTAACAATCAATGCAACCAAGTGCTCTGATACCAAACTGAAATGACCCTCTTATTTCCACCCTAATTTCATAAGGAATTTTTTTTTTTTACTTAGAGATGATATATAGATATATCATTCATTACAAATATATTTTCCAAGGTCATTTTCTTTTTCCAATAAACAAAATATATCCAGGATCAAAATAACTTACCAATATAAATATATCAGTGTATATCTAATAACATACACATACATATGAAGATGTATGTGTTCTTCTTGTTTAAGTTCAGAGTATATACTTTATTTTTTTTTTACAAGAACATTCTGTTTGGTCTAGATTTTTAGCAATTCAGATTTAATTATTGTATCTTGATTCATAAAATCCACTGGAGACATGTATTTCAGTCTGTCATTATAATTAAGAAATGATCAAGTAATAATCAGTAGTAAACAAGCTTTTAATATAGATGATTGAGTTAAAGTCTGGATAGTATCAAATTCAGTATAAAAGAAAGTGGATCCTAAGTGAACACAAGCAACATCTAGGCGTAATGGAAACGCGCCTAACTTATACACAAGAGGTCACGAGTTCGAGTACTATGCAGGTCGGTTCAAACACAATTTTTGTTTTTGTTTTTTTTGTATAGTTTGAAATCTGATACCTACTTATCTTTGTACATATATATATAATGTCTGCCTATAACCTATCATACAAAACAATTCTTCTTACTTTACTATTTTTTAAAACCCATTCCTACAACTGGTTTAAGAATTTATAATCATATTTTTGCTCAAATATCAACATGTACACAGATATACATGTACATGTCAATATCTCTGCTCATTTTCCAGAAAACTGGGGGAAACTTTGGAATGCATTTTTATTTTGAGAAAACAATCTATCATGATCAACCAATACTTCATTTATTTGAAGCTGGATAACTCATGAATCCTGTATCTGCCACACTAGTTCAAAGCAATGGAGATATCTTTCATTGCATTCTGTCTAAAGCTTTAAGAAAACATTTTACTCTTCTCAATACAATTCAGAAATGAATTCAAACTTATTTACAAAGCATTTCAGTAAAAGATATAAAATCCTTTTAAGTTTACTTCTTGCTAAATCCAGATTTTGTTCTAAAACTCAGTGCTCTGTTATGTCACAAGATTGGCTAATACATATATAAATTATGCTATCACATAATTGTATATTTCTTCCAGATTTTTATTTATATGAACATACTTGAGCATATTTTTTTTTTGTTTATATTTCAGACACCACCTCAAAAACAAATCAAACCTTAACACACAACCATTCCAACAGAACAACAAATTTTAATCTGACACTTTACAGATCATAAGGGCAACTTGATCACTGACCATAAAATATTCGATACATGACTGGAAATCTTAGAAACATAATATTTTTCCTGAATACATGCAGATATAATCAATTTAAGCTCTTATTGAAAACTAGCTAGCATGTTCATTCACTCCTCCATAACAGCCATTACTTCATTTTACTTAGTGCCTGGGTTACCTGAAAGAGCATGAGTGGCTGCCTCATTTTAAAATGAGACACCCCAGATGCCATGAGCAAACAAGGGTCAGATCTATGATCTGGTATGAGTAACATCAATTTATTCATGATATTAAGCAATAGAGAATATAAGGGTACTAACTTGTTATTTGAGCTAATTTCTGCAATCAGTTACTTTAACATAGTATAACTAAGTTGATTCAGGTATGATATATTCATTTATCATTCTAACACTTGCATACTTAATCATGCAAACATAATTATCTATTGCAACAATTGCATTCACTGGAATCATCTTGGTTCCATACCATTCAACCTAAGAAATATCCATATTCCTATTCCTTCATTTACAGGTTGTAACATTCAATTTAAATCCCTGCCTCATCTGCTATTTAGGAATCACTGGGACACATTGCAATGAACTAATTCACATCATTGCACAAAGATCTCAGGGCTTAAACAAACCATGTGCCAACTTGCATACTTCAAATATGACAAGCATTCCAGCAGTCTTCTTGGCCTTCCCTTCCCTAGTTTATTTACTAGTGTATTGTCTTAAATCCTATCATCAAATATGCTAAGTGAACATATCACTGCAAACATGGAAACATCGATAATTTCTTCTAGCATAATTCTCCTCAGAAATAATCAGACAGTTATTTCCTAAATGGGGTCAATATGTCTTGATCTTGGTAAAATATAAGAACATTTTCAACTGTAAAAGAGGCATGGCATGTTATATTGATCTGAAAGCCTTTATGATTGATTCAGATTCAAGATCTGGTTCAATCATAATTTTAGCTTGTGGGTTTCTCTTTTTTTTTTGATTTGATTAAGGGCTCAGCACTTAGAAAATTTCTATTGCACCCTTAACATTTTTCTTTTCAAGCCTCAGCACCTATACCAAGTATAATGCAGCTCCAATCATTTTCATAAAGTTTCCATGCCATAGATCTATAACAGTTGAGAGTATTCTCTATATAATTTTTTTAAGATCCTAAACTTTAACATTTATGAGAATAAATAAAACAGTATAATACTCATCCAAAGACAAATGTCTCAACCACTCAAAGATCATCCAAAACCATCCATGTTAAATCATATCAGATTTAAAATAAGACATCCAAAAAGCATTGATGAAATCATATACATCAAAACCAGAAATACATAAATAGCAATATAAAAAGTGGCTGCCTCAACTCAGGTCTTAATGCCATGAACTCAGTGAGATTACTCACCTAAATGTTTCTTCTTATTAATCCAGAAAATTCTTGTTTGAGTGTTTTCTCCTTCCTTCCAATTTTTTTTCTTCTTTTCTTATTTTTGTGCAGCCCGGGGTAAAGACAATTCTACTGCCTATTTATATGCATTTTTCCTCTAGGGTTTTGTTGAAACAGAATTCCATTTCTGTCCTGGCTATCATCATGCATTTTTCATTCATAATACCCCGGCCATATTAACCAATTTAAAGGCTGCATTTTCTTTCTTTTACTTTTCAGAAAATGGCCACTCACCTAGTCATGTTAAAAGTGTGACTATCCTATTTTATATTTTAATTATTTCTGAAAATCCCCTTTGCTATTTTTGCCTATACAAGCTTATTAACTTGTATCACATTTCATGTCATTTTAATGTCATAGTTTTACTTGTTTATATATATATATATACTTTTCAGTGCTTAAAAATATATGTATTTGTACACATATCTTATCTAAGCTTATTTTAATTTCTCTTTAATTTCAGAAGCATATGCACCTATATGTATACAGGTTTACTAATATACATAATTTTCTCTTCTGGGTTTTAAATAAAATTTGTTTACTGATTTAAAGTAAAACCTACTTTTCTTATTTTCTAAGATGATCCAGAAATCAAATATCCATGTTGCCAAAAATCATGTTTGTATTGCTTTTCAATTCTTGTTTTAAATCCAAGAAATCTGGAGTTCTTCCTTGTGCCATTTCAGTGTGCACGTGCACACATATTCTTGCACACTATTTATTCCAGAAATTTCATCATATTTAAATCTAAATATTTCAAAAATTAAATCATTTTTCAAAAATGATTTTTCACAAAATTTTGGGGTATTACAATCTCTAACAATGTACTTTTAAAATTTTAAATTATATTATAAAACTTCAAACCGTCCCGTTGCATAACGTGAAATCCCAAACTCCAAATCAGACATTCCAACAGACATCTACAGGGTTTTACCTGTATCCAGAACACGATGGAACACGTTTCGGAGGTTAATTTGATCGTATGTACGAGTCACGGAAGTAAACGATCAATTTCAAATTAAATCGATTCGAATAAATTCGAGGCGTTTTGAGCTGCCAGGGTCAAACGACAACTCCAATTGCTTCGAAAATTGAAATCCGATAATAATTAAATATTACGGATCCAATGGAACTGGTTTCGTCAAATTCCGAGACTGTGCCCCCGGAAGGCTATTTTTAAATTCAATTTAAACGTTATATTTTTAAAAACTGAACAAAACACCCTAAAATAAAAATTTAAATGTTCTATCATCTTCAGTATTAACAATATAAATTTTCTGAACCTTTAAACTATTTTTAACAGGCTCAAAACTCAGGATTCTCTATTTTACCTATTTTCGATTGTTTAATTCAAAAATCTATCATCCAATAAATACTGTATATTTGAAAATAAAGTTAAAATTTAACCTTCGAATATTTAAAATAAATTAAATATTCCCATTTCAAATATACAAAAATTTTGGGTCGTCACAGAAAAGGAGTTCTTTTAATTTTTGAAATGAAGCTTCACATTTGTCAGACCAAATGTATTTAACTCCCTTCTTTGTCAAATTGGTAAGAGGTACAGAAATCTTAGAAAAGTCTTTTATTAACCGACGGTAATAGCCCGCCAATCCGAGAAAGCTACGATTTTCCGTCACACTCTCCGGTCTCTTCCAATTTTGAATTGCTTTGATCTTTGAAGGATCCATGGAAATTCCGGATTCAGAAATAATATGCCCCAAAAATTTCACACGAGATTGCCAAAAGTGGCATTTAGAAAATTTTGCTTTTAATTGGTTGCTCCTAAGAGTTTCCAACACAATTCAAAGATGATTTTCATGCTCCTCTTCGGTTTTAGAATAAATAAGAATGTCATCTATAAAGATGAGAACAAATCGATCGAGGAAGTCTTTGAAAACTCGATTCATAAGGTCGACGAAATAAGTTGGAGCATTCGTCAAGCCAAATGGCATAACAAGCCATTCATAAGATCCATAACGAGTACGGAACGATGTCAAAGGAATGCTATCCTCTGCAATACGGAGATGATGAAACCAGTTGCTTAGTCTAACTGTGAAAAGACTTTAGCACCACTAAGCTGATCGAATAAATCATCAATCCACGGTAAGGAATATTTATTCTTGATGGTGAGATCATTAAGTTTGCGGTAGTCAACGCAAAGCCTAAGTGTACCATCATATTTCTTCATAAAAATAGCTGAAGCTCCCCATGGAGAGGAACTAGATTGAATAAATTGCTTCGCTTCCAATTCGGATAATTGTTTGCGCATCTCCTCATTTTCTTTATTTGACATACGATAAGGAGGACGAGTAATAGGTAGAGCTATAGGGATTAGATTAATTCGGAACTCAATTGCTCGCTTAGGTGGTAATCCTAGAATGGGCTCGAATATGTCAGGAAATTCACGAACAATGTGAATAAGAGAAATGACATCTTCCTCGTCATCATTATCGTCATCACGAGGATTTAGAGAATACAAGGATGCTTTCGAATTGGAATCTGAATCTTTCAGAACTAGAGAAATTTGCTTAACAGATTGAGGATGCCGAAGATATATAGTCCATTCAGGACATATAATATGGGCTTCATAACGGTTAAGCCAATCCATCCCCAAAATCATTCCAAAACCAAGGTAACGCATAACATGCAAATCGGCACGGAAAGAGTAATTACACAAAATAATTTCGACATCTTTACATAATAAACTGAGTGTTGCGGATCCACCGACCGGATTTGCAATTCTCAACGAAGTCATCAAGCCAACAACATTCATAGACAAAGCATCGACAAGTTCTTTTGATATAAAAGAGTGAGATGCACCCGTATCAAAAAGAACTCGAATAGAAAATTCACGAAATATAATAATGCCATCAAGGATAGAATGAGAAATACCTTGACCACAAGAAGTGTTAGTCGGGGCTTGTACAACATTTAGCTTGCTCTCCTTCTTGCCTTGAAGTTTGGGACGCGAAGATAAAGTATGACCCGAACTCTTGCAATAGCTGCAAGAAAGAGACTTTGGGCACTTGTTTGCATAGTGGTCCTTGGAACCATAATCGTAACATTCTCTGCGACGAGAGTTAGGAGTATTTGCTACCGGTGTTGCTTGCTTTTCCTTCTTGTTGGGATTAGGCTTGAATTTAAAAGGTCTCTTCTTGTTGATGTTTGGTTTGACCTCAGCATCACTATCTTTATCAGCCTCTTCGAGTCGAAGAGCAATATCAATAAGTTGATCAAAAGAAACTTCCAATTTCAGAAGTAATGGCTTTTTGAGGCTCTTGTTCAAGCCATACACAAATCTCTGGTTTTTCTTCAATGGGGTATTAATATACTCGACCCCATATTTTGAGAGAGATTCGAAAGAAGCGACGTAGTCCGTCACAGAAGATTTGCCTTGAACAAGGTCTATGAAGCGTCGGGCTAAAGATACTTTTTCAGCTTCCGGCACGAATTTCAACTCGAAACTTTCCCGGAATTGCTCCCAAGTAAGGTCCGCTTCAATAATTTCAGAGATCAAAAGCTCGTACCAGTCTAGTGCTCTTTCTTGGAGCATACTAGAAGCCACTTGGACTTTATGAAGATCAATAAGATTCATTCGAGAAAAAATGCGATCGCATGTTCGAAGCCAAGCCTAGACTTCTATAACGCTCTCGGAACCTTTGAATGGCTTTCCACCTAAATTGGTGTAATCACTGCACAAGCGTGCAAACCCAGATTTAGGATGCGTGGGCTCAGGAATAGGTCCGACAGCTTGAGCATTTCTCATGAGATCAAGAAGTTGCTGAGCAGACATAAATACTCCATCCTGGGGAGTAGCACTAGATTGACCGGCGCTGGGACGGCCAGGTCTAACCAGTTCTTTTCTTTAAGAAAGAAAGAAAAGAGAAAAAAGTTAATCTCAGAATGAATATCAAACAAACTTGATTGATAAAACAAGGCGTCATAAAAAGAAATAGGATAGAACGGTACGAAGACTCGAATTAAATCCTATGGCACGATTCCTAAGAAAGACTTAGGACAATGATCCTTGCTAGATTATTCTATATTGTTCCGAAGTTTAGCTCTGATACCAAGCTGTGATGCCCCACCTCTATGCTCACTCTAGCCAAGGACACTATGGAGTAATGCCGTCAACTGGCACGAAGAATAAGGCTGTTGAGGAGTGACCCTCTGTGCAATTGCCTTGTGCGAGTACCGATATGTCAGATAGTATAACATGCATTTCGTTTCAAGAGGAAATCCGACATACCGATGCAAACTCAAAGCTACCACACAGTGGCTAAGTGGACCTCAAAAACAAGTATAGAAATAAGCATAACATAAATCAGTCACAGATGTTCATATCTCAAAGGCGGAAACAGATATGAATATAACACATAAAAGTGTACATCATAGTAGTGGTCAAACAAGATCCACAATATCACAAAGGAATAATTACAAGTGCTAGACAAAAGAATAAGTATACATCAAGGAGTCTATATCTCAAATGTATAACAACAAAAACTACAAATATAATGTAGTTAGGCAAAAGTCTGAAGATGATCCCAGATAAGGAGTCAAGCAGAAGCACCTGTAATATCTCGGTCTGACCCGAGTATTATTTAATAAGAAAATAATAAACGGATCAGTCTAGCTATAATTATCATTAAAGAAATGAGATAAAAGCAGAGATATAATAAGAATGTATGATAACAATAATGTCATACCAAGACAAGTATGATTTAAACAACAACAAAATCATAAAATATCTCAAGAATCTCAAAGCACCAAAAAGAATATCATATTCTTTATTTTACTCACCAAACGACAAATATTGACAAACATATTATTGCCAATGGCAAAAGTTGGTGAAACACAAATTCTAGAAATCATCAATTAGAAATCCAGAAATCAAAAGGGGGAGGCCTATCACAAAGGGGAGCATGAAAACTCACCAACACGTGTATCACAAACGGAACGCTATTCCATGGTCGCTAACCATAAATTTTGAGCCGAAGACCACGGGTGGCTACCCCGCAAAATTGAACCGAAGTTCCATAAACGGGGTTTAGTCTCCCTCGCAAACAAATAGACATCGCACATCGCTAGTCTAAATCACAAAATGATCATCATCGATCAATAAAAAGTGTGAATTACACTAAGCCAGTAAATATAAGAGTTTAGCTTCATGTCCCATAACCACTAGCTTAACTTAAATATTTACGAACAAACTGTAGATTTCCACTCGAAAATGGTCACAGGATTTTCAATCGAACAAGTCCATAAATTAACCGACGAAGTAAACGCAAGCGTTTCATACCACTTGTTTTGCTAACCCGTTTAATTAGATTTTCTCATACGAATGAGGTAAAGGTTTGTATATACTAATATATTAGAAAACGGTTTTATAAAAGAGCTTTGTATTAAAAATAGAGTTGAAATCATCTTTGTAGAAGAGTTTTAATATTTACTACTAGTATAGAAACCTTTGTATTTAGAAGTGACAAATCACAAAATGATTGTAGAAACAATCAATCACAAAAATCCACATTCGAAGACGTGAATTAAATCCAAAGAAATCGATACCAATTCCATTAAAATGGACATTCTCAAAAATCCCGAAAAAGAAGTCATCAAAGGCAATAACAAATGATAACAATAAATCAGATAGTCATGAATAGATAAAAGTTGGATCCTCAAGCAAATTAGGCAAAATAGGCAAAATGAAGCAGGTCAGTCGACTGGCCTTCTACAGTCAGTCGACTGAGCCAGAACCGAGAGTTTTTAGACCCTGTAGTCAGTCGACTGACTGCAGGGAGCCAGTCGACTGGCTGTAGCTGAAACTGTTTTTCAACCTATCAAATGGAAGAGCAAACTCTCACCATTTGCAATCGATCGAGCAATGGACTTTAGGTGCTTTTGCCAATCGACACCCCGGCCCTTTAGGCTCTCTGAAACACCACCAATAGCATGTTCATAAATCAAAGCTAGGATTTTCAAAGTTTTAACTTCAAAACAACAAAATTGAAATGTTCACCAAATCAATCCAAACCAAAATCAAATGAACATGTGAAGATGTTAGGAATTCATACCTAACAATCAAGGGTAGTTATAGACATAGATGTGAGATAAAAATCTCAACTTTAAACCCAAAAATGATGAAGGAGAAGCTTGAATGCAAAGGAAGATCAACTTCTCTTCAACCTCAACTCTAGAAACTTGAATCTAAGCTTAAAAGAAGAACATTTCCTAAGCTAGGTTTAGGAAATTTCTGAAATTAAAGAGAGAATGAGTTTGAGAAGATGAAGAGGATGCTTACCTTAGCTTCTCTTTGAATTTGGAGCAAGAATTTGGTTTTGCAATTGAAAACTAGGGCTTGAAGTTTCTAATTTTTCATTCCTTTCCCCATTTTCAGTTGTGCTTGGGTGTTTAAGAAAATAGAAATGAAGTGAAGAGGAGAGGAGGGGCTAAACTAGGTTATAGAGTGAGTTGGGGTGAAACCCAAACCCAAAGCCCAATAGAAAATGTCAAAATTCAACTTACTCCAAACATATCGATGTTTATACTCAAAAAAGTTGCAAACGCCGTTTTGGACTCAATGGAAGTAGTCGCGAGTCCCAATTCGACTGTTTACAAAAAGTAGCTTTTCGGACTTAAATCCGATTAACGATTCTATATTTAAATAAAATATTTAAATATTCAAAACTTTAAAACGTGCGGGTTGTTACACTATGGATTTTTTAAAAAGGGCTTTTGATTTTTGAGGAGAATCAAATTTGAAAAGTTGGAAAGCCTAGATTGAAAAGTATCGATTTTGGGATAATCAATTTTGAGAAAGAAGATTTATATGAGATTCATACTAGGTGTATGATTTGGAAAATACTATATGTGTATAGTATAAAGTGTTTTGAAAGTGGCTCTGGGGAAAAAGGCGCTTCCTTGGAACGAACTTCTCAGGAGTGCCACAGGGTGGTACTGCCTTGAGCCTCAAAGAGGGGGAGGCTCTAAAGTTGATCCTGTGAGGAGTCCGGACAAACTAGTTCCTGAGGATTGTTTGGTAGCGAAAGTCGAGGGCGCTGATGCCTACAGGGGCATTTGGGTTATGCTGTGACGACAGTGTAACTCGATGTCGCTGCGATCTACTGTGTGGACCATAGTGAAAATCGTGTGGAGGATGAGTGCCAACAGTCTACACTTGATTTTGCTGGGATGGCAACGTAACATCGGTAGACTGCGATCTATGGTCTAGTGGAGAAGTTTCATTTTTTTGGCAGTGAAATTCGAGGGCGCTGATGCCTATAGTTATATGGGTTTTTGCTGTGATAGCAATGTAAAGCCCGGGTATAACTCCGATCTGTAGTGTGTTCCATGGCGTAATCGGGGGGCGCGGAGGCCTACAGTTATCTATTGATTTTACCGAGATGGCAACGTAACCATCGGGTTAACTGCGACCGTGGATGGGGGTGATGATTTCCAGAGCATTCTAACCAAAGATGTTTCCTCTATTTCCAAAATGTTTTCTATATTTTCACCAAAATATTTTCCAAGTATTTTCACTGGGTGTTGGAAACGGGTTTACCAAGTACTTATAGATTTTTAGTCCTACGTCTGATCAACGTATGACCGAATTTCTATGAGAACAAGGATGGACTTGTTGAAACATCGAGTTGTAAAAAGTATTTTTATATAAAAGCTATTTTGGTTATATTATGTTATTTATAAGTGTTTAAAATTTTGAAATTTTGAAATAAGAGAGTAAAAGAGTTAAAAGTGTTTAAAGAATAATTTGACTACAATCGCAGTAAATAAAAATTCTCGTTCTTTCCTTTTCGAGGACGAAAAGTCCTAAAGAGGGAAGGAATATGACGACCCAGATTTTTAATGGTTGTTAATTGGTAATTAATTGAATTAAATCATTGGAATATTACTTTAGATAAGTCGAACAAATAAAATTCTAATAATTAAAATATCAATATATATATATTGAATTAAAAACTATATTAGAGATTTCATTTTTAATATCTCTGGATAAGATAAATCCCATAGATTAGATTAAAGATAAACGTTCAAATATATTTATATATATATATAAACATATAGACAAGTCTTATGTTGTTCAAATATAAATATATATATATATATAATTACATAGGTATGTATATATATGAGGATTAGACATACATAAGCATGGACACACACACACACACACATATATATATATATATATATATACTAGATAAAATAGTGAATAGGCAAAATATACATAAGTAAGTATGTATGTATATATGTTAAATGAAGGGTGAAAGTGATAAAATGGAAATTTACATATGATGTATGTATGTATGTTATGTAAAATAGTACATATAGAATGTAGATATATATGCGTAGATATATATGTACACACATAAGGGGACATAGAAATTAATGCATATCATCTCAAGCAAACCATATATCAAATCCTTCTCTTATAATATCAAATCAAGTCAAATAAAAATCAAGTCAAGGTTATAAAGGAAGAAAAGAAATGAAATAAAAGTATATAAAATAATAATAATAATAATAATAATAATCTCAGCCAGTACAAAGGCCTTAGCTTCTACTGCACACTTTCACTATGCATATATAGATACACCCATCGGTACCTTGTGTTCACACTTTACTTCATTCGAACTAAGTAAAACTGGTAAACATTACTACCATCTCAAAAAGCTTAACTGAAAATAAAGGAAAACTCAATAACTAAACAAGAGAGGATCAAAACCAGATCAAAAGCAAGTAGCAGTGTTTCAAAAACATCTATGTTCAAAAGAAAGGTGAGTAAACACATTATTTAAAAGCTTAAGTAAGCTAAGATATGTGCATGTGATTCTTGGATAAATTTTGCTTTGCATGTGTATTTTTAAGTATGTAACTCTGTGTATATATATGTGTTTGTTCTGTGTATATTGAATATACCTATTCTTCTCTCTTTTTTGTTACAGAGTTGAAATTAAACCAAAATTCAATATATTTTTATCTAGTCAACTGATAGACTTAGAGTTTCAAACAAAATAAGTTTGTGTAATCATAACTCAAGTTTTAAAACATGTTTAGGTATTTTTAGTTTGCAAATCTTCTGAAACTAAGTAAATACAGTAAGATTTTTAAGAAAATGTTAGAATCAAACAATTTGTTTTGTGGATTCAAGCATGCAGCTTAAATCAACACTGGAAAACTCGATTTTTAAAACTAAAATCACGAATTTTAGTTTAGTATTGGGTTTGCATTTTGGGAATGATTAGTTTTTGGTTTCCGAGTAAGTTCCGGCTACTGGAGTAGTTTTGGAGGTCGGGGCTTTGGCTGGAGCTAGATTGGCGATCCTTAAAGTTGGGAAAAATGGTGGAAGTGGTGCACGATCGCCGTGGCGTCACCGATAGGCCAATTGGGTTTTAAACCCTATTTCTGTCGAGGTCAGAGAATTCGTCACTGTGGCTACTTTGGTGCATCGAGCTGCACGTGGTTTGGGGAAGGGATAGCGTGGAGCCTAGCGAGGTCGTGGCCGGAGATTGGGAGGTTCCGGTGGTCGGAACTGCTTTGACGAGGTGGTTTCTGATGAGGATGTGAGTTCCCAGTTTCGACTGGAAGACTCGATTTTGTTTTGGGATTCGCAATGTAGGTTCGAAGGTTGGGATGGATCAGGGAGTTCAACGTCGATATGTGCAAGGTGTCGCCGGAGGTAGCGGCCCCATAGTTGATCTGCACGTGCACGTTTTGGCGACAGGGAAAGGAGCATGTTTGGGAACGAAGGCTGGCTCGGGGTTTTCTTCGTTTTTCTCGCGTTCATCTTGAAGCAGATGGAATGGTGGATGACTTGAGGCAGGCACGGGTTGAACATGGGTTCGACTCAAGTTTTCTCCTGATGTGTTAATTTGTTTTTAAAGTAAGGTTAAGATTTTCAAATGATAACCAGTCCAGATTTTATAAAACAAAAGCAAAGTTTTTGAAAAAAGAAGTCAAGCTTTACAATTTAAAGACAAGTTTCTTTCAAGAAATTATTAATTAAGGATTAATTAACTGTTATTAAGGATTGATTAGTTGATTAATTAATTTGATAATTAAGTTTTATTAATTAATAAAATAAAAGGTTTATTAATTAATGGTTAAATAATAATTAATCTGTAATTAAAGATTAATTAATTTGTTAAGGGTAATTAAGGGATGAATTACTCAACTGAAATTTATAAAGTGATTGTGGTTAATTTAAGTTAATAAATTTGTAAACTAATTAAAGATAATCACTTGATGATGGATTAAGTATGAATACTTAATGAGATTGATAAGTGTATTACTTATTGTAAGAAATTAATGGATAAATTACTGGCTGAAATTAATAAGAAGGGGAATTACTTAATGGGTAGTAATTAAAGGATAATTACTTAGTAGAAGTAATTAATGGATATTTACTTGGTGTAATTAATTAAAGGATTAATATAGGAGCTAATTAATTAAGGTAAGTAATTACAGAATGGTTAATTACTGTTTATGATTAATTAAGGTTGATTTATGGAAGTAATTAATTAAGGATCATTAATTACTAGAAGTGATTAAGGATCATTAATGAATGTCATTAATTAATTAAAGATTAATTAATGTGAATGGTTAAAAATAATTAATCTATGTGATTAATTAAAGATTAATTACTTAATGCAATTAAAGAATAATTAATCAAGGAGGATTAATTAAGATGGATGATTATTGTATGATTAATTAGTTGGTTTGTAATTAATTAAATAGGCAGGATTTAAAAGTAATTAAAGTAATTGATTCAATTCAAATATGGTTAATTAAATTAATTAGAGATGGTATGGTTGATTAACCTTGCTTATGAATGATTGAATGATATTGTGTGCCTTAGATTAGTTGATATCTCTGGTATGTGATGTGTGATGCTATGTGGTATAATATATTGGGTTAAAACAGTGATATCCTGTATTTAAAGTTTGAATTGTATTTCATTTGAATAACTTGGGTTAAGATGACATGGATTCGAAGAGACCGGAGTCGGGTATTTCTAAATACCCGAAACCACTTCGATTAGAAATTTGCAATAATTCTTTATATGTGATATCAATAGACTGGAATGGAATGATTTAAGTGAATTGGACCATTTAATCTAAGTTTTGGTAGTTAGAAATTGATGTGTGAAATAAGTGATGTCTCTAACAAATTGTGAATTTGTAAATTGACACGAGTTACCCCGGGTTTTATGTAAGTTTTATGCTGTTGTATTCCATGTTAGATGGGTTTACTCACACTGGTTTCCAGTTTGACCCGGGTGTTACTTTGATGTAATGCTCAGGTCAGACCAAGTATTACAGATTTTCAGGTAAGGACGTTCTGGAGCTTAGGAGACGAGCTGGATGGCAGGAACGTATGGAGTGTTTCCGCTGTGATATTATTTCTGTTTATCTGAGACATGCGATTTGTATATGTCCAGTGTTTGTGTATGAGTGTAACTCTGATGTAAAAATATAATTGACAGATACAGGTATTCTTTTGTAAACTGTTATTATTTGATATTATATTTTGATCCGCTGCGATTTGTGAGAATCAGTATTGTGTTTCTGTTTCTTCTTCTTCTATCGCTTTCTTCTTTTCCTAACTATCTGGAATTTTCGCGATCGAAAATTCCGGGCTGTTACATATATACCCAAGGAGACCTTACAACATTTTATCCAAGACTCTTTATAATAGAATAACCTTACTAATTATAGTTTGGTCGATAGACCTTTGTTTGTCTTTGAGTCTCGATATCTTCGAGCATCATGTCTTCTCGTAGTATATACCTGTTATCTTGATAAGATGTATATAATATATATGATTGTATAGTCGTTGTCATTGAAACATTGAATGGAGATTCTAACACAAGTGTATGTTATAATTACAACTAACAATCAATCACACATTTA
Organism: Allium fistulosum; assembly: GCA_030737815.1. Taxonomy (NCBI): domain Eukaryota; kingdom Viridiplantae; phylum Streptophyta; class Magnoliopsida; order Asparagales; family Amaryllidaceae; genus Allium; species Allium fistulosum. Next base: position 295,957,903 of record CM060905.1, on the reverse strand, counting down.
ATAACCATCAAAATAATATATTTACATCCATTGTTTTCTTAAATCATTTTATTAAGTTTTACTGTAAATCCACCTTTATTTATTTATCTAAAAAACAATAGTAATTCTTACAAAACATTACTATACATTAAATTCCTTTATTTTATTCCACCTAGAACATCGTATATTAAATAAAATAATAATAATCTCTCCGATGATAAAATAGGAACATATCTGATACCATGTTGTATTTTTTTCTAATAACCTAAAGGAGACAACTAGAGATTATAACCCAAAACTCTAAAATAAAATTTCACTATAAGCTACCATTCATCATTAACTGGTGTTAATGATGTTATGATCCTAACACTCCTTACTAAATTAAGATGAACATTCCTAGCATGTCATTCCACTTAATTATCCATCTTGCTCTCCAATAAATGTGGTTCATCCATTACTTCAACTAATATACCCTCTTATGGGATAAATTGTGCATCCCTATAAATACCATATTAACTTTCCTAATCAGTCCTCATTTAAATCCTTTTAACTCTCTGTTAATTACAAATTTATTACCCACTAAATCTATAAATGTCCATAAATCCTAGTCCTATAATTACTATATTGTTAATAACTCATACGAATATTATCGTAAATTGCGTTATTTATATATTTTTATTTTTGTACTTTAAGCACGGTTATACATGTGTATGTATCTTATTCCTAATCTTTAATTTCTAAACTAGAACATTTCTTTACATGTTTTAATTTATCAAAGCTATCCTTTTAAAAAGGATTACCGTTATAATTTTTCATAAATAAACCAAAGTAAGATCTTTGTTTCGTTTGAAATTACAAGGAATTATTTATTTTCTTTTATTGAAATAGACTGTTTAAACTATAAAAAAGAATATCCATATCTTACACATCTCTTTTCCTTGTTGGTATATCTCTTGTTAATTCAAATAACATGCTTTTATACATATTTTGGAGTTGGATAATTTATGGAATTTACACGGAACCCGCTCCAAATAAATCAAAACATAAAATTCACATTCCAAGTCTATTAGAGCAACCTAACTTACAATCCAATTATAAATCTGGAATATCTTTACAACTTTACCAGTATTCTACAATTAAATATTTGGCATGATTTCAAATTTTCCAAATCAGTTTGTAAATATTATTCCTATTTTATTCATATCCTAAAACCTTTACCCTTTCTTACCTAGGTAGTGAGCCCTATCTACTCCATAAAGTTTTGTTTGGTTTTCACCATTCTTTATAAACCTAAAATTCCAACAACATACAAAATAATGTTCAATAAATTGTTTTCATACAAATAAACTTATTACATTAAATTCGAAATCAACGTTTATTACTCCATCAATTTATGAACTCGTGGCCTATACTTATGAAAAGTTCATTGACTACCATTTTAAGGACATATTATTATATTATTATTATTTTCCAAATTCAACCCTTTTTAAATCTATTACAAAGATTATAACTTCAATCGCATTTCAAAATAACAGATTTTCCTTTGTTGGACATTCATTATTTAAAAGGTATTTTTATTATAAGATAATTACTTTAGTAGGCTTCAAACCACAATCTATTCACATGCATGCCAAATTTCTAATTTCAAGTTGCTATATTATCCCAAAGATATACATCAACATTTATTGCTTTATTACTCAAAATGTACTGTCGCTTAACTAAATACTTTTATAATTTGGTTTAAGTCTTATTTAAACTCCTATAATTGTAACAAAACGAAATTTAACCCATAACAATTAATTCGTTAATTAATGAAATAATAAAATAACTGTGTGAAATTATCAGCAATGAGCCACGGGAGTTGCACTGTTGTGTCTGTGGTAATTTTCTAGTCAATTTCCATATATAGAATGTCAGAATCCGAGCTAATATGAGCTAGAAACAAAATAAACAAGAGAAGAAAAAAATTGGGCTAGGTCGACCCACGGGTCGACCTAACCATGCCCTAGGTCGACCGGCCGGTTGACCTAGGGGGAGGGGCGGTCGACCGCCCAGTCGACCCACCTATGGGTATGGAACGAAGAAAAGTTTCTTCGTTCTAGAGGTTTTCGAACACGTCAGTTCCATTGTTTTCTCTTATCTGGTCCGTTCGTGCTTCCATCTGACGGCTCCTATTCAGCCTATGACGTAGTCGCACCATATTCAATCTCCAAATCCAACGGTCTGAAATCCACTTCTACCCTTATAAATAAGACCCTAGGCCTAACACTTTTTCTCATTCTAGATTTTCTCTGCTTGGGTTCACCTTTTCAAGAAGGACCCTAAAAGGAATAATTTTCCAAGGAGAGAATCTTTTTAAATAAAATATTTTAATACCCACAAGTGGATCTCGGAAGACCAAAAGGGAAGAGCTTAGGACCACAGGTGAGTGATTGTAATTATTTAGATTTTTAAGTAATGTAAAATAATAGGGTTTCCTATAGCTGTAGTTTTACTATGATTTTTGGAATAACCTTATTAGTAGTTTATTTATAGTTTTTAGAATTATTTTCAATCTATTTCTTTTAGCTATTCTTTTCAATTAATTTTAGTTTATTTCTGTTAATTATAGATTTTCCATTTATTTACAGCTTATTTACAGTATTTAATTTATTTACTGTTATTTATGCGTTATTTATATCTTTTTCCTACGCTTTGGATTTTCCTCTATTTTTTCTTCTTCTTCGCGTATGGACTAGAGTAGATTAAACGCGAATATTGATTAAAATTATAAGAATACTGAAATAACGGAAGATAAGGTGTATATTGTAAGGACTGTAATAAAAATGGAATTAAGACTGAAATTGAGCCTAATAATGATATTGATGTTAGAATTGGACTAAATAAAGATAATTGGCCTAGTTATAACTTAGAATTATAACTAAAAAGAGTAAAAGATGAAAGAAGCTTATTTCACACTTAGACCTTGGGTTAAGTAATAAGCATGATTATAACGTAGGTTATAATAAGAAAACAGAAAAGAATGAGGCTTATTTTAAGACTTACGATAAATTAATAAGCACGGATAGTAAGAATAATAACAAAGGCTTATTTAAAATAATTTATCTAAGGTAATAAGCAAAGATGAAAGTAGGATCCGTACCGGCAGCATTTCCTTTATGTTGTTTAGGGTGGATAGGTGGTCAATAGTTAAAAGAAAAGATCCATACCGACAGCATTTCCCTTATGCGGTTTAGGGTAGATAGGTGGTCAATAGTTAAAAGAAAAGATCCGTACCGACAGCATTTCCCTTATGCTGTTTAGGGTAGATAGGTGGTAAATAGTTAAAAGAAAAGATCCGTACCGGCAGCATTTCCCTTATGCTGTTTAGGGTAGATAGGTGGTCAATAGTTAAAAGAAAAGATCTGTACCAGCAGCATTTCCCTTGGGACACGCTTATGCTGTTTAAGGTAGATAAGAGGTCAATAATTAAAAGACTAAATCATGGTGATTTAGACAAGGGACGCATCTAGATTTTGTTTAACATGGACCAGTACCAACAACATTCCATATTTTCTATGGACACGGTGTCTCACAAATAGCCTAAAGTGAGACGAGGGCACGCTTATGTTGTCTAGGGTAAATAAAAGGTGAAAGAGGGAGCAATAGATACTGCGAACCAGCGGTGACCGAGCGTGCGACATCGATTAGGGGAGATAAGTCGCTATTGAGTTCCAAGCGCTTAGTATGTGTGTCTTTCGTAGACACCATTGCCTTCTGTGTAGGAAGCTATATAGCGTCTAGTTGGTAGTAATATCTATGGAATAGCAGGCCAGTCAAAGGGTAGAATTAGGATTTCAGCCTAATTATAGGATTAGGAATTCAGCCTAATCAAAGTAGCTATCAAAGACAAGTGTAAACAATCAAAGTTAATCAATTGTGTTAATTTAGCTAAATCGTATTTATTTCCAGCTTATTCCTTCTTCATATTTCCTTTGTTTCCTTTTATATACTAGAACTGTTGTAAGGTCAATTACTTTTCCTTTGCTTAAAGATTCTAGTAATTACTATCATTCACTAGAATTTTAGTCTGACCTACTCCTCCATTTCCCCCTTTTCCCCCTATAGGCAATCAGAGGCAAAGAATATAGACCACAGCTTCTTGGGGACTTGGAGACCCTATCATGTATTCCTTATTTTATTTCCAACTTTCTGTTCTTTTATTGTACTGACACTGTATTGAGGGAAAGTTTGTGTTTGTACTCTGGTTTTTTCCGATGAGACAGAGATTTTATTTTCATAAGACAATTGTATTTGGTATTTGGAACATATGTGGTTTGTCTGAAGTATTTATGAAGTACTAATTTTTAAAATCACTTATTTATGAAGTATTAATTTTTAAAATCACTTATTGTTTTAATCTGAACATATGTGGCAATCCAGTCCCAGCCTAGTTTCGTAGGTATCTACAGGCCATGACTCCAGAGGTGCACGGGCAAGCGGCCAACCCAGCACCAGCGGGTGGGAATCCCATCAACCCACCTGTCGCCGTAAATTTCTCTAAGCTTTGTAAGGATTTTGCGAGTTTGGGTGGAAATACTTTTTCGGGTAAGGAGGCTTTTGTGGAGGCGAGAGCTTGGCTCAGAGACACAGAGAGTATATTAGGACTATTGGGATTGGATGATCAGCAACGAGTTCAGCTAGCATCTTGGCAGATGAAAGAGGAGGCTTCTTATTGGTGGGATGTCATCGAGTTAGAAGGAAGAGAGGTGACTTGGAATTGATTCCGGGGGTGATTCGATAGGAAGTTTTTGTCAAGTAGAGGAGAGTGTTCGGTTAGAGCGGTTTATCAATTTGAAGCAAGGGTGTTCGTCGGTGAAGAAGTACATCAATCAATTCAATGAACTGTCGTGGTTCGGAATGTAGTTGGTGAATATGTCGCACAAGAAAGCTATGAAGTTTGTGAAGGGATTGAATCAGTCCCTTTAGGGATTGTTGTTGACTCACGTGCCGATGGGAGCTACTTATGAGTCTTTAGTAAATATGGCCCTTATGTCTGATGCGGCTAAGGAGGGAGAGTTTAAGGAGGCCCCTAAGTTGGAAAGTTCTAAGATGTAGGGGAAAGATAAGAAGGACGAGGATAAAAAGAAAGGAGGACCTCAAAAGCAGATCAAGAAAAATGAGAAGTGCAAGAGTTCTGGGATGGTTGGTTATTACGCAAAGGATTGTAAGAAGGCGGCAATGAAAGGGAAGTGTTTCAATTTTGGACAGCCTGGTCACTTTAGTAAAGCCCGTCCTCAGAAGACGAGGCAGGGAGCGAGCGCGCCTACAGCACAGATACATGCTTTGTATGCAGCGCCTTCTAGCAATGGACTGGGTAGAGGTAGGAAAATCACTGTAGAAGTTTGATTTCTATTTTTGATTTTTCCATTTTGACTCTTTTCGATTCTGGAGCATCACACTCTTTTATCTCTAGTAGATTGTTTGCACTTAGACATCTCTTTAGTAGTAGATCCCATTTTGTTTCAAACCCCATAAGAGGATCGGCACATTTATCTATGGTCTGTAGGGGTTTGAAAATTTGTATACTAGGCGTAGAATGATTGTGATGCCTATGTATTGGGATTTTCGGGGTATGGGATGAATTGGGAATGGATGGGGTATCCACTTGTAAAGTGATATTGGACTGCGAAAGGAGAGTCCTTAGATTAGAGACATGCAGTGGTAGGACCCTCGTGGTCTCTTGTGACCCACAGGGGTCAGTCATATTGAGCTTCCTTTATTCCTTTGATCCATCACTAGGAAAGCTAGATTCTGTTCCAGTCATCAAAGATGTTCCAGACATTTTGAGGAGGTTCTTCGTACACTTTGTGTTCATCAGTTGAGAACAAAGTTCTTGAAGTATCACTTTTGGCATAAGGAAGCGTGTTTCATGGGGCATAGAGAAGGTCTGCACATGGAAAGAGTTTGAGAAATGATTTTTAACATTTAGGTTCGGATTGTGAAAATCCAAAGAGAGGTAGGCAAAGATTGGAGATGTACAATAGATTTAGTTGATAAGGAAAGCAGAAAGCCCATGTGTAGATAATTGTAGAAATTATAATTGTTTCATATAAGTGGATTTAAAGGTAGTACCTTAGAATAAATATGAGTATAGGAACAAAAGACTTTAAGTAAGTAAATGAGATTTCCTAGGTTTAGGAAGGATACTCCTAGGGTAGTAAGTAGAAAAATCCACTTTATGTCTAACCCAATAAACTGAAATTATTAGAATTTCGAAAAAAAAAATTATATAATTGTCAATATCTTTAAAGTAAATATTGGGAATATAGTAAGAAATTTAAATTGGTTTTTATATAGTGAAAATTTTGTTGAAAAAGTGAAATTCTTTTTGAAGAATTATAGAGCGTAAATCGCTCACTAGTTTCTTTGTAAGTAAACAGAGATTTTAAATATAAAAACCTAAAATGTATTAAGTATCAAAAACGTAGATTACAACATTTATTGTTGTAATAGATGTTTTCATGAAAATAAAGGGAGCATAGACTATAACACTACCATTATAGTAAGTGACTCACGAAGGAAATGTTTTTACATTGTAGATGTGGTTTATTAGTATTTATTTTTAATTAAATTCATACACTAGTATTTTTGGGTTGTAGTAACAGTGTTTTATGCAACATCTGTTTTAAACCCAAATATAAATGTATTTTTAAAAGATAATTTCTAAGAATAGAAATAAAAGTGATTTGTGAATACACCTATTAATTAAATAGGTAAAAGAAAATGTTTTTGGTTATGGATATATTAAAAAAATATTGAAGATGAGTTTTTTGAAAAGAAAAAGTTAGATATTAGAAGATGTCTATCGTAAGAAAATATAATTTAAACATACTTTAATCTATTGGAATGAAAAGAATAATGGTATAATTTTCTTTGAAACTAATAAAAATGTTTTGTGCAAGTTACAAGGAATGCATGAAAGAGATATACAAGGTAGGAGAGCATCATATTTTGTATAGCCTATTTCGAAAAATATAAAATAAGTTCCTTGTAATTTCACATAAACATGAAATCCTCTTTTAAAAGGTTCATAGAAGATTTTAGAGCTAATAATTTCTCATAGGAGAAAGTAGTTCCAATACATTAAGGTATGAGACAGTTAGGTGTAATAAGAAGATGTTTTGAAAACACATAAGGTTATTTTAAAGATATTTTAAAGGAAATGGTTTGGTGAAAAAGTAAATATTCTTTTAATAAAAGTAGAGTTTGAAAATTCAAATTTTATTGAAAATTTAAAATGTCTTTAAAAGAAAGCGAGAAATAAGTTTTGGATTAGAATTTTAAAGTTTTTCCCTTTAGGTTTGGGAAATAATGTAAATTCAAAAGGATGTAAGGATGCAAATCTAGAAACATAAAATGATAAGCAACCGAGTATTTTTGAATTTAAGAAGAATTTACAGATAAAACTTTTAAGGACAAAGATTTTGGGATTTGAAAATTTAGAAGCCTTAGTTTTTGAAATGAGAGAATAAATACCAAACCAAACTCTTAAAAGTGGAATAGATAGGAATCATTCCCTAAGGAGTAGCGGAAAAGGTGTAAGGCTATAAAGGAGACAGCAGTAATTACTTTTGGAAGTAATAATAGAGTTTCCCGTAAAGCATATAGGGCACTAGTGAGAACCTAGGAATGTTGATTCATGTGAGCAGGTTAAAGAAGAACAGTAAATTGAAATTAGTAAGATTGTAAGGCACACATGGTTGAGGATGTGCATTTTTGATTTTGAAGAAACTTGGGAAAAGCATCTTCCTTTAGTGGAATTCTCACATGATAGTAGTTTTCAAACTAGCATGAGAGTGGCACCTTTCGAAGCTCTTTATGGAAGACCACACAAGTTGCTTTCGTGTTGGATAGAGTCTACAGAGGTTAAAAAGACTTCGGAGAAGACTAAATTTGATTTGGAGAAAATTCGTATCTCATATCCGCATTTCTTTGATAGTAATTTTTTGAATTTCCTATTTTCCATCTTTAGTTTTGAATAGGTTCTTTCCTTTATTATCCTTTAGGAGGGCAGAACTTAGGAGTTAACCTATGGATGGTAGGATTTGATGTAAACATGTTATTAGAACATGTTATGGATGATGTATGCAAGTGGTTGCAAGTGTTTGCTAATGGACGCATATACTTACACTAGGCACTATCATCTCTTAAGGATCGGCCTAACTAGGACACTAGAACATATGCATATGGATGTGTGCGCATTTGCATTTTTATTTTCATGGTTGCTATAGATGGATGTTTATCACATGGTTGTTGCATTTGGATGATGATTGAAGCACACATATAGAACTATCAGTTATCATTAGGAATTTTTGCATTCATTTGGATACATAGCACGGACATGATTGCATAAAAGTAGGTCAACTGAATCGTGGACCGCCTAATCTTTTGCATTAGTTAGGGACATTAACACTACACTAATTGCATAAGTATCATAAATCACATTAGAAAAACTTAAGGATAATGGATGTAATGGATGATGGTTGAGTAGTTGGTTGTAGAACTTGAATGAAAACATTTAGTTCATTTTTTTATCCTTAGAGATTTCGGGGACGAAATCCCTTAAGGAGGGGAGAATGTAACAACCTGAAATTTAACCCATAACAATTAACTCGTCAATTAACGTAATAATAAAATAACTTTGTGAAATTATCGGAATTAAGCAATGGGAGTTGCACCGTTGTGTCCGTGGTAATTTTATGGTCAATTTCCATATATAGAACGCCAGAATCCAAGCTAATATGAGCTAGAAACAAAATAAACAAGAAAAAAAAATATTGGGCTAGCTCGACCCAGGGGTCGACCTAACCACGCCCTAGGTCGACCGGCCGGTCGACCTAGGGGGAGGGGTGGTCGACCGCCCAATCGACCCGCCTACGGGTATGGAACAAAGAAAATTTTCTTCGTTCTGGAGGTTTCAAACACGTCAATTCCGTTTTTTCTCTCATCTGGTCCATCCGTGCTTCCATGTGACGGCTCCTATTCAGCCTATGACGTGGTCGCACCATATTCAATCTCCAAATCCAACGGTCTGAGATTCACTTCTACTCCTATAAATAAGACCATAGGCCTAACACTTTTTCTCATTCTAGATTTTCTCCGCTTGGGTTCACCTTTTCAGGAAGGACGCTAAAAGGAATAATTTTCCAAGGAGAGAATCTTTTTAAATAAAATATTTTAATACCCTTAAGTGGATCCGGGAAGACCAAAAGGGAAGTGCTTAGGACCATAGGTGAGTGATTGTAATTATTTAGATTTTTAAGTAATTTAAAATAATAAGGTTTCCAATAGTTGTAGTTTTACTACAATTTTTGGAATAACCTTTTTAGTAGTTTATTTACAGTTTTTAGAATTATTTTCATTCTATTTCTTTTAGCTATTCTTTTTAGTTAATTTTAGTTTATTTCTGTTAATTATAGCTTTTCCATTAATTTACAGTTTATTTACAGTATTCTGATTTATTTATTGTAATTTATGCGTTATTTACATCTTTTTCCTACGCTTTGGATTTTCTTCTATTTTCAGTTTTCTTCTATTTCTCCTTCTTATTTGCATATGGATTAGAATAGATTAAACGCGAATATAGATTAAAATTATAAGAATACTAAAATAACGGAAGATAAGATGTAAATTGTAAGGACTGTAATAAAAATGGAATTAAGACTGAAATTGAGCCTAATTATGATATTGATGTTAGAATTGGACTAAATAAAGATAATTGGCCTAGTTATAACTTAGAATTATAACTAAAAAGAGTAAAAGATGAAAGAAGCTTATTTTAACACTTAGACCTTAGGTTAAGTAATAAGCATGATTATAACGTAGGTTATAACAAGAAAACAGAACAGAATTAGGCTTATTTTAAGACTTAGAATAAATTAATAAGCACAAATAGTAAGAATAATAACAAAGGCTTATTTAAAATAATTTAACTAAGTTAATAAGCAAAGATGAAAGTAGGATCCGTACCGGCGGCATTTCCCTTATGATGTTTAGGGTAGATAGGTGGTCAATAGTTAAAAGAAAAGATCCGTACCGGCAGCATTTCCCTTATGTTTTTTAGGGTAGATAGGTGGTCAATAGTAAAAAGAAAAGATCCATACCGGCAGCATTTCCCTTATGCTGTTTAGGGTAGATAGGTGGTCAATAGTTAAAAGAAAAGATCCATACCAGCAGCATTTCCCTTGGGACACGCTTATGCTGTTTAGGGTAGATAAGAAGTCAATAATTAAAAGAATAAATCATGGGGATTTGGACAAGGGACGCAACTAGATTTTGTTTAACAAGGACCAGTACCAACAGCATTCCCTATTTTCTATGGACACGGTGTCTCACAAATAGCCTGAAGTGCGACGAGGGCACGCTTATGCTGTCTAGGGTAAATAAAAGGTCAAAAGAGGGAGCAATAGATAGTGCGAACCAGCGGTGACCGAGCTTGCGACATCGATTAGGAGAGATAAGTCGCTATTGAGTTCCAAGCGCTTAGTATGTGTGTCTTTCATAGACACCATTGCCTTCTGTGTAGGGAGCTATATAGCGTCTAGTCTGCAGTAAGGCCTATGGAATAGCATGTCGGTCAAAGGGGTAGAATTAGGATTTCAGCTTAATTATAGGATTATGAATTCAGCCTGATCAAAGCAGCTATCAAAGACAAGTGCAAACAATCAAAGTCAATCAATTCTGTTAATTTAGTTAAATCGTTTTTATTTCCAGCTGATTCCTTCTTTATATTTCCTTTGTTTCCTTTTATATACTAGAACTGTTGTAAGGTCTATTACTTTTACTTTGCTTAAAAATTATAGTAATTACTATCATTCATCAGACTTTTAGTATGACCCACTCCTCCATTTTTCCCTTTACCCCCATAGGCAATTAGGGGCAAAGAAGATAGACCGCAGCTTCTTGGAGATTTGGAGACCCTATCATGTATTCCTTCTTTTTATTTCTAGCTTTCTTTTCTTTTATTGTACTGGCACTGTATTGAGGGAAAGTTTGTGTTTGTACTCTGGTTTTTTCTGATGAGACTGAGATTTTATTTTCATAAGACAATTGTATTTGGAATTTGGAACATATGTGGTTTGTTTGAAGTATTTATGAAGTATTAATTTTTAAAATCACTTATTGTTTTTAATTACTTCCGTTGTGTTATTATCTATTTATTTTGTCTTGTGAATCTTAGTCTCTACTGGCTTTAGTTATACCTACAACGCACCACATCTTTTAGTGTGTCCTTTTGGGTATACTAAGTGTTTGGGGTGTTACAATAATCTTTCATAATCGTTTTCTTATCTATCCCAATTTATTTTTCTTTCACTACCATTTTAAATTCAATAATATTTTATTCTTATTCACACAAATTCTAAATAGATGAATGTATATATAAACTTCTCATCCTTACATAAATGCTTTTCCTTATAACATTCACAAAATTATCCCAACTCATTTATTAATTATCGTCATTTAATTCCATCTAATTGGTAAAAAAAATTTCAATAACATCTTCTATAACTTTAAACAATGAAAAGTGCAGTAGACAATGATAACTTCTATCTTATTAATTTCTAACCAGATTGCTGATCCTATTTTATATAAATTCCTAAGACTATTACTATCTAAATCTCCCAACATTGCCGCTATTTATTTTTCTCCTACCTAAATGGTTGCTACATCAGTTGTAAACCTTCGTATTTTCCTTATACGGGAATGTTCCTTCTACCTACGTTATTGGGTATTCTTACCCTTCTATTCTCTTTAACTTATTTTAATGAAGTTCCATTCCCATTTATTCCCCTTTTTGAAAGAATTTTGAAAAGGAGAACTTCCAAATTTATGAAATACGAGAAAACATCGAGTCCAATCTACGCTCTATTTCACATTTATTTCAAAAAATGAAAAATCCCTTTATTGAGAATCTTTAAACTGAGAAAATTTTGAATCAACCAATTTTTTTTTAACTAAGAATTTCAAAAATGAAAATCCCCTTTTTACCAAAAAAATTTTAATCAGAAACTTTTGACTCAACAAAAATTTTAAATCATGGATGTCCAAATTTTCCTCACTTTTTCAAAAAAACAACTTCCTAATAAATCCTTCGAAAAACTCATTCAAAACATTTCAAGGAATTTTCCAAAAACCTTTCTATCAAATTCTTTCACATGGGGTTAGATTTAGAAATTGGCTTTAATTGTCCTTTCTATTTAACTTTCCTTCTTCCCTACTTAATCTTCAAATAAATCTGATTTTCTCCTTATGGTGATTAATTTACACCTTATTATGAGAACTTTCCCCACTCCTTCTTCACTTCTTGCTTTACTCCTGTCATTTCTTACTTCCGAATGTTTACAACGCATAGATTCTTATCTCCCATCTATTTCTATGTATTAGGCTATGTCCACTAATCTTTTTTGTATAATTAAGGGGTATATAATTTACCATAATGATGATTATACTGCTTTATAGTATTTAATTACTACCTAACATGTTTATTTGTTATTTCTATAAATGTCAATTATTCATAATAAATTATTGTTATTCTAATGGACAATTTTTAAAGACATTTATTTATTCATTCTAATTTTTCCTATTATGCCTTCCTTATCTCTCTATAATTACTCTAACAATCTCTTTAATCAGTCTCATTAATCCATTTATATCCTTTTTAAATTCTTGTAACACACTAATTATTGCACATTTATTTCCCTATTAATTGTGGAGTTACTATCTTTTCCATCTATGTTTTCTTAGAGGGTTTTATTTGTTGAAGTAAATATTTACCTAGTGTGTTCGCGTATGTTTAAGATAAGAGAGTGTGTTTATTTATATATAGTATGATTTTTGAACAATAGTTTCAAAACTAACAAGTATGCCACTCATACGTATACCTATCCCCGTGGATCAGGTAAGCTAAGCTCGGATACTAAATGTAACAATCCGCCTCGAAACAGGTCTAAATTTCGATCTAGAAAATGCCTATCGGAACTTAGACCCATTCCAAAGCTGGCTGTTGGTTGGTATAAAGAATAGTACATAGAGTAATTTCTCTACACATTAAGAAACTCATAACGGAAGGATAAATTATAATATCAGAATAGTACCCATTTTATTTAAAATTCAAATATTATAAAAACATAACACAATACCATAAACAATCGTCAATTATCCGAAGCACAATGTTCCAAAAGTTATAACATCATTTAATGAATACATCAAAAATAAAGGAAATAATACAAGTAGATAAACAGTAACTACCATAAGACTGCGTATACGCCATCACCGTTGAAAATCTACATCGACATCTCTAACTAGTGTTGTAATGAGTTGGAAGTGAGAACAACAATATTTGGTGAATAAAATCTCGAGCCTGTCTATAATAGTATTTCGGCAGTATAATTTAAATAAGAATACGTCTTATGTATTTAACAATATTATAAGTTTTCAAACTATAAGCCCTAAGACTTTCCCAGTCCAATTACATAACCCATATCTATTATCAATAATGTCTTAACAATATAAGGGATAACACCCAAGCCACTTAATAATTTTTAATGGGAATTAGGCAGACTCTGACCATTTAATACCTCATTAAAGGCAGGTCCCCGTCATTTAATACCTATCCTAAGGTGGACTTCTCGCCTGTACTATCTAGCTAACATTGCATGGAATCTCTTCATGCGACTTACTACTTTAAATATGAAGCGGACCCTCTCCAAGATATCCTCTATCGTGCCCCACACAGGCCATTTAATACTTTTTTAATAGGAAAGAGGCGGGCCCTCAACCAGCCACTTAATACCTTTAACCCAGAAGCAAGTCCTTTATATTATGACATGTAACCCAACCGTGACGTCTCACAATAGTCCGACAATTCGTAGCCACTGGTAGCTAGATTAACTGGACAGGTTTACCTTACGGAATTTGGGCCTAACCTTGTGTTCTCCATGGTTACTTATTATAGACGATGTCTTACATCAGTCCCAAAGTCACACTGTTGGTAGCCATATTTGATGGACAAACTTCTGTGTTCTTTTGACTGACCTCGCATCCCTATAACTTAGCCATAATCTATAACACTATCTTAACATATCACACATCTCACGGCATTCCATATCAAGGCCTTATAAGAAAACTGTTATTTTGCATTTACAATCTAACTTCTTTCCTATGGGGGATTTAATGATAATTAATATCTTATTAACTATGCAATTAATACGTTATAATTATACATTACTTACGCAAATATATATATATATATAATACATGCTCAAAATATTTTTGAGTGTGCAAAGATTGTGCCCTAAACTAACGTTTAAATGTCAAAACTTCAAATTGTACAAGTCCAATTCCATATCAACAAATATACCATATATCCAATATCCACAATTTAATCAACAGACTTGTATAAAAATAGAATCCATACCCAATTTAATTATACTAAAATAGTGGACTCAACATAAATAAAAACTTACAATTCAAATAATTTTATGCTCTGTTCAACTTCTTTGTATAAAATTGAAAAGGGAATTTTATTTAAATTACGGGAATAGGCAGTGCAAACTACGAATAGAATAATCTGTACCTTACACACCATTCCCTAATTTATTCTTTTCAAATCTCTTAATCATATCCAAAGAAAAAGATAAGAAGTGAAATAGAATGTAAAACATTAAAATTGCAACATTTACACAAATACTTATATTTTAACATAAAATATTTAAGATTCTAACATAAGAATTGACATTTCACTTAGGGGGAATTTTGGGGGTTTTAATGTGATGTTTTCTAAACCAAAATTCCCCAAAAGCATATATCAAATCCAAGTTATACTATACAATTATTAAAATAAGAAAGACTAAAATTTCCACTTATAAAAAGTCTTTAGCTCTTCCTTTTTGGTTATTTTTACGCCTTCTTAACTCTCTTTCTAGATCTCTTCTTTTAGAAATATACAACAAGTGGGTTGTATATAGATTTGATTCAAAATTTTAGAGATTGGAGGAAAATATAATTAAAATTGAATATTAAAACTAAAATTCCTTACCTAAAACCCTAGAGAATTTCTAAATCTTGAAGAAGAAAGAAACTGGCAGAGCTTCGCTTAATTTCCAAAATAATTTGTGAATAAAAGTGAGGGGGATGGGCTCTTATTTATAGCGGTTAGAAAGCACCATAACCATTAGATTTAAGTCTGTTTAAAATAAAAAAGATCCGGACGTTCAAAATTTGAAAACCCTAGCCGACACCAACTTTCACCAATTGAGCGGTCTATCCTAGGCGGTCGATTGGTCCACCCTAGGCGGTCAACTGGTCCTAGGGAGTGGTAGACAGGTTGACCTATTTTTGGAACCGTTGAGTTATTGCCGTTGTGCATTTATTTAATTCTTTAATTATTTTTTAGTGTTAACGTTAATTTTAATATTTACTTAACACTCTCAAGTCTAATTACTGTTAATTTTTGAATTTCAAATTTAAGAATTATTTATTTATTTGAATTTGAATTCCATTTAAATTATATTGAATCTGAAAACTTCAAACGTCCTTCATTTTTCCATTTGAGCTCTGTATTCAAAACATTATATATGGAAATTGATCGAAAAATCACCATGGATGCAATGGCATAACTTCCACGATCAAATTCTGACTTTTACAAAATTTCCATTTTTAGCCTTATCTTATTTAATTAATTCGTTTATTTCTTATTAATTTTTACGGAATGTTGTAATGTAATACAACTCTATGCGATTACATGAACTCCCGAAGGCAAGAAAGTGGGAACTAGTTTTCCCGACCCATCCTAATTGGCCCGCACCAGGTCCAAATTTGACCTGGGCTTGCTTTAGCAAATCAAACAACTGAATCCAATACTCAGACATCTAGACTCTTTTTCTAACATCTGGACTTTTGGCACATACGTCTGATTCCATGTGCAAAATCAGCTACAAGCGTTTAGACATGTGAACTTACTTTCTAACGTCTAATGAAAAGTTCAGACTTCTGAATCTAATCAGAACACAAATTTTTGTTTTGGTCTATTTCCTTTAGTTTCAACATGTTTAAATTATCGGTTTGCTCTAGTTTTGAATATTTAACTTTAGTTCTTTTATTTTAATTTTTCGTATGAACTTGAAATCGTACAATCTCGGCTTTTAATAGTTATCTATGTATAATTCCAAACCTTTATCATTTCTCACTTTTTACAAATTTTATCTCATAACTATATGTAGCTATTTAATGGTTCAACTACGTATTCAATTCCATTAAAAATTAATAGAATCTAATTTAGTTGATCTCTAAGGGACGCATAAATTTGTTTCTATCAATTAAAGTTTATTACATAAGTCATATCAAGATGTTTTAGATGTGAATTCTAATCAACTTACCCTCTCCCCAATTTCCATAGTTATATTATCGAATCATTTCCTAGAGTTTTCTAGTCACCTCTATTCATATAGACTTCCAAAAAAATTATCAAGTCAATTTTAAAAATCATATCTTTAAACCTAAATAGATTTATAAAGGAAATTTATTTACTTAACTATATCATAGTCATGGCATAGATAAACCCAACCACCTCGGAATTTTGTTTGAAGAAATCTCCTGTTAAACCAAAAGTTGGTTCAACACCCAAGATGTTGTTCAAGGTGGTATTATTTGAAAATGTTTCAATAATACCCATTGGTTTTAATATACTCACAAAGTTGTTCAAAAGGTCAAGTCATATGTTCAAGGTGAAATAGGCAAAATGCAAAAATATGCAGTAGTCCTTCATTCATATGTCAATAGGCTAAATAGGCAATTCACATATGTTACAGTCCTTTTAAACCAGAAATCAGTTCAACACCTGTGATGTTGTACAAGGAGGCATATTCAAAAAAGTTCCATTTACACCCCTTGGTTTTGACGTATTTACGAAATCATTTAAAATTCATGCCATATGTTCAATAGGCAAAAATAGCCAAGTCAATCAAATATGCTATAGATCTTTATTCAATGTGAATGGGAAAAATAGGCCGTTTGTACAAATCATATCCCTTGATATGTTACAAAACTGAGTAAAATATGTTAATTTCAAATTGCATAAGTCTTTTTGTGCGAAATGGCGTATGCCATCTTCTTCAACATTGGCAATTTGCCATTAAAGTTGTTCTCGAGTTCTTGAGAGAAAGAGCTTTGAGAATTTCCAAACCAAAAGGTGATTTACACTGAGAGAGAGAAGTTAGGTCCCCTTTCCATGAGGGGGCGCAACTCTATTTATAGCGGTTGGAAGGAGGTAAGTCTAGCTTCCTTTTGCGATGTGAGACTTGATGGTGCCACTTGTTGTGATCTCTTTAAGGTTTAACACATCACATGGATTACTATCTTGGTGGTGGCCTTAACATAGAGCATGTGATGGAATGCCTTTGAAGCTTTATGAAGGAAAATACACTAAACCCTCTTGACATTGCTCTTCCTACATTAATGATTTTTACTCCACTTTCTTTGCATGGCTTGGTGATTTACGATATCCCTTATTCCTTAGATGCTTTACAACTTCTATAGTTGTAGAGGCTAGGTATTTCTTCCATTTTGACATCTTTCCTTTCTTTTTATTGATGAGTTTCTACATCCTCTTAAGAGTTGATGACTTAAGATATCAATGAGAGCTGATGATTTATGATATTGATGTTGTACTACAACTATTTGATATTCCTATCATCCTGATGATATGTGTGACACCCCACCTCTGTACCCATACTATCCATGAGTATTACAGAGTAATACTGTCAGATAATACGGAGAATGAGGCTATATGGGGTACACACGTGAATATTTCCTTGGACTAACACTGGTAGGTATTAAAACATTAAGTATATAACTCACATTTATGTACAAAATATCGGTACAAAGCAATAGACACGTGTGCCTCTAGGACAGAACAATACATAATATACAGAATTAAACGGGGAACACAGAGTCAATCGTAGCGATATAATATAATATATATACATAATACTATTATAGAATATTATACAACTCAAATATCAATTATATATACATATAGTAAATCAATATCATACAAATGTCAGGTAACTATTCTAATAATATGCTCCTCTAAGCCCAAAGAAATATATGTTGGTCAAGACGTCCTTGTACTTGAAATATCTTGCACTGGCCTGAGCATTATAAAATACACACGGGTCAGACTATGTCTAATCAAGGGTGCATAATAATAATGGAAGCACAATATAATCACCAAATAATAAGTTATATTTATGTATATGACCATGAATAGTCATCAAGGTATCACATTACCCAAATAACTCAAATCTATATGAAATAGTCAATACTGATTTCAAAAATGTCATCACCCATAAAGAAATTCATCGGATCATAAAATCATAGAATCAATATAACTAGGTGAATCATACATATCTAGAAAACGTCATCAAATCCAAAATAATCAGTAATGAGACATCCTCAAGTGAAGTTGGGCAGTAATGAAGCAATGCCCACTATCTCTCTCAATCTCACATTAAAAATCAATATAATCAATAAGAAAGATTAGAGCCAGCTCATAACAATATCTAATATAATCAATAATAAGTAGGCCATCTGCCTGTAAAAGATAGTCCGTCTGCCTAAGAAGGATAGGGATTGACTGTAACGACCCGCCTTTTTGGACAGTTTAAGTCGATGATCAACACACACGTCAACTCAAACCATTCAAAATGGAGGATTGTTAATTTGGGGTAAATAAGAAAAGAAAAGAAAAGAAATAAAGGAAATGAAACAACACAGAATCTCACAGCGGAAGGCTAAAGTATGATAATAAAATAACAGTTCATGAAGCTGTTAATTAAATGAATACATTTGAAATGAATACATTTGATTATTATTATACAACATTTATCATAGTTACATACACAGCAAATATCATACAACAATGCAGTGGAATGGAATGAATATAATAGTAGTAGATAATATACCAAATCTTCGTCTCCGTCCTCCAAGGAAATGATCTTCAACCTAAACTGAAATGCTCAGGCTGACCCGAGCGTAATGAAAAGACAAAACACTCGAGTCAGGACTAAAATATCCTTATGAAAGTTAAATCAATCGTAATAAATATGAGTGTAAACAGCGTCAGAGATGTTTACGGGGTTTGACATCTCCTATCCAGTGTCAACGTGCGTGCAATAACTCAAGAGATGTTACGGGATTTTCCATCTCTCAAGGATCCGTTAAACTATCTATATATACAATAAGATATGCTATATAGATAATGTCTAAAGTAAAGTAAAGGTATCAAAATAGTGTTAAGTCAACGCCCATTCGCCGCTTAACACATTTATATTCCCAAGAGCATATACAAGACCGTAGTTTCCCCAAAACCGGAAGTCACCAGAGGGCAATCCATATACTCAAGGTACAAACCATAACGTAGTGGTCGCGAATAGGATAATCAGTATGACAAGGTACATGAGGCGATACCAACTAGGATACTAGTAGTTGCGTGATCCGGACTGATGTTGAGCATAGCCAGCAGCTACCCCAACACCGCGAAACAACACTCCCAAATCAAGGGGTGCACCCAAATCGAATCACAAATGTAATAGATATGGTATCGAAGAAGTGTGTCCGCTAGAGGTGGCGAACCTCAATGGCCCGGCGCGGCTCCTGTTTTAGTCATGTCAGGGGTCATCCAATATCGTTCTCTTTCTTCAGTCAACGCGTTCACCAAACCATCCACTTCATTTTGGATCAACACTCCACGCATACTAGTTATTAAAGTGGTTTTCGGTATCGACAGAGAGTATGTCCATATCCGATCCCGGTCTCTTTAATAACTACGTATTATTACACCGATGGCTCTTTTACATTTCAAATCGATTCATAATTGATATCAAAATATCATATTCGCTTCAGAAATCAAATCCATTTCAAATATCATTATATTTATTCAAAATAATCGATTTCATTTCAAAATCATTTTTGTCTCAATATCTCATTTCGATTCCAAAATCATTTCGAATTTCAATTTAGGTTGCTACTTCATTTAACCCAATTCGTATTTAAATCCAAGATTTAAATATAAACAATTCACCTTATTGACCAGCTTGAAAATTTTAGAAAATAGTTTTAAGTAGTTTAAAAGTAGTTTAAATAATTAAAAATAGTTAAAATAGTTTAATAGAAAATATTTAAATAGTTTAATCGAAAATAATTTGAATATAAAAATGGTTTATATGGTAAAACAGTTTGAAAATCAAAATAATTTCAATATTTAAAGAATATAGATTTTAAATCATTTATACTAAAATATTCATTAAGAAAAATTTCAAAGTCAAACCGGTCAACTTCCCAATTTCCTACCCAAATCAATTCCAATTTCCATTTCAATTTAATCAATTCAATTTCGATTTCAATTCAAATCAATGTCAACTTTGACTTCAAATTAATTCAATTCTACATTCACCTTCAATTAATTTAATTTCAATTTATATCGATTAGGAGCTTCATTTTTCAAATATCAATTTATTACACTTAACAAAATTGTTCTTCAATATTCAAATTTATATCCAAATTTCAAATATGGTTCAATTCCAAGCTCGATTTCAAAATACCATTTTATATCACTTTTACTTAGTAATATTCAACGCTCGAAATAAATGTTCAATCTTTAAAACAAATCAATTTTCGAAATTCAATCATATCCCAATTTTTATTTCAAAGTCTCAACTTCAATGATTTGACAATTTCTTTTAACCAAAATTTATTTCAACATTCCAAACTCAAAATTTTTTTTTTTTTTTGATAAATTCGATTTCTATAAATTGATTTTATTTATACCCTTTAAATCAAAACGTTTAAATAAATTCAAGTCGACGGTTTAAAAAATTATTAATTTAGCCAATCCGGTGTCCGTATATAATCTTCTATCCTATGGCCAAGTGATTAGTTATTTCAATTAAATGTCAGGGATGAATATATATCACTTAAACAAAATCACAGTGTCATATGCATGCATAACAGTATATATATAAGCAAGTAAACATCCAAACATTTAAATATCAACCAATAACATCCATCGAAATACATCATCCAATAGACAATACAATTCATGGCAATTTCATAGTTATCAATGTCAGGTGATTCAATCGCAATTCAATTTTAATTTCAATTTAACTGGCAATTTAATTTTCAACGGTTAATTCAAATGACAATCTATTTGACAATTAAATTTTATAAAACAACGACAAATAAAATCATAACACTTCATAATGTCAAATTTAACTAGCATAAAGATATTTAGTACGTTGTGAGCGTTATAAAACACTCACCTTGAATTTCTGTTGTTGCCGAGACGTTCCGGTTTGGAACTAAAACTGGACGACGCCCAATTTTTGGCCCAAATTTCCACCGTCTCCAAATCCATCCAAACCAATTTCATTTCAAAGCTCTCGTCATTACGATCGCAACGCAAAAAGTTTCGTTCCGATCGGACCTCGTATGAACAAGTTATAGCAGTTTAAAGTTACACGAATTTAGATAATCATTAATTTACAAATTTAATTTACACTTAAATTCTAACCCAAAATCATTCTCAGGCTGCACGTGCTCCCCCCCCCCCCTCTTCTCTCCCGTTCGAGAAACACACGCACGCCAAACCCATCCCCACGTTCGAACAACCCCAGGTCGCGACCAAACCAAGCCTCCGGACAACGATCGGGAAGTGCCAAATCGAAGGCCTCACTCTCCCCTACCTTCGGCCAGGAGCAGGTGGAGCTCGGCCTCCCCTATGGCGCGCAAATCAAGGAAAAACGCGGATCTTTGAATGCAAATTCCCGTTGATTCGTTGCTCCGTTTTCGATCATCTCCGTATGGATTTGAAGAGCTCGCCGAGATCTACAACTTTGCTTTTGGAATTTTTCGATTTCGTTGAACGGATTGAGAGATATTAAGAGAACAAATTTCGAAAATTTTCAGCCCTTGAATTTGAAGGTGGCGGCTGAAGATGGAGGAGCTAGGGTTTTGCAAATGAATGGTGAAGGGGTCCTTTTATAGAAATTTACCGAAAATCACTATTCACTCGATTTTCCGAACTCCGATTTACGCGCGGTGACCGGCGTTTCTAGAGTTTATCCCACGTTCCGGACACAATGGAATAGGTTTCGGAACCTAATTCGATCGTATGTGTGAGTTATGGCAATAAACGATCGATTTAAATTAAACCGATTTAAACCGATTTCGATGCGTTTTAATTCGTACCGGACAAACGGTAAATCCAAAAATTATGAAATTTGAAACCTTACAATAATATCCCATTACGGATCCGATGAAACTGGTTTCGTCGAAATCCGAGACTTTTTGAAAAATGACTATTTTTAACTCGACGATTTATAAATTAAAAAATAACTCGATGCGTTTCGAGCTGCCACGGTCAAACCGTAATTCCGATTGATACGAAAATTGAAATCCGGTAATAACTAACTATAACCGACCCAATGGAACTTGTTTCGTTCAATTCTGAGACTGTTCAAAAATTAGCTATTTTACAATCGATAATTAAATATTAAAATATTCAATTTTCGCAAATTAACTCAAAAATTAATTTTAAAAGTTCTATAACATTCTTATAACTCCAATATGATAAGATAAAATTTTACAAATCATTTTCAATCATATTCAACTCGATTTTCAATTATTTCTGAAATTTAACTTATTAAATTATCGATTTAATTGCCTAATTAAATCCAATATTCGAAAAATAAATTATTCGACTGTTTAATTCCAATATAAAATTCCCAATTTTAAATTATTAACTTTTAAATCAAATTTCAATTGTTCACAAATCCTATTTTTAAATTTCACAGTAATTAACAATCTTTTACAATGCAGTTTTCCATTATAAATCCAATATAAAAGATTATATTAGATTCAGCCTTCAATTATATTGTAATTCAAATTCAAGTTATTTAATTCCAAATGAATTCTTTTATTTCGATTTACACTTTCATTATTGAATCAACCATTTACTTATACATTATTATCAATGGTTTATAATTCATTTACTTCCATTTTCTACAGTTATCATCTTATTTAAATTCACAGTAATATTAAACTATATTCATTTACGTTGATTTCCATATTATAACTTCAATATTAAATGTAACATTTTATTTATCCTTTGTTTACAATCATAACCTATTTGGTTTACAATCACATTCAATTCATTATCTATATTCACTACAAGTTAACATCCATATTTGATTTACAAATAAGTTATTTCAGAATACAGTTTTGTATTTTAACATGTAATTCACATTTAACAACACAAAATTTTATTTCCTTCGGATTTTTATCAAATTTTTTTATTTTAATTCGTATTTTTAAAGTGTTAAAAATACGGGTCGTTACATTCTCCCCCACTTAAAACTTTTCGTCCTCGAAAAGGAACGGAGAAGGGGAAACCATCATTTAGATATAATTCATTCAAAATATTCTACTTATTTGCAAAATTTAGTTATAGGATTTTTTTTCACAAAATTTTCTAACTCCCGGATTTTTGAAAAATTTCGGCAGCACCTCCGTTGCGCGGCTAGGACCGAAAAATTTCACAGTGGTAATAATTGCATGATATACATCTCATTACAAGAATGAGGCATCCCAAAACATGGGGAACACAATAATATACCACAACATAAACCGTATTCCGAGAACGTACCTTTTATTTAGCGTTTTTTAGCATTTTAACTTACATTTTGCATTAAGCGCAGAAGCGAGCTCCACAAGCGAAGCGCAACCCCTTTGCTACCTACTAAAATTCTCAATTACCAAGTTAGAACCATGCATATAAAGATAGATTGATATACTTAGCATAAACAACATACATATAACATGTTTTAGCTTCAAAACTGAAATTCCAATTCCAGGGCAGCAAACGAATCTCAGATTTTGGTCATCTAACCGATAAAATTTGGAAGTGGAATCTAAACAAAAGTTGTTGCATTCATTTCAGGCTTTCCGGAATGTCCAAAATCATCGAATTCGGACCATCCGTTCAAAAGTTACGGCCGTTTTACTAAAAGGATACGTCTCAGCCTGGGCAATGAATTGCGCAGGTCAGCGACGTTCCCTCACGTTTTTGACCCTCTAAATGACAGAAAAACACAAGACATTTAAAACAAAAGTTTTAGCTTAAGTTCTAAGCTTTCCAGAAAGGGCAAGATCATCAAAATCCGATACACCAGTAAAAAGTTATGGCAAGAATACTAAGGTGCTTCAGATTTCTACTTCGCACAGGCCAGCGACTAATATTGGTGTTTTAAGCCTAGTGGATGAAGGTATTTATCAAAACGTTCTAAACAAAACATGTAGCACAGTTTCCAGGCTTTCTGAAAAGTCTAAGATCGTCTAATTTCGTTCAACCATTTAAAAGTTATGGCTATTTTCATTTCAGCTCTCTTTGAGTATTTTGGATTTTTCAAATTTTGCTTTTATTATTTCAAAGTACAAACCATCAATCTTCAAATTTCTAAAGAAACAATCACAACACAAAGTCGTTTATTTTCTTATATATCCATGAAATAAGTTTACATTCGATTTGTTTCCAATTTATTCAAGTTTGTTTCATTCATAATTTAAATTCAAGTCAATTTGCTTCAATTTAATTTGAATTCAATTATATTTAATTTCACTTTGCTTCAAATTTGAATTTAATTGTTAATTTTTTTTTTTATTCCTTTTATTCAATTCCATTTACACTAATGAATTCTATATAATCAATTACCATCCATCTAACAACCAATGCATATCAAACATTAACATCCATCCAAATCTACACTAAATCAATTATACATTTCCAAGGCAAAATTTTAATTTCATACACTTCCAAGTTTATTGACATTTAGTTTTATTCAAATTTAATTAGTTTCCATTTACTAATTTTATATTTAATTCATTTTAAATATAATTCATTTTACAACTTAAATTTCCTTTATATTTACAACTATCAATAGATCTTCACATTTTATTATTCGCAATCACACTTGTATATTATTCATTTACTTATCCATATTAGCATTTTAAACTTTTTAAGTATTTGGTAAGTTATAGCTATGCAAATAGAATGTAGTTAAACAATATACAACTTCTTTTCATTCAATTTGAGTGTTATACCTATTAAATAAATTTCCAATTTATTATTTTCCAAATTAAGGGTTACTCCTACAATTTTAATAAATTTTTTTTTTTGAACACTTAAATTCAATTTCACCTTTTTCAATTCATAAGTTTCTAACAATTCAAGATTTACTTTAGTTTAATAATTAAAATCATTCCTTATTAGAGAACTTAAGAATTTCAACACCGGATTCGATTAAACCCTTTTTTTTAATATATATATATATATATATACTAATATCTTTATATCTCAAATCATACTTTTAGAAAAATTTTAATCAGCATTGAAATATATATATATATATACTTATTTTCATTACATACTTTAGAAAATTTCAATTCAAGTTCTATTTAATCCAAAAGAGTACAGTTTCTAGTTTATTTCAATAGTTTAAAGTCATTAAATATTAAAGAACTTAAAAATTTCAACTCCGGTTTCATTTCAAATCAAGTTTGAAATAATATATACTTATATTAATATATATCAAGTCATACTATAGAGAATACAAAATAAAATTCAATTTTAATCAAAACAGGGTTTAGAAAAACTATTAAGTGATCTCCCCCACTTAGACTCTCGAAAATAAAGTCGATGATGCGTGCACTCATCACCGGAATCATTTTCTAGTGTCAAGAGGGGAGTATAACACTTACTTCATTTGAAAATCCTTTGAAAACAATTTCTAATCGAATATACTATCATATAATACTTATATTATACATTTCAAATTTTTGATAATAAATTTTCAAAACACCGGAATTTAAATTCTCCATCTTAATTTAAATTCATTTTTAATTTATTTTATTTACCATTTATATTCATTGTCAGTCATATTTACAAGTTTCATTCCTTAAAATCGTCTAATAGTCAATAGTTAGAAATATTGACTAATCAACAATAAACGATGATAATCTAATATTATCATCTCCTAACAACCAATACAATCAACATTTATAAATTTTCAAGATAAGTCTTTTATATATAGAATGTCACATCCCGAAATTTTTGACTTTCGAAAATTCGACATCGATACTCACTTTATCGACTGCCGAGAAATCGAGTGCCGGAAACTCCAAGAGTGAGGGTTTTAAGAAGAATAAAAAGAGGTAGAAGAAAAGATAGAAGAAGAAGAGAAGAAAGAAAGAAGAACAACAACACAACATCAGATACAGAAGCAGAAAACGATATCAGAATCTCACATATCGCAGCGGAACAATATATAATAGATAATTACTAGTCTTTTAAAACAAAGAACTATATCATTTTATACATACATCAATCATCAGAGTCAATATACAACTCAATACAACAATGGACGGTTATATAACCTGTCCTCATACAGAATACACAGCGGAATGAATACTATCAGATACAAATACTACGTCTCGTCCTCCAGCTTATCTCCAAAGCTCCAGAATATCCAGAATATCCTGATAATATAACTCTAGGCTGCCCGTGTGGAAATTGGTGGGCACCCAGAGTTTAGAAGGGAACAATAAACTCCGAGTCAGTC
The DNA here is from genome assembly GCA_030737815.1 of Allium fistulosum. NCBI lineage: Eukaryota > Viridiplantae > Streptophyta > Magnoliopsida > Asparagales > Amaryllidaceae > Allium > Allium fistulosum. Next base: position 295,931,210 of record CM060905.1, on the reverse strand, counting down.
ATGGTGACTGGTGTGAGATCGTAAAACAGTTATTCTCTTTAAAATAAACAATAGAAAGATTTTAAAGTCAATTCGAAATGCTTTTGGAAAATGAAACTACCATAAGACCTCCCGCCACACACACAATGCAAACGCAGACTTGGAGGAGATTTCTTCTTATGATAGTCAAAGATGCTTACTACGTAAAAATCAAATTCTTTTTGATATTATTATTAGTGCGTAGTGTAGAAATCATTTCGAAAGTATAATATAAATCTTAGCCAGCATAGGTACCATTATAGTATGCTTGCTATAGCTGCCATATTAGATGGCAGGTTCTACAACTAAAACCGTACAAGTCATGTATTGTTTCTTTGGATTTCCAACAAATGGTCAGGCTAAGGAACTTCCTATCCACGATGGGTACGTCCCTGGAATAGACGACCCGAGAACCTAACCGGATCTCTGCCAACACAAGGCCGGGTTACCTCTGCAAAAATAGGTAACTACTGACACGCGTATGCCATCCCCCGATCGTCACCGATCTTCCCGAGGATCCCCGATTTCCAACAAACCACAAAGTAATAATAACTGTGCAGCAACCACAGAGGTTAAGTATCTGGGCTCCATACCATGATACCACCTTTATCCAGAAGGAATGACATACACTAAGGGGCGCTACTCCCTAGAACCTTGCTACATTCGTCCTGTTTCGACCATTTCCGGGGTGTGAGGCTCGATGAAGTCTCGTCCACAAAGCTACGCTTTCTCAAAAAGCCCTGCTTCGGGTCAAACAAAAATGATCAACCTATGATCATAAAGATATAAGATCAAACAAATGATCATATCACAAATGATCAAACACTGATCATTTCACAGCAACACTCAGTATGCCACGTTACCAAATTGGGATATATCGCTGATAAATTTCAACTACATAACCTCTGAGCTCGTACGTCTCAGAGAAGGGTGTTAAGCTAAGAGAATAAATTCTCCGCCACCAACAGAAATATATTTGAAAGAAATCAGCTTTATATCTCAAATTGTAACGTCAGACACACAATCCATATAAGTCTGTTCCGGGATCGAACAGAACCGAAGGCACTTCTCACGAAGCCCTTGCAATTCCGGATAATTTTCAATCACGTCAGGACTTCCCGTCACTAAGGGTGATAAAACCTCTAAATCGAAGATCAGTCGATGTAGAGTAACTCGACGGTAATCCTTCCGTTTTCAAAAATATCCGGTCTTCAACACCGGTCTTCAAATGCGATTCATAACGACGTATCACATATTCGGAATGGGTTATACGACCCCATGGTCCTTTCCCGGTTAACCCGAATAGTGAGCGCTTATTTAAAAATAAGTGTGGCATTCAAATCCATCCAATTCACAACAAATACCTATCTAAAGGTAAATATTGATAGTCGGTTATTTAACTATCAATAAAGATGCGCAACATCATCAGATTCCAAATAATTTTCCAAATTATTTATCTTCCAAAAATATCTTTACTAGATATATTTTTTTCCACACTTCACTCATTTGAAAACAATTTCAATCTAATTTCCACATTTCAATTTATCTTTAAAAGATAAAATCTCAAAACAGTTCATTTCATATTGGAAAAGCATTTCCACACCTATTAAATAATAAGTATTTCACAATCATTTATTTTCAACACTTGGAAAATATTCGATATACTTAAATCAAATTTAGTATACCTTCATTCTTTAAGGAAATCATTTATTCTAACATCTATTTGAATCAAAACGAATGTTACGTAAAACATCGTTACGACGACTCGAAATCACTAGTATAGGGATTCGAAATTTTAAGGTAGATACACAAAAATCCCAATACTACATAAAACATTTTCTTTTCGAAAATCATTTACTATAACAACAGTGTTATAGTCCATCATTTCCTTATATTTCTCGAAACGTCTATTTCAACCATAAATGTTGAAATCTATGATTTCGATGTTTAACACGTTTTAAAACATCTTTAAAATGTTTAACTTCATTTTTAAAATATTACTTCTTCAAAAATGAATCCATTTTATTCAATAATATATTCACTGTCCAAAATCGTGAAGATATCTTCTCTTTAAAAATCTTCTATAAAGAAATTTATCCAATTCAATCTATTTCGAATTTATAAACACGTCTATAAATTCTATTTCTATTTTTAATAACAACCTCGACTTATAAATCTTCTTTTTATTAACTTCTATATTTTACTTATCAAAGTAAGTGATTTCGTATTTATAAACAGCATTTGTAAATTCCAATTTTATTTATAAGAACTTCAATATCAAATCAATTTCAATTATTGATTTCTAAATTTATTTATCACTACTAAATAAATTCCTTATTTTTCTCAAATCATTCAATATTCCATTTTTTAAATGGATTCTTCAAATTGAAATCATTTTACATTGATTTCACAACTTATTTCAATTTACCAATTAAATTTCAAACTGAATTTCCAACTTATCTTCTTTTAAATAAATTCCTTCTTAAGAAAACAAATTTCAATTGTTTCTTTCAGTCTATTTAAAAATCCAAATTTTAAATTAAATTCCTCAATTTAAAATCACTATTATATGAAATTCATTTATTTAACATTTTCACTTTATTCTGGAAATAAATTCGATAAGATTTTTAAAATTAACTTTTTATACTTTAAAAATTCCTTTCTTCAAAATTATTCAATTTCAATAATTGATTCACTTAGAAATTTCTACTTGGATTTCAAAAATTCAATTTCGTTTATTTTTTTTTTTTGGAATCCAATGATGTCAAAACATCCATTCAGCTAAATTTTAGCTTTTCAAACAATTTCCAGATATCAATTCAATAACAACAATAATCATTCACAGATTATCACATCACAGTAGAAATAAATTCAATCAATGTGAGGGGTCCAGTTGGATCCCTCCAACCTGTTTCACTGCATCCAAAGATGTTAGCACAATACCAATTCCGCTCCAGTACGGAATTATCGCGGTATATAGGTTTTTATAAATCCGCTTACTAACGGCGCAATAGGGTCTCATCCGCTATACGAGGCGGGAAATCATCAATCCAATATATACATATGCCAATATGTATATACTGCTATATATATAGATATATCCTATCATATCTAATAGCACATCAAATAGAAATCAACACAATCAATAACTGCAATTCAAAATTAAATCTGAGTGAGAAGATCTCACCTTAGCTTTTTATTTTGCATCCATTTCCATCCCAGTTTTATTTTTCTTCGTTGTATTCGACCTTATATAACATTGTATGTTTTATTAATATTCGAAGTAATCCAAAATCAATCTCCATTAAATAAATAAATTTAACTAATAATTTCTTATAATAAATAAGTTTCGTAAATATAATTAAATAACCAAATTAAACAAATCAATCACCTTACTGCATTTTTTTTTCAGTTTTCACCTTGAATGAATAATTATATTAACATTTTTAACTAATCAAATAATCAATTACCATTCATTAAATTTAATTTACTAACAATTAAATTTAAACTGATAGTTTCCCTTTTTGAAAGTCCTTTTTGTAACATAAATAAATTAAATCAATTTATTAAGCAAATTAATCACTGATATATATATATAATTCAATGAAATAATTTAAATTAAAATACCTTACAGAAATAACTGCAATCGAACACGAATCGAGCCTCCACTGAACATGATGCCATACCCGCCATCGCCAAGATACATTCGAGCTCGTCTCCTCCATCGAGCCCATCGCGATCCACACGAGCATCAACTGCCTCGAGGGAACTCACGACGATGTCGACGCCGCCATCCCCAGCCGCTCCACGTCGCCAAGTCTTCCCCTTTCGAACACGACCAAAGTGGACCGAGCTCCCATTCTCGTGAGTCATCCTGCCTCGCGACGATGCCTTAGGGTGTCGCTGCCTTCGAGCTTCCCAGGCGACCTCGCGTTCCGATCTGAAAGGGAAGGCGCGATTGAATCGATTCGATCTGCGTGCCATTTTATTTACGATTATTTTGAATTGGGCTAGGGCTTCAAACCATAGAAAGAGGATGCAGATTGAATAGGGAATAAGGTGAGTTGATCGGCTTCGAGCTCGATCCTGGAACTAGAAGAATGGGGATGGAAGCAGAGTACTGGAGATAGTAATTTATGACTGAAACCATCGATTTTTTTTTCTTCGAAAATGATTTTGAACGTGATTATTAAAAAGAAATGGAGGGAGTCAGAGTTACGAGATTTTGCAGAAGAACGTGCTTACACGATTTTTGTATCATGATTTCAGGCGAAATTTTAGGGAAGAAAAGTGACTGATATTTATAAATTTAAAATTTAAAAATTAAACTGAATTTAATTTCATTTCAACGCATTTGCATATCGTACGGTCACACGGCAACTCCGTCAAATACGAAATTTGAAATCTGACAATAATTCAACGTTACGGACCCAATGGAACTGGTTTCGTCGAATTCCGAGACTGTCCAAAATTTGACTATTTTAAATATCGATTCGAACGATAAAATTCAAATCTGAACAAAACAGTTTTAAATTCGATTCTGGAGCTTCTGTTATCTTCAGTAATATCAATATAAATTTTACAAGCGTTTGAAATATTTTTCTTTAGCTTTAAATTGAAGATTCAAATTTTTATTCAACTTAAATCGATTAAATTTTAAAATTTAATCGCCAAATTCAAAGTTATATCGAGGATTCAAATTAAATTACCGTTCAAATATCTAAAATTAATTAAATATTCTCAATTTAATTTGTTCGAAATTCAGGGTCGTTACAGACTTCCCCCCTTAAAAGAATTTCGTCCTCGAAATTACAAGTTAGGAAAAATGGTCCTTAACTCGTCTATTATCTTTCAACATTCAATAGTTTTATCCATTTATCAAAACAAATCTTCCTACTAAAGACTCGTTATCATTCAATTAACTTTCCAACTTTCATAATTTTCAAACAACATTGTTTTCTTCAAAATTCAAATTCGAGTTTAAATTTAAATTTTAAACTTTCAAATTTTCTCAAAAAAATTTCTAACACTCGGAATTTTCGAAAAATTTCGCCAGCGTCTCCTTTGCGCGGCTAATACGGTACGACTACAAAACGTCCCTACGGACTCTCAGATTTCAAAAAGAAAAAGAAAAAGCCAAGCGGCTAGAGAGAAATCATCAAAAACTCATATTATAATTCAAATACATACCTTTTTCGAGCAATTCGAATTATCTGTGAAATAAATTTTTCCAATCCCTTTATACACCTGTATATCCTACTAGCCATTATATCTAGTTACAGCATTCAAACTATTTTGCAAATTCGATTACAAAATTTTCAATATAACTGTTTATACCCTTTTTAGCTTACTATTGAAGTTACGTCCATTCAATTTTTTCATTTCAAATTTCATTTGAATTACATTTCACATTTCAATTTCTCATTCGAATTCAATTCACAATTCCAATCTACTTTGGGTTCAGTTTAACTTCTGAATATTGAATTTTATCAATTATCTTTTATTCATAATTGATTATTTTAAATTAGTTCCAATTACTAATTCATTTCAATTCTAATTCATTTACAATTTCAAATTTGTTTCAATATTTAATTTCAATTCCAGTTTTATTCTTATGTTCAATATAAATATTCCATGTGAATTTTAATTCATCTTTCATTTCACATTTATAATTATTCAATCCACTTCATTGCTTACAAATTCGAAATGAATTTCAACATTCAATTTCACCTTCATTTATTCAAATTTATCTTCACATTCAGTTTCAATCACTTATATTAAACTGGATTTCAATTCGAATTCAATTTACATTCATGTACTTGCAATCACAAATTGATTCATTCCTTCTCAATTTTATTTTCATAATTCAATACTCAATTCCAGAGTCTTTTCAACCTTTTCAAAACCATTTTTGAAAACAATTCAAATCATCCTTTGAATTTTCTAAAACAAAATCCAAATTTTCCAAACAACTTTCAATTGAAACAATTTGGCAGCAATTTCTCTTTTGGAAACCCGAAAATGAACACCAACGATGCCGCGGTCATCATCGAAGTTATTTTCCAGCGACCGAAAAGAGTTTAGAGCTTTTCATCTCTTCAAAAATACTTTTCAAAACCTTCGAAATCCATTTTCAAATCAAAAAGAAATTTAAATTTCCAAATCCCCAAAATTTTCAAATTCTTTTCAAAACCTTTCCAAAAACTTCTCTGGAATTCCATTTTAAATTACAAATTACATTTATAATTCACAAATTTCATTCGTATATAAATTTTATTTCTTAACTTTGGAGTTTATAATTCCAATTTCTCATTTAGTTTCAATGATAATAGTTTAATGTTATCATTTCTAGCAACCATGCAACCATATACTATAGTAATTCATAGAAAATCAATTCGTTTCTATACAAAAATAGTTTTGGGCAAAATTATTTCATTCGCCCTATTTTAAAACAATACTGTGTCGTCTTGCCTCGTTTAAGTGTTTAGAAACCCCTATCGATAATATGGCGTCCCACATACCGACCAAAATTCACAAACATCTCAACGGATAAGCAAACACAATATAAAACATTTTATTTTTTTATAATCACTAACAAATACGCGCTCGTATCTATTATTACACTCAACTCATCCTAGAGTACTGCTGACTCTATCTCTAATGAGTAACACCCAACAGAGCAGGGTTGTCGCTTAACCATATGCTCTGATACCACTTTGTCACATCCCGAAATTTTCGACTTTCGAAAATTCGACATCGATACTCACTTTATCGACTGCCGAGAAATCGAGTGCCGGAAACTCCAAGAGTGAGGGTTTTAAGAAGAAGAAAAAGAGGTAGAAGAAAAGATAGAAGAAGAAGAGAAGAAAGAAAGAAGAACAACAACACAACAACACAACATCAGATACAGAAGCAGAAAACGATATCAGAATCTCACATATCGCAGCGGAACAATATATAATAGATAATTACTAGTCTTTTAAAACAAAGAACTATATCATTTTATACATACATCAATCATCAGAGTCAATATACAACTCAATACAACAATGGACGGTTATATAACCTGTCCTCATACAGAATACACAGCGGAATGAATACTATCAGATACAAATACTACGTCTCGTCCTCCAGCTTATCTCCAAAGCTCCAGAATATCCAGAATATCCTGATAATATAACTCTAGGCTGCCCGTGTGGAAATTGGTGGGCACCCAGAGTTTAGAAGGGAACAATAAACTCCGAGTCAGTCATGGTGACTGGTGTGAGATCGTAAAACAGTTATTCTCTTTAAAATAAACAATAGAAAGATTTTAAAGTCAATTCGAAATGCTTTTGGAAAATGAAACTACCATAAGACCTCCCGCCACACACACAATGCAAACGCAGACTTGGAGGAGATTTCTTCTTATGATAGTCAAAGATGCTTACTACGTAAAAATCAAATTCTTTTTGATATTATTATTAGTGCGTAGTGTATAAATCATTTCGAAAGTATAATATAAATCTTAGCCAGCATAGGTACCATTATAGTATGCTTGCTATAGCTGCCATATTAGATGGCAGGTTCTACAACTAAAACCGTACAAGTCACGTATTGTTTCTTTGGATTTCCAACAAATGGTCAGGCTAAGGAACTTCCTATCCACGATGGGTACGTCCCTGGAATAGACGACCCGAGAACCTAACCGGATCTCTGCCAACACAAGGCCGGGTTACCTCTGCAAAAATAGGTAACTACTGACACGCGTATGCCATCCCCCGATCGTCACCGATCTTCCCGAGGATCCCCGATTTCCAACAAACCACAAAGTAATAATAACTGTGCAGCAACCACAGAGGTTAAGTATCTGGGCTCCATACCATGATACCACCTTTATCCAGAAGGAATGACATACACTAAGGGGCGCTACTCCCTAGAACCTTGCTGCATTCGTCCTGTTTCGACCATTTCCGGGGTGTGAGGCTCGATGAAGTCTCGTCCACAAAGCTACGCTTTCTCAAAAAGCCCTGCTTCGGGTCAAACAAAAATGATCAACCTATGATCATAAAGATATAAGATCAAACAAATGATCATATCACAAATGATCAAACACTGATCATTTCACAACAACACTCAGTATGCCACGTTACCAAATTGGGATATATCGCTGATAAATTTCAACTACATAACCTCTGAGCTCGTACGTCTCAGAGAAGGGTGTTAAGCTAAGAGAATAAATTCTCCGCCACCAACAGAAATATATTTGAAAGAAATCAGCTTTATATCTCAAATTGTAACGTCAGACACACAATCCATATAAGTCTGTTCCGGGATCGAACAGAACCGAAGGCACTTCTCACGAAGCCCTTGCAATTCCGGATAATTTTCAATCACGTCAGGACTTCCCGTCACTAAGGGTGATAAAACCTCTAAATCGAAGATCAGTCGATGTAGAGTAACTCGACGGTAATCCTTCCGTTTTCAAAAATATCCGGTCTTCAACACCGGTCTTCAAATGCGATTCATAACGACGTATCACATATTCGGAATGGGTTATACGACCCCATGGTCCTTTCCCGGTTAACCCGAATAGTGAGCGCTTATTTAAAAATAAGTGTGGCATTCAAATCCATCCAATTCACAACAAATACCTATCTAAAGGTAAATATTGATAGTCGGTTATTTAACTATCAATAAAGATGCGCAACATCATCAGATTCCAAATAATTTTCCAAATTATTTATCTTCCAAAAATATCTTTACTAGATATATTTTTTTTCCACACTTCACTCATTTGAAAACAATTTCAATCTAATTTCCACATTTCAATTTATCTTTAAAAGATAAAATCTCAAAACAGTTCATTTCATATTGGAAAAGCATTTCCACACCTATTAAATAATAAGTATTTCACAATCATTTATTTTCAACACTTGGAAAATATTCGATATACTTAAATCAAATTTAGTATACCTTCATTCTTTAAGGAAATCATTTATTCTAACATCTATTTGAGTCAAAACGAATGTTACGTAAAACATCGTTACGACGACTCGAAATCACTAGTATAGGGATTCGAAATTTTAAGGTAGATACACAAAAATCCCAATACTACATAAAACATTTTCTTTTCGAAAATCATTTACTATAACAACAGTGTTATAGTCCATCATTTCCTTATATTTCTCGAAACGTCTATTTCAACCATAAATGTTGAAATCTATGATTTCGATGTTTAACACGTTTTAAAACATCTTTAAAATGTTTAACTTCATTTTTAAAATATTACTTCTTCAAAAATGAATCCATTTTATTCAATAATATATTCACTGTCCAAAATCGTGAAGATATCTTCTCTTTAAAAATCTTCTATAAAGAAATTTATCCAATTCAATCTATTTCGAATTTATAAACACGTCTATAAATTCTATTTCTATTTTTAATAACAACCTCGACTTATAAATCTTCTTTTTATTAACTTCTATATTTTACTTATCAAAGTAAGTGATTTCGTATTTATAAACAGCATTTGTAAATTCCAATTTTATTTATAAGAACTTCAATATCAAATCAATTTCAATTATTGATTTCTAAATTTATTTATCACTACTAAATAAATTCCTTATTTTTCTCAAATCATTCAATATTCCATTTTTTAAATGGATTCTTCAAATTGAAATCATTTTACATTGATTTCACAACTTATTTCAATTTACCAATTAAATTTCAAACTGAATTTCCAACTTATCTTCTTTTAAATAAATTCCTTCTTAAGAAAACAAATTTCAATTGTTTCTTTCAGTCTATTTAAAAATCCAAATTTTAAATTAAATTCCTCAATTTAAAATCACTATTATATGAAATTCATTTATTTAACATTTTCACTTTATTCTGGAAATAAATTCGATAAGATTTTTAAAATTAACTTTTTATACTTTAAAAATTCCTTTCTTCAAAATTATTCAATTTCAAAAATTGATTCACTTAGAAATTTCTACTTGGATTTCAAAAATTCAATTTCGTTTTTTTTTTTGGAATCCAATGATGTCAAAACATCCATCCAGCTAAATTTTAGCTTTTCAAACAATTTCCAGATATCAATTCAATAACAACAATAATCATTCACAGATTATCACATCACAGTAGAAATAAATTCAATCAATGTGAGGGGTCCAGTTGGATCCCTCCAACCTGTTTCACTGCATCCAAAGATGTTAGCACAATACCAATTCCGCTCCAGTACGGAATTATCGCGGTATATAGGTTTTTATAAATCCGCTTACTAACGGCGCAATAGGGTCTCATCCGCTATACGAGGCGGGAAATCATCAATCCAATATATACATATGCCAATATGTATATACTGCTATATATATAGATATATCCTATCATATCTAATAGCACATCAAATAGAAATCAACACAATCAATAACTGCAATTCAAAATTAAATCTGAGTGAGAAGATCTCACCTTAGCTTTTTATTTTGCATCCATTTCCATCCCAGTTTTATTTTTCTTCGTTGTATTCGACCTTATATAACATTGTATGTTTTATTAATATTCGAAGTAATCCAAAATCAATCTCCATTAAATAAATAAATTTAACTAATAATTTCTTATAATAAATAAGTTTCGTAAATATAATTAAATAACCAAATTAAACAAATCAATCACCTTACTGCATTTTTTTTTTCAGTTTTCACCTTGAATGAATAATTATATTAACATTTTTAACTAATCAAATAATCAATTACCATTCATTAAATTTAATTTACTAACAATTAAATTTAAACTGATAGTTTCCCTTTTTGAAAGTCCTTTTTGTAACATAAATAAATTAAATCAATTTATTAAGCAAATTAATCACTGATATATATATATAATTCAATGAAATAATTTAAATTAAAATACCTTACAGAAATAACTGCAATCGAACACGAATCGAGCCTCCACTGAACATGATGCCAGACCCGCCATCGCCAAGATACATTCGAGCTCGTCTCCTCCATCGAGCCCATCGCGATCCACACGAGCATCAACTGCCTCGAGGGAACTCACGACGATGTCGACGCCGCCATCCCCAGCCGCTCCACGTCGCCAAGTCTTCCCCTTTCGAACACGACCAAAGTGGACCGAGCTCCCATTCTCGTGAGTCATCCTGCCTCGCGACGATGCCTTAGGGTGTCGCTGCCTTCGAGCTTCCCAGGCGACCTCGCGTTCCGATCTGAAAGGGAAGGCGCGATTGAATCGATTCGATCTGCGTGCCATTTTATTTACGATTATTTTGAATTGGGCTAGGGCTTCAAACCATAGAAAGAGGATGCAGATTGAATAGGGAATAAGGTGAGTTGATCGGCTTCGAGCTCGATCCTGGAACTAGAAGAATGGGGATGGAAGCAGAGTACTGGAGATAGTAATTTATGACTGAAACCATCGATTTTTTTTTCTTCGAAAATGATTTTGAACGTGATTATTAAAAAGAAATGGAGGGAGTCAGAGTTACGAGATTTTGCAGAAGAACGTGCTTACACGATTTTTGTATCGTGATTTCAGGCGAAATTTTAGGGAAGAAAAGTGACTAATATTTATAAATTTAAAATTTAAAAATTAAACTGAATTTAATTTCATTTCAACGCATTTGCATATCGTACGGTCACACGGCAACTCCGTCAAATACGAAATTTGAAATCTGACAATAATTCAACGTTACGGACCCAATGGAACTGGTTTCGTCGAATTCCGAGACTGTCCAAAATTTGACTATTTTAAATATCGATTCGAACGATAAAATTCAAATCTGAACAAAACAGTTTTAAATTCGATTCTGGAGCTTCTGTTATCTTCAGTAATATCAATATAAATTTTACAAGCGTTTGAAATATTTTTCTTTAGCTTTAAATTGAAGATTCAAATTTTTATTCAACTTAAATCGATTAAATTTTAAAATTTAATCGCCAAATTCAAAGTTATATCGAGGATTCAAATTAAATTACCGTTCAAATATCTAAAATTAATTAAATATTCTCAATTTAATTTGTTCGAAATTCAGGGTCGTTACATAGAATATAATCCAAAACAATATTATGTCAATCTGTCCTATTCGAGTGTTTAGAAATTCCTATCGATGCCTTGGCGTCCCAAGTACCAACCAGAATTCATAAATACTCAACGGAACAAATTAACACAATATAAAATCATTTTTATATCAAAATTACAAATACGCTCTCTCATATACACTCAACTCATTCATATAGTTTACCTCTATTTCAATGAGTTATTCCCCACAAGAGCCAAGGTTTATCGCTAAACCAAAGCTCTGATACCAACTGTAACGACCCGCCTTTTTGGACAGTTTAAGTCGATGATCAACACACACGTCAACTCAAACCATTCAAAATGGAGGATTGTTAATTTGGGGTAAATAAGAAAAGAAAAGAAATAAAGGAAATGAAACAACACAGAATCTCACAGCGGAAGGCTAAAGTATGATAATAAAATAACAGTTCATGAAGCTGTTAATTAAATGAATACATTTGAAATGAATACATTTGATTATTATTATACAACATTTATCATAGTTACATACACAGCAAATATCATACAACAATGCAGTGGAATGGAATGAATATAATAGTAGTAGATAATATACCAAATCTTCGTCTCCGTCCTCCAAGGAAATGATCTTCAACCTAAACTGAAATGCTCAGGCTGACCCGAGCGTAATGAAAAGACAAAACACTCGAGTCAGGACTAAAATATCCTTATGAAAGTTAAATCAATCGTAATAAATATGAGTGTAAACAGCGTCAGAGATGTTTACGGGGTTTGACATCTCCTATCCAGTGTCAACGTGCGTGCAATAACTCAAGAGATGTTACGGGATTTTCCATCTCTCAAGGATCCGTTAAACTATCTATATATACAATAAGATACGCTATATAGATAATGTCTAAAGTAAAGTAAAGGTATCAAAATAGTGTTAAGTCAACGCCCATTCGCCGCTTAACACATTTATATTCCCAAGAGCATATACAAGACCGTAGTTTCCCCAAAACCGGAAGTCACCAGAGGGCAATCCATATACTCAAGGTACAAACCATAACGTAGTGGTCGCGAATAGGATAATCAGTATGACAAGGTACATGAGGCGATACCAACTAGGATACTAGTAGTTGCGTGATCCGGACTGATGTTGAGCATAGCCAGCAGCTACCCCAACACCGCGAAACAACACTCCCAAATCAAGGGGTGCACCCAAATCGAATCACAAATGTAATAGATATGGTATCGAAGAAGTGTGTCCGCTAGAGGTGGCGAACCTCAATGGCCCGGCGCGGCTCCTGTTTTAGTCATGTCAGGGGTCATCCAATATCGTTCTCTTTCTTCAGTCAACGCGTTCACCAAACCATCCACTTCATTTTGGATCAACACTCCACGCATACTAGTTATTAAAGTGGTTTTCGGTATCGACAGAGAGTATGTCCATATCCGATCCCGGTCTCTTTAATAACTACGTATTATTACACCGATGGCTCTTTTACATTTCAAATCGATTCATAATTGATATCAAAATATCATATTCGCTTCAGAAATCAAATCCATTTCAAATATCATTATATTTATTCAAAATAATCGATTTCATTTCAAAATCATTTTTGCCTCAATATCTCATTTCGATTCCAAAATCATTTCGAATTTCAATTTAGGTTGCTACTTCATTTAACCCAATTCGTATTTAAATCCAAGATTTAAATATAAACAATTCACCTTATTGACCAGCTTGAAAATTTTAGAAAATAGTTTTAAGTAGTTTAAAAGTAGTTTAAATAATTAAAAATAGTTAAAATAGTTTAATAGAAAATATTTAAATAGTTTAATCGAAAATAATTTGAATATAAAAATGGTTTATATGGTAAAACAGTTTGAAAATCAAAATAATTTCAATATTTAAAGAATATAGATTTTAAATCATTTATACTAAAATATTCATTAAGAAAAATTTCAAAGTCAAACCGGTCAACTTCCCAATTTCCTACCCAAATCAATTCCAATTTCCATTTCAATTTAATCAATTCAATTCCGATTTCAATTCAAATCAATGTCAACTTTGACTTCAAATTAATTCAATTCTACATTCACCTTCAATTAATTTAATTTCAATTTATATCGATTAGGAGCTTCATTTTTCAAATATCAATTTATTACACTTAACAAAATTGTTCTTCAATATTCAAATTTATATCCAAATTTCAAATATGGTTCAATTCCAAGCTCGATTTCAAAATACCATTTTATATCACTTTTACTTAGTAATATTCAACGCTCGAAATAAATGTTCAATCTTTAAAACAAATCAATTTTCGAAATTCAATCATATCCCAATTTTTATTTCAAAGTCTCAACTTCAATGATTTGACAATTTCTTTTAACCAAAATTTATTTCAACATTCCAAACTCAAAATTTTTTTTTTTTTTTGATAAATTCGATTTCTATAAATTGATTTTATTTATACCCTTTAAATCAAAACATTTAAATAAATTCAAGTCGACGGTTTTAAAAATTATTAATTTAGCCAATCCGGTGTCCGTATATAATCTTCTATCCTATGGCCAAGTGATTAGTTATTTCAATTAAATGTCAGGGATGAATATATATCACTTAAACAAAATCACAGTGTCATATGCATGCATAACAGTATATATATAAGCAAGTAAACATCCAAACATTTAAATATCAACCAATAACATCCATCGAAATACATCATCCAATAGATAATACAATTCATGGCAATTTCATAGTTATCAATGTCAGGTGATTCAATCGCAATTCAATTTTAATTTCAATTTAACTGGCAATTTAATTTTCAACGGTTAATTCAAATGACAATCTATTTGACAATTAAATTTTATAAAACAACGACAAATAAAATCATAACACTTCATAATGTCAAATTTAACTAGCATAAAGATATTTAGTACGTTGTGAGCGTTATAAAACACTCACCTTGAATTTCTGTTGTTGCCGAGACGTTCCGGTTTGGAACTAAAACTGGACGACGCCCAATTTTTGGCCCAAATTTCCACCGTCTCCAAATCCATCCAAACCAATTTCATTTCAAAGCTCTCGTCATTACGATCGCAACGCAAAAAGTTTCGTTCCGATCGGACCTCGTATGAACAAGTTATAGCAGTTTAAAGTTACACGAATTTAGATAATCATTAATTTACAAATTTAATTTACACTTAAATTCTAACCCAAAATCATTCTCAGGCTGCACGTGCTCCCCCCCCTCTTCTCTCCCGTTCGAGAAACACACGCACGCCAAACCCATCCCCACGTTCGAACAACCCCAGGTCGCGACCAAACCAAGCCTCCGGACAACGATCGGGAAGTGCCAAATCGAAGGCCTCACTCTCCCCTACCTTCGGCCAGGAGCAGGTGGAGCTCGGCCTCCCCTATGGCGCGCAAATCAAGGAAAAACGCGGATCTTTGAATGCAAATTCCCGTTGATTCGTTGCTCCGTTTTCGATCATCTCCGTATGGATTTGAAGAGCTCGCCGAGATCTACAACTTTGCTTTTGGAATTTTTCGATTTCGTTGAACGGATTGAGAGATATTAAGAGAACAAATTTCGAAAATTTTCAGCCCTTGAATTTGAAGGTGGCGGCTGAAGATGGAGGAGCTAGGGTTTTGCAAATGAATGGTGAAGGGGTCCTTTTATAGAAATTTACCGAAAATCACTATTCACTCGATTTTCCGAACTCCGATTTACGCGCGGTGACCGGCGTTTCTAGAGTTTATCCCACGTTTCGGACACAATGGAATAGGTTTCGGAACCTAATTCGATCGTATGTGTGAGTTATGGCAATAAACGATCGATTTAAATTAAACCGATTTAAACCGATTTCGATGCGTTTTAATTCGTACCGGACAAACGGTAAATCCAAAAATTATGAAATTTGAAACCTTACAATAATATCCCATTACGGATCCGATGAAACTGGTTTTGTCGAAATCCGAGACTTTTTGAAAAATGACTATTTTTAACTCGACGATTTATAAATTAAAAAATAACTCGATGCGTTTCGAGCTGCCACGGTCAAACCGTAATTCCGATTGATACGAAAATTGAAATCCGGTAATAACTAACTATTACGGACCCAATGGAACTTGTTTCGTTCAATTCTGAGACTGTTCAAAAATTAGCTATTTTACAATCGATAATTAAATATTAAAATATTCAATTTTCGCAAATTAACTGAAAAATTAATTTTAAAAGTTCTATAACATTCTTATAACTCCAATATGATAAGATAAAATTTTACAAATCATTTTCAATCATATTCAACTCGATTTTCAATTATTTCTGAAATTTAACTTATTAAATTATCGATTTAATTGCCTAATTAAATCCAATATTCGAAAAATAAATTATTCGACTGTTTAATTCCAATATAAAATTCCCAATTTTAAATTATTAACTTTTAAATCAAATTTCAATTGTTCACAAATCCTATTTTTAAATTTCACAGTAATTAACAATCTTTTACAATGTAGTTTTCCATTATAAATCCAATATAAAAGATTATATTAGATTCAGCCTTCAATTATATTGTAATTCAAATTCAAGTTATTTAATTCCAAATGAATTCTTTTATTTCGATTTACACTTTCATTATTGAATCAACCATTTACTTATACATTATTATCAATGGTTTATAATTCATTTACTTCCATTTTCTACAGTTATCATCTTATTTAAATTCACAGTAATATTAAACTATATTCATTTACGTTGATTTCCATATTATAACTTCAATATTAAATGTAACATTTTATTTATCCTTTGTTTACAATCATAACCTATTTGGTTTACAATCACATTCAATTCATTATCTATATTCACTACAAGTTAACATCCATATTTGATTTACAAATAAGTTATTTCAGAATACAGTTTTGTATTTTAACATGTAATTCACATTTAACAACACAAAATTTTATTTCCTTCGGATTTTTATCAAATTTTTTTATTTTAATTCGTATTTTTAAAGTGTTAAAATACGGGTCGTTACATTGACCATACTCTGGACACAGTCTCAGGTATAATCTCATCTATACATAATATATCTCTATCTACTACCCACATACATACACATACATCTACATATTCCGGAACCAGATGGGAGACTAACAGCATGTCTGCTTGCTCCAGGAGACACACATGGTCATATGACATGACTCCTATAGTCATCACTTACCATTATCTCTCATCTCTCGGTATCATGACAATGATCCACCATAGGCTCAACAACGCGTAGCCTCTTCGGCCACGACCACTGACATGTGCCCTTATATGGTAACTGACGATGGCCTATGCGACACAAGGGGAAACAAATTATCTATCTCGTGATGCACATAAAATATCATAACAATAATAGTGTGGCAGGTCTCAGGTGCAACCCCACGATCTGGCCGCCAGGGTAGATACTGCCCAATCTGGTTCACTCTTGAAACATAAAGGGAGTCGGTCTAAGGTAGACAGATATATAATGTACACAATCTATATGGCTAACTAGTAGCCTCCATATGTACTCACCACAGCAAGTCATGCGCAACATACAAAATATACACATCATAACCCCAATGAGTGTCACCTACGAGCAAAAGAATAACTGAATAAATTACACAACGGCGTCTCATACCATAGTGTGTTACTAGTCTATTTATTCAGTGCTCACACATCACACTCGCTCCTTCCATATTCAATATAACGAATCCAAAGAATAACCGGAAAAGTGTTACTAAAAGTCTCATACCAGATGGTATCACTAAACCATTTATTCTATTTTCTCGTTACACAAAATAGAGGTGTTACAAAATCACACCAAAAATGTCATCACCGTATTATATTCAAATCCAAAATAAATCAATATCAAAGGTGAATCACTCGTATAATCCTTATTTAATGAATAAGAAAAGGAACGATCAAGAAACTAGTATAAAATAGATTATTCGAATAAATATAAATAAACAAATCAATTCTTAATAATAAATCATTTATGACATATAATTTTATATAACAAAATAAATTCTATGAGTTAAATAGTGAATATGTATTTCAAAAAAAAATAATTAATAATTATCAAACTTAAGTATAGTTTAATATTTACAACAATCTGCTAGCACTTACTAATAGCATTGAATAACTCATTTTTAAATCCTCAAAATAGTTTATAAGACCAAATATATCATTTAAATACTATTTCATAATATACTATGATAAAGTACTAATTTAACTAATTGTAAACCAACCCAAATTAATAAAATTTATTCATGATTAAATAAATATATTTCCAAATCTCAAATAATAAACATATCAGTTAAAACTACATGTGCATGTATATATATATGTGTGTGTGTGTGTGTGTGTTGGAATGCACGCTAAAATTCCAGAAGTTAAAACATATAAAATAAATCCTCATCACTTTTATATTCCACATGATTGAACGTAAGGTAACATAATAGTAATTTTTTTTTGGCAAAGCCGACGAGGTTAAATGGACCTCGACCATATATTACCACACCAATCAGAACAATTACAACAAAAGAGGGATAGAAAAACAGGGGTATACTTGGCGCAGCAAGCACAGGGAGAACAAAGAAACATTAAAAGCAAACACCAAAAAATAAAAAACAGAAACAGTTATATCCTCACAAAGGCAGCACTTAATCCAGGGTCTATAGCAAACGTAAGCTGTCGCAATGAGTCTCTAATCTCTTCCATAATCCATCGTTTGAAGTTGACATCAGTTTTGGCATTCGAAGGGTTAAAAAGCCTATTGTTTCTTTCTCTCCATACCGAGCTAATGAAGCTCTTAAGCACCACAGAAAATGCTCTTTCGCTTTCCTTTTTATTCCCAGCGTTTGTATAGATTCTGCCCCATTCCACAGCATTATCTTGTGAGACGTTACGTCTCTGCATTTTGCCCATAACAGCGACCCAAATACGATTAATACATGAACATTGAAAATACAAATGCTCAGTAGACTCAGGCATATTGCGACAGAAACTACAATTGATGCTAACATTCATTCCCATGCTAACGAGCTTCACTCTAGTTAACAAAGCACCGTTAAGCACCTTCCACAGAGTTAAGTCATGTCTCATACTGCTGTCCTTTCCCCAAGTACGTTTCCACCATTTCCATTTTGGACGAGATTTATTCTTCATCAGCTGCTCATAAGCTACACCGGTCTTAAATGAAGTTTTTGTGTCGCCCCATACTAACCTAGCAGCAGAGGAGACAGGAGAAAACCTTCTAATCTTGCTCCATATCAGCTGAAGACTTTGATTGGAAAAGGAATTTCTTGAAGACTGAATAGCATGCAACACATCTCTGACTAAGGTGGCAGAGTGCAATCCTGCCAGCTGCATTTCACTGTAAGATAAATGTTGTTGAATAATGAACCCAGCTTCAATCCACGGTTCCTGCCAGAAATTCACTTTGTACACTGGATTGGAGTTCAATTGAATGAGGGGAAGGAACGACTCCCTCAATCTAAATATGCACTGCCAAGTCCAACTTAGATTTTGGGGCTTGTTCATGCTCCACAAACATCTCCCCTTAATAACATTCTTCTCCGACCATTGAGCCCACAGGCTATCAGTGCTATTATAAAATGTATCAATGTGCTTGGCAAATGCAGCCTTGTTCCACTGAGTTAGGTTGTGTATACCCAAGCCCCCTTTATCCAAAGGCCTTTCTGTCTTTTCAAATTTGATAGGAGCAATGTATCTACCATTCACTTTTCCCTTCCATAGATATCTCATTAATGCACTTCTTATCAAGCTAATCAATTTGCAGGGGAGTATAAAAGTTTTAGCCCAGTAGACCTGCATAGAAAAAATCACTGATTTAACAAGAGTTAATCTACCTGCCTGACTGAGCAACATGGAAGTCCAACAACTTAGCTTGGCAGTAATCTTTTCGAAAAGAGGTAGACAGTGGTTCACAGTAATTTTTGAAGTTGTAAGTGGGATGCCCAAATATGAGATTGTGCTCTGGTTTTGTGTCAGCCCAGTGATTTGAGTAATAAGATTAATCTGTTCATGGCTAACACCAGCCAGCATGATGTCAGATTTTTGAAGGTTAACTTTAAGCCCAGTCATAGCGTAGAAATCATCAAGCGCATGCATTATGTTCCTGAGGGTGGATAAATGAGGTGTGCAGAATACCACTAAATCGTCAGCAAACATAAGAGCTGATATACGTGGTTCGTTACATGCTGGATGAAGCGCAAATTTTCCCTGTATTATTAACCTGTCTAGCAATCGAGTTAGGAGTTCCATAACAAGAATAAATATGTATGCAGATAGGGGATCCCCTTGCCTTATGCCTTGCTTACTGACAAAGAACCCCTCATTCTTGCCATTAATATTGATTGAATAGGTGGGGGTGGAGATACATTCATAAATCCAAGCCAAGATGTGTGGTGGAAAGTTCATATACCCCATTATTCTCACTATACTATTCCACTGCAACATATCGAAGGCCTTCATAATGTCTAGCTTCAACAGAGCTCTTGGAGTAACATTTTTGCGTTTGTATCCCTTAATTAGTTCATGGGATAATAAAACATGATCAAGAATGCTCCTACCCGGAAGATAAGCTGCCTGGTTGGTGGAAACAAGGGAAGGAAGGACAAGCTTCAATCTAGAAGCTATGACTTTGGAGATACACTTATAGATGGTATTACAGCAGGATATGGGGCGATATTCGTTCACACAGTGGGCATTTTTTATCTTGGGTATAAGAGTTATGTTGGTATAGTTGAAAGATCTAAATATTTTTCCTTTTCTGAAGAATAGCTGAATTGCATTGATTACTTCGGCAGAGACTATAGGCCAGCAGGTGGTGTAGAACTTAGCATTAAGCCCATCAGGACCTCCACAAGATTCAGAGTTTAAAGAAAACATAGCATTCTTAATTTCATCAGGGGTGACTTCTTCGCAGAGTAATGAGTAGTCATTAGGGTTTAAGGTAGGTAGAATGTCAGTGGGAATTAAATCTACGTTGGGCAAGAAGTTACTCACGTTGGCATACAAGTTAGTGAAGTGGTTAACAACAGCGCTTTTGACCCCTTCAGAGGCGGTGTGAAGAACACCATCAGCATCATAGATTGACGAAATATTTTCTCTCCTTTGCTTATTCTTAAGGCTAGCATGGAAGTAAGCAGTGTCTCTGTCTCCTTTTTCTCTCCATTTCATCCTCGTTTTCTGTTTGATCATTTCATGTTCTTTATTTAATGCTTGATAATATTGAATAGACAGAGTTCTCTCAGCTTCAGACAGGAGCAGATCATTCACAGAAGACATCATAGCTGTTTGAACTTCAATAAGCTTGCTCTTAATCACAGTGCTCATTTTGTCGCCCTGGCCAAACTTGTTGAACGCCCAGTGCTTTAAAACTCTTCTCGTCTCTTTGATTTTCTCCTGCAAAACAAACAAATGGTTTCCATTTTTAGGTATTTTCCAAGCTCCCGTCACAGTAATTTTAAAATCTGGTTCCGATACCCAAGAATTAAAAAATTTAAAATTTGAGTTTCCTCTCATGTCCGCTTCACGAAGATGTAAGATTTGTGGGGAATGGTCAGAAAGCAGAGGTGGAGGAATGAGATTGTAGAGAAGAGGCCATTTAGATAAGGCATTATGGTTGGAGAAAGCATGATCAATAGTGGAAAAGGTCCTGCAACCATGTCTCCTTTTGTTGTTCCATGTATATTGCATACCCATTGTCTTGACTTTAATAAGCTCAGCATTAGATAGGGTATCAACAAGCGGCTTAATTTCATTGAGAGAGAGGGGGTTACCACCTATCCTGTCAGAGATAGAGCAAGAGCAGTTGAAGTCTCCTAAAATTAACCATGGATGAGTGGATTGTCTCAAAGATGGGATGACTGACAGTAAAGAATTCCTACTTGTAGCAGAGTTAAAAGCATATACAAAGGAAACGTAGAATGTGGTATTGTCAGATAAATTAGAGGCATGGCAGTGGATTAATTGAGGAGTAGATAGGATGGGGGAGAGATGGATCAGATTGGGATTGTAAAGAATCATAATTCTACCATATGGGGCTTCTTTCAGATTGTGAAGGAGACTCCACCTTGGGTTGATATAATTTGCTGCCTTGAGAGACATGGCAAGACTCAACTTAGTTTCAAGCACAGCAATAACAGAGAGTTGATGTGTAGAAATTAGCTGTTTGCACTGATCCTGCTTAATAACATGATGGGCACCACGAATATTCCAAGCACCAATTCGTAACATCATTGGATAATACGAGAGTTAAGAAACTCGATCTTCATACTTCTTGTCACAGCTTGCTTCGTGATCATGTAATCAGGAATAGACGCTGAAAGAGGTGTAACTACCAGGTTTGGAGATTCCTCATGTATTTGGTTGTTATTCTCAACAGCTGTTTGTGATTCAGTGATAGAATGGGCTTTATCCACTGGAGATAGAGATTTGTATGCTTGGGGAGGTTTGATTTTGGAGTATAGATGTTGGGGAGGCGAATTTGGAATAGCGTCCTTGAGCAGAGGTGTTGTTTTATCCGGTTGTTTAAACTGATACTCTGTGCATGTCAAGCTGTGCACATGTCCTTTTTCCTGAGTAATAGTACTGTCTTTTGATTTTTTGTTTTCAATCTTATTGAGCTTCCTACTATCTTTATTATTGTCTTCTCCTTTCTCCCATTCATTATTCTGACTTATATCTTTCGCTTTCTCATCATCAGGCACACTGCTGCGTTTTTTGATCATCACTTGTTCACTCTTGCTGTTCCTTTTTTGCTGCTTGCTACTGTTCCCTTCTTTTTGAGTGTGTTGTGTCTTTTTTTTCTTTTGTTCATCAGCAGAAAAGCTATGCAAACACAAAGTTTGCACGTTAACATTCAATCCCTCCTCTAACATATTAATATCACTCTCCTCTTCATCCAAGGTTAACAGAACATCAAATTTGTTGAAGGTTAGAGTATCATCCTCATCATTAGTGCTTAGGTTTATATCTTTCTTTAGTTTGTTTGCTTCTCCACTGTTAACCTCCTCATTTGCTTCATTCGGATTGCTGAATGTTATTTCTTTCTCACCGCTGTTTTTTTCATTTTTGTTTCCTTCCTTCTGTTGCTCATCCATGTTATTTGCCTCCACCTCCTTTTCCTTGTTACCTTTACTTATTACAGTAACCTTCTCTTTGTCACTGCTTTGAACATTAGCTACACCTCCAATTACCTCTTCATATGCTTCATCTGCTTTGCTCAAACTTATTTCTTTCTCACTATTATTTATTTCTTCATTGTTTGCATCTTCCTGATCTTTTTTCTTTTCCCTTACTTCAGCATCCACCTTTTTCCTACCTACCTTTTGCCACACTCTTATATTTCGTTTCTGATTCGGTTTCATTATTCTTCTCACTTGGACTGTTTTGTCTTTTGCCACTACACTTTCTTCGTTGACAGTGTTATTAACTTCCTGCTCATTCACATTCTGTTTTTCCACCTTTTTGTCACAATTCACTTCTTTATGTCCAAAATTTTTACATGTAACACATACATCAGGCTTCCATAAGTACTGAACATAGATTTTTTGATACCCACCTTCAATCAACTTAACTGTAAACTCTTCTGGTAGTTCTTTGTCCGGCTTTATTTCAACCAAACATTTAGCATAGCTTAGCCTCTCCTGTTTTTCTGTCATCTCGTCCATACACAGCAACTTCCCCAAATGGCTACAAAGCCAGTTAATTCCAATTGGTGACCAAGCAAATATTGGTAAATTATATAGTTGAACCCAAACTGGAACAGCAGAAATTGCGCCAGCAACGTTACTGATGGTAGAGTCATAAGGTTTGATAATGAAAAGCTTGTTGTTCATGATTATTGGGTCGCACTGCAGAACTTTCTCTCTATCGTCCGCACAAGAAAAGTTAAACAAGAATATAACTCCATCAGACTTGGCTGTCACCATACCTTTTAGCTTCCATATTTTCTTAAGTTTAGTAATAACTGCAGTGTATGACAATGGTTTATCAAGAAAGAAACCAACTAGCGTGTCCTTCCAAATCACCTCACCGGCTTGAATAACCTCTGTTGTTGGAATCAGAGCGTCGTCTTCATAAACAGGAGAAAGGTGAACGGGGATGTACTTCCCAGCATTCTTCGGTTTGTGCTTGAATAAGGAAGTCCATGGTCGTTCACATGGCTGGATGGTAGGAGAAGGAGAGGGAAGTGGAAGAGCAACCATGGAAGGAGATGGTGACTTGGGTGGGTCTGGAGGGACTAGGGGAGGAGTTCGGGCTGAGATGGCGTTGGTAGGGGATAGGGTATTAGAGATCGGTGAAGAACTAGGGGATGTGACAGACAAGAAGGGGTTGGACGTGGGCTGAATAACAGGGATAGCGTAGGTAGTGGCAAGGGTAGAAGGGATTAGCGCAGAGCTAGGGGAGGTGACAGGCAAGAAGGGTATGGACGTAGGCTGTACGATGGTGATGGGAGAAGACAGGGAAGACTGACGGGGTAGGGTGTGGAGCTCCATGAGCAGACATGAAAATTTATCTATGATTGTTTGCTATAGTAATTTTTTTAATAACTAACAAGTCTAACTAACGAGACCATTACATAAAAAAATATAAGCATTATAGTGACCCGGGATTTTCAATCCTCAAAAATCGACATAAATACATTCACTATAGGGCATGCCGAATATTCAAGTGCCAGAAATACCGATTGCTAAGGGTGAAGAAGAAAAGATAGGAGAAACAGTAACAACAACACAGAATCTCACAATCACAGCGGAACAACATATAATATATAATAACAGATTTTATACAAATAATTTGTAGCTGTTTATATATATAATCATAAGAGTACATCAATCAACAATCAATCTGGATAGTAATAATAACTTATCCTCACCAGTGATGACTATACAGTCTATACACACAATGGAATATAATCAAGTACGGGTATACGTTTCTGTCATCCAGCTTGTCTTCTAAGCTCCATAGTATCCTAACCTGAATCTGTAATACTCGGTCTGACCCGAGCATTATAATAAAATAACACCCGAGTCAGTCTGGAAAACAAGCGTGAGAAAACACACTCAATTTGAATTATTACTAAAGGTATCTCATAAGACCACGTCACACAAAAACACGATGGGTTTCTACCTTATGATAACCAAAACATTTTATATCAAAATCATCTGATATTATAATAGTGTCTATAGAAAATAACTGAAATGCTTTCATCTCATGTTTCAGCATGGTTGGGCACAATCAAAACCATACAGGCTCGTAGTGGATATTGGATTCCATACAATGACTGGGCTACTGGGGTACTGCCCGCCACAGTACTCCTCTAGAAAAATGTACCGAGATCGTACCAAACGATCCCAGCCAACACAGGACCGACCTACCCCTTACTGGATTGTACCGAATATGTTATCATCCCGGGTGTTCCCACCCTTATCGAGCGCTCTATTTTTCATGCACAACCATATCCATAAGTTATAATGTAATATTTCCAAAGGTAGCTAGAAAGGTGATAACATACCCTACTTGGGTGCGACCCACTTAGCCCTGCTGTATCTTCCCTGTTTTAGTCATTCCCGGTTGATGTGGCTTGAGGCTACGTTTTACCTTTAGAATAGCATTCATACTTGGAATGCTAGCATTGCCTTCTAGGAAAACAGTGAAATGATAGCATTCATCCATACAAGTTGTCCTGGGTCTGTACAAACCAAATCTCCTTCAATGTTACCATCTCCATTATTTTCAAGATATCACAATTCATAACACACAAACCGGATCGAAGTGGTTTTCGAATAATTTAAATTCAATCCCGGTCTCTTCGAAACGATCAACGAATTTGGCCAATTTTGATAGTAGTTTATTTAACTATCAAATAACATTCATAAGAAATCATTAGACCATTATTTATCATTTTTTAAAACATTCATTTCAAAATATCTTTACAAAGATGTATATTCAAATCTCTTTCAAAATTTTCAATATTTGAAAACTTTTCCGAATACTTGTTTCCATAACATGATATTTCCACCCGTACCACACTTCACACTTAGTGAAATATTTCCAACTTTGATTTATAATCCATTACTTAGAAAATATCTCGATATAAATCCTTTGTCTCTAAATATTTCCAAAAACCTTCCATTTCAACACTTAGAAAAATATTCTAAGTCTATTATCCGAAATCATTTCAAATATCAATATTTAGGAATTTTTCTTATCTTATCTCCTACATTTTCGGAATTTATATTAATTCCTTTTACATTTTCCAAAGTCAATTATACTCACTTATAATCTCGTCTATCCATTTACAACTTCTTTATGAATCCCGATTTAATCTCGAAGTTCTGATTTTCTAACATTTCGGAAATTCCTTAAACTCCTAGAATTTCATTATAAGATTTTCTCTTATAAAATCACATCTGTTACATAAACCCCGTTTCCAAATCTCGAGAAGATTTATGAATAATTTCAACCATTTCAGAACTCTCTATATATAATACGTATTTTTAAAGAATAATAGTTTATTTATTTTTAAAACATGTTTAAGTACTTATTTATAAATATCAAACTCTTTAAATAAACAATTACTCGATTCCAACTCATTTTTAAATAAACAAATCAATTTTCAAAACTGATTTTAAAAATTAGAATTTATTACAATAAATATTAAATATTTGAAAATTTCACTTTTCGATGTATTTCAATACTAACTAACTAAAATTACACAGTTTAATAAATAAAATTTCCCTTTCAAAAACAAACTTAACTTCTTAATAATACAAATATATTTCAAAATCTCAATAAGCAATTCAATTTATAAATTCCTCTCGATTCACAATACATCGATTTCATTCCGACCTCCTAACCATTTCCACTTCCAAAAATAGAATCCATTTATTTCCTTAACCCGATTTCCATATCCTAATATAAATTTCACCCTATGAATTTATATTTCAAAATTATCATCTGATATCATTTTCCTGTATTTATAAACATCATTTATAAATTTATAACTCCTTTGACTCTCACTTTTTATAGAACTAATCACATTTATAAAATTCCATTTTATAAATCTATTTCTTTATAAATTCCATTTTTTTAAATCTATTTAAAATATCGATTTCAGCTCCTTTTCATATTTTCAGGATATCATTTTAAAAAAATCCCATTGTTTAAAACCTTATATATGAATTATTTTAAAATCTCTATTTTAAAATATTTTTTCCCGAAATGTTAAGTACGATCAAAAATCAATTATTGCTTTATCCAAATCAATCTCTTTTATATAATCCGAATTCCGATATAAATATTTCATATTAAAAATCTCCTTTAAAATTCTTAAAAATTCAATATAATATTTAAGGTATTTTAAATACCAAAATTAAGGCTAGTGCTACTATAACTTCCAATAATTCAAATCACCACAATAATCTATAACAGATTATTCTAACACACCATATATTATTACATATGAAATTAAAATTAACATTTTGAGAAATCCAGTTGGATCCCTCCAACCTGTTTTCCTGCATCCACAGATGTTAGATAACATAAAAATACCAATCCCACTTCGAGGGGGATATCGCGGTATATAGGGTCATCCGCTATTATGCGGGGCGTATAGTGTCTCATCCGCTCCAATAGGCGAGAATATATCCAACTACTAATATATATACTACTACATATATATATGTAACATCCAACTGATAATAATAATTATCAATTCAACCAATCATCCAATAATTAATTTTAACATTTTAAAATTAAAAGCAATAATCCAAATGAGTGAGATTTTACTTACTTTGATTTTTCTGAATTTTTTAATCGTCCGATTTTAAATTAAATTAAACTAATATTCAATTTAATTTAAAATTCCACCTATTACCGATTGACTCTAAATAAATTCCAGATGTCGTATTCATCGATACGATCCCATCACGTCTTATTTTGGTCAACCTCGATCTAACGAACAAGCTTTCCAAGTTATAATATTCCGATTTTTTTTATTTAAATAATGGTTAAACATAAATCATTGAAAATTCCTAATTAACCTCACCTTTCTAACAACATCATTTATAGAACTTCCCATTGTCTTTTCTGATGTGTCTTGCTACTACAACTCACACACACAACTTCCCCTCTACCGACCCTCCCTCTCATTCTCATCTACACAATAAAGATTAATGCTATCCAACTCATATCCAACAACCGAAGAGGGAAGAGGATCGGATGACTACGATGTCAATGCGATTGTGCCCTGGAAGGAACCTAGAGTTGCTTGTTACCATCGCAGTCAAGTCGCCGTCCCCCCATAGCCGAGCTCCACCCTTCAATTCACGTGCACCCAGTCGCGCATCCAGCCACCACCACAAATTACGTTGTGCCAACTCTCCCCTGCCATGAACGTCACCGACGATCTACAGCCACCGTCTCCCCAAAATGCGGTTTGACTTCGATCACGACCCCCCCCCCGATGTGTGCGACTTCGCTTCCCATCGTATCGCGATTATGATCGCGAGATTACCTCCTTTTTTTCCTATGAGTTGATTTCAAACTGATTCCTTTCAAAGTAAGAATACGCGATTTAAATGAGTAGAAGCGGCGTAGTCAGATATAGGGTGGCATGTGTACGAGTCTAAGAGTATATGGTTTGACTTTGCTAATTTAAAATATTATTAAATTTCCAAAATATCTCATATTATATACGGGGAAATCCCGAACTCCTATCGAGGCGTGCCTCATGGCGTTCCTAATGTTATACCCCTCTTCCGAACCCAATGGAACAAGTCTCAAGTTCCAATTCGATCGTATGTGGAAGATAGCCTTTTAAATCGATTATTTAAATTCAATTCACTTAAATTATTTCTAGGCGTTTTCAGATCGCACGACCAAACGATAAATCCAAATGTTACGACATTTAAAACCCGATAATAATACACTATTAAGGATCCAATGGAACTGGTTTCGTCGAATTCCAAGATTGTGCCCTGGATCGCTATTTTAACGTGTCGATTAAATCGACGCTTTCAAAAATTTACAAAATCACTTGAAATTTCAATTTTAAAATCTTACTAACTAAATTATAATCCAAAATCCAATATTTAAAATCATTTAAATATTCAAAATTAATCGTCGAAAAATCCGGGTCGGTACATTCCTCCCCCCTTTAAAGAATTTCGTCCCCGAAATTTGCTAAGGTATGAAAAATGCTCCAAACCCATTAACTTATCAAAAACCCCTTTAGTTAAAACTCGATATTTCACTTTTCTAACCCTTTAGTTCCAACCAAAACAATTAGCTTTCCTTTCTAATTCTGTAACGACCCGATATTTTGGACCATTCAAATCGACAATAAATCCACACATGTCGGACTCGAATACTTCAAAACAGTGGATTGTTAATTTAAATTTGGCAAAACTCAGAATATACAGTAAATAAATCAATCACAGATCACAGACACAAAGTAGAATAATGCAGCGGAATAGATAAAATAGTAGTTCATGAAGCTACTATATAAACATCAGAGTTGAAAATAAAATACAACAGAATATCTCAAATAAAATGAGGTCTTCAGTACGAATAGATGACTTCTCTGAACAAATCAACTAGAAGAGCTGAAAGCTGAGGCGATAATTGGATCTCCAAAGGAAGCTCCAAACTCCAAAGGTGAGTCTCAAATGCTGTATCACTCGGTCTGACCCGAGCGTAAAGCAAAACACAAAACACTCGAGTCAGGATTAACATTCTTATATCAATAAATCCAACTCAAGTGAAATATCAACTGAAATACAAGTAACTTAAAGGATGTTTGGGATAACCATCCTCTAAGGATCTGTAGAACTATCTACAAGGTGGGAATATACACTATGACACCGTGGTCATTTTAAATTTATTTACTTCAAAATCAAAATATCATTTTCATTTCAATATATCTATTTTCCAAAATAGTGTATGTTCATTAAATAATTTATAAAGTAAAGTATTTAAAATTTCCTCAAGTCTCACAAATCGATTTAAATCAACCTAAATTCTAAATTTCAATTTAATTCAATCTAAATTTTTTTTCCATTTTAATTCAATTCAGTTTCTAAATAACAAATTCAAATTATATCGATTTCAAATACAACTCTGGATCACAAAATAAACCATTTAAATTTCCAATATATTTCAAAGCTTTAATATTCAACAATTTCAAAGTTAAATTTAACAGTTTCATATAACTCTTGGTTTAACTTCATTTATTATTTAATCAAGGAATATTCACTTAATAAATTCAATATCATTTAACCAGCCTTAAATTACATTTTTTTTACTAAATATTTCCTTAAATTTATTTTAAACAAGAAATATTCATTAACTTACTTATAAATCAAACCCAAGTTATAAGTCATATCTTACATCTCAATTTCAATAAGTTTCAAATCGGTTTAATTAAATAAAATTCTTTATTGAATACAATTTCAACTAAATTCAATTTATCTTCCCAACCTTAACTTATTTAAATTATTACCAAATCTATTTTGAAATATATTTTAAATACTCAACATATTATATGTATTTAAATCAATCATTCCCATTTATATATAATAATTTAAGGCTCAACATTTATTAAAACCATATATTTCTTTCCAAAACCATAGAATTCATTTTTCAAAATATTTATATATATGGACCAACGGTGTCTGTATATATATTTATCATATGGTTAAGTGATATGGATATTTATCATTTCAATCCGAAATTTAAATATATACGGGTAGATATCATGTCGACCCGTAATCCCAATTTCAATACAAATGAAAATCGCTTGGGTTATCATTTCAACCCATAATGATTTTCTCCTATTCTAAAGTCCGTTCGGGTATGTATCATTTCAACCCATAGTGAATTCTATACTAACAGGGAACTTGCAGAGTGATAACAGATAATATAAAATATAACAACAGGCATATATCATCAATATAAACAACAGATACTGGTGTCAGATGTCATAGGTGAACATATACAGATAATAGTAATAACAGGCATATAAATACTAGATACTGGTTTCAGATGTCACAGGTGAACATATACAGATAATAGTAATAACAGGCATATAAATACCAGATACTGGTGTCAGATGTCACAGGTGAACATATACAGATAATAACATATATAACAATTTAAATAACTACAGCATCATATTTCAATTGTCGTTTCAATTGAAATCAAATTTAATAAATACAAGAACGTTAAATCGTGAGTGATTACTCACCTTTCGAGGCTAGAGGAGTTTGATACACAATAAGCTATGAATTGGATCACGATCTAGTCGAACAAATCCAAACAACAATCTCAAGCGAAGTAAGTTGAAAGTGGATTTGATGGGCAAAGCTGAACGATAGGGATTGATGGAAACGAGTCAGAATCATCTAGACAGAAATAGAATATATAAATTATTATTATTGTCATTCCCATGAAATCAATACTTAATTTAAAACAAATATTATTATTGTTTTAATTAAACACAAAAAATCAACATATATACAACATTTATCTTTTTTTTTTCAAATCTATTATAAAATAATCGAACAGATTGTATGTACATATAATATGTAACTTATAGAGCTGTCACTTATACAAATATGCAACTATATCCTTTTATATACAATGTACTATAACACCTAAAGATCTATCTTTATAAAGCCCATTGCCTATACTATTCTATTACACTATACTGTACATAGCAGCTTTATGAATGTAAACTATTACCCTTTATAATATAACCAACAGAATATAAGTACTAGTATCTATATATAAATCTTATATAATATACAACCCTTAAACATATCATTATTTATATAAAACTAACATATATACTTTATAATAAGATAAAAGAAACTATATAAAAAAATATAACAAAACGTATACACGTATCCCATAAAATTTTTCTAGGCAAATCAAACTTACTATGTAAATTTATAGCCGAAACTACTAATATATAATATAAACTGTAAATCATATAAACACGTATAAACTAATATACTTCTTTCTTCAACAAACCATATGACATACATAATATATAGTTTGGAAACTTTTACATAGCTTTATCTGGTAAAGTATAACTAGGCAAAAGATAACTGAGATATATATACATATATTAACTAACTATTTAACAAACTAATATATATATAATAGTACCTATATAAACTGGTATGGTTGGTTGTGCTCGGGGGAGAGGCTGCGAAGGGTTGAAGCGGCGGAGGAGATGAAGAATAGATGGCAACAGGCGGAAGATGGGCACGGTGGAAGCTCTGTCGGTAGTTGGTGGGGATGTTGTGGAAGGAGAGTAGCGATTGAGGGAGGTGCAGTGTTGATGATGGGTGCAGCTCGTGCTCTGCTTGGTTGTGGGGTCGGGGAACGAGTTGCGTGGGTGACAAGATGGAAGTGGCTAAGGGCGGAGGGTCGGAGGCGAGCTTAGGAAGGGACGTGAGGCGTGGCAAGCTTCCGCATAAGAGAGGCAAAGCTGAACAGAAAAGAAAATTGGAGGAAGAGAAATTGGCCAGGAAGAAGAAAAGAAAAAAAAAACAATAAAATATAAATATAATGGCTGTCGTTTGGAAAAAAGTGAAGGACATCTGTACGAGCCACTAATAAATATTGAAACCGAAGATTTTGTTTTAAACAGTGGGAATAGAAATGGCCACAACCGAAATATGTGAGGGAAAGGAGGAAAATGAGAAGTTGAGTAATGAGAAAGAAAATGAGAAGTCAGGAAGTATTGGACGCATAAAAATATGAACAGCACAAAAATGAACGTGCATATCAATGACCGTGAGACGAGAACCCAAAAGTTTTTTTGAACGTCTATTTTAAAAAAAAACGTGCATCTTAAATTCAAAGGGTATACATTATCACGGTGGAAAATTAAAAGAAAAAGGTAATACCAAAAGCCAAAATACGAAATCGATACGGCTAGCTATTTTGACGGTTTCGTCGCATACCGAACTTGGAAGCACACAAATGAATATACTGCGGAGATCAGCACGGTAAGACGATCAAAACGGTACACAGATATCAGTGATAGGATGATCTGATCAAAAGTCGATAATCGGTACCGAAATGTTGCTATTTTGCCAGAATTAAGATAAACGGAGTGGTAGAAGTCCAAATTTGGAAAAATGAATTTTGCAGTCTGATTCAGAATGATCTGAATAAATTTTCTCCTGTTGACATATTTTGGTTTTGGAAAACTTTTAAATTCACTGTTATTAACCGGTTTGATTTGAAATAAAATTTCACAGGAAAATAAACTTCAATATTATCAGATGAAAATTTACCAGTTGCTATATTAAAATAGACGTATTCCAAATAATAAATTTTTATTTTCAAATTTTATTGTTTAAAATTTCACAAAATTTCAATTAATTTAACAAATAAAATCAAAAAAAGTTTAGGGTCGTTACAAATTCAAAACACTTTAATTTCATTACAAATTCAAAAATCAACTTTTTAGTTAATAAAAAATTTCCAAAATTTTATAACACCCTAAATTTCCGAAATTTATTGACAGTCTCCTTTGTACGGAGAGCATTCTTCAATATGACAAGAGAGATAAAAATATATACATCGACCCAGATGGTCGGAAAACACAATATATATCAATATATTACTGTTTCTTGCTTTTATTGCGTAGGCGTACCTTATATTAGCGTTATTAAGCGAGTTCGCTTGATTTATATGCAATTATGCAACCAAAATCTAGCCCAATAGCCTTCGTGTACCTGTACTTACTCAATTTAAACACGTAAGTACCAAAAACATTAAATTAATAACATTTCATACATTTGACAAGTGCAAATACATATATTCCATAACCAAACATGTTATACATGTATATTTATAAGCAATTATAAAATTCCATCATTCGATTATTCATTTCAATATAACTTAAGTTCATTTCCATTACAATCAAAGTTCATTTCATTTTAAATTGATTGTTATTCAATTTATTTACTTTCGATTGATTCGCATTTCCAATTACTTGGTATATCTCATTTTACACTATATTACTTGAGAACCTTTTCATAAAATTAATATTATGGTTTATTATAACCTTTTATACAACACATATATTCATTTCCACTTCAAATTCAATTTATACACCATTTACACAATCCCAGATGCTTCATCACTTATTTATAACATTCAATTCATATTAACACGTATTATTTCCATATTCATATCCATTCAAATTGATTCAAAATCAATTTATCAACTTCTATTTAATTCACATTCAATCTATTCACAAAAATCTTGTTCATTCAATTTTATACTCAGCAGCAAATTTTATTTACGCTCCATTTCATACTCACATTAAATATATTCATATTCATTTCAAATAATATCCCAAAGCCATATTCAATTTATTTACACTTAAATTGAATTTATTTATAACTTAAGTCATCACCATTTCAATCTATTCCTATTTCATTCGACAACATTTCAAATTATATCTAATTCGCTTATTTTTAAGTCGAATTTTTATAACTCAAGTTCCATATTTATTTTCAGTTTCAATCCATAATCCATTTTACTTAACCAAGTTAATATCCATTTCTATATTCAATTAACTAATTAATTATTTAATTAGTTCACTTCCATTTTACAATTCAATACCTGATTTTCCTTTCAAAAATCAATTTATTTAATTTACTTGAGTTCAAATTCCTTTTATAGTTCAAGTTCGGATTTTTATTCCTCCACCAAAATATCAAATTATTTTTATTTTAGTTTTACCATTTCATTTTTCCAATTTATAAATTTTACAACTTATTTTTCTCATTTTCATCAATTCTACACTCGAGTATATTCACATTTTATTTTTAACTCAAGCTTATACATTTCTTTCTAGCCTAAGTATATTTTTATTCCATTAATCCAAATTTTATAAGCTATATAAACTCATTTATTCACAATTCCAACAATTCCCACTTAAATTTTATTCCATTCAAAATTTATAACTTATAGTTATATAATCATTTTACCACTCACAATCTGTATTCACTTCAATTCGATACTATTTCTAATCCAATCCAATTTAATTTTTATTTTGCTTAACTTAAGTTAAATTCAATCATTTTATTTATTTAACTTACTCAAGTTGAATTTCAATTCCAAACTTTAATGCTCCACATTTTTCTTTCATATCTATAGCATTCTCAATTTTTATAAATTCAAAGCTTATTATATAATGCTTTTACACATCTTTTAGATGAAATTCCAGAATTTAAACACCCGGTTTTATTCCAAATCACTTTGAAATTATAACATATCTATATATTGCTCTTTTTGGTTTAACAAACCATTCCTTTGGAATTATCAAAATCAACTTGGTTTTATTCAAAACAAATTTCCTTCGAAATTTTTGACATAACACTTGTTTTTCAACAAAAATCTCCATATCAAATTATTTCGCCAGCAATTCGTCACTTAGAAGCTAGGAAATGAACACCGATGATGTCGCGATCATCATCGGAATTATTTTCCAGTGACTATAGTGAGTTCAGTGCTATATCACTCCCAAATCCATTTAAACCATTTTTATTTCAAAAATATTTCCAAAATAACACCAATTTCATTTCCATAACACTTCTGAATATATTTTCCAAACCTTCCGGGATTTAAATTTATGAATTCGAGTTTGAATCCATTTTAATTATAATTCATTTGTATAATTCATACTTATACAATTTTTCATTTGGCTATAAATAACCATTTCAATTTTATAATCTTGTTTTTGATTATAATAATAACATCCAAACACATCAATATACTATAATAATTCTAGAAAATTATTTCTTTTATATCAAAATATAGTTTAGGTAAATCATTTAACCACGTCAAAACCATAATGTGTCGGTTTATCATGTTTAAGTGTTTAGAAACTCCTATCGATTTAGTGGCATCCCACTACTCGACCAGAATTTACATGCTACTCAATAGATAAATCAACACAATATAAAACATTTTATATTCACTAACAAATACACGCTCATATCTATTAGTACAGTCAAACTCATTCTAGAGTACTACTGACCCTTTCTCTAATGAGTAATCCCCAACAAAGCCAAGGTTCTCGCTTAGCCTTCAGCTCTGATACCAAAATGTAATGACCCAGGATTTTTGATCCTCGAAAATCGACATAAATACATTCACTATATGACATGCCGAATATTCAAGTGCTGGAAATACCGATTGCTAGGGGTGAAGATGAAAAGATAGGAGAAACAGAAACAATAACATAGAATCTCACAATCGCAGCGGAACAACATATAATATATAATAACAGGTTTTATATAAAGAATTTGTAGCTGTTAATATATATACAATCATCAGAGTACATTAATCAACAATCAATCTGGACAGTTATAATAACTTGTCCTCACAAGTGCTGACTATACAGTCTATACACACAGCGGAATATAATCAAGTACGGGTATATGTTTCTGTCATCCAGCTCGTCTCCTGAGCTCCATAGTATCCTAACCTGAATCTGTAATACTCGGTCTGACCCGAGCATTATAATAAAATAACACCCGAGTCAGTCTGGAAAACCAGCATGAGAAAACACACTCAATTTGAATTATTACTATTTTCAAAATCCTTTGAAAAACAAAGGTATCTTGTAAGACCACGTCACACATAAACACAACGGGTTTTTACCTTATGTAACGACCCAAAATTTTAGTGATTTTATTTATTAAATTAATTGAAATTTTGTGAAATTTAAACAATAAAATTTGGAAATAAAAATTTATTATTTGGAATACGTCTAATTTAATATAGCAACTGGTAAATTTTCATCTGAAAATACTAAAGTTTATTTTCTTGTGAAATTCTATTTCGAATTTTAGTCAGTTAATTTTTGATGAAAATAAAATGTTTTCCAAACTTGAATATTTTTATACAGTAAATTTCTAAATCATCTTCTGAGTGAAACATCAGTCTTCGTTTCGTCAAATTTCGATTTCTATTGCTCCGTTTATCTTAATTCTGGCAGAATAGCAGCATTTCGGGTACCGATTATCGACTTTTGATCGGATGATCGTGCCACTAATATCTGTGTACCGTTTTGATCGTCTCGTCGTACTGATCTCCACGGTATATTCAACTCTGCATTTTGAGATCCGGTACACGCCGAAAAGAATAAACGGTTCGTTGTAAACTGTACTGTAAATTGTGACTTTATTTCTTCCTTCGGTTTCAAAATTTGAAACGTACCGTCCAATCAACCAATTAATTGCTTTAATTATTCAGCTTAAAAGATAGGTGACCGTTGTCATTTCTTTGACTTTACTGTTTACTTTATTTGTCAATAAGATCCATTTCACCCTCTTTCTTCGTATTCTTTCCTCTGTCCGTTTAATAATAGTAATATATACTCCTCTTTCACTGTTCACTTTTTTAAAAACTGCTAGAAATAATGATTCATTCTCCAGCCGTGATGTTCCATAGTGATTTATTGCTCATTTATTCACCTGGGTCTCTTCCTTTTCCTTCGTTCGAAATTTAAGTATATTTATATATTAAAGAATACCCCTGCTACACGTTCCTGAGCCACTCCACCTCATTTTCTCTTTTGCTCCAGAAAACTTTCGTTTCATTTTTTCTAAACATCCCTACCCATCGCCCAATACCGCCGCTTCCTCTCACCTCCGCCTGCCTTCGCCTGGCCAGACCTTCATACCACCATCAACCTCAACAAACTCTCCACCTAACACGGCCAGCGACTTCACCTCTCCCACCGTTCAACCTCCGCTTCCCTTCCCGAGACCTGGACCCGCAACACCTCCGTGCTCTCTCTTCTTTGCTCGCCCAAACCACCTCCGCACTTCGAACCCACCCAAGCCGAGACCTGCTCCTTCTTCCCTTTTGCTACTTCGGTCGAAGCTTCCTCCTCTCTCATCAACCTACCCTTTCCCTGTCCCCGCTTGTGCCGAGCACGAACCCGACCTTTGGCCAGCAACCGCCACCAACAGCCTACCCACCAACCTCGCTCCTTCTTCCCTGACCCGAGTACAGCCACTCTTCTCTTCTCTTCCCCCTGTCACTTGAAGTCATCTTTTGCTGAGGTATATTTTATACCTATTAATATAACTATATATTGGTTTGTTTTAATGTTAGTATGGCATACTTTGGTCAGTTTTGTAATAATCTATGTCCAGGCATGTGTGATGGTCTAATTGAAGTGTATATATATATTAAAGCATATCTATACCGAGTTTTATTTTATTTATATGGGTTATTTTCCAACATGTTTATTTAGATATAATAATGTAAATTCATATAAAAGCAAACCATTTTGTTGCAAAAAAAAAAAGAAAAGGGTAAATTTAAATTTTATATATATAACGAGTTAGATCTGTATATATGTATTTATAAAAGTTTAGCTGTACACATTTTTAAATTATGAAATAAAAAGAAGAAAAATTTGTTTGCATAAGAGTATATAAAAGTCTATGACTGTCGGCAGTCTTTTTGTTATGTTATGTAAGTTGTATAACCTGGGCGTAATTATAAATATAGGAAATGAAAGGTTGTATTATGGGGTTATTACTGTATAGTATATTATAATATATATTAATGGAAAGGTTAGTTTGTGCAAATCCTGAAACATGTTAGTATAAGTATAATATGGCAGTTATATTATGTTAGTTTCTATAAATTTTGTATAACTTAGTTGTTGTATATCCAGCCTAAGTAAGTTTATATTGGTTTTATAATAACTATTGATGTTAAACCATTTACATATTTAGTTATTTAAACATGTTGAAGTGTATAAAGATTTTAATTAAAGGTTTATATATATATATGGTCGTTTTATGTTGTATATATACAAAAGTGATATGTTAGTATATGTCTATATAAGTATTTATTTCAATTTTTATATTTATATGACATTTTATATCAAAAAAAAATTGAGTCATTCATTCTCATCGATTTCCCATTATCAGCCTTGTCCGTCGTGCCTGTTTCTACATCAAATCATATCCATCTAGCGTTGTATTGGATTTAGTAGCTCATTTCTGTGTCGAATCTCTCTAGCCTCGAAAGGTGAGCAATCACTCACGATTTACGTTCTTGTATTTATTAAATTTGATTTCAATTGAAACGACAATTGAAATATGTTGCTGTAGTTATTTAAGTTGTTATATATACTATTATCTGTAACTGTTCACCTGTGGGATATGACACCATATCCCGTTGTTCTTATTATATTGTTATTGATGATATATCTATGCCTGTTATATTATTTCTATATCTGTTATCACTCTGCAAGTTCTCTGTTAGTATAGAAATCACTATGGGTTGAAATGATATATACCCGAACGGACTTTAGAATAGGAGAAAATTGTTATGGGTTGAAATGATAAACCCAAGCAATTTTCATTTGAATTGAAATTGGGATTACGGGTCGAAATGATATCTACCCGTATATATTTAAAATTTCGAATTGAAATGATAAATATCCGTATTACTTAACCATATGATAAATATATATATACAGACACCGTTGGTCCATATATAAATATTTTGGAAATAAATTCTATGGTTTCGGAAAGAAATATATGGTTTTATTAAATGTTGATTCTTAAATTTTTATATATAAATGGAAATGATATATAGATTTAATAATGATATTTAATTTAATTAAGATGGATTTAATACATATAATATGTTAAGTATAAAATTTATATTTCAAAATAGATTTTTGGTAATAATTTGAATAAGTTAAGGTTGGAAGATAATTTGAATTTAGTTCATTAAAGAAATTTATTTATTTAAACCAATTTGAAACTTATTGAAATTGAGATTTAAGATATGATTTATAATTTGGGTTTGATTTAAGCAAATTAATGAATATTTCTTGTTTAAATAAATTTAAGGAAATATTTAGTAGAATGTAATTAAAGGCTAGTTAAATGATATTGAACTTATTAAGTGAATATTCCCTGATTAAATAATAATGAAGTCAAATCAAGAGCTATATGAAACTGTTAAATTTAACTTTGAAAATGTTGAATTTTAAAGCCTGGAAATATATTGGAAAATTAAATGGTATATTTAGAACTGAATTGAATTGATTAATGGAGCTTGAATAAATTTGAATTTGGAATTTTGTAGTTGATTTGAATCGATTTGCGAGACTTGAGAAAATTAAATGCTTTACTTTATAAATTAATTAATATATATACTATCTTGGAAAATAGTTATATTTGAAATGAAATAATATTTGGGTTTTGAAGTATAAATTTAATTGAAATGACCATGGTGTTATGATTTATATTTCCACCTTGTAGATAGTTCTGAAGATCCTTAGAGGATGGTTATCCCAAACATCCTTTAAGTTACTTGTATTTCAGTTGATATTTCACTTGAGTTGGATTTATTAGTATAAGAATGTTAATCCTAACTCGAGTGTTTTGTGTTTTGCTTTACGCTCGGGTCAAACCGAGTGATACAGCATTTGAGACTCACCTTTGGAGTTTGGAGCTTCCTTTGGAGATCCAACTATCGCCTCAGCTTTCAGCTCTTCTAGTTGATTTGTTCAGAGAAGTCATCTGTTATACTGAAGACTTCAATGTATTTGAGATATTATGTTGTATTTTATTTCTAACTCTGATGTTTATATAGTAGCTTCATGAACTACTATTTTACCTATTCCGCTGCGTATTATTGTATTACTCTGTGTCTGTGATTCTATGATTGATTTATTTACTGCATATGATAAGTTTTGCCAAATTTAAATTAACAATCTGATATTTTGAATTATTCAAGTCAGACATGTGTGGATTATTGTCGATTTGAATGGTCCAAAATAGCGGGTAGTTACAGTTGGTATCAGAGCTTTGGCTCTAGGCAAACTTAACATATATGGTAAACTGATTCGCGGAATCACTTTCGTTCTGGCCTCTCCCTAATTATATTCTTATATGAGTATATCCATCTTCTCTTTTTGAATTTTAATTTTCTCATCTTCGTTCGAGTCCTTTCCCTTTTGTTTTGAAACTCCCTTTGATTTAATTTCTCCTTAAATTTTGAACTTCTATCTTGTTGATTTTGGACTCATCGAATATTTGAATGATAGGAAACTATTTTGTAATGGCAAAATCAGAAGAGCAGAAAGCAGCT
Organism: Allium fistulosum; assembly: GCA_030737815.1. NCBI lineage: Eukaryota > Viridiplantae > Streptophyta > Magnoliopsida > Asparagales > Amaryllidaceae > Allium > Allium fistulosum. Next base: position 295,889,943 of record CM060905.1, on the reverse strand, counting down.
CGTCGCGCACGAAGAGCACTGGCCCGTAAGGAACGGGAGGAAGCAATCGAGGAACAAGAGACGCTGTGGAGAGAAAGAGCAGAACCGGGTCCTTATGACCATGTCATTTGTTATCGGTGTCAGGAAAAGGGACACTATGCAGCCATGTGCGGGAAAAGGAATGTAGGAAAGAAGAAGGAGGGCAAGCGTTTTCGATCCAAGATCTTCTGTTTTAGATGCCGTAGTGAGGGGCACTTTCCCAGTCGCTGCCAGAAGGTGAAAAAAATGAAATCTGCACCCACTACATCAGTCGACCAATCAACCATTTGCTATCACTGTAAGAGGCCTGGGCATATAGCCAGGAATTGTTCTGTGCGAAAGTATGGAAAGAAGGTTGCGTACCCGCAGTTCATTAAGGAAGATGGGAGTGTAGTGCACCTATGCCAGAAATGCAGATGTTGGGGGCACATTGAGGGGGAGTGTTCTGGACCCGTTGATGTACCACCTGGAAGAATTAATACTGATGCTTTGTTTATGTAGGAGTGGTAATTCTGTGGACCTTTTGTTATCTGTTGTATGTTAGGTTGCTTTAAGCGAACTCTATTGTATCTTTTATCTAGCTGAAGTTGTCAAACTGGAGAAATTTATGCTTCTATTTTCGTATGTTATGAATTCGAGTCTTTCCAAATTTTGAATGGGAATTCTTTTGTATCGATATAGGTTATATATCTCTAATCTTGGTTGGGATTTGCTTCGATTTGGATTCCTTTGAACTTTGGAACGTTCCCTACGGTTCCAAAACTCATTCTTGTCTCTCCCTATTTGTATTCTTTTGATTCTGGAGTATCCCATAACTCCACTTCGAATGATCTCTATAAGAATAGGATCCCACCAATCTTTGAATGAGTGTGAAGGGGTGAAACTCCTTCACAATTGGCATTGATTCACCGGAGATTTTTATATCTTTGGTTTAGATGTCGCTATCTATTGCGATCGAATGTTGATTTTTTCCTTAGAATTCTGCATCAATCTTGTTCTTGAAGTCACGGTTGACCCGGTTATGGTCGCCCGCGGTTTATATAAGTATATTCATCTTCCATTTTTAAATATAATTATCTCATCTTTGATCGAGCCTATCTTCGAATCAGAATTCTATTTGATTTGAGTTCCTTTAATTTGAATCTCTATCTTTGTTTTGAAATCCATTCTTGAACCATACTTTGAAAAATCGGGCTTGTTTATATTTTAGAAATTGTTTTATATATCGAAATTATTACTTTGATAAGTGTGATTATATTCTATATATAAAAGTGAAATGTTTTCGATAAAGATTATATACCCTTTTTAAAATAAGAATTTGAGGTTTCGAAAGGATTTGTAATTTTGAAAAAAAAAACTATATAAGAATTTGGTTTATCTAAAATGATTTATGACTAAAGGATTTTTAAATTTGAAATTCGAGAATTGAACTCTGGTGTTTTGAAATTGGTTTTAAGATTTTGAAATATATAATAATAATATGATTTAAAGGTATTTTCCGAATAAGAAATGTTTCAAATGACTCCTAATGAGTTTCGAATGATTTCGAAGAAATTTCAAAAGAAGTTTGAGAAAATAGAAGTCTAGAACTCACTTATGTCGCTGGAAAATAATTTCGGTGATGAGTGCACGCATCATCGACATTGATTTTCGAGTTTCAGAGTGGGGGATAGGCCACTTTAGTAGCATTGCTACGCGAGTGATTTTGCGAAACAAATTTTGATTTCAAAAATTTGGAAGTATGATTTGATATTCGAAAGATATATGTATATGTATTTGAAACGATTTGAAATGAGCCGGTGTTCAGTCCTCGATTTTTGGATTTGATATAACCCTATCCATTAAAATTGATTTACTGATTTGTTGCTGATTTCCGACTCTTGAATTTTAAAATGATTTCTTCAACTATTTTGAAGGTTCGAGCACTTCCAAATCAAGGTTAACTTTTCAAAGCTATGAAATTTTGAAAAGTATAAAATATAAGTTCGGTATGTATGTTAAAATATGTAGTAATATGATTTAAATAGGTTGAAACTGTTTTGTTAAGTAAATGAATAAGGCTATTTTGATTTTTCTAAATATGGAATTTAGATTTGAAATGTTTTGAAAGAATTTGGTCTTCAACATATTTTGAATAAAATTTAGTTAAATGTTTTAATTTAGTAACATCTTTATGAAACTATATATTTAACAAGTTGGAATAAATATATAATTTGTACGTATGCTGTTTTATTCGCATAATTAATTTGATCCAGGTTGAGTACACAAGTTCGAGGTGAATTACACCATTTCGTGTTAGGATTTTTCATTCGATTCTTGATGGCGAATATTTGATATGGATTTTGGGCTTGATTCTAGAATTCTCTATCATAGTATATGGCTATGCAAGGAGACTGAGGACTTCAAGTCGAGAAACCATATCGAAGTCCGCATTAGGGAAGTTGAATGAACAATACTAGTTCGAAAGCGAACTTGTGTGATCAAGCGAGCGATCAAATGTGATTCTGCGAAATGATGACGTATGTACATCTTATATTCTAATATCATTGATATATTTTGACTCTGAAATTGGAAGTTGTCATGTTGATTGGACCTTCATACAGCGAAATTTATTTTGGAAAATTTGATCCTTATAGAAGATGGACCTTACGTAAGTATAAGATGATTTTGAAAACATTTGATTTTGGAAACTTTGAAACTAAAGATAATTAATTTGAGAAGAAATAATTTGGTGAAATTGTATATGATTTTGAAATTGAACCGAAATTGAAACAAATTGAAATTTGAGAACCTTATGTTACTAAACACTTGATTTGGGAGTTGTCGAACTTATATAAAATTGATTTGTATGAGTATGAAATTGATTCGAAAACTATAGATTTGAAAAGGTACTCAATTTGAAAGTGAAATCTTATATATTTGAAGTCTATATAAGTATGATTTGATATACTTTTGATTTTGGAAAAGTATTTGATTTGAAAATTAAATCTTATATATAATGGATTTTATATAAGTACGATATTTGAAAGTGATTTGAAAAGGTACTATATGATACATATTTTCGAAGTAAAGATATGGAAAGTGCCTTCTGCTTGATATCCGATTTGTGGCCACATCTTGGATTCATTCTATCGATATTATTCTCTCTGATTTTGGTTTTCCGGATATGATACTCGAGTGTCCTTCGAATTCCATGGCGTTACCCATGGTCTTACGAGCGCGACTGCATAGCGCAACTGCCTGGCTGAGTCTTGCCTAGGGGTACGGATTGTTTCCTGGGGGATCCAGGCGTAACCATTGTGTATCCTGCAATCTGTGTAGGTCGCGAATAGTAGCGCAAATGCTTGGCTGAGTCTTGCCTGGGGGTACGGATTGTTTCCTGGGGGATCCAGGCGTAACCATTGTGTATCCTGCATTCTACTAGTCATCATGGCGTAACTCGCAGGGCTGAGAAAGCTTACGGATATGGATTGTTTCCTGGGGGATCCAGGCGTAACCATTGTGTATCTGCGAACCATGGTTAGACAAAGGTTTTGTTTGTTTTGTTCGGATTGTACTTTCCATATCTGTTTTTAAAAGTTTTCCAGTATTTTCACTGGGTGTTGAAACAAGTCTACTAAGTACTTGGAGAATTCTAGTTTTGCGCCTGATCAACGCACTACCAGAGTCTACAGGAACAAGGATAAACTTGTTGAAACATCGAGTTATAAAAGTATTTTATTATAAAGATATTTTCAACAAAGAAATTCTGTATTAATATTTGAAATTGAAATTCTTATGGTTCTAAATTAATTATTCGTGCCCGATACTATTCCTTGAATCTACCTTATCTGCTCAACTTTATTTATTCACCTATATTCTGCTTTTCCAAATCCTCCTTTCCTTGTTGACTATATCCTTTTAAATCTAGTTTATTCATATACTACATGGTTTAATAGAAAATTCTTAGTGTTATAAATATTTTAGGAGTTTTAATTAAATAAAACATATTTAAAGTAAATGATTATTAATAATATTTGAAAGTATCTTGAGATAAATTAATAAAGTTATGAATTATGGATTAATGTTTTCAGATAGCTTCTTTGTAAATATAAGTAATAACGTAAATAATTGTTTTCAATTAGTTTTCATATAATTATAAAGGTTTTATTTAAACATATAAATGGTATTTATAAAGAAAGCAAGAAACATTACAAATGAGATTTTGAAAAGTATTAAAGTATTAAAAATAATTGATTTGCAAACGAAGTTTTCAAATGAATATTTCAAGTAAAATTTATATAGTTTAAATTAATTGTTTAATCTTAACTTTCAATCTATTTTTCTTTCTGGTTGTTTCTATTCTTCTACCTCCTTTCTTTTCGGGGACAAAAAGTTTTGAGTGGGGGAGAGTGTGACGACCCAAAATTTTAGTGATTTTATTTATTAAATTAATTGAAATTTTGTGAAATTTAAAAAATAAAATTTGGAAATAAAAATTTATTATTTGGAACACGTCTAATTTAATATAGCAACTTGTAAATTTTCATCTGAAAATATTAAATTTTATTTTCTTGTGAAATTCTATTTCGAATTTTAGTCAGTTAATTTTTGATGAAAATAAAATGTTTTCCAAACTTGAATATTTTTATACAGTAAATTTCTAAATCATCTTCTGAGTGAAACATCAGTCTTCGTTTCGTCAAATTTCAATTTCTATTGCTCCGTTTATCTTAATTCTGGCAGAATAGCAGCATTTCGGGTACCGATTATCGACTTTTGATCGGATGATCGTGCCACTAATATCTGTGTACCATTTTGATCGTCTCGTCGTACTGATCTCCATGGTATATTCAACTCTGCATTTTGAGATCCGGTACACGCCGAAAAGAATAAACGGTTCGTTGTAAACTGTACTGTAAATTGTGACTTTATTTCTTCCTTCGGTTTCAAAATTTGAAACGTACCGTCCAATCAACCAATTAATTGCTTTAATTATTCAGCTTAAAAGATAGGTGACCGTTGTCATTTCTTTGACTTTACTGTTTACTTTATTTGTCAATAAGATCCATTTCACCCTCTTTCTTCGTATTCTTTCCTCTGTCCGTTTAATAATAGTAATATATACTCCTCTTTCACTGTTCACTTTTTTAAAAACTGCTAGAAATAATGATTCATTCTCCAGCCGTGATGTTCCATAGTGATTTATTGTTCATTTATTCACTTGGGTCTCTTCCTTTTCCTTCGTTCGAAATTTAAGTATATTTATATATTAAAGAATACCCCTACTACACGTTCCTGAGCCACTCCACCTCATTTTCTCTTTTGCTCTAGAAAACTTTCGTTTCATTTTTTCTAAACATCCTTACCCATCGCCCAATACCGCCGCTTCCTCTCACCTCCGCCTGCCTTCGCCTGGCCAGACCTTCATACCACCATCAACCTCAACAAACTCTCCACCTAACACGGCCAGCGACTTCACCTCTCCCACCGTTCAACCTCCGCTTCCCTTCCCGAGACCTGGACCCGCAACACCTCCATTCTCTCTCTTCTTTGCTCGCCCAAACCACCTCCGCACTTCGAACCCACCCAAGCCGAGACCTGCTCCTTCTTCCCTTTTGCTACTTCGGTCGAAGCTTCCTCCTCTCTCATCAACCTACCCTTTCCCTGTCCCCGCTTGTGCCGAGCACGAACCCGACCTTTGGCCAGCAACCGCCACCAACAGCCTACCCACCAACCTCGCTCCTTCTTCCCTGACCCGAGTACAGCCACTCTTCTCTTCTCTTCCCCCTGTCACTTGAAGTCATCTTTTGCTGAGGTATATTTTATACCTATTAATATAACTATATATTGGTTTGTTTTAATGTTAGTATGGCATACTTTGGTCAGTTTTGTAATAATCTATGTCCAGGCATGTGTGATGGTCTAATTGAAGTGTATATATATATTAAAGCATATCTATACTGAGTTTTATTTTATTTATATGGGTTATTTTCCAACATGTTTATTTAGATATAATAATGTAAATTCAAATAAAAGCAAACAATTTTGTTGCAAAAAAAAGAAAAGGGTAAATTTAAATTTTATATATATAACGAGTTAGATCTGTATATATGTATTTATAAAAGTTTAGCTGTACACATTTTTGAATTATGAAATAAAAAGAAGAAAAATTTGTTTGCATAAGAGTATATAAAAGTCTATGACTGTCGGCAGTCTTTTTGTTATGTTATGTAAGTTGTATAACCTGGGCGTAATTATAAATATAGGAAATGAAAGGTTGTATTATGGGGTTATTACTGTATAGTATATTATAATATATATTAATGGAAAGGTTAGTTTGTGCAAATCCTGAAACATGTTAGTATAAGTATAATATGGCAGTTATATTATGTTAGTTTCTATAAATTTTGTATAACTTAGTTGTTGTATATCCAGCCTAAGTAAGTTTATATTGGTTTTATAATAACTATTGATGTTAAACCATTTACATATTTAGTTATCTAAACATGTTGAAGTGTAACGACCCATAAAAGTTTAGCAATTTTTAATTGGTTTATAACGTATTGAATTGGATTTTTGAGAAATTATTAATAATAAAATTTTGAAAAAAAAATTATTTGGATTACATATAATTAAATATAGAAAATGGTAAATTTTCAATTAATTATATGAAAGTTTATTTATTATGTAATTCTATTAAATTCAAATCAGTTAAGAATTGTTGAAAATAAATTTGCATGAAATCAAGGGAATAGACTGTTACCATAAATTTTATTTCTTCCCTGTCCATTCAAGTTTTACATCAGTTACAATCCAATCAATACCATACCTTTATTACTCCCTGTATTCATGCTGTAGCTCTTTAATTTTCTATCCGTTGCTATTTCATTTCGGGATTGTTCCTTCCCTATTTATTCCATTTCAAACATTTTCTCTTCTCTCTGGTAGAAACATAATATTTTACATCATTTTTATATATATATATATATATATATATTTGTAGCTTGCATTCATTCGTTTGTTCACTTTTACGTTTCTCATACTTTCTACTTTATTGTCCTTAATTCCCGTGCTTGACGTTATCATTTCAGTTTCTTTCCATTGAATGTGGCACGTTTCATTGTTAACGTTTTATTCCATTTATATGTGTGGCTTTCCTTTTGCAACCTGTTCCATTTCTATTTTCTTCGTTTTCAAAATTTGAAACGTACAGGCTGGACCACAGTATTAATTGCTTTCCAATTCACGTTCAAACGTTGCTATTCCTAGCTACTAATAAATTTAGAAATCAGTGTCTGTTACTTAATTTATGGCATACGTTCAAAGCATTGGCTTTTATTATTCAGCTCAATTTAGGGTGACCGTTGCCATCACATAACCGGTAAAGATTTGTATACGTTTTATTTGTTTATGTGGCAACGATTCACATTTACACTATTATTTCCTTTTTAACTTCACTGGTTTTCATTTATTTGTGTACATTTTCATTTCAATTATTGTACACATCATGGTCCCTTTTATAAATTCAACGCCCATAAATAGTTTATTTCTTTCCCCCTTCATCTTCATTTGTCCCATATTCATTTATTTGTGTACGTTTTCATTTCAATTATTGTACACATCATGGTCCCTTTTATAAATTCAACGCCCATAAATAGTTTATTTCTTTCCCCCTTCATCTTCATTTGTCCCATATTCATTTATTTGTGTACGATTTTTTTTACATTGATTGGGCAAAGGCTCATATTTCAATTGCGTTTATAAATCAATTTCCACTATTGCAACTTCACTTTGCTTTCACTTTCCACCTCATACTTGCATCCATCTATTAATTTTCATTTATTCTATATTTATTGTCAACGTTATAAATTTGAAAGATCGCTTGCTTCCCTTGTCTCCCTGATTTCACATCTCTGTGCCTATCCTTTTGAGTTTCTTACTTTTATATTCTATTATTAGCCTAAACGTGCATTTTGACTGTTGCCATCCCCGTATTTATTTCTTTCCTTTTTGAAATTAAAACGTATACGTTTTACATTTTATTTATTTCTAATCCATCCATTGCCTTTCCTTTAAATCAATCCATTCTCTTCTTATTTGCTTTAACTTCTCTGCTGAATCAACGCATGAACGTTGATTTTCATTTATTATTACCTTTTATATTATATTTTTCTCTGTAGCTTTCCACTACCTCTCTCTTCATATATTTCATTGTTGCCTGCTCCTTCTTCATTTTCGAGATCCACTCCCCACCATTGCTTACTTTTCCTCCTCCCAAATTTTTCCATGGCCTACGCCAGATAAAAAAAAATTGCGCGACGTATATACCCATCGCCTGAAGCTATCTCCGCCCCTCTTCCCTTTCCACCGCCTACAACCCTCAACCTCCACTCACGTTTCTCCTACAAGTGCATGCTTACTTCCTTTCCTAAATAAGAAGGTATATTTATTGTTTAAATTTTTTCTTATAAACGTTCAAAAGGATTTGAGAAAAATTTGCATTCTTTTGTACAGATCTTGTTATATGTGAAAGTAAATAAGTTATGAAGCTATAAAGGTTTACTTATACAAGATTTATATATATATAAGAGTGTTATATAAATGAATTTTATACTATGCGTTAACTAAATACATTGTTATTTATATGATCCAGTTTCTGAATATATGTTTGAAACGTTTTGATTTTTATATATACAAATATTTTATTTTATACATATATTTTGTTATATATAAAGGTTTAATAAAAAAAAGGAAAGAGAAAAAAAAGGGAGTAAGTTAACAATGTATTATAAAGAATATTGTTTATCTGCACATATATGTGCATAAGTTTGTTTGATTTCCTGCTGGATATTTTGAAAAGGAAAGTAATAAACTATAATAATTATATATATACATAAGTATTCATTTCAAAAGATATTATATATATGTGTGTTGATCTTTAATATATGTGTTTTATGTTAGAACATTGATTTTTTTAACTATACATATATATTATTTTAATATTGGTTTAAAATGAATATTTATTACATGGAAACGACAACCATAAAATGAATATACTATATATGTGACATTTTGAATAATTATATATTTGTTATTTAACATTAATATGAAATGGAAGCATTTTAAAGTTATATGGTTTTCATGGGTGTGCATATATATATATATATATATTTCATTTTTAAAATGTGTGTTTTGATTTAACGTTCATTTTGAAAGAAAGTAATAAATTAATCATATAATCTTCGTTTCAATTTTATCAAGCTAATTTGATCCGTTCTCATCAATTTCTATCTATCAGCTTTTCCGTCGAAATTGTACCATCTAACTTTGCTTTGGAAGTCGTGCTTGCATTTCATAACTCAACTTCATTGTCTATCTCTCTAACCTCGAAAGGTGAGCAATCACTCACGATTTACATTCTTTTATTCATTAAATTTGATTTCAATTGAAATGATAATTGAAATATGCTGCTGTAGTTATTTAAATTGTTATATATGCTATTATCTGTAACTGTTCACCTGTAGGATATGACACCATATCCTGTTGTGTATATTATATTGTTATTGATGATATATGTCTGTTGTTGTATTTTATATTATTTGATATCACTCTGCAAGTTCCCTGTTAGTATAGAATTCACTATGGGTTGAAATGATACATACCCGAACGGACTTTAGAATAGGAGAAAATCGTTATGGGTTGAAATGATAAACCCAAACGATTTTCATTTGAATTGAAATTGGGATTACGGGTTGAAATGATATCTACCCGTATATATTTAAATTACGGATTGAAATGATAAATATCTGTATCACTTAACCATATGATAGATATATATACAGACACCGTTGGTCCATATATATAAATATTTTGAAAATAAATTCTATGGATTTGGGAAGAAATATATGGGTTAAATAAATGTTGATTCTTAAATTATTATATATGAATGGTAATGATATATATATATATATATTTAATTATAATATTTAATTTAATTAAGATGGATTTAATTCATATAATATGTTTAAGTATAAAATTTATATTTCAAAATAGATTTTGGTAATAATTTGAATTTAGTGAAATTGTATTCATTAAAGAATTTTTATTTAATTAAACAAATTTGAAACTTATGGAAATTTAGATTTAAGATAGGATTTTTACTTGGGTTTAATTTAAATAATTTAAAGAATATTTCTTATTTAAATAAATTTAGGGAAATATTTAGTAAAAATGAAATTTAAGGCTAGTAAATGATATTGAATTTATTAAGTGAATATCCCCAGATTAAATAATAATAAAGTTAAATCAAGATCTATATGAAACTGTTAAATTGAACTTTGAAATGTTGAATATTAAAGCTTTGAAATATATTGAAAATTTAAATGGTATATTTAGAACTGAATTGAATTGATGAATTGAACTTTGACTAAATTTGAATCTCGAATTTGAAGTTGATTTGAATCGATTTGTGAGACTTGAGGAAATTATAAATAATTTACTTTTTAAATCATTTAATATATATATACTATTTTGGAAAATAGATATATTTGAAATGAAATGATATTTGGGTTTTGAAGTATAAATTTAATTGAAATGACCACGGTGTTATAATGTATATTTCCACCTTGTAGATAGTTCTGAAGATCCTTAGAGGATGGTTATCCCAAACATCCTTTAAGTTACTTGTATTTCAGTTGATATTTCACTTGAGTTGGATTTATTAGTATAAGAATGTTAATCCTGACTCGAGTGTTTTGTGTTTTTGCTTTACGCTCGGGTCAGACTGAGTGATACAGCATTTGAGACTCACCTTTGGAGTTTGGAGCTTCGTTTGGAGATCCAACTATTGATTCAGCTTCCAGCTCTCCAGTTGATTCGTTCACAGAAGTCATCTGTTTGGATTGGAGACTTCACTGTATTTGAGATATTCTGTTGTATTTTATTTCTAACTCTGATGTTTATATAGTAGCTTCATGAACTACTATTTTATCTATTCCGCTGCGTATTATTGTACTACTCTGTGTCTGTGATTCTGTGATTGATTTATTTACTGTATATTTTGAGTTTTGCCAAAATTTAAATTAACAATCTGTTATTTTGAATTATTCAAGTCCGACATGTGTGGATTTATTGTCGATTTGAATGGTCCAAAATACCGGGTCGTTACAGTTGGTATCAGAGCTTTGGCTCTAGGCAAAACTTAGCATATATAGAAAATTTATTTACAGAATCACTTTCGTTCGAGTTTGAATCTCTTTCGTTTGGCTCGATTCCTTTGAACTTTAGAACGTTCCCTACGGTTCCAAAATTCATTCTTGTCTCTCTCTATTGGTATTCTTTTGATTATGGAGTATCCCATAACTCCACTTCGAATAACCTCTATAAGAATGGGCGATCCCGCCGATCTTTGAATGTTTTGTAAAGGGGTGAAACTCCTTTACAATTGGCATTGATTCACCGGAGATTTCTATATCTTTGGTTTAGATGCCGCTATCTCTTGCGATCGAATGTTGATTTTTCTTGGAATTTTGCATCGATCTTGTTCCTGAAGTCACGGTTGATCCGGTTAAGGTCGCCCGCGATTTATATAAGTATATTCATCTTTTATTTTGAAATTTAATTATCTCATCTTCGTTCGAGCTTATCTTCGAACCAAAATTCTATTTGATTAAGAGTTCCTCTAATTTGAATCTCTATCTTTGTCCAAAATCCATTCATAAAACATCTTTTGAAAAATCGGGTATGTATGAAATTTTGAAGTTGATTTATATATCGAAATTATTATTTTGATAACTATGATTTTATTCTATATATAGAAGAAAATGTTTTCAAAACAAATAAGAAACATTATTCTATATATAAAAGTTTTGAAAGGATTTATAATTTTGGAAATTTATAAGAAATTGATTTATATAAAAATGATTTATAACTGAAGGGTTAAATTTGAAATTCGAGAATTGAATTCCGGTACTTTGAAATTGGTTTTAAAGATTTTGGAAAAATATATGAAAATAATACGATTTAAAAGTATTTTCCGAATAAGAAATGTTTCAATGATTTTAATGAGTTTCGAAGAAATTCCAAAAGAAGTTTGAGAAAATAGAAGTCCAGAACTCACTTATGTCGCTGGAAAATAATTTCGGTGATGAGTGCACGCATCATCGACATTGATTTTCGAGTTTCATAGTGGGGGAGAGGCCACTTTAGTAGCATTGCTACGCGAGTGATTTGATATTCGAAAGATATATCTATATATATATTTGAAATGATTTGAAGTAAGCCGGTGTTCAGTCCTCGAGTTTCGAATTTGATATAAACCTATCTTTTGAAATTGATTTATTGATTTGTTGTTGATTTCCAACTCTTGAATTTGAAAACGATTTCTTCAACTATTTTGAAGGTTCGAGCACTTCCAAATCAAGGTAACTTTTCAAAGCTAAGAAATTTTGAAAGGTATAAATTATATAAGTTTGGTATGAATGCTAAAGTATGTAGTAATATGATTTAAATAAGTTGAAATTGTTTTGTTAAGTAAATGAATAAGGCAATTTTAAAATTTTCTAATATGAAATTTGGATTTGAAATGTTTTGAAAAGAATTTGGTCTTCAAAATATTTTGAATAAAGTTTAGTTAAATGTTTTAACTTGGTAACATCTTTATGAAACTATATATTTAACAAGTTGGAATAAATATATAAGTTGTACGTCTGCTGTTTTATTCGCATAATTAATTTGATCCAGGTTTGAGTACACAAGTTCGAGGTGGATTACACCATTTCGTGTTATGATTTTTCATTCGATTCTTGATGGCGAATATTTGATATGGATTTTGGGCTTGATTCTAGAATTCTCTATCGTAGTATATGGCTATGCAAGGAGACTGATGGCTTCTAGTCGAGAAACCATATCGAAATCCGCATTAGGGAAGTCGAATGGACAATACTAGTTCGAAAGCGAACTTGTGTGATCGAGCGAGCGATCAAATGTAATTTTGCGAAATGATGACGTATGTACATCTTATATCCTAATATCATTGATATATTTTGACGCTGAAATTGAAAGCCGTCGAGTTAGAATATCTTTGCTTACTAAAAGAAAATTCCAATTTAAATTACAAAGATATATAACCCATAAAAGCAAAGATATTCAATCCCATATGGCTCTTCATACAGCGAAATTTATTTTGAAAAATTTGATCCTTATATAAGATAGACCTTACGTAAGTATAAGATGATTTTGAAAACATTTGATTTTGGAAATGAACTGGTTGACTTAAATTATATTGATTTGGAAATTTGGATTTATTTTCTAAAATCTATTATTTTGGAAACTTTGAAACTAAAGATAATTAATTTGAGAAGAAATAATTTGGTGAAATTGTATATGATTTTGAAATTGAACCGAAATTGAAACAAATTGAAATTTGAGAACCTTATGTTACTAAACACTTGATTTGGGAGTTGTCGAACTTATATAAAATTGATTTGTATGAGTATGAAATTGATTCGAAAACTATAGATTTGAAAAGGTACTCAATTTGAAAGTGAAATCTTATATATTTGAAGTCTATATAAGTATGATTTGATATACTTTTGATTTTGGAAAAGTATTTGATTTGAAAATTAAATCTTATATATAATGGATTTTATATAAGTACGATATTTGAAAGTGATTTGAAAAGGTACTATATGATACATATTTTCGAAGTAAAGATATGGAAAGTGCCTTCTGCTTGATATCCGATTTGTGGCCACATCTTGGATTCATTCTATCGATATTATTCTCTTTGATTTTGGTTTTCCGGATATGATACTCGAGTGTCCTTCGAATTCCATGGCGTTACCCATGGTCTTACGAGCGCGACTGCATAGCGCAACTGCCTGGCTGAGTCTTGCCTAGGGGTACGGATTGTTTCCTGGGGGATCCAGGCGTAACCATTGTGTATCCTGCAATCTGTGTAGGTCGCGAATAGTAGCGCAAATACTTGGCTGAGTCTTGCCTGGGGTTACGGATTGTTTCCTGGGGGATCCAGGCGTAACCATTGTGTATCCTGCATTCTACTAGTCATCATGGCGTAACTCGCAGGGCTGAGAAAGCTTACGGATATGGATTGTTTCCTGGGGGAACCAGGCGTAACCATTGTGTATCTGTGAACCATGGTTAGACAAAGGTTTTGTTTGTTTTTGTTTGGATTGTACTTTCCATATCTGTTTTTAAAAAAAAAGTTTTTCCAGTATTTTCACTAGGTGTTAAAACAAGTCTACTAAGTACTTGGAGAATTCTAGTTTTGCGCCTGATCAACGCACTACCAGAGTCTACAGGAACAAGGATAAACTTGTTGAAACATGGAGTTATAAAAGTATATTATTATAAAAGTATTTTCAACAAAGGAATTCTGTATTAATATTTGAAATTGAAATTCTTATGGTTCTAAATTAATTATTCGTGCCCGATACTATTCTTTTGAATCTACCTTATCTGCCCTGCTTTATTTATTCACCTATATTCTCTTTTCCGAATCTATCTTCTTTCATTCTTTCCTTCTTTTGAATATATCCTTTAAAATATTGTTTATTTATATACTACATGGTATAATAGAAAATTTTTAATGTTTTAGAAGTTATTAATTAATTATAACATATTTAAAGTGAATGATTATTAATTTATTATAATGTTGGAAGTATCTTGAGATAAATAAAAAAGTTTTTTTTACAAATTTTGGGTTTAAAATTTTCAATAGCTTCTTTGTAAATATAAGTAATAATGTAAATAATTGTTTTCAAAGGAGTTTTGAAAAGTATTAAAGTATTAAAGAAAATTAAATTTCAAATGATGTTTTTAAATGAATATTTCAAGTAAAATTTGTATAGTTTTAAATTTATTGTTTATCTTGTCTTTCAATCTATTTTCTTTCCGGTTGCTTTAATTCTCCTACTTTGTTCCTTTTCGGGGACGAAAAGTTTTGAGTGGGGAAGAGTGTAACGACCCATAAAAGTTTAGCAATTTTTAATTGGTTTATAACGTATTGAATTGGATTTTTGAGAAATTATTAATAATAAAATTTTGAAAAAAAAATTATTTGGATTACATATAATTAAATATAGAAAATGGTAAATTTTCAATTAATTATATGAAAGTTTATTTATTATGTAATTCTATTAAATTCAAATCAGTTAAGAATTGTTGAAAATAAATTTGCATGAAATCAAGGGAATCGACTGTTACCATAAATTTTATTTCTTCCCTGTCCATTCAAGTTTTACATCAGTTACAATCCAATCAATACCATACCTTTATTACTCCCTGTATTCATGCTGTAGCTCTTTAATTTTCTATCCGTTGCTATTTCATTTCGGGATTGTTCCTTCCCTATTTATTCCATTTCAAACATTTTCTCTTCTCTCTGGTAGAAACATAATATTTTACATCATTTATATATATATATATATTTGTAGCTTGCATTCATTCGTTTGTTCACTTTTACGTTTCTCATACTTTCTACTTTATTGTCCTTAATTCCCGTGCTTGACGTTATCATTTCAGTTTCTTTCCATTGAATGTGGCACATTTCATTGTTAACGTTTTATTCCATTTATATGTGTGGCTTTCCTTTTGCAACCTGTTCCATTTCTATTTTCTTCATTTTAAAAATTTGAAACGTACAGGCTGGACCACAGTATTAATTGCTTTCCAATTCACGTTCAAACGTTGCTATTCCTAGCTACTAATAAATTTAGAAATCAGTGTCTGTTACTTAATTTATGGCATACGTTCAAAGCATTGGCTTTTATTATTCAGCTCAATTTAGGGTGACCGTTGCCATCACATAACCGGTAAAGATTTGTATACGTTTTATTTGTTTATGTGGCAACGATTCACATTTACACTATTATTTCCTTTTTAACTTCACTGGTTTTCATTTATTTGTGTACATTTTCATTTCAATTATTGTACACATCATGGTCCCTTTTATAAATTCAACGCCCATAAATAGTTTATTTCTTTCCCCCTTCATCTTCATTTGTCCCATATTCATTTATTTGTGTACGTTTTCATTTCAATTATTGTACACATCATGGTCCCTTTTATAAATTCAACGCCCATAAATAGTTTATTTCTTTCCCCCTTCATCTTCATTTGTCCCATATTCATTTATTTGTGTACGTTTTTTTTTACATTGATTGGGCAAAGGCTCATATTTCAATTGCGTTTATAAATCAATTTCCACTATTGCAACTTCACTTTGCTTTCACTTTCCACCTCATACTTGCATCCATCTATTAATTTTCATTTATTCTATATTTATTGTCAACGTTATAAATTTGAAAGATCGCTTGCTTCCCTTGTCTTCCTGATTTCACATCTCTGTGCCTATCCTTTTGAGTTTCTTACTTTTATATTCTATTATTAGCCTAAACGTGCATTTTGACTGTTGCCATCCCCGTATTTATTTCTTTCCTTTTTGAAATTAAAACGTATACGTTTTACATTTTATTTATTTCTAATCCATCCATTGCCTTTCCTTTAAATCAATCCATTCTCTTCTTATTTGCTTTAACTTCTCTGCTGAATCAACGCATGAATGTTGATTTTCATTTATTATTATCTTTTATATTATATTTTTCTCTGTAGCTTTCCACTACCTCTCTCTTCATATATTTCATTGTTGCCTGCTCCTTCTTCATTTTCGAGATCCACTCCCCACCATTGCTTACTTTTCCTCCTCCCAAATTTTTCCATGGCCTACGCTAGATAAAAAAAAAAAAAAAATTTCGCGACGTATATACCCATCGCCTAAAGCTATCTCCGCCCCTCTTCCCTTTCCACCGCCTACAACCCTCAACCTCCACTCACGTTTCTCCTACAAGTGCATGCTTACTTCCTTTCCTAAATAAGAAGGTATATTTATTGTTTAAATTTTTTCTTATAAACGTTCAAAAGGATTTGAGAAAAATTTGCATTCTTTTGTACAGATCTTGTTATATGTGAAAGTAAATAAGTTATGAAGCTATAAAGGTTTACTTATACAAGATTTATATATATATAAGAGTGTTATATAAATGAATTTTATACTATGCGTTAACTAAATACATTGTTATTTATATGATCCAGTTTCTGAATATATGTTTGAAACGTTTTGATTTTTATATATACAAATATTTTATTTTATACATATATTTTGTTATATATAAAGGTTTAATAAAAAAAAGGAAAGAGAAAAAAAAGGGAGTAAGTTAACAATGTATTATAAAGAATATTGTTTATCTGCACATATATGTGCATAAGTTTGTTTGATTTCCTGCTGGATATTTTGAAAAGGAAAGTAATAAACTATAATAATTATATATATACATAAGTATTCATTTCAAAAGATATTATATATATGTGTGTTGATCTTTAATATATGTGTTTTATGTTAGAACATTGATTTTTTTAACTATACATATATATTATTTTAATATTGGTTTAAAATGAATATTTATTACATGGAAACGACAACCATAAAATGAATATACTATATATGTGACATTTTGAATAATTATATATTTGTTATTTAACATTAATATGAAATGGAAGCATTTTAAAGTTATATGGTTTTCATGGGTGTGCATATATATATATATATTTCATTTTTAAAATGTGTGTTTTGATTTAACGTTCATTTTGAAAGAAAGTAATAAATTAATCATATAATCTTCGTTTCAATTTTATCAAGCTAATTTGATCCGTTCTCATCAATTTCTATCTATCAGCTTTTCCGTTGAAATTGTACCATCTAACTTTGCTTTGGAAGTCGTGCTTGCATTTCATAACTCAACTTCATTGTCTATCTCTCTAACCTCGAAAGGTGAGCAATCACTCACGATTTACATTCTTTTATTCATTAAATTTGATTTCAATTGAAATGATAATTGAAATATGCTGCTGTAGTTATTTAAATTGTTATATATGCTATTATCTGTAACTGTTCACCTGTAGGATATGACACCATATCCTGTTGTGTATATTATATTGTTATTGATGATATATGTCTGTTGTTGTATTTTATATTATTTGATATCACTCTGCAAGTTCCCTGTTAGTATAGAATTCACTATGGGTTGAAATGATACATACCCGAACGGACTTTAGAATAGGAGTAAATCGTTATGGGTTGAAATGATAAACCCAAACGATTTTCATTTGAATTGAAATTGGGATTACGGGTTGAAATGATATCTACCCGTATATATTTAAATTACGGATTGAAATGATAAATATCTGTATCACTTAACCATATGATAGATATATATACAGACACCGTTGGTCCATATATATAAATATTTTGAAAATAAATTCTATGGATTTGGGAAGAAATATATGGGTTAAATAAATGTTGATTCTTAAATTATTATATATGAATGGTAATGATATATATATATATATATTTAATTATAATATTTAATTTAATTAAGATGGATTTAATTCATATAATATGTTTAAGTATAAAATTTATATTTCAAAATAGATTTTGGTAATAATTTGAATTTAGTGAAATTGTATTCATTAAAGAATTTTTATTTAATTAAACAAATTTGAAACTTATGGAAATTTAGATTTAAGATAGGATTTTTACTTGGGTTTAATTTAAATAATTTAAAGAATATTTCTTATTTAAATAAATTTAGGGAAATATTTAGTAAAAATGAAATTTAAGGCTAGTAAATGATATTGAATTTATTAAGTGAATATCCCCAGATTAAATAATAATAAAGTTAAATCAAGATCTATATGAAACTGTTAAATTGAACTTTGAAATGTTGAATATTAAAGCTTTGAAATATATTGAAAATTTAAATGGTATATTTAGAACTGAATTGAATTGATGAATTGAACTTTGAATAAATTTGAATCTCGAATTTGAAGTTGATTTGAATTGATTTGTGAGACTTGAGGAAATTATAAATAATTTACTTTTTAAATCATTTAATATATATATACTATTTTGGAAAATAGATATATTTGAAATGAAATGATATTTGGGTTTTGAAGTATAAATTTAATTGAAATGACCATGGTGTTATAATGTATATTTCCACCTTGTAGATAGTTCTGAAGATCCTTAGAGGATGGTTATCCCAAACATCCTTTAAGTTACTTGTATTTCAGTTGATATTTCACTTGAGTTGGATTTATTAGTATAAGAATGTTAATCCTGACTCGAGTGTTTTGTGTTTTTGCTTTACGCTCGGGTCAGACTGAGTGATACAGCATTTGAGACTCACCTTTGGAGTTTGGAGCTTTGTTTGGAGATCCAACTATTGATTCAGCTTCCAGCTCTCCAGTTGATTCGTTCACAGAAGTCATCTGTTTGGATTGGAGACTTCACTGTATTTGAGATATTCTGTTGTATTTTATTTCTAACTCTGATGTTTATATAGTAGCTTCATGAACTACTATTTTATCTATTCCGCTGCGTATTATTGTACTACTCTATGTCTGTGATTCTGTGATTGATTTATTTACTGTATATTTTGAGTTTTGCCAAAATTTAAATTAACAATCTGTTATTTTGAATTATTCAAGTCCGACATGTGTGGATTTATTATCGATTTGAATGGTCCAAAATACCGGGTCGTTACATGAAGTGTATAAAGATTTTAATTAAAGGTTTATATATATATATGGTCGTTTTATGTTGTATATATACAAAAGTGATATGTTAGTATATATCTATATAAGTATTTATTTCAATTTTTATATGTATATGACATTTTATATCAAAAAAAATTGAGTCATTCATTCTCATCGATTTCCCATTATCAGCCTTGTCCGTCGTGCCTGTTTCTACATCAAATCATATCCATCTAGCGTTGCTTTGGATTTAGTAGCTCATTTCTGTGTCGAATCTCTCTAGCCTCGAAAGGTGAGCAATCACTCACGATTTACGTTCTTGTATTTATTAAATTTGATTTCAATTGAAACGACAATTGAAATATGCTACTATAGTTATTTAAGTTGTTATATATACTATTATCTGTAACTGTTCACCTGTGGGATATGACACCATATCCCGTTGTTCTTATTATATTGTTATTGATGATATATCTATGCCTATTATATTATTTCTATATCTGTTATCACTCTACAAGTTCCCTGTTAGTATAGAAATCACTATGGGTTGAAATGATATATACCCGAACGGACTTTAGAATAGGAGAAAATCGTTATGGGTTGAAATGATAAACCCAAGCGATTTTCATTTGAATTGAAATTGGGATTACGGGTCGAAATGATATCTACCCGTATATATTTAAAATTTCGGATTGAAATGATAAATATCCGTATTACTTAACCATATGATAAATATATATATACACACACCGTTGGTCCATATATAAATATTTTGGAAATAAATTCTATGGTTTCGGAAAGAAATATATGGTTTTATTAAATGTTGATTCTTAAACTTTTATATATAAATGGAAATGATATATAGATTTAATAATGATATTTAATTTAATTAAGATGGATTTAATACATATAATATGTTAAGTATAAAATTTATATTTCAAAATAGATTTTTGGTAATAATTTGAATAAGTTAAGGTTGGAAGATAATTTGAATTTAGTTCATTAAAGAAATTTATTTATTTAAACCAATTTGAAACTTATTGAAATTGAGATTTAAGATATGATTTATAATTTGGGTTTGATTTAAGCAAATTAATGAATATTTCTTGTTTAAATAAATTTAAGGAAATATTTAGTAGAATGTAATTTAAGGCTAGTTAAATGATATTGAACTTATTAAGTGAATATTCCCTGATTAAATAATAATGAAGTCAAATCAAGAGCTATATGAAACTGTTAAATTTAACTTTGAAAATGTTGAATTTTAAAGCCTGGAAATATATTGGAAAATTAAATGGTATATTTAGAACTGAATTGAATTGATGAATGGAGCTTGAATAAATTTAAATTTGGAATTTTGTAGTTGATTTGAATCGATTTGCGAGACTTGAGAAAATTAAATGCTTTACTTTATAAATTAATTAATATACGTACTGTGTCGACTCGGAATTTTTGTATATTTGAAATGTGAATATTTAATTTATTTTAAATATCCGAAGGTTAAATTTTAACTTTAATTTCAAATATACAGTATTTATTTGGATAATTAATTATTAAATTTAATTATCGGGATTGGGTAAAATATTGAATCTTGATTTTAAGCCTGTTAAAAATAATTCAAAGGTTCAAAAAATTTATATTGTTAATACTGAAGATGATAGAACTTTTAAAATGGAATTTTAAAGAGTTTTGTTCAGTTTTAAAATTATATCGTTGAAATTGAATTTAAAAATAGCCGTCCGAGGCACAGTCTCGGAATGCGACAAAACCAGTTCCATTGGATCCGTAATATTGTATTATTATTGGATTTCAATTTTCGTAGTGTTTGGAGTTGTCGTGTGGTCGTACGGAATGTAAACGCACTGAAATTAAATCGAAAATTCAATTTAATAACTGAATCCAAAAGGTTATCTTCTACTTACGATCGAATCGGGACTCGAGACCTTTTCCTTTGCGTTCGTAATAGGGGTTTAATATTAAAACATCTGGCGGCACGTCTCGATTGGAGATCGAGACTGTAAGTTACGTAAATCAGGACGATTTCAAAATAGAATTAAATAGATAATTAATTATATTGCAAGCTTCTGAAACACGCCTCAGAAATTTACCACTTGTCAGATTTCGTGAACACGCGTCCTCACCTTTTTGTTTTCAACCGAACACTTCACAGTAAAAGGTAAAAATGAAATCACCTATCTTCCTCTCGTCCAATTTCACGAATTCGAAAACCCCATTCCTTTTTTTTCCTCTGCATACGAATTCAGTTCGTTCGAAGAAAATCACGGCCTCCCTGTTCTATCGCGATCTCCTACTCTTCTACCTCAAGTATTGCTCGATCGAAAATGAAGGAAGATCGAGTGTGTGCATCTCGCGTCGATTTCGAGGCACACGAAGCACGGGGGATGGGCTCTACCCTGACATGGCTGCGAGATGTTCGTCAGAGCGCGAGTAAGTTCGTGGAGGCAGCGTGGTATTAGGCGAGATTGAGGTCGCGATTTGCGTTTGTCGAGGTGGCGGTTGTTCGAGTTAGGGAAGAAATAAGTCGCGAAGTCAAAGGATTGGGGAATCTCACGATTCCAGCTCGGGTCGCGGCTGTTGGAGTCGCGATGGGACGAGCTAGAGGCAGATTTCGGTGCTGTGGCTCTGGGGGTCGATGGTGGGATTGCTTTGCGTAGTCATCGTTGTTGGGGTGTGGCTCGTATACAAGCGCGGCGACTATCTGAAGGGAACTCGACTTGGAAGGGGGTTGCGATGGCTTCTCGTTGTGTTCGAAGTCTAGCTGTAGGATGGGTGTACTCGGTTTAAGCAAGAAGGTAACTAAATTTTATTTTAGTTAAGTAGGTTTAAACTCTGTGAATTTAATTTGTTTATTTATCAATTTTCAGCATATATGTATATAAGGAAAAATAGTTATAGTAGGGTTTATAAAGATTTGATTTTTAGGTATAAGTAATTTCAAGCAGGAAATAAAAATGAATATTTTTATTCTACTAGTTTAATTTTAAAATAAATGGGTTTGAAGATTTAACTATTTTAGTTACAAAAAGAAATTTGTTTACAATTGAATAAATAAGTGGTAATTTATTGTTCGGTAAGTACTGATGATAATAAATTGTTTGATTTAAAATACAAGTGTTAATGAATTTATCGAATATTTATTCAAGGTCTAAAATCGAGAAAATACAAGTCAGAATGGAACGGGTGTGGAATAGACTGCAAACAAAATCAAAGGTGAGTTAATCTCACTCAGTTGAATTTTATTTTAAATTTAAATAGTTAAATTTAAATAATTGATTGGATGATTGCATTGATTGAATATGCTATATTATATATATAGTAGTATATAGCAATATATACATATTGGCATATGTATATATTTGAGTTGTTGATATTCCCGCATTTATATAGCGGATGAGACCCTATGCGCCGCATAATAGCGGATGATTTATATAAATCCCATATACCGCGATATTCCACTTTGAAGTGGAATTGGTATTGTGCTAACGTTTGTGGATGCAGGGAAACAGGTTGGAGGGATCCAACTGGATTCCTCAAAATTATTTAGATTATTTGATATTCTGTTCTATGAATATTGATATCCTGTGATGATTTTATTGATGATTGAAATATTGGATGATATGGTTGGATTGAATATTTCAATAAAAAGGAGTTATCAAAATATATTGAATTGGATTTTGAAAGAAATAAAAGAGTAAATTTTAAGTAAATAATTCAAGTGAATTGGAATAAGGGAATTTCGAAATAACAAGGGAAATATTAACTTTAAACTAAAGTGATATTAAATTTAAAGAATAAAGGATTTATTTTGAATGTAAGGATTAAATTTAATTAAAGGCTAAAGAAGGAATTTTGGAAGTTTAAAATTGGTATTTTCAGTTAAAAAGGGTTTTAACTCAAATAAAGGAATAAATCTAAAAGATAATGTATTTTGAAATAAATGAAGTAGTAAAGGAAATTTATTTCAAAGTAAAGTAAAGTAAATTGGAAAATCAGTTGGAAATTGATTTAGTTGTTTAAAATTGGAATTTTAAAAGAGAAGTGAAATTTTGGAGATATAAACTGGGTTTATAAAGTAAAATAAAATATCAGTGGATATTTGAATATAAATTCAAGGTGGGAATTTATAAAAAAGATATGGTTTGGTTTACAAATAAATGTTGATTTATTTTTAAAAGATGGAAATGAGAAGTGTATTTCTCTGGATAGCCAAGTACGTTTTCAAAGCAATTTTAAATATAAGTTAAAAGTTTTAAGTATGTTTTAAAAAGCATGTTTTAGAAAATTGATTATTTCTAAATGTTAATTTTCAAAGTAGGTATTTTTAAAAATCTATTATTGTAGTAATTATATAAAAGTGATTTGCTATTCTGTTTTAAAAAAGAGAAATTTAGTTTATATTATTAAAGTGGTTTATTTTAAAGTATATATTTTTAATAAAGTATTAAAGTAGTTTGATTTCAATGTTATAAAATATATTTAAAATAAAGTGTTTTTAAATTATTTTAAAAATAAAAGTATTTTGTACTTGGTGATTCAGTGGAAATAATTATTTGGGAAATGTTTTCCGTAAGCGGAAACTGTTTTGAAATTGTTTTCAAAAGGAGTTTGAAAATTTGGAAATATATCTTGGAAAGATATTTGGGTAAATAAATAATGTGGGAAATTATTTATTGTGTGATGGTTGCTTGTGGATGTTAATTGATAGTTAAATAACCGACTATCAATATTGGCCAAATGCGCTGATCGTTTCGAAGAGACCGGGATCGAGTTTCCGTATACCGGGATTCTAGGTCTGGAGACTCGAATACCACTTCGATCCGGTTTGTACGTTTCGTGTAACGTGTTCGGAGTCGAAGATGGAGCTGTGAAGTGCAAGGGCTAGTCGCTACTAATCCTGAGGATATTTCCAAAATGGATGTAGTAGGAGTAGTGCCTTCGGTTCTGTTCAAACCCAGGACGGACTGGTATGGACGAATGCTTGCGAAACATCGTCAGCGGACGATGGGCATTCTAAGGGATATGTTCTCTAAAAGGTATCGTTTAGCCTCGAACCTCATCAACCGGGAATGACTGAAAATCAGGGGTTATGCAGCAAGGCTTCGTGGGTAGCTCCCACTGGAGGGTAAGGTCATCCCTGTCTAGATGTCCCTTTTTATTTCGGCTTAGTGGTGCGGTTGCTGATCCCAACCGTGGGGTGATTTTATTCGGGATCATCCAGTAAGGGATGGTTCCGGCCTTGTGTTGCAGGGGAGCGGGCGTACTCCTCGGTACGGTGATCTAGGCCACGTACTGTGATAGGTGGTACCCCAGTGCCTAGTCATTCGTTGGAAATCCATTCTCCCTACGTGCCTGTACGGTTTTGATTGTGCCCAA
Organism: Allium fistulosum; assembly: GCA_030737815.1. Taxonomy (NCBI): domain Eukaryota; kingdom Viridiplantae; phylum Streptophyta; class Magnoliopsida; order Asparagales; family Amaryllidaceae; genus Allium; species Allium fistulosum. The sequence continues at coordinate 295,864,935 of CM060905.1, read as the reverse complement.
CTATTGTTGAAATGTGAGATGCAAGCATTTCAGCTAGATTCTATTTTACTTTCTGTAGACACTATTATAATATCAGAGGATTTTGATATAAAGTGTTTTAGCTATCGTAAGGTAAAAACCCGACATGTTTATTTGTGGCGTGGTCTTACGAGATGCTTTTATTTTCAAAAGGATTTTTGAAACTTTAATAATCAATTGAGTGTGATTTTCTCACGCTGGTATTCCAGACTGACTCGGGTATTGTTTTATATGATGCTCGGGTCAGACCGAGTATTATAAATTACAGGAAATGATGTTGTGGAGCTGGATGGCGATACGTACTTTCGTATTTGAGTTATATATTCGGCTGTGTATTCAGATTGTGAGGACAAGTTATGATTACTGTCCAGTTGTATGATATTAATGTGATGTACTCTGATGATGTATTGGGATGATGTATATATAAACAGATATAGATTTCTTTTTGTGTAAAGATCTGTTATTACCTATTATAGTTTATTCCGCTGCGATGGTTAGATTCTGATGTTGTTTTTCTTTTATTTTCTTCTTCTACCTCTTCTTCTTTTTACCCAAATGGTCCGGTTTTTCGTGTTAGAAAAACCCGGGACGTTACAGTGGTATCAGAGCTTAGGCTAGCGATAACCTTGGCTCTGTTGGGAATTTTGAGAGTACTAATAGATATGAGCGCGTATTTGTTAATGAATATAAAATGGTTTTATATTGTGTTGGTTGGTTTATTGAGTGGCATATGAACCTTCGTCGGCACAGTCTGGACAACTGTATCGAAGGGGTTTCTAAACACTTGAATAGAACAGTTCGACACAATATTGTTTTTAAATAGGGTGAATGAAATAATTTTGCCCAAATTATTTTGTATATAAAAGAAATAATTATTTGAAATTATTATAGTTATATATTTGGATGCTTGGTTGTTAGAAAATGACAATAATGAGTTAGTCTCATTATTGAGTAGAAATTGAAAACCTATAACCTAAGTTGAAGAATAAATTTATATAACAAATGGAATTTGAGAATATAGACTATAAATGAAATTTATAAATTGAGATAAACTTTATATACAAATGTGAATTATGAATGTGATTTATAATCAAATGAGATAAATTCATAAACAAATGAAATTTGTAAATGTAAATGGTAAAAGTGACTTATAACTTGAAATAAAATGTGATAGAATTCCAGAGTAATGTTTGGATATAAAAATTGGATGGATTTTGAATTTGAAGTTTTGGGAAAGATTTAAATTCCTTTGGATTTAAAAATAGTTTTTGAAGGTTTTGGGGAAATAATGGTGATATTATTTCATGAATATTTTTGAAATTGAATTGAAATCTGGTGGGATTTGGGATTTAAAAATATTTGAAAAGTTTTAAAGTGATAAAAGCATTAAATTCTCTTTCGGTCGCTGGAAAATAATTTCGGTGATGACTGCAGCATCATCGATGTTCATTTTCGAGTTTCTAAAAGAGAAATTGCTACCAAACTGTTTTAAGTTGGAAATAATTGTGAACTGGGTTGGTTTTGAAATTCAAAAGGGAAAATTGTTTGGTAAAAGCAGATTGTTTTAGAAATTGGGATTTGATGTGATATACCAGATGTGTATGAGTTATTTATGGATTCAAAATGGTTTTGGAATAAAATCGAGCAATTGGATTCTGGAAATTCTATTTAAAATTTAAATGTGGAAATTTAAATGAATCAACAATATAAAGTATAGAATGAAGTTGATTGAAATAAGAAAGGAATGAAAGTTAAATTCTGGGATTATAATTATGAGATGAAATTAACTCAATGAGTAATATAAGCTGGTAGATAAAAGAGTTAGAGAACTTGAAGGTGAATGAATTGTAAAACTTGTATAAAATTATATCCTAGAATTAAAATTTAATTCGAGTATATGAAGGTGAATAAAATATATTTGAATTTAACTTAAGATAAGTTAAATAAAATTGAGAATTGAAATTGAATTTAAATTAAATAAGTTGAAGTCGAATTGAATTGGATATAAAGGTAATGTAAAATGCTTATAATTGTGTAAAGAAATTCATATTCTTAAGTTCTTAAGTGTAATAATTTGAAAATTTGATTGTAAAGATGAAAATGGACTTAAATGAATAGTCCCAGATCTTAAGTAAGTAAGTTAAAACTTATGAATAGAAATGAAATTGTAAGTCATAAATGGGAATCCATTACTTTGAACCATTAAGAGTTATAATTTAAATTGTAATTATCAAATGGAAATGACTAAGATGAGCAATCTTAATTTTTAAATAAATCCAAACTTGAATTATAAAATATATTGAACTTAAGAAAATTAAGTGAAGTGATATTTGGAATTAAAAAGCAAGTATTTAATTTTAACCAGCGAAGGAACTAATGAGATAATAAATTAGTTAATGAAATTGGATTAACATAGTGATGGTTTAAATTGCAAATGAATCCAAATAAGTGAAAATAAATTGGAAATGGCCTGGTTATTAATAAAATAATTCCAGATGAATTGAGTATGGAAAATAAAATTCATAATGATTGAGTGAATGAACCAATTAGATTTAATAAATAAATGGATGGAATTTGATTAAATAAGAATCAAATGAAAAGATGGAAATAAAATTTTAAAGGGTTGGTTAAATGGAAAATAAACTTTAAGTTATTGACTTAAGTAAATGTTGAATGGAAACTGAACTCAACAGAGGAGTGGTTTAAATAAGTTGAGAAATAGTTATTTAATGAATTAACTTGGATTGTTTTCGAGCTAAATAAAATTCATTTTATGGAAGTTGGAGATGAATTGAATTTAAGGAAAAATTGGAAATGAAGTAGTAAATTGAAGTAAGTTGGAATTCATATGAAATGGGAGTTCAATTTGAATATATACACTTCAGTGGTGAAGTAGTAAATAAATATAAGAAAATTTATATGAACTTAAGAATTGAAGAATGAAATTCTTAAAAAAATTGGTATTGGGAATATACTTAGTAATTTTGGAATGGAAAAATATACTAAGTGGATAGTTGAATGAAGACTAAAACTGAAGTTGTGAAATGGGATAGTTGTGAATAAGGGGATAACAATCAAAATGAATGTGAATAAAAGAAAATTGATATAATTGGTAATCAATTGGAATTTATACGTAAGATGTACGTATATTATTTTATTTGCATAGCTATTTGGTCCAGATGTCGAACACAGAATTTCGAGATAGTTTTATCGATCCAAATCAGGATTTTTCACTCGATTTTCAACGGCGAACCTGGATATGGATTGTTGATTGATTCTGGATATTCTCTATCATAGTTTGTGACTATGCAAGGAGAATGACGGTTTCTGATCAAGGAACCAGATCTGAGTCCGCACTAGGAAGTCGGGTGGACGATACTAGTTCGGAAGTGGAATTGTGTGATCGATTGAGCGATCGAATGTGATATTGCGTACGGATGATATATGTGCATCGTACGGGCTTAAGTAAAACAAATATTGGAAATTTGTAAAGAAGTCGATAAAATGACTTTGGGATTGTGATTGAATATTATTGCTTAGTAGGATATACAGGTGTATAAAAGCAATGGATAATTGGGATTTTTGATTTTAGAAGATAAAAATTTAACGGCCCGACAAAAAGGTATGTATTTGAATTTCGATATGAAATTTGATTGGGTTTTGGATCCAGCCACTTGGCTTTTTGTTTTCTTTTTGAGATTGGGAGGCCGTAGAGCCATTTTGTAGTAGTACCGAGCTAGCCGCGCAAAGGAGACGCTGGCGAAATTTTTCGGAAATTTAGGGAGTTAGAAAATTTTTGAGAAATTTTTGATAATTCAAAAATTTGAATTCAAATTTAAATTTGAATGGATAAGTAGGTAGTATGGGTTGAACTTATGAATAAGTTTGGGAAGTTAAAAGATGATTAGAGTATCATTAATAAAAGATTGTTTGGGTATTATTAAAACTGTTTGAATTTGGGGAATAGCTAACGGGAAATGGGACATTCTTCTTAACTGGTAATTTCGGGGACGAAATTCTTTTAAGGGGGGAGGAATGTGACGACCCGGAATTTTTGTATATTTGAAATGTGAATATTTAATTTATTTTAAATATCCGAAGGTTAAATTTTAACTTTAATTTCAAATATACAGTATTTATTTGGATAATTAATTATTAAATTTAATTATCGGGATTGGGTAAAATATTGAATCTTGATTTTAAGCCTGTTAAAAATAATTCAAAGGTTCAGAAAATTTATATTGTTAATACTGAAGATGATAGAACTTTTAAAATGGAATTTTAAAGAGTTTTGTTCAGTTTTAAAATTATATCGTTGAAATTGAATTTAAAAATAGCCGTCCGAGGCACAGTCTCGGAATGCGACGAAACCAGTTCCATTGGATCCGTAATATTGTATTATTATTGGATTTCAATTTTCGTAGTGTTTGGAGTTGTCGTGTGGTCGTACGGAATGTAAACGCACTGAAATTAAATCGAAAATTCAATTTAATAACTGAATCCAAAAGGTTATCTTCTACTTATGATCGAATCGGGACTCGAGACCTTTTCCTTTGCGTTCGTAATAGGGGTTTAATACTAAAACATCTGGCGGCACGTCTCGATTGGAGATCGAGACTGTAAGTTACGTAAATCAGGACGATTTCAAAATAGAATTAAATAGATAATTAATTATATTGCAAGCTTCTGAAACACGCCTCAGAAATTTACCACTTGTCAGATTTCGTGAACACGCGTCCTCACCTTTTTGTTTTCAACCGAACACTTCATAGTAAAAGGTAAAAATGAAATCACCTATCTTCCTCTCGTCCAATTTCACGAATTCGAAAACCCCATTCCTTTTTTTTCCTCTGCATACGAATTTAGTTCGTTCGAAGAAAATCACGGCCTCCCTGTTCTATCGCGATCTCCTACTCTTCTACCTCAAGTATTGCTCGATCGAAAATGAAGGAAGATCGAGTGTGTGCATCTCGCGTCGATTTCGAGGCACACGAAGCACGGGGGATGGGCTCTACCCTGACATGGCTGCGAGATGTTCGTCAGAGCGCGAGTAAGTTCGTGGAGGCAGCGTGGTATTAGGCGAGATTGAGGTCGCGATTTGCGTTTGTCGAGGTGGCGGTTGTTCGAGTTAGGGAAGAAATAAGTCGCGAAGTCAAAGGATTGGGGAATCTCATGATTCCAGCTCGGGTCGCGGCTGTTGGAGTCGCGATGGGACGAGCTAGAGGCAGATTTCGGTGCTGTGGCTCTGGGGGTCGATGGTGGGATTGCTTCGCGTAGTCATCGTTGTTGGGGTGTGGCTCGTATACAAGCGCGGCGACTATCTGAAGGGAACTCGACTTGGAAGGGGGTTGCGATGGCTTCTCGTTGTGTTCGAAGTCTAGCTGTAGGATGGGTGTACTCGGTTTAAGCAAGAAGGTAACTAAATTTTATTTTAGTTAAGTAGGTTTAAACTCTGTGAATTTAATTTGTTTATTTATCAATTTTCAGCATATATGTATATAAGGAAAAATAGTTATAGTAGGGTTTATAAAGATTTGATTTTTAGGTATAAGTAATTTCAAGCAGGAAATAAAAATGAATATTTTTATTCTACTAGTTTAATTTTAAAATAAATGGGTTTGAAGATTTAACTATTTTAGTTACAAAAAGAAATTTGTTTACAATTGAATAAATAAGTGGTAATTTATTGTTCGGTAAGTACTGATGATAATAAATTGTTTGATTTAAAATACAAGTGTTAATGATTATCGAATATTTATTCAAGGTCTAAAATCGAGAAAATACAAGTCAGAATGGAACGGGTGTGGAATAGACTGCAAACAAAATCAAAGGTGAGTTAATCTCACTCAGTTGAATTTTATTTTAAATTTAAATAGTTAAATTTAAATAATTGATTGGATGATTGCATTGATTGAATATGCTATATTATATATATAGTAGTATATAGCAATATATACATATTGGCATATGTATATATTTGAGTTGTTGATATTCCCGCATTTATATAGCGGATGAGACCCTATGCACCGCATAATAGCGGATGATTTATATAAATCCCATATACCGCGATATTCCACTTTGAAGTGGAATTGGTATTGTGCTAACGTTTGTGGATGCAGGGAAACAGGTTGGAGGGATCCAACTGGATTCCTCAAAATTATTTAGATTATTTGATATTCTGTTCTATGAATATTGATATCCTGTGATGATTTTATTGATGATTGAAATATTGGATGATATGGTTGGATTGAATATTTCAATAAAAAGGAGTTATCAAAATATATTGAATTGGATTTTGAAAGAAATAAAAGAGTAAATTTTAAGTAAATAATTCAAGTGAATTGGAATAAGGGAATTTCGAAATAACAAGGGAAATATTAACTTTAAACTAAAGTGATATTAAATTTAAAGAATAAAGGATTTATTTTGAATGTAAGGATTAAATTTAATTAAAGGCTAAAGAAGGAATTTTGGAAGTTTAAAATTGGTATTTTCAGTTAAAAAGGGTTTTAACTCAAATAAAGGAATAAATCTAAAAGATAATGTATTTTGAAATAAATGAAGTAGTAAAGGAAATTTATTTCAAAGTAAAGTAAAGTAAATTGGAAAATCAGTTGGAAATTGATTTAGTTGTTTAAAATTGGAATTTTAAAAGAGAAGTGAAATTTTGGAGATATAAACTGGGTTTATAAAGTAAAATAAAATATCAGTGGATATTTGAATATAAATTCAAGGTGGGAATTTATAAAAAAGATATGGTTTGGTTTACAAATAAATGTTGATTTATTTTTAAAAGATGGAAATGAGAAGTGTATTTCTCTGGATAGCCAAGTACGTTTTCAAAGCAATTTTAAATATAAGTTAAAAGTTTTAAGTATGTTTTAAAAAGCATGTTTTAGAAAATTGATTATTTCTAAATGTTAATTTTGAAAGTAGGTATTTTTAAAAATCTATTATTGTAGTAATTATATAAAAGTGATTTGCTATTCTGTTTTAAAAAAGAGAAATTTAGTTTATATTATTAAAGTGGTTTATTTTAAAGTATATATTTTTAATAAAGTATTAAAGTAGTTTGATTTCAATGTTATAAAATATATTTAAAATAAAGTGTTTTTAAATTATTTTAAAAATAAAAGTATTTTGTACTTGGTGATTCAGTGGAAATAATTATTTGGGAAATGTTTTCCGTAAGCGGAAACTGTTTTGAAATTGTTTTCAAAAGGAGTTTGAAAATTTGGAAATATATCTTGGAAAGATATTTGGGTAAATAAATAATGTGGGAAATTATTTATTGTGTGATGGTTGCTTGTGGATGTTAATTGATAGTTAAATAACCGACTATCAATATTGGCCAAATGCGCTGATCGTTTCGAAGAGACCGGGATCGAGTTTCCGTATACCGGGATTCTAGGTCTGGAGACTCGAATACCACTTCGATCCGGTTTGTACGTTTCGTGTAACGTGTTCGGAGTCGAAGATGGAGCTGTGAAGTGCAAGGGCTAGTCGCTACTAATCCTGAGGATATTTCCAAAATGGATGTAGTAGGAGTAGTGCCTTCGGTTCCGTTCAAACCCAGGACGGACTGGTATGGACGAATGCTTGCGAAACATCGTCAGCGGACGATGGGCATTCTAAGGGATATGTTCTCTAAAAGGTATCGTTTAGCCTCGTACCTCATCAACCGGGAATGACTGAAAATCAGGGGTTATGCAGCAAGGCTTCGTGGGTAGCTCCCACTGGAGGGTAAGGTCATCCCTGTCTAGATGTCCCTTTTTATTTCGGCTTAGTGGTGCGGTTGCTGATCCCAACCGTGGGGTGATTTTATTTGGGATCATCCAGTAAGGGATGGTTCCGGCCTTGTGTTGCAGGGGAGCGGGCGTACTCCTCGGTACGGTGATCTAGGCCACGTACTGTGATAGGTGGTACCCCAGTGCCTAGTCATTCGTTGGAAATCCATTCTCCCTACGTGCCTGTACGGTTTTGATTGTGCCCAACTATTGTTGAAATGTGAGATGCAAGCATTTCAGCTAGATTCTATTTTACTTTCTGTAGACACTATTATAATATCAGAGGATTTTGATATAAAGTGTTTTAGCTATCGTAAGGTAAAAACCCGACATGTTTATTTGTGGCGTGGTCTTACGAGATGCTTTTATTTTCAAAAGGATTTTTGAAACTTTAATAATCAATTGAGTGTGATTTTCTCACGCTGGTGTTCCAGACTGACTCGGGTATTTGTTTATATGATGCTCGGGTCAGACCGAGTATTATAAATTACAGGAAATGATGTTGTGGAGCTGGATGGCGATACGTACTTTCGTATTTGAGTTATATATTCCGCTGTGTATTCAGATTGTGAGGACAAGTTATGATTACTGTCCAGTTGTATGATATTAATGTGATGTACTCTGATGATGTATTGGGATGATGTATATATAAACAGATATAGATTTCTTTTTGTGTAAAGATCTGTTATTACCTATTATAGTTTATTCCGCTGCGATGGTTAGATTCTGATGTTGTTTTTCTTTTATTTTCTTCTTCGACCTCTTCTTCTTTTTACCCAAATGGTCCGGTTTTTCGTGTTAGAAAAACCCGGGACGTTACACGTACTATCTTGGAAAATAGTTATATTTGAAATGAAATGATATTTGGGTTTTGAAGTATAAATTTAATTGAAATGACCACGGTGTTATGATGTATATTTCCACCTTGTAGATAGTTCTGAAGATCCTTAGAGAATGGTTATCCCAAACATCCTTTAAGTTACTTGTATTTCAGTTGATATTTCACTTGAGTTGGATTTATTAGTATAAGAATGTTAATCCTGACTCGAGTGTTTTGTGTTTTGCTTTACGCTCGGGTCAGACCGAGTGATACAGCATTTGAGACTCACCTTTGGAGTTTGGAGCTTCCTTTGGAGATCCAACTATCGCCTCAGCTTTCAGCTCTTCTAGTTGATTTGTTCAGAGAAGTCATCTGTTATACTGAAGACTTCAATGTATTTGAGATATTCTGTTGTATTTTATTTCTAACTCTGATGTTTATATAGTAGCTTCATGAACTACTATTTTACCTATTCCGCTGCGTATTATTGTATTACTATGTGTCTGTGATTCTGTGATTGATTTATTTACTGCATATAATAAGTTTTGCCAAATTTAAATTAACAATATGATATTTTGAATTATTCAAGTCAGACATGTGTAGATTATTGTCGATTTGAATGGTCCAAAATAGCGGGTCGTTACACCTTACGATAACCAAAACATTTTATATCAAAATCATTTGATATTACAATACTGTCTATAGAAAGTAAATTAGAAAATAGCTGAAATGCTTGCATCTCACGTTTGAGCATAGTTGGGCACAATCAAAACCGTACAGGCTCGTAGTGGATATTGGATCCCATACAATGACTGGGCTACTGGGGTACCGCCCGCCATAGTACACCTCTAGGAAAATGTACCAAGATCGTACTTAACGATCCCTGCCAACACAGGAATGACCTACTCCTTACTGGATAGTACTGAATATGTTATCACCACGGGTGTTCCCACCCTTATCGAGTGCTCTCTTTTTCAAGCACAACCATATCCATAAGTTATAATATAATATTTCCGAGGGTAGCTAGAAAGATGATAACATACCCTACTTGGGTGCAACCCACTTAGCTCTGCTGCATCTCCCATGTTTTAGGCATTCCCAGTTGATGACTCTTGAGGCTACGTTTTACCTTTAGAATAACATTCATACTGGGAATGCTAACATTGCCTTCGAGGCAAACAATGAAATGATAGCATTCATCCATACAAGTTGTCATGGGTCTGGACAAACCAAATCTCCTTCAATGTTACCATCTACACTATTTTCAAGATATCACAATTCGTAACGCACAAACCGGATCGAAGTGGTTTTCGGATAATTTAAATCTGATCCCGGTCTCTTCAAAATGATCAACGAATTTAGCCAATTTTGATAGTCGGTTATTTAACTATCAAATAACATTCATAAGCAATCACTAGGCCATTATTTACCATTCTTTAAAACATTCATTTCAAAATATCTTTACAAAGATATATATTCAAATCTCTTTCAAATTTTTCAACATTTGAAAACATTTCCACCAGTACCTCATTTCACACTTAGTGAAATATTTCCAACTTCGATTTATAATCCATTACTTAGAAAATATCTCGATATGAATCCTTCGTCTCTAAATATTTCCAAAAACCTTTCATTTCAACACTTAGGAAAATATTCTAAGTCCATTATCCAAAATCATTTCAAATATCAATACTTAGGAATTTTTCTTATCTTATCTCCTACATTTTCGGAATTTATATTAATTCCTTTTACATTTTCCAAAGTCGATTATACTCACTTATAATCTTGTCTATTCATTTACAACTTCTTTATGAATCCAGATTTAATCTTGAAGTTCTGGTTTTCTAACCTTTCGGAAATTCCTTAAACTCCCAGAATTTCATTATAAGATTTTCTCTTATAAAATCACATCTGTTATATAAACCCCATTTCCAAATCTCAAGACGATTGATAAATACATTTCAATCATTTCAGAACTCTCTCTATATATAATACGTATTTTTAAAGAATAATAATTTATTTATTTTTAAAACATTTTTAAGTACTTATTTAAAAATATCAAACTCTTTAAATAAACATCAATTATTCGATTCCAACTCATTTTTAAATAAACAAATCAATTTTCAAAGCTGATTTTGAAAACTAGAATTTATTACAATAAATATTTAAATATTTGAAAAATTCACTTTTCGATGTATTTCAATACTAACTAAAATTACAACGTTTAATAAATAAAATTTCCCTTTTAAAAACAAACTTAACTTCTTAATAATACAAATATATTTTCAAAATCTCAATAACCAATTCAATTTATAAATTCCTCTCGATTCACAATACATCGATTTCATTCTGACCTCCTAACCATTTCTACTTCCAAAAATAGAACCCATTATTTTCCTCAACCCGATTTCCATATCCTGATATAAGTTTCCCCTATGAATTTATATTTCCAAATTATCATATGATATCATTTTTCTTTATTTATAAACATCGTTTATAAATTTATAACTCCTTTGAGTCTCAATTTTTATAAAACTAATCTCACTTATAAAATTCCATTTTATAAATCTATTTCTTTATAAATTCCATTTTTTATAATTTTTTATATCTTTTAATGGTGTCCATAACAAGCTTTCCTGAAACCCTAGGCACCGAAAAGGAAGTTGATGGAGGAGGAGGAGGATGGAAGGAGGTTAATAATGGGGGAAAGGCAAACAAATTATTCGTAGATGTGATTAAACAAAACCCTAATCAGCGTGTTCCAGCTGCTAAGGCTAAATCGTGGATATAGGTTGCAGGCAGTAAAATCGAACTTAAAGGCAACGCAAACTATTTTGAACCACAATCAAATAGAGAAGAACTCTACCAGGTGATTGATGAGGAGGATTATCTTGAATCCAAACGACTATGGCAACATTCAATCTACGCTTACATGGCAGGTAAATGCCCTTATTATGTACACTTTAACACCTATATCAAGAGAATATGGAGCCCCAAAGGTTCCTGGGATGTCTTCCTAGGTGATAATGGATTTTACCTAATTAAGTTTGAACTGGAAGAGGAATATAATCGAATCATTAAGGGAGGACCATGGTTCATGGACAGCAGGCTAATCTTTATGCGTAAATGGGAGGCGGATTTCAATTTCGAACGTGCTATGCTAACAACTTATCCTATTTTGATCAAATTTAAAAACTTGGATCTCGCGCTATGGAATATGAGGTGTATTAGCAAATTAGCAAGCTTGATAGGCAAGCCCATAGATATTGATGAAAACACATGGAAGGTCAAACGCATTAAATATGTTAGGGTTTTGGTAGAGATCTCTGCCAAATCTGAACTGCCAAAATTGGTGAAAGCTATAGATAAACATGGTAATGAATACATGCAAGAGGTGGAATATGAGTTCATACCACCAAGGTGTGGTGAATGTATGTGCTTTGGACACATTAACCAGCATTGCCAGCATATCACAATAGATAAGACAAAGCAAGTATGGGTAGAAAAACCAAAAAACCCACCAGAAACTACAACTGATTTACTTGAGACTAGTAGTTCAAAAAAATGATGAGGAGGTTACAAAAAATAATATACACAACACCACCCCAGTTAACCCCCCACCACCAAATCATTCACTTCCACATCAAGAATCCTATGGAGTTGGGCTATGGATTAGAGCAAGCAGTTTATCTAGTTCCTGCTCAGTCAACGACGACACCTTCCCCAATGGATCATCCTGATGGTAGTTCTCAGCCCCAACCTGACCCACTTGCTGTTCATGTGGCTCCACTTGCCCTGGATCCATTAACTGAAGGCCAAAATGAGAAGGTGGAGGAGATGCCAAGTTCCCTGGTTGATATCCACAAGCTGAACATTGAGCTGGATACATCTGAGAATGAAGAGGATGAAGATGTGTCAGAGGACATTAGTAAATACACTTTATGCAATGCTGCATATAAAAAGCAGTTCACCACTGGTGATAAGAAAAGGACTGGTAATGTAACAACTCGAAATTTAAGCTATAATAATTAATTAATGATTAATTAAATAATAAAATAACTTTGTGAAATTACTAGAATTGAGCCACGGGAGTTGCACCATTGTGTCCGTGGTAATTTTTTTGTCAATTTTTATATATAGATTGTCGAAATCGGAGCTAAAATGAAAAGGTTAGAAATTAAACAAGAAACGAAGAAGAAAAAAATAATAATAACAAATAGGTCAGGTCGACCTTCCCTATGGCTGGGTCAACCTATAAGTCGACCCTAGCATATGGCAGTCGACAATAAGGTCGACCCGCCTTAGTGTTTTGGGACATTAATTCGTCCAGATCAAATCATGACGTGTTTTGTTGTTTTTATTCCATCTCGTGCGTCCGCGCTTCCATCCGACGGTTCCCACCAAGCCTATGACGTGGTTGCACCAGATTAAATCTTCAAGTCCAATGGTCTGAGATCCACAAGTGACACTATAAATAAGACCTTAGGCCTAGCTATTTTTCTCATTCAGATTTTCTCCATCTGGGTTCATTGCCTGAGGCTGGACCCAAAAAGGAATATTTTTCCGAGGAGAAGATCTGTTTAATTAAAATATTTTATACCCTTCAAGTGGATCTGGGAAGGCCAAAGGAAAGAGCTAAGGACCACATGTGAGTGTTTAAGTAATTGAAAATAATAGGGTTTTCAACAGTTGTAGTTTTTCTACAATTTTGAGATCGCTTTTATACAAGTTGTTTACAGTTAATTTTTAATGTTCTTTTCAGTCTATTTTATTTAGCTATTTTATTCATTTATTTACAGTTATTTACTGTCATTTACAGTTATTTGTATTTTATTTACATCTGTTTTGCGTTATATTTCAGCTTGTAAATTTTTTTTTCCTTTTACGCAAATAAATTAAAAAAGAGTGGATAATTCACTAATATGGACTAAATTTTAAGAACACTAAAATTACAGAAAATTGGACGTAAATAAGTAGAACTGTAATAAAAGAATATAGACTAAAATAGGAAAATTTGACATTTGCATGCAAGTTATAACTAGTAGATTATAACTAGAAAGACAAGAAAAAAGAGAAATTATAAAATAGGTTATAATTAAATAGAAAGAACAGAAAGAGGCTTATTTTAAACTTACACTAAGTTAATAAGCAAATATAGCAGAGATAATAGAAGAGGCTTATTTAAAAGACTTAGAATAAGTTAATAAGCAAATAGAGCAGAATGAACAAAAGAGGCTTATTTAGAAGACTTATATTAAGTTAATAAGCAAAGATAGAAGTAGGGCCCATAACCAATAACATTCCCTTTCAGACCTGGACTAATGGTTTCACAATAGGTGAGGCTGGGCATGACCCCTTCAGAGTAGGACTGATGGTCTCACAGTAGGTGTGGCTGGGCATAACCCTTTCAGACTAGGATTAATGGTCTCACAGTTGGTTAGGTGAGGCTGGGACACGCTTATGCTAACTAAAGTAACTAAGGGGCCAATAGATAGAAGTTCAAATCAGGGGATTTGGGCAAGAGGCGCAACTAGATTTTGTTTGGTAGGACCCGATTTGGCAGCATTCCCTTTCATACTAGGACTGATGGTCTCACAACACACTTAGGTAAGGTTGGGCAGGACCCTTTCAAAATAGGACTGATGGTCTCACAACGGAGGAGGTGAAGCTGGGCACGCTTATGTTTTTTAGGGTAAGAGGGAACAACAGATAATGCAATCCTAACAGTGGTCGTGCGTGCGACCTCTGTGCGGGGAGATAAGTCGCTATTGAGTTCCACAGCGCTAGAAGGTGCCGTTTTGCTGTGGGACCTGCATTGGGGACTAGCTCATAGTGGCACAATAGAGATAGAAGGCCGATCAAAGGGTAGAAATTAGGAATTCAGTCTAATTAAAGTAGAATTAGGAATTCAGCCTAACCAAAGCAGTAATCTAAGACAAGTGCAAACAATCGAAATAATCAAAGCAAGTAGGGTTTTATTCCAGCTTTATCTTTTCCTTTATTTCTGTTTTTATACTAGAACTGTTGATAAGTCTATTATCTTTATCTCGCTTAAAAATACTAGTGGTTTCTTCCACTCACCAGACTTTTAGTCTGACCCACTCCTCTCTTTCCTTTTTCCCCCATAGGCCACCAAGGCAAGGATAGTAGATTTCAGAGTTTCTTGGAGGTTCAGCTGTAGAGACTTTCTTTATGTATTCCACTTCTTCTTTTTTAGTTTTTGTTTCGTTTGTTGTACTGGTACTTTTCTTTGAGAGGGATAGTTATTTTATGTACTCTGATGTTATGACTGAGATAATGTTTTTCACTAGACATGGATATTTGGTATTTGGTTTAATGAAGTATTTATGAAGTTTGATTTTCACCTTCCTTAGCTTTAAATCTTTATCTTCTAAAATTACTGTGCCATTCTACAACTTCTCTCCTTTAATTTGTTGCAATTCCTCAATTTTTTCCACGTATATTTTATTTGGATTGTTTGGTGAAGATTTGTGAGAAATAGGAGAAAAGAATGAAGAAAGAAGCAATTGTTTACTGTAAAAGAGGGATGAAGAAAGTGATGGCTGATGGAACGAATTACATTACATTCTCTCTTAAATAGATGATGCCCAACAAGTATCTAATTAATCCTCTACTTAATTGATCCTTCAATTAATTTTTATATGCAGCAATATACAGTCTATATGTACACATTGAAATCTAGGTCAACTATTATTTCTTATCTGTATTAATTGACATTTTCTACTGATTACGTTACAATCCTAATTAATAGCCCTATTAATAGATTAACATGTCACCTCTATTAGATAATTTCCTTAATCAATATTTTACACATTGTAACGTTTCATTAATTGGCATGTCAATTAATTCCACCATTTAATTAACATATATATTTAATATGCATATATTTTTTCTTTTTATCCAGATTTGAATTTGAACATTTATTTGTTACATTTATATGTAAACCTCTTTAAATTGAGGGATCTGATATATATATACACACATTATATATTAATCTCTAGTATTAATTCACCTATTAATTAATTGCACTTTTTAGTTGATTCTGTTTGCAATGTTAATTATTTCCCTTATTTTTTCCTCTTACATCTAATTCTCTTAATAATTTACATTCATTACAAACATAATAAATTTTTCAATACTTTTAAATATCCTATGAATTAATTGAAAATGTTTATGATTGATAAAATTTCCATGTTTGCATATGTAATTGTTTCTGACGTTAAAACTTCAAACGGCTATAACTTCTCTGTTTGAAGTCCATTCAGAAAACATTGTATATGGAAGTTGATCAGAAAATTGCCACAAACACAATGGTATAAGTTTCGTGGTCAAATTCCAACACTAGCAAAAAATATTCTTCAGTGTTTTCATAGTTATCAATTAAATTTATTTTTAATTATATAAAAATGCGGGGTGTTACATTCTCCCATCCTTTAGGAAATTTCATCCCCGAAATTCGACAAGGGTAAAATTATGTAATTCCTCACATTAATCACATCCATTCTGTGTACATCCAATTTTGCGACCATTCGTGTTCTTGTGCAAAAGTGTTATTCGATACAAAATATATGCATGTACATGAATTTCTAAGCGGTACCTCCTATATGAATGCTTTTCTTCTTTAAAAATTTATTTTAAAATATGATGCACACATCCTAAATATACTTGCAATTCCTATATGAATGCAATTTTTTTGAAAACTCAAAACATTTTTCATCCAATTTTTCCCAACTCCTACTAAATAGGGGTGTAGTTCAACGAATTTTTGATCCAAATCCTACCACACAACTTTTAATATTCGAATTTCGGAAAAATCTAATTTTTCGAACTCGATTTCTTATGTCATAAAGAAGGTAGAAAACGGAAAAACTTCACATTTCTCCATTTTACTTTTGTGTACCTCTCTCTCCGTACTTGGAACTTACGCCGCTATCCTATAAAATCTCTATTTTCTTTCCAAGCACAGTTTACATAAGAAAGATTTTTCTTTTCAAACTTTTTCCCAAGCTTAATTTATGGGAAAGATGTATTTTTCTTTTGCAATTCTCATTTATTTCTATTGACGTCTCTATTGCTTTCTTTAGATCTTATTGTTTTTATTCTAGTTACCTTACATCCGCTTTTACTCTTCTTTTAATATAGCAACTAAACACAACTATCATCTAGGGCTAGTAGGTCTAAGACCATGTCCACTCTGACAAAGAAAGGTCCTACTCTAGAAATCCAAGTAACTCATATGCTCCTCCTGCCGCCTATTACTTGTTACCAACTTACGCTGTGTTACTCATGAAGAATAAGATCTATTCATCTCTTCTATTCCAGGCTCAAGAAGAAATAAATAAGTCTCATTTACTGTAATGGATAAGGGTTTCAATCTATGCAGTCTCTATCTAAAAAGGCAACTAAGCTTGGGTAAATTCTCTCTTTAGCTTTCATTTTTCCCCAACTAAGGTCTACCTATCCCAACCACGTGTGTCTTATCATCTTACTAATATCATTTCACTATTCTTCTATAGTCTACACACATGAAGCAATATTTCTAGGTTTTCACTAGTGTCTTATACACACCTTACGGGAACTTTCATTATTACTCCTAGGAGTAATTATTGCCATAGCCTTATACTTTTCCCGTGACACCTAGGAAATGATTCCTATCTACTCCATATTTAAAAGTCTGGTTTGGTTTGGTTTGGTATTTATCATTTTTCTTCAAAAATTAAAACTCCTAAATTTCTAAAACATCAAATGCCAAAATTATTGCCTTTGAAAGTGTTATTTTGAAGTTTTCTGTTAAATTCAAAGGTACTCGGTTACTTAAAATTTTATCTTTTCAAAAACTTATTTATTTTTCCACCAAACCATTTTTCTTTAAAACATGTCTTACTTGTTCGTAAAACATTTTTCTTTTTTATTGACTTAAAAAAAATGTCCTCACATGTTTTCAAAATATCCTTTTTTTCATTGATTTTCAAATTTACTAAACTGGAGTAGATAAGAACAATTATTTTATCAAAAATCTCTTAACTTTCCTACTCTTCCAATTACTTAACCTTGAAGGAGTTTCTAACTTACTACACTTAATGGTTTTATACCTTAATGTATTGGAATTACTTTTTCTTATGACAAACCACTAATGCTAAAACCTTCTATGAATCCTTTAAAGGAGGATATCATGTTATGTGAAATTATAAGGAATTTATTTTATGTTTTATCGAAAGAGGCTATACAAAATATGGTGCTTTCCATACCTTGTACATCTCTTTCACGTATTCCTTATAACTTGCACCAAACATCTTTATTTCTGATTCATAGAAAATTATGTCATTATTTATTTCATTCCAATAGATTAAAGTATGTTTACTCTATATTCACTTACATAAGATACTTCCTACTAAATTCATTAATTTAATGTACATTATTTTTCAAAAAAACTCATTTTCAAAACTGCTTTAATATTTTCATATACTTATTTAAATAATAAGTGTACATACAAACCACTTTAGAAATTATCTCCAAAACTCATTTGGGTCAAAACAGATGTTGCGTAAAACACCGTTACCACAACCCAAAAATACTAATATATGGATTCAACTAAAATAAATATTAATAAATCCCATATGCTATGTAAAAACATTTCCTTTGGGAGTCACATACTATAACAATAGTGTCATAGTTTATGCTTCCTTTATTTTTATTGAAAGCATATACTACAACAATAAGTGTTGTATTCTACGGTTTCGATACTTAACACACTCTAGGTTTTTATATTTAAAATCTTTGTTTACCTAAAAAGAAACTAGCGAGCAATACATGCTCTATAATTCTTCAAAAAGAATTTCACTTTTAACAAAATCTACATCATATAAAAACCAATTTAAATTTCATACCGTTAATTTTTTCTTCAAAAACCCAATATTTACTTCCTCAAAGATATTAACAATTATATTTTTCAACTTTTCAATTCAAAAGTTTCATTTTATTGGTTTAGACATAAAGTGGATTTTCTTCTTACTAAAACCTCTTATTACTTCCAAAATAAAACACTCTCCCTAGGGAACTTCCCACTTTCTATAACATATGGATACTAATCTTCTCTCAAAACATGGCTTATATGTATGCTATAAATCAGTAATTAACATAGGGCTCAATATACTTGGGTCATCCTAAACCCAACTGACAAACTATGCACAAATATACTTCTAAAAACTTTCCATATGTTAAAATCTATAATTGGGGACTATTTGGATTTTAGTACATAAATATTTATATTTTATTCAAAAATACAAATACGTTCACTCACTATCTACCTAGGAATCCTAAACCTAGGCTCTGATACCAAATGTAACACCCCACACCCCTTAGTATACCCCAAAAAGGGCACACTAAATGACGTGGTGCGCTGTAGGTATAGCTAAAAACTTACAAAGACTAAGATTCACAAGAAAAAATAATTAAAACAGCGGAAACATTTAAATAGAAATCTCATTATTCAAAATCAATCTTCATAAATACTTCATTAAACCAAATACCAAATATCTATGTCTAGTGGAAAACATTATCTCAGTCATAACATCAGAGTATATAAAATAACTATCCCTCTCAAAGAAAAGTACCAGTACAACAAACGAAATAAAAACTGAAAAAGAAGAAGTAGAATACATGAAGAAAGTCTTTGCAGCTGAACCTCCAAGAAACTCTAAAATCTACAATCCCTGCCTCTGGTGGCCTATGGGGGGGTAAGGGGAAAATAGAGGAGTGGGTTAGACTAAAAGTCTGGTTAGTGGAAGTAACTAGTAGTAATTTTAAGCGAGATAAAGATAATAGACTTATCAACAATTCTAGTATAAAAAGGAAATAAAGGAAAAGATAAAGCTGGAATACAACACTGCTTGCTTTAATTATTTCAATTGTTTGCACTTGTCTTAAATTATTGCTTTGATTAGGTTGAATTCCTAATCCTACTTTAATTAGGCTGAATTCCTAATTTCTACCCTTTGATCGGCCTTCTATCTCTATTGTGCCACTGTGAGCTAGTTCCCAACGTGGGTCCCATAGCAAAACGACACCTGCTAGCGCTCTGGAACTCAATAGCGACTTATCTCGCCGCACTGTAATGACCCATAATTTTCGATAATTAAAATTTGTTGATTTAATAAAGTTTTGTGATTTAATGTTGAAAGAGATAAAAATTTTGAGGTTTAATAATAAGAATATAACGAGAATACAATGTAATGATATTAATTTAAGGTAATTGATAACTGCTTTAAATATAATTCCAAATAATAAAAGGATTAAAGAGTTATAATTGATATAGATTGTAAATGGATTATAGTAATGTATGTATTAATGGATAATTGGATTAAAAGAGCAATTGATAATTCAAAAGTTGATTGATTAATGAAATAATGTGTAATGAATTGTAACTGAATAAATTTAGTGTTGTAGTAGTATTATAACACTTGTTGTGGATCATAAACTTATAAGATGTAACTAAAAGTTAATGGTGACAATTATTATATGTTACCTATTTATTTAGCCTGTTAAATTAAATTTGAAATCAATTGCAATTAATTCACTTAATTTGTGCAGCTAATGTAGATTTAATTGATAATTGTAGAATATTGATTCAATAAGATGTAACCCAATATAAATTTTATTCATAATATGACAAGTGATTGAATAAAAAGAATTGAAATCAAGTTGATCAATTTATTGGAATTTAAGCTATAATAAATGGATTTATTGCAATTAAATATAATTAAATACTACATTAATGAAAACTAAGATGATAATTGGAGAATATTAGTGTAATAAGATATAAACAAATATTAACTAGGTGTATAAAGTAATAATGGATTGAATAAAAAGATTGAAATCAAATTAAATCAAATTATTGGAATTTAATTTTAATTAATTAGATTTAATTACATTTGAAATTGAACACTGTAATTAGTGAAATATTTAACACTGAATTTGATATGTAAATTTGTTTTAAATTATTGTAAATGCCTAAGTAATAAAAAAAATGATGAAATTTGTTAGTTTATAAATATTGAATTAAAAAGTGATTAATTGATTTAATAACAATTTATTTAATTAACGTGAAATTAGCCATTTTGGCCATTGTCTCGGATTTCGACGAAACCAGTTTCATCGGATTTGTAACAGTGAATTATTGTAAGGTTTCAAGTTTCGTAGCGATTGGACTTGTCGTTTGATCGTACGGACTCGAAATGCATAGAAATAAATTTAATTAAATTCAATTGAAATCAATTTGAAATAAGCTGATTTTAAGCTAACTTCTTCATACGATGGAATTAGGACATGAAACCTGTTCCATTGTTTAACGACCCGGAATTTTCGATCCCGAAATTCCAGATAGTTTGGAAAAGAAGAAAGAGATAGAAGAAGAAGGAACAGAAACACGGCATTGATTCTCACAAATCGCAGCGGATCAAAATATAATATCAAATAATATCAGTTTACAAAGAATACTGTATCAGTCAAATACATTTATAATACATCAGAGTTACAAAATATACACAAATCACTGGACAGATACAACTAACATGTCCCAAACAACTACAATATATCACAACGAAATACACTCCATACGTTCCTGCCATCTAGCTCGTCTCCTAAGCTCCTGAACGTCCTTACCTAAAAATCTGTAATACTCGGTCTGACCCGAGCATTACATCAAAGTAACACCCAGGTCAGGCTGGAAACCAGCGTGAGTAAACCCATATAACATGAAATACTAAGCTATAAAAACTTATTTGCAAAACCAGGGTAACTCATACCTTCTACGAGTTCTCATCTTATTTAAGACAATCATTTATTTTCAACAATATCTAAGAATCATTACTCAGTTCAAATATCCATGATTATTAACTTATTTTGTTCCAGCCTGTTTGCTTCCACACTCACATTTATAAAGAATCGAAGTGGTTTCAGGTATTTACTGATACCCGACCCCGGTTTTTTCGAAATCAATGTCATCTTAAATATAAGTTGTTTAAGTTTTAAACAATTCAACTCATATTCAGGATACCTTACAACAATTCAACTTAGATAGGTAACCTACACTAACACAGTTTAACCCATTCATATCACAGCACATCTCAATCGCCCATCAGAGATAAAATCAATCCAATATCATTCAACCATCCATAACAAGTTGATTCATTCTTAATTAATTTAATTAATCTCTACTTAAATTAATTACTAACCTTTAATCACTTGGATTACCTTAATCCATCTTTCTTAACATTAATTTAATTACAAATTAATTAATCATCTCTTATTTATTTATCTTAATTAATCTTCCTTGATTAATTATCCCTTAATTACAATAAGTAATTATCCTTTAATTATCCCATTTTATAAATCATTCTTGATTAATTACTGTTTAATTACATTAAGTAATTAAACCTTAATTATAGATTAATTATCCTCAACCATTCTCAATAATTACTTAAATTACTTTCATTAATTAATTAATGATCTTCTAATTACTTCATTAATTTATTACTCCTTTAATTAATTATCTTAACAAGTAATTTATCACCTTTATTAATTAACCTTACCCTTTAATTAATTAATTATTCTTAATTACAAATAGTATTTAACCTTTAATTACTCTCATTAATTAATTTAATTAATTACTTTTGAAATCAACAACTTTAAACATTTTAAAATTGAAAATATATCCAATTAAACACCCTTGAAAACTTGATTTCCTTACACAAAATTTTGCCTCATTTTAAACCAGATTATCACATCAGTAAAACTCGAGTCGAACCCTAAAAATCACGAGCCTGCCCCGAGTCCTTCTACATCACTCACCTGCTTCGAGACATTCCTTCACTCGCACTGGAACCCACCCGAGCTACTCAACCCCCAAACACGACGTGCACGTAGTGCACGTACACCAGCGACTCCGACCACCGATGATCGTCGCGGCAGCTCACGACAACTACCCAAACCCACGCAACCACTCACAATAACCCAGATCGAGCAAAACCCATTCAAGTCGGAAACGAAGTATTCTCGACCAAGCCTGGAAACGTCAATGCCGGAAATTCGCTTCCTCACGTCGCCTCCGACCTCGAGATCACCTTCCCACTTCATCGAAGCTACTTCACATCATCCAACTCCCATTCCCACCATCGCGATCCCCTCCGTCATCTCCACGGCAACGGAAAACTCACTAACCCATCGTCTAACAAAACTGACCAGAAACCCTTCTTCGCCAAAATACCATCGCATCGACCATCGATAAATACTTCCAGTATTTATCCCGCAATCTTCACGCTACAACCTAACTTCCGACCTAACCTTGCCCTCGATCTCAACTCCGTTTGTCGGAAATTGAGAATAGTACCAATTTCTATCATCTAAGAAAATCACGGCAAATACTAATCTCTAAATCATGAAATGTATGTTAAAATTCATGATTTTCCATCATGAATACATTCATGTAATTTAAACCAGAAATTTAGATTACTGATTTTTAAACATACATATATATTTTACTGTTCTTTCCATTTCAAAAATTATCTGTTGAATTTAAAACCTTGAAACTATTTTTAAAATTTTCAACATACTTCAGCAAACAACCTTTATTCAAATATCAAAGTCAAATTTTGATTGGATTGGGAGGTTTTAAATTTTTAAAGTCAAGCCAAAGCCTGAAACAAGAACAGAGGCAAATGTATACAGGTATCATCACATTCTCAACCATACATATACAAGCATTCACATCAGATCCATATGAACATTTTCTTTAATTTATGTTACAGCAACATCTACTACTGATATTCAATTATAATTATCAGATTTAACTGTTTTTAAAATAGCATTTACTCACTAGTTTTAAACAGAGAGATGAACATCATTTTCCTGGCATACATCCAGACATATACACAGCACATCATATATATTCATACATGCATTCATACACATAAACATAAGCAACCATATTCTCACACAATTCATCATAAGCATCTGGTTATGATCATAGGTTTTAAACTATTTTTAAAATAAAGTTTACTCACAGTTGATCTGAGAAGATGGACAGAGTATTTCTATTTGAAAATAGCTTTGAACTTTTAAAACTGAGCTTTGATCTTCCTCCTAATCTTCTTGCCTTTGTTGTTGTATGATGTTTAAGTTGTAAAAATGGAAATGTTAACTTATTATTCTCTGGTTTGCTATGTCTTGAGAACGAACTAAAATAAGTAGAGATATACATATAGGAAGAAAAGGTTACAGAGGAAGGTGTTTACTGGTTTTCATTTTACTGGTACACTTTCTTCTTTCTTTATTTACTTAGTCAGAGATTTTTCCTTGCATAAGGAGGCTGAATTGAAGATTTCGAATTGACTTGTTTGAGCTAGCATTAAATGCAAAGGTACTTTATGTTTCAATACTTATCTTATTTTGTACATAGATATTTAGATTTTTGTTTCTTGTTTTATTAACTATGCACATTTCGGCTGAGAGATAAATATGGTGGCTTGCATTAATGTTGTCTGTCTTGTATTTTTATTTTTATTTTTTTATGTCGAGGCTTGATTCTTTATTGCTTCAGCCTTACTTCACTTCATACTACATTGTATTCATATTAAATTTGAGAATTACTATAAGTGTTCACTTTATATTTACTTAACTAAAATATTAAATTGAGATATTTATTTCTATTATAAATACTTAATTTTATTTAATTGACTTATCTATTATTGTTTATTTTCATACTTAGGTTAATTACATGGTCTCTTGTGTATATATATTTTAAAACTCTTTATCTTATTTCTAACTTACATACTTATTTTTAACTTAAATATTTATTTCTTGTATGTCTACATATATATATTTTACATAATTATAAATTTATTTGGGATATTTATTTAGCATCAACACTTATTTATTTCTTTTTAAAGTTTAATTATCTAACATTTAATTTACTTACCCCTTTTTTTATATTTTATCTTTATACTTAGGCTTAATGTTGATAAGATTTATTTTACTTGAACCATTATTGTTCAGATTGCATCATAACTATATATGTAAATCAAAAGTTAATAAGTATAGTTTTTTTCTATTTTCTTCTTCATATCCAGTAATTTTGTAATTCAATATTTATTATAGTTTCAAATCAAGTTAGATATATATCCAGATTATTTAAATATTAAAATTTTATTTGTTCGACTTATATACTCAGTATTCCCAATGATTAAATTTAGTTAATCACCCAATCAACACATGTTAAGAATCCGGGCCATCACATTCCTCCCCCCTTTAGAACTTTTCGTCCTCGAAAAGAAACGAAGCCAGAATTTATGAAAATGTTTAAAATCAGATAAATATCCTTTGACTGTTTTTAAAACACCTTTAAATATCTATATAATGTTATTCCAAAGTAGTTTTTACAAAAAAATACTTTTATACTTGATATTTCGACAAGTCCATCCTTGTTCTCACAGAAATTCGGTCATACGTTGATCAGGCGTAGGACTGAAAATCTATAAGTACTCGGTAAACTCGTTTCCAACATCTAGTGAAAATACTTTGGAAAATAATTTTATTGAAAATATAGAAAACAGTTTCGAAAATAGAGGAAATATCTTTGTTGAAAATGCTCTGGAAATCATCACCCCCATCCATGGTCACAATTACATCCCGGGTTACGTTGCCATCGCAGCAAAAGTCCATGTAACTGATTACACCATGGAACCCACAACAGATCGCAATTACATTCCAGGGTTATGTTGCCGTCGCAGCAAAAGTCCATGTAACTGTTGGCTCTCAGCGGCACACACGATTTTCGCTGTCAAAATGAGACTTCTCCACTCTTACATAGGTCGTAGTCTACCGATATAAAATCAAACGTAGACTGTTGGCTCTCAGCGGCACACACGACTTTCGCTTGTTACCATAGTGTCGCAGTCTACGGATATAAAATCAAACGTAGACTGTTGGCTCTCAGCGGCACACACGACTTTCGCTATGGTCTGCAGTAGATCGTAGTGACATTGAGTTACACTGTCGTCACAGCATAACCCAAATGCCCCTGTAGGCACCAGCCCCTCGACTTTCGCTACACAAATAATCCTCAGGAACTAGTTTTGTCCGGACTCCTCACAGGATCAACTTTAGAACCTCCCCCTTAGAGGCTCAAGGCAGTACCAACCTATGGTACTCCTGAGAAGTTCATTTCAAGGGAGCGCCTTTTTTCCCAGAGCCACTTCAAAACACTTTATACTATACTCATATAGTATTTTCAAATCATACACCTAGTATGAATTCCATATAAATCTCCTTTACAAAATCGATTCCCAAAATCGATTATTCTCATATTAGGCTTTTCCCAAATTCCAATATTGGTTTTACCCCAAAATCAAAAGCCTTTCCAAATGCCATAGGTTCCCAAAACCTTTCCTCAAAATCATTTTCACAAATCCTTTTTATATATACATATATATAATAATCTTGGAAAATCTTTGGTTCAATTCATACATATATAAATTCTTTTTTTTATTCTTTAAATATTTCCAAAACCCTTCTCTTCTGGCAATAGATTCAATTAGGGGAGTTTTCCATATAATAAAGATATATAACTTTGTTTATTCCAAATCAAATATTCGAATTAGATTACTTATAAAGTCATTTGCCAAATTATTTACTTTGATAAAGTAAATTTTAATCATAAAGATATTCCATTTTCACTTTTATTTATTGTATATTTCTCAAAATTTACTTCCATTTCAAAAACCATATTATGGTTCTTATCCACAAATTTCAATATCAATTTTATTCAAACTAGTACGATGTCCACATATCATTCGTACGCAATATCAATTTGATCGCTGTGATGCCCCACCTCTATACCCACGCTAGCCAAGGACACTACGGTGTAATGCCGTCAACCAGCACGGAGAATAAGGCTGTTGAGGAGCGACCATCTGTGTAATTGCTTTGTGCGAGTACCGATATGCCAGATAAAAATATAACTTTTCATCTCAAGAGGAAATCCGACATACCGATACAAACTCAAAGCTACTACACAGTGGCTATTTGGACTTCGGAAACAAATATAGAAATAAACATAACACAAATCAGTCACAGACAATTCATATCACAAAGGCGGAAATAGATATATATATATATATATATAACACATGAAAGTGTACATCAGAGTAGTGGTTAGAAAGATCCACGATAATACAAAAAGAATAGCAACATGCTATACAAAAGAATACATCAATGAGTCAATATCTCAAATGTGTACAACAAAAACTAC
This sequence comes from Allium fistulosum, assembly GCA_030737815.1. NCBI lineage: Eukaryota > Viridiplantae > Streptophyta > Magnoliopsida > Asparagales > Amaryllidaceae > Allium > Allium fistulosum. The sequence continues at coordinate 295,837,985 of CM060905.1, read as the reverse complement.
TAATCTAAGTAGTTAGCCAAAAGTCGGAGTAATAGATCCCGGAAGAGGAATCAAGCAGAAGCACCTGTAACATCTCGGTCTGACCCAAGTATTATTTAAGAAGAAAATAATAAACGGATCAGTCTAGCTATAATTATCAAATAAAATGATATAGAATAAGAGAGATGACCAAAACGTATGATAACCATAAAGTCATACTGTGATAAGTATCTAATCGAAAATCAATCCAGAGATTAATCAATATCACAAGAATCTTCTCAAAGATTAAAAGAATGTCATATTCTTAATTTAATTCACCAAGCCACAATAAATGACATACATATAAATGCCAACTGAAAAAGGTGGTGAAACATAAATTCCAGAAATCAACCATTAGAAATCCATAAATCAAATAATCCGAAGCAACGACATCGTACAGCGTAACGTCCGATGATCCAGAGACACAATAAATAGGAACAACGACATCGTACAGCGTAACGTCTGATGAGCCAAAGCACAATAAAAAGGAACAACGATGTCGTACAGCGTAACATCCGATGAACCACCGCATAAGAAAATGGAACAACAACGTCGTACAGCGTAACGTCCGATGAACCAACACATAGTAAAATGGAACAACGACGTCGTACAGCGTAACATCCGATGAACCAAATCACGATAAAATGGAACAAGGACGTCGTACAGCGTAACGTCCGATGATCCAACACATAAGAAAATGGAACAACGACGTCGTACAGCGTAACGTCCGATGAACCAACACATAGTAAAATGGAACAACGACGTCGTACAGCGTAACGTCCGATGAACCAAATCACGATAAAACGGAACAACGACGTCGTACAGCGTAACGTCCGATGAACCGAATCAAAGAGACATCGCTCGATCGCTAGTCTAAACCATAAAATGATCATCATCGATCATCAAGAAGTGTCAATCACACCAAGCTAGTAAATATATGAGTTTAGCTTCATGTCCCATAACCACTTGCTTAACTTAAATATTTACGAACAAGTTGTAGGTCTTCACTAGAGAATTGTCACAAAAGGGTTCAATCGAACAAGTCCAAGAGCTAACCGACAAAGTGAACGCGAGCGTTTCATACCACTCGTTTTACTAAGTCGTTTAATTCGATTTCTTATCCGAGTGAAGTAAAGGCTTGTATATACTAGTAGATTAGAAAACGGTTTGATAAACAAGTTTGGTATTAAAAATAGAGTTGAAAACATTTTGATGAAAGGGTTTTGATATTTACTACTAGTATTAAAACCTTCATATCTTTAGAGTGACAAGTCACAAAACGATTGTTGAAGCAAATCGAATCACATAAATTCACATTCGAAGACGTGAGAAAAATCCAAAGAAATCAGCTCAAAATGCATCAACGTAGAAGTTCTGTTGAATGTTTTTCAGATGAGATCGCCTACGGAGGGGGGTCCAGATTATAGTTTCAAATCAAGTTAGATATATATCCAGATTATTTAATTATTAAAATTTTATTTGTTCGACTTATATACTCAGTATTCCCAATGATTAAATTTAGTTAATCACCCAATCAACACATGTTAAGAATCCAGGCCATCACACATTGAGTTTTAAAATATCGAAAACATCTATTTTGATATATGGGATGACCCATTTTCGTTTCCGGAACGAAACGGGCTTTTCAGGTCCTTTACCATTCAACTTTCAAATCGATCTAGTCCATTCGTTTCTATTTTTGATCTGCCTATATATAGCTCGTTATAAACCCTAACTACTTCTTATTCCAATTATTTGTACGTACAATTCTATCTATTTCTCTCTTTTCAATGGCAGACAAAACCAATTCCCGATTCCAAATTCAATTTCAAATCATAATCAAATCAAAAATCAAACTCCTCCAAACCATATCAAATTATATATCAATTCGAAGCTCTCGAGGAGCGTAATTCACTGGTGTAATTCGTTTCTCGAATTGAATCATTGTTTGTCCATAAATTGAGGATGAACCTGGGTCATCCATTTTAGGGTTTTGACGACCCAACGGTGGATCGTCGTCCGATCGACGATCGGGAGGTGGCGTTGGGAAGGTGTTGTTGCGCAGGCCCTAGATCTGCTATTCGTTCATCTCAAGAAAGTCACGATTGGTCGTGGTTGGGCGATGAAGGTGGCGGTGACCGCTCATTTTCTGGTGGGGCCGGGGGTCGCGCGAGGAGGCTTTAGGGGCGGTGGAACTTGGGGAGGTCGGTGGGGGTCTCTGATTAGGTGGGTGGCTTCTGGCGACGCGCAATGGTGGATAGTGGCGGCGGCCTGTAACGACCCATAAATTTTAACGATTTTAATAACGTAATTAACTGAATTTTTGTGAAATTTTAAATAATTGAATTTTGAAGTAAAAATTTGATATTTAGAATACATCTATATAAACATAGCAAATGATAAATTTTCATCAGATAATATGGAAGTTTATTTTGTAATGTAATTTTATTTAAATTTAAATCAGTTAATATTTGATGATAATAAAATATTTCTCAAACCTGAATATTTTACATAAGAAATTTGTAAATTATCTTCTGAGTGAGACGTCATATTTCGTTTCATCAAATTTGGACTGTTATTGCTCCGTTTATCTTATTTTCAGCGTTTTAGCAGCATTTCGGTACCAAATATCAACTTTTGATAGGACGGTCGTATCACTGATATATATGTACCGTTTTGATCGTCTCGTCGTGCTGATTTCTGTAGTATATTTATTTCTGTATTTTGAGGTCCGATGCGCGACGAAATGATTGAACAGTTCGTTGTAACGGTACTATAAATTGTGACTTTTAACTCACCATGCCTTTTCAAAATTTAAACGTGCAGCCCAAGGAATCAAATAAATTGCTTTAACAACTCCCTGAATTCTTGTGCTTGACATTTGCCCTTCCTACTGTTATAAATAAATTATGGTTAGTCTCTGCCCTTTTATTTTCCCAATGTTCAATATATTTGCTGGTTCATTTTTCATTTAGTTCGTTCACTTTCGTCCTTTCTCTCTCTACCATTGTTTATGTTCATCCAATTTAATATATATAGATATTTTCATCAGCTGCCTTCGTTTTGCTCGAAGGAAGCAAGATCGTTCCAGAGTTTTTGTCAATTTTTCCTGGAGTAAACACTACGACCATCACCCTTCGATCTCCACCAACCTCCACCCTCTTGCCGAACCCACCCACGCAAGCCTACCCACTCCATGGCCGACCAACCTTACAGCTGAACCCAAGCCTCCAAACTAGTCGAGGCCATTCCATCAACCACCCTGGCCGAGCTCTTCTCCCCTCCTGATGTCGAGATCAGTGCCTCCCCACCAAGATTCCTCCATCTCCACCCACTGCCGTGAGCCACCCTCCGACAAACCCATACCCAACCACACCGTAGCCCCTCTCTCCTTCCCAAGACAGCACACAAGCCTCGGCACCACCAAGCTCACCTCACCCTTGGCCCTCCAACCGCTTGCTTCCTTCCCTTCCACCAACACGGCCTTGCAACCCGAGACCCGCCTTTCACCACTACCTCGAGTCCCTTCCTGTAGCCGTGCACCTCCCCTCCTCCACGCCCAGTCACTACCGAGCACCAACCAAGCTTCCACCATTGAGTTGCATCCATTTTTTGGTATATATATATAATTTATATAAGTTGTTTATTTTATGAGTATATAAAAATATATACATATCTTATATGTTGTATGTGGTTATATATAAAAATTGTGAATAGTATGTCATCTATTATTATGTATATGAGTTATACAAGTCACATATCTATGACAGTTTATGTATATATATATGTTGTTTAATGATTTTTATATATCAGTATATATATTGAAGCTTGTACCCATTTTGATTTTTGGTTTTATATATATAATATATATATTTTTTGTTTATGAATTGTTGAAAGGTAAATGTGAAATTTTAATTTTTTATATGTATATGGAAGCATATTATTTTAATATGTGGGTTCTAATATATATAAAGTAATAGTTTATATGTATGGAAATAAAGTAAATTTATTTTGATTTTAAATGTAATATATACTGTGATTTTGTAGCTTACATATATAAGCTTATTTATGTATTAAGTATCGATTTAAAGAAATGATATATATTTTGATTTTTGTTAACGTTTGATTTTTCCAAATATACTATAAAGGTTACTTTGTTTAATATGTGTGTAAGTTAAATATTGATTTTGAAAAATATTATAAAGAATTTATTTTATCTTATTTTAATATGAGTTAATATTAGATTTAAATTTTATATATATCTGTTCTCATCAATTCCTTATTTATCAGCTTTGTTCGTTAAATTCGTGCCAATCTTGCTTTGCTTTGGAATCCGTGCTTGGATTCGTAACTCATTTCATTGTCAAATCTCTCTAGCCTTGAAAGGTGAGCAATCACTCACGATTAACATTCTTATATTTATTAGGTTTGATTTCATTTGAGATGATAATTGAAATATTCTGCCAAATTGAATTGTTAATTATATTATTGCTGTATATGATATGCCATTATTTGTAACTGTTCACCTGTGACATCTGACACCATGATCTGTTATTTATATTATATTTATTTGTCACTGATGATATATGTCTGTTGTTGATATGTTATATTATTATCATATTTGTTCTCACTCTACAAGTTCCCTGTTACTTTAGAATTCCCTATGAGTTGAAATGATACATACCTGAATGATATTATAGAATAGGGGAAGATCGTTATGGGTTGAAATGATAAACCCAAGCGATTTTCATTGATTTTGAATTTTTAGGATTGTGGGTTGAAATGATATATATCCGTAGATAATTAAATTGCGGATTGAAATGATAAATATCTGTATCACTTGACCATAGGATAGAAAATTATATATTGTAACAACCCGGGATTTGCATTACCAATTAATAAATAAAGGTTAGGATTTTTATTTATTTTAATGAAGCATGAAAGGATTTGGAATAACAAAAATTTATTTGAAAAAGGCTATTTTAATTAAATGGGAAATATGGGATTTTTAAATGGGAAATATGGGATTTCAATTCAAAAGTTTCACAAATCGATTTCAAATCCACTCAAATTCAAAATTCAAATTTTATTCAATCTAAATTCATCAAATTCAACTAAATTCAGTTTCTCAATAAACCATTTCAAATTATCGGTTTCAAATACATATTTGAACCATAAAATAAGCCATTTCAATTTCAATATATTTCAAAGCTTTAAATATTCAACATTTTCAAAACTAAATTCGATAATTTCATATATATATATATCAAATTCACTTTAGTATTATTTAGTTTTGAAATATTTATTTAATCATTTCAATAACATCTAAATACAACTTCAATTTACAAATTTAAATAAACAAAATATCCCATTTAAATTTATATGAATTTGAAATATTCATTTAAGTCACTTTTAATCAAATCCAAGTTATAAAATCATTCCTTTAAAATTTCAATTTTAATAAATTTCAAACCAAACTTATTTAAACATAATTCTTAAATAAATATAATTTCAACCCAATTTCTATTCCTCTTTCCAACCTGAATTTATTAAAATCATTATAAACTCTATATTTGAAAATATAAATTTTCAATAAATACTTAAACAATATTAAACATTAATCTATTTATATTTTTTTAAAATAGAAAAATTATAAATAAATTCTAAAAATTTATAATTACAAAATTTACTTATAAATATACAATTTTCAAAACATATAATTTTTAGAAAATCTAAATTTTAAACTTTATAAAATACATTAATATATAATATCTTAAAAATCAATATTTAATAAACCGTATCCTTCTTTCCAAAACCATAGAAATCATTTTCAAAATATTTATATATAGACCAATGGCGTCTGTATATAATTTTCCATCCTATGGTCAACTGATACGGATATTTATCATTTCAATCCGCAATTTAAATATATACGGGTATATATCTTTTCAACCCGCAATCTCAAATTCAATTCAATGAAAATCGCTTGGGTTTATCTTTCAACCCATAACGATTTTCTCCTATTCTACAGATCATTCGGGTATGTATCATTTCAACCCATAGTGAATTCTATACTAACAGGGAACTTGCAGAGTGATAACAGATATGATAATAATATAACAGGCATATATCATCAATGTAAATAATAGATAATGGTGTCAAATGTCACAGGTGAACAGATATAGATAATGGCATATATATATAAAAAATGTAAATAACTAAAAGCAACAAATTTCAATTGTCGTTTCAATTGAAATCAAATTTAATAAATATAAGAACGTTAATCGTGAATGATTGCTCACCTTTCGAGGCTAGAGAAATTTGACACAGAAATGAGCTACGAATCCAGAGCAAAGTGAGATGGGCACGAATTCGATGAAGAAAGCTGATAATTTAGAAATCGAGAACCAATAATCAGTTTGATATCACAGAAACGAAATGTATATTATATTATTATTATTATTCTATTAAAATCAATACGACAAATATTAAAATAATATACATATATGATTCAAACTTGTTATATTTAAAACCAATTAAGACCCATAGTTAACAAAACAAATTATAGATGTATGTACTCACTCAAAAATACAACATAAACATTATCTACATATATATCAAATTTCAAAAATGAAAACATAACCATAAATATAATTCATTAGATCTGCATAAGCAAAGCTACAAAACATATATATAATCGAACAGATTTTATATAAACTTATATAAAATAAAATAATAATAAAATAACATATATATACAATAACTTAAAATATAATACATAGACTTACATACAAGTTATATTTTAAAGAAATATATATTACAATTAAAGTATGCTTATCCATTGGAAATATATAAAACAAAAGAAAGCATAACTCACTATAAACACTAAATACATTCTTCAATACAAAAATATGCAGGCTAACATATATATACCATACAGTAATATATAACTAATATATAAAACATATAAACTAAATTTTAAGCCGATATAATCATATATGTGAGAACTGACATAAACCCAAAGATATATATATCTAAAATACTAACATACCATATGTTGATTTTATAAAATCTTACTTTACAATTGTTTACAACAATCAGCAGAAAGGTACTATGCAAACATACTATATATGTAACTAACTATATATGTATACAATATTTTTTCATCTCAAGCAAACATATATATTTCAAAAATAAGCATAATGTCTTTACATAAAGTTTATATATAAATTCAAATAGCTAACTACTACATCTACTAATATATATATTTGAAAACCCAAACTCATATACTGATATAAACAGACTAATATATAAAGTATATATAAACTTACATACTTTAAAAAAATATCAATATTTATAAGAAAATCGATATAGGCTTAGCTGGTTAAAATATATATCTCTAACTCAACAGACTTTAAATATAGATTATGTAATACTATTTATACTAACAGGCAGCCAATATCTAACTAGATATAATATAGATATAGACTAGGATATAAATATATGCATACGCGAAGGTGCTAGCTACAGACAAACGGCCGGAAGGTGGAAACAGGTAGCTTCGAGGCGATGAGCAGGCGGAGGGACAGCAGTTGGATGATGCGGGGTTTGGTTGAACTGGTGGGGCGGGGGCCATGGCTAGGGGCGTCGGCTGCCGATGGTAGATGGTGCTATGTCGATGGTCAGGGAGGAGATGGAAGAGGAGTGGGTGCGCTGCTCCTATGCTATGGCGGATAGCTTGCTCGGCACAGCATGGTGGTAGAACCGACGAAGGATGGAAACAATTGCAGGCGAAGGAAATGGAGCATGCATGGACGTAATTTTTTTTAGAGGAAGGTGGTCTGGAGGTTAGAGATGGAAGAAAAAGAAGGGAAAGGAAAAATGAAACGAATAGAAAAAAAGAAAATGAACCGGCGTCTATGAGTTAACAAATTGGAAAAACAAAAGTCACAAGATGAAATTCTGTGAAAATTTAAAGCAAGCAGCTGCTGGGTTAATACGGTGGAATATAGAATGTACGGGAAGCCAAAAGGTCAAATTACAGAACCGATATGACAGTCGTCTTGCCGATTTGGTCGTCTCTCGGACTTCGAATTAAACAAACGAATATACTGCGGAGATCAGCATGACGAGACGATCAAAATGTTATACTGATATCAGTGGTATGATCATTCGATCAAAAATCGATATCGGTACCAAAATGCAGCTATTTCGCAGAAAATAAGATCGATGGAGAAAAAACTGTCCGAATTTGGAGAAACGAAATATGACGTCTCACTCAGAAGATGATTTACAAATTTTCTATAGAAAAATATTTAAGTTTCAAAAACATTTTATTTTCATCAAACATTAACTGATTTAAATTGAAATAGAATTACACAATAAAAATAAACTTCCATATTATTTATAACGACTAGTTATTTTGGACCATTCAAATCGACAATAAATCCTCACATGTCGGACTTGAATAATTCAAAACAATATATTGTTAATTTAAATTTGGCAAAACTTAGCATGTACAGTAAATAAAATAATCACAAAATCATAGATATAGAGTATATAACAGAATGCAGCGGAAACAAGAGAATAGTAGTTCATGAAGCTACCATTTATATATAATAGAGCAAACAAAATACAACAGAAGTCTCGAATCACGGGAGTCTCGATACAATAATCAAATCTGAATACAACACTGGAATCAACTGAATATCTGTAAGCTGCATCAATAGTTGGATCTCCAAGTGAAGCTCCAAACTCCAAAGGTGAGTCTCAAATGTTGTATCACTCGGTCTGACCCGAGCGTAAAGCAAAACACAAAACACTCGAGTCAGGATTAACATTCTTATACCAATAAATCCAACTCAAGTGAAATATCAACTGAAATACAAGTAACTTAAAGGATGTTTGGGATAACCATCCTCTAAGGATCCGTGGAACTATCTAAAATGTAGAAGTATACACTCTAACACCGTGGTCATTCAATTTAATTTATACTTCAAACCAAAATATCATTTCATTTCAAATATATCTATTTTCCTAAATAATTTATAAAGTAAGGTATTTATAATTTCCTCAAGTCTCACAAATCGATTCAAATCAACTCAAATTCCAAATTCCAATTTAATTCAATCTAAATTTTTCCTTTTTAATTCAATTCAGTTTCTAAATAACAAATTCAAATTATATTGATTTCAAATGCAGATCTGAATCACAAAATAAACCATTTAAATTCCAATATATTTCAAAGCTTTAATATTCAACAATTTCAAAGTTAAATTTAACAGTTTCATATAGCTCTTGATTTAACTTCATTTATTATTTAATCAGGGAATATTCACTTAATAAATTCAATATCATTTAACTAGCTTAAATTACATTTTTACTAAATATTTCCTTAAATTTATTTAAATAAGAAATATTTATTAAATTACTTAAATCAAACCCAAGTTATAAATCATATCTTAAATCTCAATTTCAATAAGTTTCAAATCGGTTTAATTAAATAAATTATCTTCCCAACCTTAACTTATTCAAATTATTACTAAAATCTATTTTGAAACATAAATTTAAATACTTAACCATAATATATGTATTAAATCAATCTTAATTAAATTAAATAATTTAAGAATCAACATTTATTAAACCATATATTTCTTTCCAAATCCATAGAATTTATTTTTTAAAAATATTTATATATATATGGACAAACGGTGTCTGTATATATATCTATCATATGGTTAAGTGATACGGATATTTATCATTTCAATCCGTAATTTAAATATATACGGGTAGATATAATTTCAACCCGTAATCCCAATTTCAATTCAAATGAAAATCGCTTGGGTTTATCATTTCAACCCATAACGATTTTCTCCTATTCTAAAGTCCGTTCGGGTATGTATCATTTCAACCCATAGTGATTTCTAAACTACAGGGAACTTGCAGAGTGATAACAGATAATAATAAAAAAGGCATAATATCATCAATAACAGTATAATATAAACAACAGGATATGGTGTCATATCCCATAGGTGAACAGTTACAAATAATAGCATATATAACAATTTAAATAACTACAGCAGCATATTTTGGTTGTCATTTCAATTGAAATCAAATTTAATAAATAAAAGAACGCTAATCGTGGGTGATTGCTCACCTTTCGAGGCTAGAGAAGATAGATAACACAACAAGCTACGAATTTCAAAGCAACGCTAGATTGGCACGAATTCAACAAAGCTGAGAGATAAGAATTTTGGTGAAAATGAATTAGAACCATCTTGATATGACAGAAAATGATGTATATAATTTTATTATTTATTATTAAAAATCAATTTAATCATATATCTCAAATTAAAATTTAATTCAACACTTCGAACAAAGTCTCCATATATTTATATCTTTTAAAACCAATTAATGTATACTCATATAGACATTTGCGAACAAAATTTTATATTATATATACACACATATATATAAAGTTATATAAACTTAAATAGAAAATATACAACGCGGTTGTATTACAAGTTTCCAACAATATATATTTTCCGTTTTAAAATATTAGGAATACTACAAACCATAATATATTATAACTAACATATAACTTAAAATATAATTAACAAATATATATATAAACAAACGTATATAAGGTATAAATATATACATATGTATACTCAGTGACCCTATCTAACCCAACAGGTAAAATCCAAACTAATATAAATTATTATTATTATTTTTTTAAAAAAACTTATAAACACTGTCTATATCATACTAAAACAAAATCAATATATATTACTGTAAATATATAAACAGTATAACATATATTCATTGTCGAACCAGATTTTCCAATTTCTATAATATATAAAAATAGATCATATAATTGTTTATATAAAATCAGTATTTACGTAATTATAATATCAATAAACCCATGCTTTATCTGTACAAATCCACTTATATTCTTATACAGCATATAACTTTATATATGTGTACCTTATACCCTATAACACTTATATATTTTAAAACAAAACAGAGAATATAGTGTGTAATATATACATAATTTCTTTCATAAACATACAGCAACATATATATATAAGCATATAAACTAACGTACACAGTATATATTATAATATACCATAGGTATATAATATATATATATATATATATACACTTACGCAAAAGAAGGAGTACACGGTCTAAGTGGCTACGGAGAAGCACGAGGTGTGGAAGGTCAGGGAGGAGCTGCGGAGTGATGGTTTTGAGAAGCTAATAGAGGGGAAAAAAAAGAAACAGAGAAGAGAAGTAAAGGCCACAGAGAAATATAAGGGAGGAGCTCAATATTTAAAAGCTGGAATAAGAAACGTAAAATTAAATGAGCAAAATGAATGCAAAAAGTATATAAGTTTGATATTCGAATGACGGTCATAAAAGTGGAAATTTGGGTATAGGTAACGGCTGGCTACAATCAAATATTCATGTTTTGATAGATTGCTTTCCTTTAAGCAATAAAGACAGGGAGAGAAAGAATAGATAAAGGCAACAAATCTATCAATCAAAGAAAATGTAAAAGTTTGAACTTGTACGCAAATAAATAGATAGAGAACGATGTAGGTGAGTTGGCTGCTCTCGGTAAAATGCTTAATAATTTTTATGAACCAAATAGGCATGAACAGACTACAACATGCAATTAACTAATTGATTATTTGTAACCATGCAAGCAAGAAATGAGATAATAATTAAAGGTTTTTTTTTATTTCCGAAGGAAATAAGGAAAGGCAGACCAATAGGCTAAGAATCATACCATAATTACCCTAAAGAACAGAGGAAAGAAATTTAAAACAAAAATATAGATAAACGTTGAGTGAATGGAAACGGTCACCTGCTTGAATCACGTGAAATAATTAAAGCAAATGAAGTGGCTACAGGAAACGAATGATTTCTTCCTATTTTTGAATTAATGTTTACGCAGCCAAATTTTAAGCAAAAAGGAAACGTACAACAAATGATAAATTGAAATGACCGTTGATTCATCAACGTTATTAAAGCAATTTATTATATTGCTTGGGCTGCACGGTGAAGATTTGGAAGAGACGTGTTTCACAATGCAACCGTTTTTAAGAAATAAATATATTACTTTAAAACAGAAGAACTGACCAAAAATGAACGTAAACGTATACAATTTATATGTTTTGATATTCAAAATAATTATAGAATGGCAACGGTTACCCTAAGATTTAGTTGAGAAATTAAAGCAATAAATCGCTGATTGGACAACACGTTCCATATTTGAAACGTAAAGGAAAAAGATAAGTATGGAATGGAAGGATACGTTATAAAGGCAAAATGAACCGTTTGGAAAAAAATGATGGCAAATAAAACAGCTGTGCCTTGAATTTCCCAAAATAAATTATTAGAGCAATTGATGGGTTGATTGGACAGTGTGTTTCAAAACTTCAAGGAAATGAGTAATATTGTAACGACCCGTATTTTTATGGATCAAAAGATTTGTAAAACTGTTATTTTTGGGTCGTTAGTATTGATAAGTCGACTAGAGCTTTAGTCGTGTAGAAGTTAGGTCATCCAGAGGTTAATCCGTGTTGTAGCTTAAGTCGTGTGGCAGTTAGGTCGGGTGAACGACTTAAGAGATAGGGCAACATAAGGAAGTAGACGACTTAAGAAATGGTCGACCTAAGGAGTTGGCGACTCAAGGATAGGCAGACTTAAGTAAGTGACCGGCCTAGTAGAGTTAACGAACTAGGGGGATAACCGGGTTAACGACTTAAGGGTTATGGGATAAGTCGTTGAAGTTTAGGTCGTGTCTGTGTTAAGTCGTAGACGACTTAGGTGTTAGGTCGTAAGTCGTTGGGACTTGACTTAGGTGTTAGGTCGTTAGGCTATGTACAATTAAGTCACGACTTATGATAAGTCGTTAAGTCGCGTAGTTGCTGAGTAGTGTCTCAGTTAAGTCGTGAGTCGTTAGGTCACGTGCCTCTGTAGGTTGTGCACGTTTTTAAACCGTGTACATAGTTAAGTCGCCAGAATGTTAAGTCGTTGAGTTGTTGAGTCGTTGGATCGTAAGTCACTAAGTCGTCCAGACGACTTAGGAAGAAAAGCGACATTGTGTTGAGTCGCTAAGTCGTATCCCAGTTAACTCGTTAGGGCGGCATTGTTGCTAAGCCGCTTGTGTGTGTTAAGTCGTAGGTCGAAGGGGTGGTTAAGTCGTAAGTCGGAGAGGTTTGTTAAGTCGTAGGATCTGCTGAGTCGTAAGTCGTAGGTCGTGGGGTTTCATGAGTCGTGGACGACTTAATGGGGGGTGGACGACTCATGGAATTCAGCCTATAAATACACGTCCATTTCCTCACTTTTTGGGATCCGGATTTTGAAGCGACGAAGTGCTGCCATTTTGAGAGCTCGAGTTCTACACTTCTTCACTTCTTTTCTCCACTTTAATTTTGTGATTCCTTCCATCCAAATCGAAGAGAGATTTCATCGTTTGAAGCGGATTTGTGATAGATCGAGTTAGATCCTTCGCTGTCCAGATCTGAAGTGTGTTGCTTTTGAGGTGTTTAGGTGATTTGGTGAGTGGTGATTATCTCTCACACGGATCCAAAGGAGTATATCGGATCGTTGGCTTGATTTTGTGTTAAAGTAGTGATTTCCATGCATTTTCTTAATCCTAAGTATAGATCCATATAGATCCATTATTTATGATGATTCGACAACCATTTTACTAAATGTTAACCTATGCAAGTTCATTCATCAAGATTATAGAGATATTGCTCATGTTTTCATGCTTGTTAGACTTTAGACTCTTTATTTACGAAATTGCCATTATTGTTATAATTGTTCATTAGATCATATTTGAATGCTTGATTACTTGGATTAATGTTTGACTTGATTGATTGCTATGAATTAGTTGATTGATGATTTGATTTAAACAAGATGGTCGAAGATGATTCAAAAGCTAAGGGAAAGGCTCTTGAATTGGAAAAGCTGCTCGTGGCATATGTAGCGGATGATGAAGCTCATATGGATAGATTTGATGATGATGAGATGAGGCTTTGCTAGGATGTGATGAAGCGAGGCATGATATGAGATAGTCTTGGTCTAATCCAGACGGGATCATTTCCAAGCATGTTGATAACTCGGTGAAATGGTTCGAGTTTGAGGATAATGGTTTGCTCGAGAGGCGCTTGAGCTAGTATCACTACAAGAAAAATCATTTTTGGTTGCACTTATTAGTAGCGTTTGTTATCTAAGTGCAACCAAAAAGTTATCCAAACGCAACCAAAGTTTTATGGAATAAAAAATTAAAAAGGATCTCCGCTAGTTTATGCAGGAAATAACAAAATTAAAGCGGCCCGCACAAAAACTCTTTCTCCATTCTCTTTTTTCGTTTTCAATTGGCGCGACAGTACTTAAAAAAATTTCCCTTTTCCCTCCTTCCCAATCCACTACCCGTATTTTACCAAAAACCCTATCAGTTACTTAATTAAAAACACTATCTACTATCCCAGATTTGTCCCTCAAAACAAAATTAAAGGTGGCCAATGCGGGAACCAGATCGGAGCTAAGTTCTGGGAAGTGGTGTGCGCTGAGCATGGAATTGATTCAACTGGGAAATACAATGGCGGCTCAGATCTGCAGCTTGAAAGAATCAACGTTTACTACAACGAAGCAAGATCAAGCAGGTACGTGCCACGTGCTGTCTTGATGGATCCGGAGCCGGGTACTATGGACGCAATCAGATTGAGACCGTATGGACAGATTTTTAGACCCGATAACTTTGTTTTCGGGTAGAGTGGAGCGGGTAATAATTGGGCAAAGGGTCATTATACAGAAGGAGAAGAATTGATTGATTCGGTTTTGGATGTTGTTAGGAAAGATGCTGAGAATTGTGACTGTTTGCAAGGTATACTATTTTTGCTGGTAGTTTTAGCATCAGATCTGTTTATTTTAAACCACTCTAAGTAGATCTGGTGTAAATTACAATAAACTATATTTCGTAATTTGTTATATCTGTTGTTTGGGTTGTTGAGTGAGAAATTAGGTTATAGTTAACTTAATAACAACAATATAATAATTAAGGAGGGAGTTTATGCTGCTATTATGCCTGTATGAAACCTTAATATCCAGTCTTCCGGGTTCAGTTTATTTTCATTGATCTAAGTTACTACTAAGATAACTAAAACTTGTAGTCTGTGAAGATTTATATTTTGATTTTGGTTACATATTTATATATCTATATAACACTAATGATCGAATGAATTCCATTCCACTCAAATTGAATTTGGTCTTCTGCATAGAATGTTAATGAAAATGGCACTATTAATTTAGGATTGGATTTTTGATTATTTTTTTAGTGAATATTTGCTGACTTATTTTTACATCAACCAAATTACAGTTACTATTATTATTCGTTTGCAGTTTGTTAGAAATGCAGCAGATCAAAACTTAACTTGAATAAAAATTTCATTATGATTATTCTAATGTAATACATAATTTGTTTTTCTAAATTGTTTGTTGTTCGTAGATCAGAAGTGTTTTGAGTGCAAACCGCCTGTCATATAATTAAAATTCAAAAAGGTTTCTATACAGTTTAGAAATTTGAAACAAATAAAAACTTTTCAGTTAACGTTAAGATTTTGCAAAGGGGTTAAAATCACTCTCACAAATTAAATAACATCGCAAGTACAAATGCCCAAAATCTAAACAAACCTTCTTCATCACAGTTCACATAATACATTAATCCAATTTCAAACAAATGATTAATTTCCTGAAATAGTGCATATCATTAAATACTATAACAAAGACGGATGTGTATAAAAGTTACTGTCAAATTTACGAACATGATAGCTATCAAATCATGGTAATAACAAGAACCTGTGGCATATTTTTAAAAATCCATTGATGGTCATTTAATCAAATGTGGGTTTAATGCAACCATAAAAATAATGTTGACAGCAAACAAAAATGTCAAAAAATACTTGTTTAATTGAAAGTGATGTAGAGGGCAATCTTGAAACCAACAAAAATCAATTGATCAAAATATTGGTTTTATAACTGAATAAAATGCGGGTTTAATCCCATAGCCTAATATGAAGTACAAGACAACATGGCCAGCGGCCCAGCTGGATAAATATGTAAAAGCAAAAGCTTAACAGAGATAAATTTGTAAATATTATATTACTAATGGAATCTTCTTTTCAGAGTTGTTGTCCTCTTGGCATAACCACCTTGTAGGCTTTTACAACTATTTGCTAATTCAAATATCTAGCAGGTACCTTCACATCTCTCTTGGATCTAGCATCAGTGGGCAATGTTTCTAGTGTACATGCATCTGATACACTTTCGTGCAGAATACTGTGCGTATCAGTATACATTTATTGTTAAACTAGATTGTGTATAAGCGTGCACTAGTTTGATGGAAACATAGTAATAGTAGGGCATTCGGCTCTAGCAATTGCCAGCATTTTTTTAGAATACCTCATTGTTATTTTGGAGATCATTGTTTCATTGTTCTCTACAAATATGGTACACTTGAAACTCACTTCCATCAATTTTCCTAGGTTGAAAATAAATCCGGCATATTGGTTTTAAGATGGGTGAATTCACAATTAGGACGAATTATTAAGTGTATTGAAGGGCAATTCAATTAGAGGTAACTATTTGCTGTACAATAATTTCTTACTACTCTATGTCTATTGTAATATTGCCCTATAGGTCATATTCAAATGCACTCAATCCACTTGCAGTGTTTCACTTACATCCCATAAATGAAATTACTGTGCCACCGTCATTTAAACTTTACAAATCTAACTTTAAAAAGTGGGAAACCAATGCAAGTGTGGGTAGATTTTGATGGTGAAAGCATGCAACTTAATGTTACTATATCTCCTTTGCAAATGGCCAAACCGGTCATTGCTTCAACAACAATATTTGTAATTGACAATTTCATGCACGTTTGGAAATTCTTAATACAATATCATGTCTGGAAGAAACTACTAATTCACATGTTGTTTTCGATGAAGTGTTGGCTTCTACAGCACGAGCCATGGTCACAAAGGATGTGTCCAGTTTGCGAGGGGGTTGGCCAATGCATGATGCATTTTATGTGAGTTTTTGTACTCTTCACTTCACAATGGAACACTTAAGTTTTATGTTAGCAATTCTTTTTTGTGTAATATTTTTGATTGGATACTACGATATCGTCATCTCCTTAATAGCATTTGATATGGACTCAAGTATTTAGATACTGGACATCCATTCACATCCAACTCTTCATTATATATATATATATATATATATATATATGTATGTATGTATGTATGTATATGTATGTATGTATGTATGTATGTATGTATGTCAGTGAATTGTAATATGTCAATGATGTTAGAAACAAAATCTGAATAGATATCCAATATGTTGAGCAAGTCAAACTCTTTGGAATATGAATGTTAGAATATAAGGTAAAATACGATACCCGACAAGAAAAAAAACATATAATAATGTTTCATGTGGAGTATATGTTTTTCACTCTTTCTTCGTTCCTGGTAACAGGCATTTGCCCAACATGCAATATTCTCAAGTTTGTTTCTGGATCATTTGATATCTGTGTTGAATCGAATTAACATTCCTTGATGATAATACGGAGAAAGGAGATAATAGCAGCCACAATCTTGATAGAAAATTCTTGCAAGCAACTGTACTTGGTCTCAATGCAATATTCAGGTACGCGTTATGACATTAATGCATGCATATCTAGTAACAGCGCATGCTCAATTGTTTCCATAAAGATAACATTGTCTTTTTACTGTGGAGGTGGTAAAACTGAAAAGAAAGCAGTTGAGCAAAATTACTCTTCCGTTTTTACTATACTTATTCTTCAATTAGGAAGTTGTCACAGACATGCAGGATTTCTCTGTTGGATTGGGTCAGAATGAACAATTATGGTAATCTATTGGTAAAATTTTTTTTCCTCTGAAGGGTAAATTACAAAACCAAGCCTTAGTACAAAACTTATTTCACAAATAAGACTTGGTCTCTAGTTTATTGCAAAAATTTGATTCATTTCTGATTTTGTACATGCGCATGTAGAAATTCAGATTATATGATCAAAGAAATGAATGGGAAACTTGGAGATTTCGGGCTAGCAAAATTATATGATCATGGTGCTGATTTGCAAACAACTCATGTTGTTGGAACTCTGGGCTATCTTGCACCTGAACTGTACGTACATGGAAGATGCCTTTGGTACTACGATAGCTTGACCAACAGCATATGTCATTGGAGAATCAAGTTCCAGTAAGTATTATTTTTCAGTACATCATATCTCAACATTAAGTTTTAGTTCTGTTTATTCGGGTATTAAAAAAATAAAAATCTGTATCACAACATTTAAGTTTTTATCTGCAAAGCCACAACATTTCAGTATATATCCTCTATGGTAAACGTGTTTATCTGCAGAGCTACAAAAATTGATACACTTGAAACTAAAACTTAAATAAACCATTTTTCCTAAAACTGTCTATTCAGATTAATCGTTATGTCATTGCACATGTTTTACACAAATGTAGTTATACAAGAGGGCTAACACAAATAAATGGAAGTAACTGACACTACAGTTGTTGCCTAATACAGTTACGGCAATGTGAATTTAGGGAATATTTTTGTTTTAGTGAACCCAATTGATAGAAAACGACAAGGGTAAAGAAAATTGTACATTTCAATTAGTGGATGGATGCATCATCGATGGATTACGGATGTTCCAGATACTTTTTCATATTTTATAAGATTTAACTTGACCATAGTACTGAATACACAATCTGCCCATAGTACTAAATACACAATCTGCATATAGAATGAAATCTAGTCAGACTTATAACCCAATTTTGATTTGAATATCTGTGTAAATTGAAAATTGTGTATTCGTTGGGGAACTATATAGGATGCATATAAAAATAGAACAATTTTTGTTAATATGTGTTAATATAGAATATCGAGTTATAGATTACATGATTTTCATATATACATATATATATATACACACACACACATATATACATATATATATATATATATTGTTGATTGTTAAACTCGTTTGTAGGTAATTAGCTATTTCGAAGCGAAGACTGTCGACAACAAAGAACTATTGGTAATCAAGCAACGAACATGAATTTAATTGTTATATATGTCGTCGTATTTTGTTAGTACCATTTGTGGAAACTTGTATGTGAATGCTTGTAGTATGTGACTTATTTTGTTGAAAAACTACTATCGAATTGATTATGGATATTATATTTGATTGTGAGATTAGCATGTTTTTGCAATTATTTGAATATGATGATCATATGATTGATTGTTTGTATATGCTAATTATGTGATTTAATTGTTTGTTTAACCCTACAGAAATGAAGACTTATGGTAGCGTTTTTTTAATCCTACAGAAAAAACCTATAGCTGCATTTAAAAAGTGACTTTTGGTAGCGTTTTTAAAATCCTACAGAAAATAACTATAGTTGCATTTAAAAGTGACTTTTGGTAGCGTTTACTACAACGCAACAAAAAGTTTTAGACTTTTAGTTGCATGTCGTATAGCAGCGTTCTCTAAAACGCTACCATAAGTTATGGTAGCGTTTTTTCAACGCTACCAAAAGTCTTTTCTGGTGTAGTGTATGGAAATAGTCGTCGAGGGGGATGACTAGAAGGCTGAGATCTCATCGTTGTTGAAGGTTCTAGCATGCTCAAAGCAAGAGTACGTTGGGCAGATTCGATAGTCCATGAAGGCTACTGATTGGTAGTCGAGTACTCTAGGCAGATTCGATAGTCCTAGGCACGGGTTTTGACGACGTGCGGAGTTATGTCTAGAACCGGGGTTTCCATTAGCCCTTGACGGACGGATGAAAGAATGAGTCGGTCATTCAATTAACGATGATATCGAAGCAATGATAATAGTGATAGCCAAAGTCATGGATGTTTGGTTGTATCGTCATTCGGTCTCAAGAGCGGTATTTTCTGGGTGCTTATCTGATCTTGGTTTAGGCCTTGGGGGTTTGTACTTGGAAAGCATCGCCCTTGACTCGAGTGATAATTGCTTTACTTTAAATTGTATGCTTTGCTATGTTTGCTTCTGCTTAGTGTGTGTCTGGGGGCTATCACTGTAGAAAGAGGTGGAGTGGGAGGGTTGGATTCCTATTCCTTTTTCCTTTATGCTCTTTTGGTATGTTGTTAGTTAATTTACCGCTCACTAAGACTGTTGTCTGACTCAAGGCTTTATGTTTTAACTCTTATTGCCTTGGGATATTCGTCCATTTTGGGACGGGCAGACTAGGTAGCAGGTGACAGGTGTTGTTCTTGCTTTCCATGATGCTGATGACGAAGACGAGCTGGAGGATTGAATATTGTTTTCTTACTATATGTACTGGATGTTCCGCTGCTTGTATATTCTCTGAGTGTTATGTAGTGAGGCTTGATGTATTGACTATTCAGATGTTTGTGTTCAACTATTATGAAGTTTTATTGATGAGATTCTATTCTGTGAAGCTTCACTCTATATATATTCTATTGTATTTTGTCCATGTGCTGTGAGTAATATGATAGATTCTGCTATTTTAATTTACCATGATGATCGTCCATGGCTGCCTGGCACGCTTTACAGCGCACTATCTCTAGGTTCAGTGCAGGGGTCATGGGCGGTCGTCACATTTGGTATCAGAGCTTTGGTTAATCGATTTTACCCAACGCTCGCTGAAATAACTACGTATGAGAGACGTAATTGTATTTTGATGGATGATTACTATATATAATATAGTAGCTTAGAAGTATGTGAGTCCTTATGCAGTTGTTTCTCAAGATGTTCTGATCATTTCTTTTATAGATATTGAGAATGAGTCGAAGAGGGAGACCAGCTGCTAGGGAAGGCCGTGCTACTGAGGGGGCTGCTGATTATGCTGCTATGCTCGAAGCTATGATGACTTCGATCATGAGAAGGATGCCAGCTCCGGGGCCATCGGTAGATGTTGGAGTTCAGTTCAAACTCCAAAACCAGTGGATTTTGCTAAGCTGTGTAAGGATTATTCTGCTCTTGGAGGAAAGGTTTTCTTGGGAACAGAATCAACTATTAAAGTCCAGAGGTGGATAGATGCTTGTAGAAGGATCTTTGGTGATTTGGGAATCGAGGATGCAACAAAAAGGAAGCTTGCATCGAGACAGCTTCAAGGAAGAGCTTCTAATTGGTGGAACTCTATCACCATTGATACTCCGGAGGAAGAAATTACTTGGGAGCAATTCCAAGCCAGATTTGAAGCTAAGTTCATTTCTACAACTCAGAAGTCTGTTCTGTTCAAGAAGTTTGTGGAGCTCAAGCAAGGTGGAAGACCAGTTCTTGAGTATGTTTCTGAGTTTGAAGCTTTGTCCAAGTATGCTCGGTCGTATATAGAATCTTCATATCAGAAGAACGAGAAGTTTGTGACAGGCTTGGACAGTTATCTTGGGAGGCAGTTGGTGGATCATTTGGACGATCCATTTGAGAAGCTTGTAGAGAAGGCTCTCAGGCATGAGAATCTGTTTCCTATGGAAGGATCTGTTGTTGCTGTGACCAAGGAAGAGTTTAGACCTCAACAGGGTGGAAACAAGAAGAGGAAGCAGCAGCAGCAAAAGGGTAAGGATGGACAGAAGAAGCCGAAGGACGAAGTGACCTGCTACAATTGTCAGCAGAAGGGCCATTTCTCTAGAGATTGTAAGAATCCGAAGGTGCCGGTGAAGTGCCACAACTGTGACAAGCTGGGGCATGTTAGGAGGAATTGTACAGAACCGCGTAAGGACAAGCAGATTGTGCAAGCTTATGCTTTGGGGGCTGTTCCATCATCTTCGAAAGCTCCTACCGTTGAGGAGAAAGGAAAGAGTGTGGTGGTTCAAGGTACTCTCTCCATATGTGGTGTTCCAGTTAGAGTGTTATTTGATACTGGGGCGTCGCATTCGTTTGTTTGTAATGAACTTGTAGGCCGGTTGGGTTTAGAACCGGATATCGTTGATAGGCCATTGGTTGTGACTAATCTAGTTGGGGGTTCGTCTTGTTTGTGTATGTTATGCCGTGGTCTGATTGTATCGAGTCATAATTGCTCTTTTGTTTGTGATTGTTTTGTTATGAACTTTGCGGGGTTCGGAATTATTTTGGGTATGGACTGGCTTAGGAAATATGCGGAAAAGGTTGACTACGAAAGGTTGGAGGTGACAGTCGAGAATGTGTAGGGGCGAAAGATTGTGATACGATGTAAGCATGAGGAAGGCGTCTTCATGAGCTTCATGTATTCGCTGGTTGTTCCACGGGATGGACTGTCATCGGTGCCAATCGCTAATGGATTTGAGGATGTCTTTGATGAGGTCAAAGGGTTACCGCCGCATAGAGAGATCGAGTTTCGTATAGATCTAGTTGAAGGAGCCAGACCTGTTGTGATGCCTCTTAGGCAGATGGCGCCTAGGGAACAGCAGGAGTTGTAGGTGCAGGTTGATGATCTTTTGCAGAAAGGATTCATTCGGCGTAGTGTGTCCGAATGGGGTGCACCAGTTGTGTTCGCAACCAAAGCGGATGGATCGTTGAGGTTGTGTGTAGATTATCGTGAGCTGAATAAAGTGACTAAGAAGAACAAGTATCCATTGCCGAGAATCGATGACTTGTTTGATCAGCTTCACGAAGCGAAGGTGTTTTCTCCGATGAATTTGGAAACGAGATTTCACCAGTTAAGAGTGGCTAAGGATAGTGTGCCGAAGACTGCTTTTAGGACACCATCCGGTTTCTTTGAGTGGCTGGTAATGCCGTTTGGATTGACTAATGCGCCAGCATATTTTGTGGATCTTATGAATAGAGTGTTCAAAGATCAGTTGAACAAGTTCGTGCTAGTGTTCGTGGATGATATTTTGATTTATTCCAGAACTGAAGAAGAGCACAAGACGCACTTGCGTATTGTTTTGGAAATCTTACGGAAACATCAGCTGAAGGCTAAGTTTTCGAAGTGTCACTTCTGGAAGAGTGAAGTGAGGTTCTTAGGCCATATTATCTCTGGAGATGGAATAGCGGTTGATCCCGCTAAGGTGGCAGCAATCCAGGATTGGGTTAGACCTAAGAATGCATCTGATGTGAGAAGTTTTCTTGGATTAGCAGGATATTATCGTCGATTTATCAAAGACTTCTCCAAGGTGGCTGCACCATTGACAGGATTGACGAAAAAGAACCAAGTATTCAGATGGGATGCTAAGTGTGAGCAAGCTTTCGGAATCCTAAAAGAGCAACTGACAAGTGCTCCAGTTTTGACTATTCCAAGTGGAAATGATGAGATGGTGGTTTACACCAACGCATGTGGTACTGGACTTGGAGCGGTGCTAATGCAAAAGGATGAAGTTGTTGCGTATGCAAGTCGACAACTGAAGCCGCATGAAAGGAATTACCCGACTCATGATTTGGAGTTAGCGGCGATTGTTTTTGCTCTGAAGATGTGGAGACATTATCTATTGGGAGTTCGATTCGAGTTGTTTACAGATCATAAGTCGTTGAAGTATCTTTTCTCCCAAAAGGATTTGAATCTTCGGCAGCAACGATGGCTAGAGTTTTTGGCATCATATGATTTTGGTATAGCCTATACTCCGGGAAAGGGTAATGCAGTGGCAGATGCGTTAAGTCGAAGACATGCAGGATTGGGAGCCATGTTTTCAGAATGGAAGAATCTCGAGTATTTAGCTGGATTTGACTTCAGGCCCAGATGTGAATTGGAACCTGAGATGTTGGCAAACTTATCGATAAGACCGACTCTTGTGGAAAGAATTGGCGAGAGCCAAAAGCGAGACGATAAGCTTGTCAAGATTATCCGTGATTTGGAATCTGGATTGGAACCAGAAAAGGATAAAGGATTTGAGGTCGATCGAGAAGGTTGGCTTCGGAAGTAAGGACGACTAGTTGTTCCCGATATAGATGAATTGAGGAGTGAAGTTCTGAAGGAAAGTCATCACTCGAAACTGACAATTCATCCAGGTGGAAATAAGATGTATAGGGATATGAAGAGAACCTATTACTGGGAAGGCATGAAGAAGGATGTTGGAAATTTTATTTCCAAGTGCATGAACTGCCAATTGGTAAAAGCCGAACAGAAGAAGCCAGTGGATTGATTCAGCCATTAGAAGTTCCTACATGGAAGTGGGAGCAAATATCGATGGATTTTATTGATGGACTACCTAGAACAAGAACGGGAAATGAGGGCGTTGGGCGTGTTCTCACCCAGAAGACCTCGAGACCAAGGAGCTTAACTCATCCGGCATTCTCGTTCTCCAGAGCCCATTCGGCAGGAACTCGTCCGGCATCCATGTCTCACAGAGCCTATTCGGCAGTCTCATGCAACCCCGAACCAAACTACTTCCATCTCCATACCAGATCATGCTTCCCACCGAACCATCCTCCTGCCGAACCAACCTACTTCCATCTCCATACCGGACCATGCTTCCCACCGAACCATCCTCCTGCCGAACCAACCTACTTCCATCTCCACCATCCCACCACCGGTCCAAGCAACTACCGGTCCACTCTACACTCCAACCACCTCCGGACCAAGCGAGGCCGAACCAAGACGTACCAGGCCAGATCACATCAGCCCGGGCCCATCAGCGTCTATATACATCCTGGACCCCTACCCCTAGCCTCACTCTATAAATAGAGGGGCAGGGGTACAGCAATGGGGACAAGTTTGAGAGCTCAAGCACGGAAGGAACTTTCAAACAACTTTCTTTTACTTGTATCAAAGCTTTGTACTTGTAATCAGAATAAGAGAAGAGAAATAACATATAAAGTGGACGTAGGCACATTCTGGCTGAACCACTATAAATCTGCGTGTCTTTTTACAGTTTAGCCCCTGTTTTTCATATATTTGCATAAATCGCTCAAATCACTAAGAATAACATAAGATCTACTAAATCATACAACTTCGAGGTGTTTGTCCATTTTTTGTACAAACATTTTTGGTGCTTTCACTGAGAACTAGAAGCTCGAAGCTTCAGCTTCATCCACTTAACAAGTTTTCCTAACAGCATCGTCCGCCACTTGGAAAACATGCCTCCCAAACAAAGAAAAGATGTTAACAAAGGAAAAAACATCGCATCCAGCAGTCTTCCAGATCCAGCTGTCACGAATCAAGTAAACCGTCCTCCTCCAGCAACGGTAACAAATGAAGGACAGGCTAACCCAACTACTCCTGCCACAGAACAGCCTGCAACAATTACTAGGGCAGATTTGGACAGAGTTGTTGTTGAAGTAACTAACCGCTTCACGTCCCAACAGGAAGCCTTGGTGGACCATCTCATGTCACGCTTAAGGGACGCTGAAGAATCCAACCGCAACACTGAATCATGGGGCGAGTCCCAGTCTGGAGGATCTCAGAGACAACAAAGATCTTCCTTCTTCGAAGGAGCTAACGGCAGAAGTAGCCGTGGTAGGAGCCGAGACCGAGCACAGCCCGAAGTTAGGCTTGAGGAAACGTTTGGTACCGAACCCAACGGGGAAGGTACCGGGCGAAGGTCAACTGTAGCTGAGCCTGTCATGCTGCCTAACCACAGAAACGCCAGTGAACGGGGCCGAGCTAGAGTCCAGCCCGAAGTTGGACCCGAGGAAGTGCTTAGATCAGAACCCAACAGGGGGAGATTAAGGCAAGGGCCAACTGTAGCTGACCCAAGCATGCTCCTAGAAGATCAAAGGCAGCCACTGGAAAATATGAGGAATGATAGACGATACCATCCCTACAGGTCATCTGGACGGAATCAATCCCACAGAACAGAACCAAACTCATTTCTATCTGCTCCAAGTTCTGATGAAAGGATGGCACGCTTATTCAGAGAGTGTGTCCAACGGGAGCAAAGAGATCGAGGGATAGGCGCTAGGGTAACCAGCCCTTTCGCCCGCAACATTGAAATTGCTATCACCCCCCGAGAATGGAAGATGCCAACAATGGAACCCTACAAAGGAACCTCTGATCCCGTTGTACACTTACAGAGGTACACGCAGCATATGCTCATGAGTGGAGCGACAGAGGGAGTACTGTGCAAATGCTTTCCGCTCTTCTTAGCAGATCTTGCTACCTCCTAGTTCTGTCATCTACCCCAAGGATCCATCAGCTCGTGGGAAATGTTGAAAGAAAAGTTTATTAGTCAGTTCCGCATTCATGTGGAACAACCTAAGGACGCTTATTCCTTATCCAGTGTCAAGCAGAAACCTGGAGAGAAGCTGCAGCAATACCTAACCCGATTCAACGCCGCAGCAGCAGCAGTCCAAGATGCCGATGAGAAGCTTATCCTAATGGCCCTCTGTAGTGGTGTGCACCCGGAGACTAAATTCGCTAGAAGGTTGACGAAAGAAAAACCAGCTACTTTACCCGATTTCTTCCATGAAGCCGGGAAATATATGAGGCTTGAGGATGCTGCCGTCGAGGGGCAGTCAAGACAGCAAAATAAGGCAACTCATAGCAACGCCCCTGCTGTGGCAAGGGACGTTCGGAGAAATGAGTCCAGAGACAATGCTGGGGGCAAAAAGGGAGAAAAGCGCCTATATCGGCCAGGACCAAGATTCGACACTTACACTCCTTTGAACGAGACCGTCGAAAATATCTTCCTTTCCACCCAAGGCGAAGTTAGATACAAACGCCCACCATACAAGAAGGAATCAGATAACGCACTGAAGTCTGGAAAGTTCTGTCGCTTCCACGAATCTCACGGGCATGATACCAACGAATGCCATCATCTCCGAGATCTGATTGAGGAACACATCAGAAGAAAGAAACTGGAACGTTATGTAAAAGGTCAAGACAGAACCCCAGCTCCTGCCAATGAAAACCCAAGGCTGCCCTCACCAGGGGCCAACAGAGGAAACCGCAACGCTAGCAGCTCTAGTCAAGAAAAGATAGTGGTCCATACCATCTCAGGAGGGTCACATATCGCAGACAGAAGCTGGAAAGAGATGGAAAGGTACGGAAAGTCGCTTAGAGACAATAAAGACTATGTCAATTCGGTTATAGAAGAACGCCACCCGAAGCGGAAAGAAAGTGATGACATCACATTCGGTAAGCGTGACCTAGAAGGAAAGCAGTACCCTCACATAGATCCCATGGTTATCTCTGCCCGACTCGGTCCCGCCGAAGTTTACCGAATCCTGGTAGATACTGGAAGCTCAGTAAACACCCTGTTCAAACACGCATTCGACAAAATGAAGCTATCAATGAAGGATGTATCTCCCTGCGATAAACCACTACACGGTTTCACTGGAGATGCGAAGATGCCTCTCGGACAACTGGACCTCTTCGTCGAGATTGGAAGCCATCCCCGCTCCGTTGTACGGAAACAGACATTTGTGCTAATAGAAAACCGTTCAGCCTACAACGCCTTCTTAGGAAGGCCAGCTTTGTCTGATTTCCAAATTGTCCTAGCCTCATGGTGCCTAAAGATGAAATTTCCAACGGACAATGGAGTAGGGGAAGTAGAAGGAGACCAGGACGTTGCTCGAGACTACTATGTGACTGAACTTCGCAACAACCACAAGAAGGATAAAGGGAAGGGTGTAGAGATTGCCCTCTGCACAAAAAGTTTGGAAGCATAGCAACTAAAGAAAGACCCTCCTCTTCGATATACCAGCGACCCTTTCAATGAATTAGACCCTAGGGACAAAGAGGAGGAGGCCACCGCTGAGCCTGCAGAGGCTATGGAGTTTATATCTGTAGACAAGCACGACTCAAGTAGACTATTGAAAATTGGGTCCCAACTAAAAGCCGAATTGAAGGCACAACTCATCGATTTTCTCCACCACAACTTGGATGTATTCGCTTGGTCACACGCTGACATGACCGGAATCTCCCCCGACATAGCATGCCACGTATTAAACATTGATCCTACCAAGGCGCCTATAAAACAAAGAAAGAGAAGTATGGGGGCAGAGCGATCAGCAGCCCTCGATGAAGAAGTAAAAAACCTACTCGCCAATGACTTCATACGAGAAGCTATCTACCCGGAATGGATCGCCAACCCGGTGCTGGTAAAAAAGGCTAATGGGAAGTGGCGAACCTGCATTGACTTTTCCAACCTAAACGACGCCTGCCCAAAGGATTGCTTCCCACTTCCCAGAATAGACCAACTTGTAGACAGCACAGCCGGGCACGAACTCCTATCTTTTATGGATGCATACTCAGGATATAACCAAATTCCTATGCATGCTCCCGACCAAGACCACACTAGTTTTATCACCGATCGAGGTTTATACTGCTATAAGGTAATGCCTTTCGGACTTAAAAATGCAGGAGCCACCTGTAACGACCCCGGATTTTAATTAGATTTAAATTGATAATTTATTGAATATTTGAATTAAAATAGTAAAATAAAACGGTAAATAGATTGCGAGTTTCCCCAACTCCAAGTATATTCGGTATAAATCATTTAAAAGTAAAAAATATTGTAAAAATTGAATATATATGTATATATTTGATTTGAATTTGAAATCTTGAATATAAATGGTTTAAAATATAAATAATAAAATGTTGGGTAATAAAACTTTAAAAGGAATTCGAAATAAATGTTTAAGCTAAATTAGAATTTAATATATAAGTAAAATGAACCACAAACAAAGTATATTTATAAAATATAAATCTATGTATATAGAATGAAGTCAAAGGTAATAAAAGTAAAGTAAAATCAAAATAGAAGTTTACTTGTATTACAGATTATAGGACCAAACAAAATACATATTCATGTACACTTGGAAAGAAAAAAAATATATGAAACATACATATGTAAACATGAAACAAGATAGAACAAGTAAACAAGAGAAAAGAAAAGTGAAGCCACATCAAATATCTCACATAATCATATCAGCCGAAATCAAATGTAACATAGTCAATGCAAGAAACAAAATAAAATACAAAGCAAGATAAATATATGTACTATGGCAATTGAGACTTGCAGGCAAAGAAAAGAGGTAAGGAAACATAAGTACTTAAAACATTAAATGCTAGCACACTTATGTCAATTCGAAATGTTGAAAATCATCTCAGCCACCATACTGAGAAAAAGAAATCTCTGATTCAAATATACAAACCAGTCCATACTTTCTCTTTTTATATCACCTTCATTTCAGTTTTGTTCAAAACAAAACTTAGCATTTTATATAGAAATCTTCTTATGTCTACCTATTTTCATTCGTTCAACACATAACAAACCTGAGAATAATAAAGCAACATTTCCATCTTTAAAACTGAAGCATTATACAATAATAAAGACAAACAGATTGGAAGGGAATCAAAGCAAACAAACTCTCAGTTTTAAAGTTCAAAGCTGTGTCAATTCCCAAGTGTTCTGTTCTTCCTCTTTAGATCAGGTGAGCAAACCCACTTTCATTTGCCTATACTCTTTGATATCGTATTGATGATGCTCTGGAATTATTGTTAATATGCCTGCATGTTGTTTAAGTGTGAATTGTATGTATATATGTTGATATTTTTGGTGTGAATGTTTGATATCCAAACTTTGTGCAACTCAACATAATTTAAAATCATGAACCTGTAAACCAAACCAGTGCAAAGAGGAATCAAAAGAAAAATCAGAGTCTGATCCAAGTGCAGAGATCAAATTCAAACTTCAACAATAAAGTTGCAAACCAAAACTGGAAACAACAGTTCCAGGTCAAACAAATCAAATGCCGGATAAAAATCAAGAAGAAAATCATATCTCAAATTTTAAAATGAATTAAGTACTGATCTCAAAATGAAACTTTGTTATGACAGAGTTATACTAAGTTTACAAATGAATTCAAGCAAAACAAATTGTTATTTTCTTCTGGAAAGTGAAACTACAGGTCTCAAGCAAAAATGTGATAAAAATAAAATGTCGTAAATTGTTAATTTAGATTTATAACCTGAATCATCATAGAAATTTATGATTTTTAAGACTCGAATGGTGATTTTTAGTCAAGTGTGCTTAGAGCAGTTTATAGTTGAACTGAAATGGGTTTTTATCCAATTTCTGGTGATCGGCAACATCGTTATCCTCGTGATCGAAGTTGGAGCTTCCTGGTAGGTCATGAAGTCTGGGAAAAATGCTCACGAATTTTTCTGATGGGTGTGGTGATTGCGGTGGATCAATGTAGGGTTTAATTTTGGTGTTTTGGGTCGCGTCGAAATGTCGTGACTGGAAGTTGAAGGATGGATCGAGTTCACCGTGGTTTGGAGGAACGATGGAGGTGACGTCGACGAAGCTCTGACGAAATTTCCATGCCCTCCGATGGCCAGAGGTAGGGGGACGAGTCGATTTTTCTGGTGGGTGTTTTGATGAAGTCTGGGTTGTATATCTCGATTTTGATCGGCAACTGGGTCGAGTAATCTGGGAGGTCAGGGGGCTCGGGAGGGTGATCGTCGACGTGTGGGTATCGGCGACGATGATCGAAACTGGCGGCGGCGTGTGTGCACGTACACGTGCACTCGCGTGTATACCTGGCATTGTGGAGTTTGGGGAAGACGAAGAAGAGGAAGGAGACTCGGAGTGTTACGCGGGGAATCAGGCGTTCGACTCGAAGTCAAACTCGAGTGAAATTGGGGGTGCACCGGGTCAGTTTTTAACACTTAAACAAAATTTTGAAAATTTTGTCACTCGGGCCGAATTTTGAAAAACACGAAGAGGAGGCCATTTTTACTCGGGTATGACCCGAAGCAGGTCTCGAGTTTTAAATTTCCAGTTTTTAAGTTTGAACAAATTTAAATCAATTTAATTTGAAAAAAAAAAGTATTTTTCTGAAAATGATAATTGTTAAATACAAATATGAATGTGTGTTGAAAAGTTTTGTAATAACAATATTTTAAAGTTAATTAAGTTTAATTAGATCGTTTTAAATTTATATTTGAAAATAATTAAGGGTTATTTTAAATAAAACTTAATTAAGTAGTTAAGAAATTGATTTAAATGTTTTAATTTGTTAACTTAAAAGTTAAGTTGATTTATATTGGATTTAAAATTAACTAAGATCAATAAATTATTTATTTAAATCTAATTAATTTAAAAATTAAGGATAATTAATTAAAAGGTAATTAATTAAGGGAAATTTATTAATTGAAGATAATTAATAGAATGGTGAATTAAATAATTAAAAGTTAATTATTTAATAATTAAAGATTGATCAATTAATAATTAAGGGGTTAGTAAATTATTATTGATGATTATTGATAAATGATTAAGGAATAATTAATCAAAATAATTTGTAATTGATTAATATTAATTAACCAGGATTAATAATTTATTCATAGAAATAAATCTGATTCACATCAATCAGATAATTAAATTGATCTTATCTATGGATATTTAGATTCTATTGAATGTGAATTGTTTGATATCCCTGATTGTGATACTTTGTGATATATCCTGATTATGTTACGATCTGTAATTTACTTATCTGTGATGTATATATTGTTATGTGAATATGAAACCCTTTGCCGTGAAACGACACTTGAATTTCGATGCGACAGGGAGTCGGATTCCAGTTGGTTATCCGAAACCCACATCGAATTATAATTGTGAATCTTTGTGACTGATAAATTTATTTCATCTATGAATCTGTGAATGAAGATAAACGTTATTGATTTTACCGCTTATCGATATATCTGTGATGATTGATGTTGCACTATTGTGTGTAAAACCCTGGACCACACCATACACACACAAATATGGATTTCACGTGGAAATCGGTTAAGTCACAGATAATTTAAATCTGATGTTTTTAAAATTGAAATTTTAATTTCAATTGATTTTGAAATTAGAAATTTGGGTTTAAATCTAAAAAGCTTTCGAAATGGAATTTCAAAGATAAGATTTATTTTTGAATAACTTGATGAAGTTTTGGAAGTTTAAATAATTTGATTTAAAACTTAAATTCAAGATTTGAAATCGAATTCTATAATTTGAAACTAGGGATTAAAGATGTTATAACCGTTATATATGGGTTAAACCGTTTTTAAAAGTATTGATTTTGAAATATGAATATAATTCAAGGACTTTAACCCATGCAAATAAAATTGGATTGTTCTTAAATGAAAACTGTTTGTTTTCAAATGATAAAAGCTTTCGTATATATATAAGAAATGAAATTCCAATTTAAAGGAATTTCAAGTATGAATTGAAAGATGGTTTTCCAAGTTATAAATGAATTCTTTTTGAAAACTATGAATTGAATCTGTTTATTTTTAACAGATTTAGAATGATGTTTTGTTTAAACCATTCGAAATGAAATTGTTTTGAAAGCTATAAGTTGAATCTTTATTTTAAAGATTTAACGAGTTAATCCAATTGAAACAGAAATTGTTTTGGAAAAAACTGTGAATGAATCTTTGTGAAAATTAAGTGAACTCTGTAAATAAATCTTTTTGTTAAAAGATTTGAAATGGTAATTGGTTTAAACCATTTGAAGAAAAGATTTTGGGTAATAAGTTGTGACTTAATTAAAATCACATATCCATATGTTTTTGAAGTTTGCGCTCGTTATTCGGGTTAGCCGGGAAAAGACATTTGTGTCATATAACCCATTCCGAATAGTGATACGTCGTATATGGATGGCATTTGAAGACCGGTGTTGAAGACCGGATATTTACGAAAACGAAAGGACAACTCGTCGAATGTCTCTGCACCGACTGGTCCCCGGTATAGAGATTTTATCACCCTTTGTGATGGGAAGTCCGGACGGGATTGTGAATACCCGGAAATGCAAGGGCTTCGTAAGAAGTGCCTTCGGTTCTGTTCGAACCCGGAACAGACTTGTATGGATACATGTCTGACATTACACTTTGAGATATAAAGCCGATTTCTTTCAAATACATATCTGTTGGTGGCGGAGAATTTATTCTCTTAGCTTAACACCCTTCTCTGAGACGTACGAGCTCAGAGGTTATGTAGTTGAAATTTATCAGCGATATATCCCAATTTGGTAATGTGGCATGCTGAGTGTTGCTGTGTGATGATCAGTGTTTGATCATTTGCGATATGATCATTTATTTGATTTTATATCTTTGTGATCATAGGTTGATCATTTGTTTGACCCGAAGCATGGCTTTGTGAACAAAGCGTAGCTTTGTGGACGAGACTTCGTCGAGCCTCACACCCCGGAAATGGTCGAAACAGGACGAATGCAGCAAGGTTCTAGGGAGTAGCGCCCCTTAGTGTATGTCATTCCTTCTGGATAAAGGTGGTATCATGGTATGGAGCCCAGATACTTAACCTCTATGGTTACTGCATTATTTTTCTATGTGGTTTGTTGCGAATCGGGGATCCTCGGGAAGATCGGTGACGATCGGGGGATGGCATACGCGTGTCAGTAGTTACCTATTTTTGCAGAGGTAACCCGGCCTTGTGTTGGCAGAGATCCGGTTAGGTTCTCGGGTCGTCTATTCCAGGGACGTACCCATCGTGGATAGGAAGTTCCTTAGCCTGACCATTTGTTGGAAATCCAAAGAAACAATACGAGCCTTTACGATTGCAAATTGTATAACCTGTCTCCTCAGGAGGCAGCTATAGCAGGCATAATATAATGGTACCTATGCTGGCTAAGATTTATAATCTACTTTCGAAATGTTTTCCACTATGCACTAATAATAATATCAAAATGATTTGATTTTGCGTAGTAAGCATCTTTGACTAACATAAGAAGAAATCTCCTCCAAGTCTGCGTTTGCATTGTGTGTGTGGTGGGAGGTCTTATGGTAGTTTCATTTTCCAAAAGCATTGCGAATTGACTTTAAAATTCTCTGCTATTTGTTTTTAAAGATAAACTGTTTTTGTTGCTCACACCAGTCCCATGACTGATCCGGAGTTTATTGTTTCTTTCCTAAACTCTGGATGCTCAAAATTTTTCTACACGAGCAGTCTAGAGTTTGGTTTTTCAGATATTCAGATTTAGTAGATTATCTGGAGCTAGTTCAGTCTTTGGATCGGACTGCACTTGCTTATTCTTGGTGTATCGTTATTGGGAGTTCGAGCTATTGCTGGAGTTCTCTCTTGAAGACTATCTTAGAGTTATTTGTTCCGCTGCTGATGTTAGTTATCTATTTTTCTTTTCCGCTGCTATTTGTTGTATCATATCTCTGATGTATATGGATATTCATTGTATCACTCTGTTGTATCAGATGTTGTATATCAATGTATTATTCTTTTTTTTTCCGCTGTGTTATTTACTTAATGTTGTTATAAGCTCCGGAGAACCAGATTTGGCATTTGAATCTACGGCATTCGAGTACGATGTAAAGTACGGGTGTCGATTTTCGAAGGCCAACTTTTGGGTCTTCACATTTGGTATCAGAGCTAAGGTTGAACTTTAGCTCAGGAGTGTAACACGTTAAGTAGCTCATTAGAGATAGAGTGAAGTAAACTCTAGAATGAGTATATCCTTAAGATATCCGTCTGTATGCCTCAGTAAATTCTCTTACTATCCACTGATAGTGAGTATGAGTGCAAGAAGAGGACGAGATAGGGGACAAAGGAATACGACTATAATGGTCAATACCCTGCAACAGTGGAAACAATCTTTCTCTATCAATATTCTTTGATTCGTTTCCAAATTCTTTTGATTGCTTCGTGATAGCTCCAGAAAGAAGTTTCGGTGTGATGATGATTCTACGAATCGTTGTAGAAAATTCTTACTTAGTATCTTCATCGGTTTCTTATCAGCTTTTTGATTTAAACCTTAATGAATTTGAAATTGGAAATTTTAAATTGAGTTAAATTGATTAATAGAATATGAAGGATAAAATTGAATTGAATCAATAAAACGATTTCGTTTGAAACCCAAATTTGAAATTCTATTATAATTTCTTGGGTTGATTGCAGTCCGAAGAGGGACAAGTTATGTATACTTTGGAATATTCTGATTTGAGTTTGGAATTCATATCGTAAGTTTGAGGAGTTATAGGAGATCGAATCTGTCTATCTCTTTTGTTTTCGTGCCTGCGAATTTCGAGGACGAAATTCTTTTAAGGGGGGAAGTCTGTAACGACCCCGGATTTTAATTAGATTTAAATTGATAATTTATTGAATATTTGAATTAAAATAGTAAAATAAAACGGTAAATAGATTGCGAGTTTCCCCAACTCCAAGTATATTCGGTATAAATCATTTAAAAGTAAAAAATATTGTAAAAATTGAATATATATGTATATATTTGATTTGAATTTGAAATCTTGAATATAAATGGTTTAAAATATAAATAATAAAATGTTGGGTAATAAAACTTTAAAAGGAATTCGAAATAAATGTTTAAGCTAAATTAGAATTTAATATATAAGTAAAATGAACCACAAACAAAGTATATTTATAAAATATAAATCTATGTATATAGAATGAAGTCAAAGGTAATAAAAGTAAAGTAAAATCAAAATAGAAGTTTACTTGTATTACAGATTATAGGACCAAACAAAATACATATTCATGTACACTTGGAAAGAAAAAAAATATATGAAACATACATATGTAAACATGAAACAAGATAGAACAAGTAAACAAGAGAAAAGAAAAGTGAAGCCACATCAAATATCTCACATAATCATATCAGCCGAAATCAAATGTAACATAGTCAATGCAAGAAACAAAATAAAATACAAAGCAAGATAAATATATGTACTATGGCAATTGAGACTTGCAGGCAAAGAAAAGAGGTAAGGAAACATAAGTACTTAAAACATTAAATGCTAGCACACTTATGTCAATTCGAAATGTTGAAAATCATCTCAGCCACCATACTGAGAAAAAGAAATCTCTGATTCAAATATACAAACCAGTCCATACTTTCTCTTTTTATATCACCTTCATTTCAGTTTTGTTCAAAACAAAACTTAGCATTTTATATAGAAATCTTCTTATGTCTACCTATTTTCATTCGTTCAACACATAACAAACCTGAGAATAATAAAGCAACATTTCCATCTTTAAAACTGAAGCATTATACAATAATAAAGACAAACAGATTGGAAGGGAATCAAAGCAAACAAACTCTCGGTTTTAAAGTTCAAAGCTGTGTCAATTCCCAAGTGTTCTGTTCTTCCTCTTTAGATCAGGTGAGCAAACCCACTTTCATTTGCCTATACTCTTTGATATCGTATTGATGATGCTCTGGAATTATTGTTAATATGCCTGCATGTTGTTTAAGTGTGAATTGTATGTATATATGTTGATATTTTTGGTGTGAATGTTTGATATCCAAACTTTGTGCAACTCAACATAATTTAAAATCATGAACCTGTAAACCAAACCAGTGCAAAGAGGAATCAAAAGAAAAATCAGAGTCTGATCCAAGTGCAGAGATCAAATTCAAACTTCAACAATAAAGTTGCAAACCAAAACTGGAAACAACAGTTCCAGGTCAAACAAATCAAATGCCGGATAAAAATCAAGAAGAAAATCATATCTCAAATTTTAAAATGAATTAAGTACTGATCTCAAAATGAAACTTTGTTATGACAGAGTTATACTAAGTTTACAAATGAATTCAAGCAAAACAAATTGTTATTTTCTTCTGGAAAGTGAAACTACAGGTCTCAAGCAAAAATGTGATAAAAATAAAATGTCGTAAATTGTTAATTTAGATTTATAACCTGAATCATCATAGAAATTTATGATTTTTAAGACTCGAATGGTGATTTTTAGTCAAGTGTGCTTAGAGCAGTTTATAGTTGAACTGAAATGGGTTTTTATCCAATTTCTGGTGATCGGCAACATCGTTATCCTCGTGATCGAAGTTGGAGCTTCCTGGTAGGTCATGAAGTCTGGGAAAAATGCTCACGAATTTTTCTGATGGGTGTGGTGATTGCGGTGGATCAATGTAGGGTTTAATTTTGGTGTTTTGGGTCGCGTCGAAATGTCGTGACTGGAAGTTGAAGGATGGATCGAGTTCACCGTGGTTTGGAGGAACGATGGAGGTGACGTCGACGAAGCTCTGACGAAATTTCCATGCCCTCCGATGGCCAGAGGTAGGGGGACGAGTCGATTTTTCTGGTGGGTGTTTTGATGAAGTCTGGGTTGTATATCTCGATTTTGATCGGCAACTGGGTCGAGTAATCTGGGAGGTCAGGGGGCTCGGGAGGGTGATCGTCGACGTGTGGGTATCGGCGACGATGATCGAAACTGGCGGCGGCGTGTGTGCACGTACACGTGCACTCGCGTGTATACCTGGCATTGTGGAGTTTGGGGAAGACGAAGAAGAGGAAGGAGACTCGGAGTGTTACGCGGGGAATCAGGCGTTCGACTCGAAGTCAAACTCGAGTGAAATTGGGGGTGCACCGGGTCAGTTTTTAACACTTAAACAAAATTTTGAAAATTTTGTCACTCGGGCCGAATTTTGAAAAACACGAAGAGGAGGCCATTTTTACTCGGGTATGACCCGAAGCAGGTCTCGAGTTTTAAATTTCCAGTTTTTAAGTTTGAACAAATTTAAATCAATTTAATTTGAAAAAAAAAAAGTATTTTTCTGAAAATGATAATTGTTAAATACAAATATGAATGTGTGTTGAAAAGTTTTGTAATAACAATATTTTAAAGTTAATTAAGTTTAATTAGATCGTTTTAAATTTATATTTGAAAATAATTAAGGGTTATTTTAAATAAAACTTAATTAAGTAGTTAAGAAATTGATTTAAATGTTTTAATTTGTTAACTTAAAAGTTAAGTTGATTTATATTGGATTTAAAATTAACTAAGATCAATAAATTATTTATTTAAATCTAATTAATTTAAAAATTAAGGATAATTAATTAAAAGGTAATTAATTAAGGGAAATTTATTAATTGAAGATAATTAATAGAATGGTGAATTAAATAATTAAAAGTTAATTATTTAATAATTAAAGATTGATCAATTAATAATTAAGGGGTTAGTAAATTATTATTGATGATTATTGATAAATGATTAAGGAATAATTAATCAAAATAATTTGTAATTGATTAATATTAATTAACCAGGATTAATAATTTATTCATAGAAATAAATCTGATTCACATCAATCAGATAATTAAATTGATCTTATCTATGGATATTTAGATTCTATTGAATGTGAATTGTTTGATATCCCTGATTGTGATACTTTGTGATATATCCTGATTATGTTACGATCTGTAATTTACTTATCTGTGATGTATATATTGTTATGTGAATATGAAACCCTTTGCCGTGAAACGACACTTGAATTTCGATGCGACAGGGAGTCGGATTCCAGTTGGTTATCCGAAACCCACATCGAATTATAATTGTGAATCTTTGTGACTGATAAATTTATTTCATCTATGAATCTGTGAATGAAGATAAACGTTATTGATTTTACCGCTTATCGATATATCTGTGATGATTGATGTTGCACTATTGTGTGTAAAACCCTGGACCACACCATACACACACAAATATGGATTTCACGTGGAAATCGGTTAAGTCACAGATAATTTAAATCTGATGTTTTTAAAATTGAAATTTTAATTTCAATTGATTTTGAAATTAGAAATTTGGGTTTAAATCTAAAAAGCTTTCGAAATGGAATTTCAAAGATAAGATTTATTTTTGAATAACTTGATGAAGTTTTGGAAGTTTAAATAATTTGATTTAAAACTTAAATTCAAGATTTGAAATCGAATTCTATAATTTGAAACTAGGGATTAAAGATGTTATAACCGTTATATATGGGTTAAACCGTTTTTAAAAGTATTGATTTTGAAATATGAATATAATTCAAGGACTTTAACCCATGCAAATAAAATTGGATTGTTCTTAAATGAAAACTGTTTGTTTTCAAATGATAAAAGCTTTCGTATATATATAAGAAATGAAATTCCAATTTAAAGGAATTTCAAGTATGAATTGAAAGATGGTTTTCCAAGTTATAAATGAATTCTTTTTGAAAACTATGAATTGAATCTGTTTATTTTTAACAGATTTAGAATGATGTTTTGTTTAAACCATTCGAAATGAAATTGTTTTGAAAGCTATAAGTTGAATCTTTATTTTAAAGATTTAACGAGTTAATCCAATTGAAACAGAAATTGTTTTGGAAAAAACTGTGAATGAATCTTTGTGAAAATTAAGTGAACTCTGTAAATAAATCTTTTTGTTAAAAGATTTGAAATGGTAATTGGTTTAAACCATTTGAAGAAAAGATTTTGGGTAATAAGTTGTGACTTAATTAAAATCACATATCCATATGTTTTTGAAGTTTGCGCTCGTTATTCGGGTTAGCCGGGAAAAGACATTTGTGTCATATAACCCATTCCGAATAGTGATACGTCGTATATGGATGGCATTTGAAGACCGGTGTTGAAGACCGGATATTTACGAAAACGAAAGGACAACTCGTCGAATGTCTCTGCACCGACTGGTCCCCGGTATAGAGATTTTATCACCCTTTGTGATGGGAAGTCCGGACGGGATTGTGAATACCCGGAAATGCAAGGGCTTCGTAAGAAGTGCCTTCGGTTCTGTTCGAACCCGGAACAGACTTGTATGGATACATGTCTGACATTACACTTTGAGATATAAAGCCGATTTCTTTCAAATACATATCTGTTGGTGGCGGAGAATTTATTCTCTTAGCTTAACACCCTTCTCTGAGACGTACGAGCTCAGAGGTTATGTAGTTGAAATTTATCAGCGATATATCCCAATTTGGTAATGTGGCATGCTGAGTGTTGCTGTGTGATGATCAGTGTTTGATCATTTGCGATATGATCATTTATTTGATTTTATATCTTTGTGATCATAGGTTGATCATTTGTTTGACCCGAAGCATGGCTTTGTGAACAAAGCGTAGCTTTGTGGACGAGACTTCGTCGAGCCTCACACCCCGGAAATGGTCGAAACAGGACGAATGCAGCAAGGTTCTAGGGAGTAGCGCCCCTTAGTGTATGTCATTCCTTCTGGATAAAGGTGGTATCATGGTATGGAGCCCAGATACTTAACCTCTGTGGTTACTGCATTATTTTTCTATGTGGTTTGTTGCGAATCGGGGATCCTCGGGAAGATCGGTGACGATCGGGGGATGGCATACGCGTGTCAGTAGTTACCTATTTTTGCAGAGGTAACCCGGCCTTGTGTTGGCAGAGATCCGGTTAGGTTCTCGGGTCGTCTATTCCAGGGACGTACCCATCGTGGATAGGAAGTTCCTTAGCCTGACCATTTGTTGGAAATCCAAAGAAACAATACGAGCCTTTACGATTGCAAATTGTATAACCTGTCTCCTCAGGAGGCAGCTATAGCAGGCATAATATAATGGTACCTATGCTGGCTAAGATTTATAATCTACTTTCGAAATGTTTTCCACTATGCACTAATAATAATATCAAAATGATTTGATTTTGCGTAGTAAGCATCTTTGACTAACATAAGAAGAAATCTCCTCCAAGTCTGCGTTTGCATTGTGTGTGTGGTGGGAGGTCTTATGGTAGTTTCATTTTCCAAAAGCATTGCGAATTGACTTTAAAATTCTCTGCTATTTGTTTTTAAAGATAAACTGTTTTTGTTGCTCACACCAGTCCCATGACTGATCCGGAGTTTATTGTTTCTTTCCTAAACTCTGGATGCTCAAAATTTTTCTACACGAGCAGTCTAGAGTTTGGTTTTTCAGATATTCAGATTTAGTAGATTATCTGGAGCTAGTTCAGTCTTTGGATCGGACTGCACTTGCTTATTCTTGGTGTATCGTTATTGGGAGTTCGAGCTATTGCTGGAGTTCTCTCTTGAAGACTATCTTAGAGTTATTTGTTCCGCTGCTGATGTTAGTTATCTATTTTTCTTTTCCGCTGCTATTTGTTGTATCATATCTCTGATGTATATGGATATTCATTGTATCACTCTGTTGTATCAGATGTTGTATATCAATGTATTATTCTTTTTTTTTCCGCTGTGTTATTTACTTAATGTTGTTATAAGCTCCGGAGAACCAGATTTGGCATTTGAATCTACGGCATTCGAGTACGATGTAAAGTACGGGTGTCGATTTTCGAAGGCCAACTTTTGGGTCTTCACACCACCTACCAGCGCCTCGTCAACAAGATGTTTGCGGGGCTGATAGGACAAACTATGGAAGTATATGTGGATGACATGCTGGTAAAGTCAAGGAAAGCCAAAGATCAAGTAAGCCACCTAGGCAAGATGTTTCAGGTACTTCGACAATATGGAATGAAGTTGAATCCGCTAAAATGCTCCTTCGGAGTGTCATCAGGAAAGTTCTTAGGATTCATCGTTCATGCCAGAGGGATAGAAGCAAACCCTGAACAAGTCCGAGCGCTAAGGGATATCAAGATACCTTCCACTCGGAAGGAAATGCAAAGTTTGAACGGAAAAGTGGCCGCTCTAAGCCGATTCATCTGCAAGGCGACGGACAAGTGCGTCCCCTTTTTTGAAGCCCTAAAGAAAGACAAGGGAAAGTTCGAATGGACTGACGAATGCCTGACCGCTTTCCTTCACTTAATCGAACACCTCCAGAAACCACCGGTGCTCTCAACTCCAAGCGAAGGAGAAGAATTATACCTATACCTCGCTGTGTCATCCCACGCCCTAAGCGCTGCCTTGGTAAGGGAAGACAACCGCACGCAACGGCCAGTTTACTTCGTCAGCAAAAGGTTTACTGGGGCAGAAGTTAGATACCCTAAACTTGAGAAATTAGCATACTGTTTACTAATCACTTCATGAAAACTACGTCACTACTTCCAATCCCATTCCATCAAAGTTCTGACCGATCAACCACTGAGGCAGGTACTCCATCGTCCCGACACTTCTGGGAGATTACTCAAATGGTGCATTGAACTGAGTCAGTATGATATCACCTATCACCCTCGCACCGCCATCAAGGGACAGGCCATGGCTGATTTCATTGCAGAGTTCACTACCAACGAAGATCAGGAGCAATTGGAAATAACAGAAGATATCAAGTGGAATCTCTTTGTGGATGGTGCATCAAACGAACAAGGCTCGGGGGCAGGTGTGGTAATAATCACTCCCAGGGGAAATAAACTGCACTATGCTATAAGGTTGGAGTTCGCTGGCACCAACAACGATGCAGAATATGAAGCGGTGATAGCTGGACTAGAAATTGCCATAGAAATCGGGGCCAATTCTTTGTGTCTTCACAGCGATTCTCAACTTATTGTTAATCAAATACTAGGAGAATTCCAAGCTCGAGAAGAACGACTCACAGCATATCTAAAGAAGACCAGGTTGCTTCTCAGCCGATTGGACCACTACTTAGTCAAACACATCCCTCGGGAGGAGAACCGAGAGGCCGACGAATTAGCAAAGCAAGCAAGTGTGAGAGACATCACCATCTTCGGGGCAGTGACCATCTCAAAGCAACTGGCCCCAAGTTTTGAGCAAGTGAATCTGATAGCTGCAACCGAAGAAGCAACTTGGATGACTCCCATCCGAGACTACCTACAAAGTGGCACACTACCCGACGGGCGTAACGAAGTCAAGAAAATCTTGAGCAAAGCGTCCCGCTATACAATACAAGAAGACATCCTCTATCGGCGCGGGTTCTCTAACCCATTATTAAGGTGTGTCGCCGGAAGGGAAGCCAAGGAAATCTTATCTAACATTCATCAAGGAAACTGCGGAGATCACACCAGAGGGCAAACGTTAGCAAAAAAGATACTTCGATACGGATATTTCTGGCCCACCTTAAGCAAGGACGCCTTAGATTTCGTCAAGAAGTGTGACAGATGCCAAAAATTTGCTAAGATTCCTCGGCTACCAACAACCGAGATTACTCAGATGACCAGCCCTTGGCCCTTCGCAATATGGGGAATTGACTTAATCGGCGAGCTACCAATGGGCCGAGGCGGGGCCAAATATGCTATAGTGGCAGTTGATTATTTCACCAAATGGGTGGAAGCGGAACTTCTAAATAAAGTATCTTCAGCAAAAGTTATTAACTTCTTAATCAAAAAATGTTCTATGCAGGTACGGAGTCCCACTCAAAATCATATCAGACAATGGACTTCAGTTTGACAGCGAGGAATTCACCAACTGGTGCCAAGAACACAGAATTCATAAAAGCTTCTCATCCGTAGCATATCCCCAGGCAAACGGACAAGTCGAAGCAGTCAACAAAATTCTGAAAACTCTGATCAAAAAGAAGCTCGAAAAGTCAAAGGGCGCTTGGGTGGATGAACTCCCTACGGCACTATGGGCCTACCGCACATCTTTCAGAACATCAACAGGGCACACTCCTT
This sequence comes from Allium fistulosum, assembly GCA_030737815.1. Classification (NCBI taxonomy): domain Eukaryota; kingdom Viridiplantae; phylum Streptophyta; class Magnoliopsida; order Asparagales; family Amaryllidaceae; genus Allium; species Allium fistulosum. The sequence continues at coordinate 295,794,729 of CM060905.1, read as the reverse complement.
TCTCTTTGGCATACGGATCGGAGGCTATGCTCCCTGTTGAAACCATTGTGCCTTCCCACCGTAGGATCCACTATAACCCAGAAGAGAATGAAGAGCTCCTCAACATGTCTTTGGATCTAGTCGAGGAGAGAAGAAATGATGCAGTCCTTAAAGCAGCAGCCCACAAACAAAAAGTGGCGGCACACTACAACTCCAAAGTCAAGCATCATACCTTACAGGAAGGGGATCTTGTCCTCAAGCGAATCTTCCCTCGTCCCGGAGCACTAGACCCAATCTGGGATGGACCATATGTAATTCATAAAGATCTCCACAACGGAGCCTATATTTTGTCAACAGTGGACGGAGAGGTGTTCCAGAGGGCATGGAACATCCAACACCTCCGTCGATACTTTTCTTAACTTGTATTGCCCATATGAAGTGAATTAACAAAGAGAATCAGTGGACGTAGGCATTTTCGTGCCGAACCACTTTAAAAAACCTTGTCTCTTTTTTAACTTGTTCCTTTGTATCTTGGCTGCTTGTTAACTTTATCCTTTTCTGTTGAACAAAATCCTGAGCATATAGCATTTCTATTCAAAGCACTCCACAACGCAACTTCACCTGGACAAGACCTAGCAGGTACTATGCGAATCTATGCCCTCGCCAATGAGACACTTTTGCTCCGACATCCCTCTGCTGCGGGTTAACTCATTGCTCGCGACGGCCCTCAAAGACAACTGTAATGAGCCGATTATAAGCCACCAAGAAGGCCGATTATAGCCGAGGCAGCTCATTACGGCGTTAGGCTCGCCGGCAACTGTGAACCGACTATAAGCCCCAACATAAGGTGTGGCCAGCCAGGGGCAGTTCACAGTTGACGATCGGCACCCACGCTAGCCGGCCACAGTAAATCGAATAATACCCACGATTACGGACCATAATGGCCCGGGTAGTTACTGTGCACGATCTCGGCTCCGATATGTCTTAAGTACGGGTGTGGTAAAAAAGAATTAACTCCCCGCGGAGGCGTAAGATGGGTGACAAATGTCTCCAAGACCCACAGCTAGGGAAAGTGACTACAAAACCCGTTTGCCACGAACTTAAGCACGTCGAAGGCCTTCCGTGATGGGAAGTTTTACCTTTTCACATATTTCAATTTTACTTAAAAAGCTTTTTCCCTATCCTCTATAACAATCCCTGAAGTACATGATACAAAGTAGGAGATACTCGCCAATGGGTGTAGGGACTCACAGTTGGATGGCAGGGCATTCGACTGCATTCCATGCTCGGTCATACAAGATATTCAAGACTGCCATCTACGATTAAAACATGAAAGGCGGTATTTTCTTCTTTTGTGTACAAATACATGACTATAATTTGTTCACACCACACGCTAATATTGCAAGTCATGGAATTATGATTTAGAACCAGAATCTGACATCAAACACAATTCAATTACAAGAATATACATAGCTATATTTCTCATGCTACATGTCAAAATGGCAACAAACATTCAGAAAACGAAAAAATCAGCTTAAGTTAAAGAATTACACATCAAGAATGGAGCTATTTATTACAAGCAGCAAAATAATACAACCTAAAAGCTACTTTACTGTTTTAAGACTAACATATACAACCCTGTCAAAGTCCACAAAAAAGAGTTTTTTCCAGGTCTAATCAAGGGGCCGACTGCATTGGAGTTTTATCCTTGTCCTGTTGGCCACCTGTCCAGTCAAAGAAAGGATTCATTAGTGATAAGCAACCAAGTTAATAGGGAAACTAAAAAGGAAGACTTACCAGCATAAGCTTATTGGCCATCCTGGTCGTCATCATCCACTTGCACCCCTGCCTCCTCAGCAGCAAGCAACCGCATACCCTCCTTCACCGCCACCTTCTCCCCCTTGGCAAACTGGGCAGTGACCGCATCCATGCTGAAGGCCACGCCACCATCTTTATCTGCATCGGCCTTGGCCTCCTCCAGAGCCCGAAGATAGATCTTAGCCATGACCCTGGGATAATCATCCATCCAGGAGAGGTTGCCTTGCTTCTAGGTTCGGAAGTACATGTCCTGAAGCATTTCGTCCATCATCCCCTCATTCTCCTCAAACTCCCTCATACGGGCCTCGGAAGCCGACAACCTCCCAACGGCAGCATCTCTCTCCGATCGGTATCTCGAGCAGTCAACCAGAATGGATCCCCGCATTGCCTCCATCTCCTCCCTCAACTTGGCTTGAGCAAGCTCTGCAGCCTCAATTTCCCGGACAATTCCTCCACCTGCTCAAGATCCGCTTTCCGAACCTCGTCCACTGTGGCAATAGCCATGTCAATCCGTTCTTTGCAAGTAGCTTCCATTTTCCGCAGTTCGGCCCGACTGGCCTCTTCCATGGTTTTCCTTAGTCGTCCAGAAGCAGCCTCATGCTGAGAAATCTGAATAGCCTGATCCGCAAGCTGTTTGGCCTGATCCGAAACCACCAATCGAAGTCGGATGTTGGCGCTCCCAATCTCCTCTCCGGCCTTAACCAGCCGGGCATGATGCCCCATCAGCTTCTTAGTCTCCTCCGCCACCCGATCAATATTAGCCTTGGCCTCGTCTTCCATAGTGATTATACGAGTAGTGAGTAAATCGAGATCTAAGGACTTAGCTTCATCAAGTACTCGTACCATGGGGTTGCGGGGAAGAAGGTGTTCACCGGTGACCTCGTCAAAGGTAATATCATGGGAGCTTGGATCCAGGTCAAGATGACCCGCAAATGGATTACGAGCCAAGTCAGGGCGGTCGATATGAATAACGATAGGGTTTCCGGGCGGGCACGGAGAGAGTGCAAACTCGCTATCCTCCCCCGTGATATCATGAAGAGGCTGAGCCGGGAACTGAGGACCAAGTGAAGGTTCGGATGAAGGATGACTCCTCTTTCTCCGTTGAATACCCTCTTCAATAACCCCGAGAAGAGGACGGTAGCCGACTACATCCCCGAAGCGGTGGGTCGAAGGCTTCGGCTCGGCGGAGGTTTTTGAAAGCTTGTATTGCTCAAGCCTGTGCCGAAGATCCGAGGCCTTGGATGTCTTACCTGCTCCTGATATGAAGAACAAGTGTCACAAACTTACATCACTATATAATTCGAGAAAACACGGCAAATTAAAAGATAAAAAGAAAAGAAACACATCTGTGGTTGTACAAACCCTGGGGAGGAGTAGGATACTGCAATAAGTCCTGGATTTCATTCCAGGACGGGAGCGGGTCATAAAATATTCCTAAGTCCCTATCATTAATGAAGCATGCAGGAGTCAAAAGTTCACCTTGAGTCGTCGGAGCCACCTTGGATGGAAGGGTCTGAGAAGACTCGCTTGCACCGGTCCCGGCCTTGTCCGCTTTCCCGGTTTTCTCTACCAAAGCCGGATCTTCGTCCAGCCCCTCGAAAGCCTGGTGGAACGCATCATCCGTCCACTCCTGAATCTCGCCCGCTCACCCAGGAAGCAAGTCCCCGATGCCATCGCCACCTTTATCACCTTCCCGACCATCTCCACCCTCACCTCTTTCCTCCTCTATGTCTTCCTCCTCCTGGGTAAGTGGACAATTGCTGGGGGAGGGACCGTCCGACTTCTTGAGTTTCTTACCTCAGACGGCTGGAGGTTTTGTGAAAGGTTTCCTCTTGCTACTCTCTACCGTAACACCTTCCTTGGTCTAAGCAACCGCCCTCTCCTCCGCCGTTTCCCTCAGCTTAACTACTGACTGCTGTGGAAGGATTAAGTTATACTCCAGAAGGATCGCATTTCTGATCAAGAAGGCAGATGATCTATATTTCCTGAGAATAGCTTCTATCTCAGCTGTCGTCTGAACCAGGCGGTCAGTCTCCACAATCGCAAAGCCACCTGTCGCTAGCAAAAATGAGAAAGTATGAGAAGAAGCATCACAATCGGAATAGAAATTATAAGTAAAAGCATCAACTTACATCCAGAAGTAAAGCGCCGAATTGAAACGGAGTCGTCCCTGACAAAGAACCACTCCTTCTTGAACATGCTGAATTTAGAATACAGATCCAAGACCGGCTTGAAGGTCACGGCTGACTCCAAGCTAATGTATGGGGACCCCTTCTTATAGCCCCTCAGATTATATAAGTACCGGATCTCCCGGTTGGAAGGAGCACGACCATACTTCCTCTGGAAAATGACGAAGAGGCTCACCAGTATAGCATAGGAGTTGGGTTGAAGCTGGAATGGGGCCACCTTGAGATATGTGAGGAAGCTGGTTACCCAAGCGTTAAGAGGCGGAATGGCACCACACATGCAGTGGTACCTACTGTAAGCAAAGTACCCTTCAGGAGGGTCGTACGGCATAACATCTCTCCCTGGCAACAGCATTCGCGCCCTGTCAATTCCGAAAGAACGAGAGATAACATCAAGCTGCTCCTCCTTGAGGGAGCTAGGAAAGCAATCGGGCGGGGAGTTCAAAAGCTCCTGGGGGCCGTACCCGTCCACTAGTGATCTCGGGGCAGATCCGTGACGTTCTGGATTCGGCTGAGCTGGGGGCACGGCAGAGGAACCTCCTTCACCCCCGAATTTCTTTTTGTCTGATCGAGTTTCCACTTTACGAGACATTATCTGCAACACTGGAAAAACGCATTGTTAGAGCAAGAGGATGTAAACAAATAAATGCAGAAGTTCATTCGGTATTATAGTATGGAGGTCCATTCGGTATTGTCATACGAGAGCTCATTCGGTGTTATAATGTGAAAGTTCATTCGGTATTATAATCTAGAAGCACATTCGATAGTACAGTACGAAGATTCATTCGGCAATTTTCAAAAAGCTCGTTCGGCAATACAAGCACAAGTACATTCGGCACCTCACCTGATTCGGCAGGGACTTTGATTCGGCAAAGGCTAGGAAATGGTTCGGCTGATAAAAAATGACGAGGGTGTATGGCCCCTATTTATAAACAAATGTTGGACACCGGACCAATTGGATCGGCACCTAGGGGGCGAACGAAGCTATCCATAATACCCAACTTAAAACAAAGCACGCCATATACAGATATATGCCCTACTTTGGGGGGTAAATGTTGGGCGTGTTCTCACCCAGAAGACCTCGAGACCAAGGAGCTTAACTCATCCGGCATTCTCGTTCTCCAGAGCCCATTCGGCAGGAACTCGTCCGGCATCCATGTCTCACAGAGCCTATTCGGCAGTCTCATGCAACCCCGAACCAACCTACTTCCATCTCCATACCGGATCATGCTTCCCACCGAACCATCCTCCTGCCAAACCAACCTACTTCCATCTCCATACCGGACCATGCTTCCCACCGAACCATCCTCCTACCGAACCAACCTACTTCCATCTCCACCATCCCACCACCGGTCCAAGCAACTACCGGTCCACTCTACACTCCAACCACCTCCGGACCAAGCGAGGCCGAACCAAGACGTACCAGGCCAGATCACATCAGCCCGGACCCATCAGCGACTATACACATCCTGGACCCCTACCCCTAGCCTCACTCTATAAATAGAGGGGCAGGGGTACAGCAATGGGGACAAGTTTGAGAGCTCAAGCACGGAAGGAACTTTCAAACAACTTTCTTTTACTTGTATCAAAGCTTTGTACTTGTAATCAGAATAAGAGAAGAGAAATAACATATAAAGTGGACGTAGGCACATTCTGGCTGAACCACTATAAATCTGCGTGACTTTTTACAGTTTAGCCCATGTTTTTCATATATTTGCATAAATCGCTCAAATCACTAAGAATAACATAAGATCTACTAAATCATACAACTTCGAGGTGTTTGTCCATTTTTTGTACAAACAGAGGGGATTTGGGTCATCGTAGATCGTTTGACTAAGAGTGCAAGATTTATTCCTGTTCGATCGACTAGGACTGCATCAAAGTTGGCTGAGTTGTATGTTAAGTGGATAGTTCGATTCCATGGTATTCCGAAGAGTATAGTGAGCAATCGAGACCCATTGTTCACTAGTGGATTTTGGAAGAGCTTCCAGGAAGGTTTAGGAACCGAGTTGTGTTTGAGTACCGCTTATCACCCTCAAACAGATGGTCAGACCGAGAGAGTCAACCGAGTTTTGGAAGATCTCCTTAGAGCATGTGTTTTGGATTTCGGAGGATCATGGGAAGATCATCTTCATTTGGTGGAATTTTCGTATAATAACAGTTACCAGTCAAGCATTGGTATGGCACCATATGAAGCATTGTACGGAAGACCATGTAACTCTCCGACATGTTGGTTAGAAATAGGAGAAAAGCTTATACTTGGGCCAGAAATGATTCGACAGACTTCGGATTGCATAGAGATCATTCGGCAGCGAATGAAGGCAGCCCAAGACCGACAGAAAAGTTATGCCGATAAGCGTCGTAAGGATTTGGAATTCGACGTAGGTGATATGGTTTTTGTGAAGATTTCTCCACTGAAGAATGTTATTCGATTCGGGAAGAAAGGAAAATTGACTCCAAAATTTGTTGGACCATTCCCGATCATCGAGCGAATTGGAAAGCTCGCCTACAGATTGGAGTTACCAAAGAAGATGTCGAGTGTGCACAATGTTTTTCATGTATCGTATCTACGGAAGTATGTGCACGACTCGAATACAGTGGTTTCTGCCGATAGCTGTGAAGATTTCGAAGTTGATCCAGTCGATAAGAGACCTCGTAAGCCGCTTCGTGTTGTGGAAACCGACACGAAACAGCTCAGGAGGAAGGTAGTTAAGTTGCTCAAGATACAATGGAGTGATGATGATAACGACTGTACATGGGAGGTGGAAGAGAGGATGAAGGCAGCTCATCCTGAACTCTTCAAGGTATGGCCATAAGGTGTCGTGTCATCTCATGACATTGTAACTTGTTCTAGTTTTAGAATTCTACATGCTAGGCTAGAATTGGATGCATGGTTTGTTGATTGCTATGGATGGTAGGCATGCGGAATAGTTTTTGATTGCTCTTGTTTGATTGGAATTTTGGGGACGAAATTCCTAAGGGGGAGAGAATGTAAAGACCCGTATTTTTACGGATCAAAAGATTTGTAAAACTGTTATTTTTGGGTCGTTAGTATTGATAAGTCGACTAGAGCTTTAGTCGTGTAGAAGTCAGGTCGTCTAGAGGTTAATTTGTGTTGTAGCTTAAGTCGTGTGGCAGTTAGATCGGGTGAACGACTTAAGAGATAGGGCGACTTAAGGAAGTAGACGACTTAAGAAATGGTCGACCTAAGGAGTTGGCGACTCAAGGGTAGGCAGACTTAAGTAAGTGACCGACCTAGTAGAGTTAACGACCTAGGGGGATAACCGGGTTAATGACTTAAGGGTTATGGGATAAGTCGTTGAAGTTTAGGTCGTGTTTGTGTTAAGTCGTAGACGACTTAGGTGTTAGGTCGTAAGTCGTTGGGACTTGACTTAGGTGTTAGGTCGTTAGGCTATGTACAATTAAGTCACGACTTATGATAAGTCGTTAAGTCGCGTAGGTGCTGAGTCGTGTCTCAGTTAAGTCGTGAGTCGTTAGGTCACGTGCCTCTGTAGGTTGTGCACGTTTTTAAACCGTGTACATAGTTAAGTCGCTAGAATGTTAAGTCGTTGAGTTGTTGAGTCGTTGGATCGTAAGTCGCTAAGTCGTCCATACGACTTAGGAAGAAAAGCGGCATTGTGTTGAGTCGCTAAGTCATATCCCAGTTAACTCGTTAGGGCGGCATTGTTGCTAAGCCACCTGTATGTGTTAAGTCGTAGGTCAAAGGGGTGGTTAAGTCATAAGTCGGAGAGGTTTGTTAAGTCGTAGGATCTGATGAGTCGTAAGTCGTAGGTCGTGGGGTTTCATGAGTCGTGGACGATTTAAGGGGGCGGACGACTCATGGAATTCAGCCTATAAATACACGTCCATTTCCTCACTTTTTGGGATCCGGATTTTGAAGCGACGAAGTGCTGCCATTTTGAGAGCTCAGGTTCTACACTTCTTCACTTCTTTTCTCCACTTTAATTTTGTGAATCCTTCCATCCAAATCGAAGATCCAAGAGCTTAGATTGAAGATCTACATTCTTCAAAGAGAGATCTCATCGTTTGAAGCGGATATGTGATAGATCGAGTTAGATCCTTCGCTGTCCAGATCTGAAGTGTGTTACTTTTGAGGTGTTTAGGTGATTTGGTGAGTGGTTATTATCTCTCACACGGATCCAAAGGAGTATATCGGATCGTTGGCTTGATTTTGTGTTAAAGTAGTGATTTCCATGCATTTTCTTAATCCTAAGTATAGATCCATATAGATCCATTATTCATGATGATTCGACAACCATTTTACTAAATGTTAACCTATGCAAGTTCATTCATCAAGATTATAGAGATATTGCTCATGTTTTCATGCTTGTTAGACTTTAGACTCTTTATTTACGAAATTGCCATTATTGTTATAATTGTTCATTAGATCATATTTGAATGCTTGATTACTTGGATTAATGTTTGACTTGATTGATTGCTATGAATTAGTTGATTGATGATTTGATTTAGACAAGATGGTCAAAGATGATTCAAAAGCTAAGGGAAAGGCTCTTGAATTGGAAAAGCTGCTCGTGGCATATGTAGCGGATGATGAAGCTCATATGGATAGATTTGATGATGATGAGATGAGGCTTTGCTAGGATGTGATGAAGCGAGGCATGATATGAGATAGTCTTGGTCTAATCCAGACGGGATCATTTCCAAGCATGTTGATAACTCGGTGAAATGGTTCGAGTTTGAGGATAATGGTTTGCTCGAGAGGCGCTTGAGCTAGTATGGAAATAGTTGTCGAGGAGGATGACTAGAAGGCTGAGATCTCATCGTTGTTGAAGGTTCTAGCATGCTCAAAGCAAGAGTACGTTGGGCAGATTCAATAGTCCCTGAAGGCTACTGATTGGTAGTCGAGTACTCTGGGAAGATTCGATAGTCCTAGGCACGGGTTTTGACGACGTGCGGAGTTATGTCTAGAACCGGGGTTTCCATTAGCCCTTGACGGACGGATGAAAGAATGAGCCAGTCATTCAATTAACGATGATATCGAAGCAATGATAACAGTGATAGCCAGAGTCATGGATGTTTGGTTGTATCGTCATTCGGTCTCAAGAGCGGTATTTTCTGGGTGCTTATCTGATCTTGGTTTAGGCCTTGGGGGTTTGTACTTGGAAAACATCGCCCTTGACTCGAGTGATAATTGCTTTACTTTAAATTGTATGCTTTGCTATGTTTGCTTCTGCTTAGTGTGTGTCTGGGGGCTATCACTATAGAAAGTGGTGGAGTGGGAGGGTTGGATTCCTATTCCTTTTTCCTTTATGCTCTTTTGGTATGTTTTTAGTTAATTTACCGCTCACTAAGACTGTTGTCTGACTCAAGGCTTTATGTTTTAACTCTTATTGCCTTGGGCTGTTCGTCCATTTTGGGACGGGCAGACTAGGTAGCAGGTGACAGGTGCTGTTCTTGCTTTCCACGATGCTGATGACGAAGACGAGCTGGAGGATTACATATTGTTTTCTTACTATATGTACTGGATGTTCCGCTGCTTGTATATTCTCTGAGTGTTATGTAGTGAGGCTTGATGTATTGACTATTCAGATGTTTGTGTTCAACTATTATGAAGTTTTATTGATGAGATTCTATTCTGTGAAGCTTCACTATATATATATTCTATTGTATTTTGTCCATGCGCTGTGAGTAATACGATAGATTCTGCTGTTTTAATTTACCATGATGATCGTCCATGACTGCCTGGCACGCTTTACAGCGCACTATCTCTAGGTTCAGTGCAGGGGTCATGGGCGGTTGTCACAAATATATTTGAAAATACTAACATAACCTATATATACATACCTACTAGAACTCACACAAAAATTAATGGACCCTATACCCAAACTAAACTTTCCGTGTATATATGTATATTATGACCAAATTTTTCTTTGAATCAAAAATCCATACTTGCTTTCAAAACTAAATTTCAAAACCACCATTTGATGTATAAACAGAACATAATATTTTTCCTTTTTTTCTTCTTTTTATTAACAATAAATCAAACATTATTTAATAATTACACATAACTCAACATATCCATTAGTTACCAATTTTAGTTCATTTGTTAGAGGTTAACTTATTTGAATTACAACAATACAATTAAACTATTGTTTCCTCTTAAATTTTATTCAATAGATCAATATTTACAATTTACAATTATTATTAAATTCTTTTTTTTAATGCACGTGCTGATTTGATTTTTAACAGCTAAGATATGAAATAAAAGAGTGCGTACAATAGGCGCAATAATTAAAACAAACGTACGCCCAAATTAATTAACCAGTAACGTAATCTAAATTTATATATGTTTTCTTATTTATTGACTACTTATATTTAATTATACGTAATCCAAACATTAAATTTTTTATTTCAAAATATTATTATTTAAAATTTCTATAAAATTCAATTAAATACGTTATTAAAAACCGTTTAAAATTTATGGGTTGTTACATTATTTGATGAAAATTTACCATTTGCTATGTTTAAATAGACGTATTCCAAATATTAAATTTTTATTTCTAAATTTAGTTGTTTAAAATTTCACAAAATTCTAGTTAAATATATTATTAAAACTATTAAAATTTATGGGTCGTTACACTCTCCCGCACTCAGAACTTTTCGTCCCCGAGAAGGAACGAGGTAGGAGAATAGAAACAACCAGAAAGAAAATAGGTTGAGAAAAAAATAAAACAATTAGTTCAAACCATATAAATTTCAATTTCAATTAATTTATATTTAACAATTGATTTTAAATTCAAGGTATTTCATTAAGTTGATTTTATTTCAATTTATTAATTTCTCCCAAACAAAATTTATTTTATTTATCTCATTTATTATTCTATTTATCTCTATTACCAATTTTTATAATCAAAATTTAATTGTATAACATTTATTATAAACACTCAAATTTTATTTATAAAACATTTTATATTGTATATTATCCAATTACATGTTCAACTTCTGAATAATCAAGGTAAGTTATATTGGAATGCAATTGAGTATTATATGGGTAAATTTTCCAATTCAATTTACTTCAAGTTTAAATATTTATTCAACATTTTGGCTTTATTAAAAATCATCCTTTAACATAAATTTAAGAATTAAATTTCCGATTAACTTCAAACCATTTAGAGATAAATATATATACTATATATCAAATCAAATCTATAATCATATACTTATATATTATAAATCAAGTCAGACTTTAGAAATTCAAATCAATTTATTTTCCAAAACAAAACCATAGCAAAGCTATAGAATGGTCTCTCCACTCTGAAACTCAAAAATGAATGTCGATGATGCGGCCGCCATCATCGAAATTATTTTCCAGCGACAAAAGAGAAGAGTACTGATTTAAACCCAAAACAATTCTTTGGAAACGATTTCTATTCTAAATTACTTTAAATAATATACACTTTAAAACTTTAAAACCATAGTTTGAAATCACCAAAAATTAAATTCTCAAAATCCTGATTTAAATTCATTTAAATTCCAAATCAATTTATAAACTATGTTTATAAATTCATTTAGAACAATAAATGATAATCAAATATTATCATTCAAACAACCAATTTAATTAACTTATTAAATTCCAGAGAATTTTACTTATATATATAATATAATCATACAAATTTATTTCATTTACCAAATTTGAAAACAATATTGTGTCAGTTTGCTCTGTTCAAGTGTTTTGGAATTCCTATCGATAGCGTTGATCAGACGAATCGATCGAAAACCCAAATCAACATCAACAACTCAAATAACACACTATAAAACATTTTAATATTAATCCAAATACACTCCCTTACTCGATGATACAAGAATGGATTTCAAAGCAAGGATAGAGATTCAAATTAGAGAGACCCTAATCAAGACGGATTCTAGCTAAGAAGATAGGTTTCAAAAAAAAAGTTTAAATAACAAAGAGAAAAGATGGATAGACTTACATAAATCGTGGGCGACCTTAGCCGGGTCAACCGTGACTTCAAAATAAGATCGAGGTGGAATCCTAGAGCAAATCGACATTCGATCGCCAGAGATAGAATTCGGGTATAGCAAAAGATAGCAGCATCGTAAACCGAGGATACAGAAATCTTCGATGAATCAATGCTGTTGTAAAGGAGTTTCACTCTTTTACAAATCATTCAGTGGAGCTATGGGGTGCTCCGGAACCAAGAAAACACGAATAGGGAGAGACAAGGATAGATTTTGGAACTGAGGGGAACGTACCAAAATTCAAAGAAAACCGAGTCAAAGAGGAAAAGATTCAAGCTCGAACAAAGGTAATTCTGTAATTAAATCTACTCTATATGCTGAGTTCGGCCTAAAACCAGAGCTCTCATACCACATGTAACATCCTGAAATTTTCAACCATTCGCATCCACACATGTCGGACTTGAATTGCTCAAAATATCAGATTGTTAATTTAAATTTGGAAAATCTTAGCATATACAGTAATAAATAATCACAGAATTATAGACACAGAGTAATATAACAATAATGCAGCGGAAACAAAAGAATAGTAGTTCATGAAGCTACTATATATATATAACAGAGTTAAAAACAAGATACAACAAAAGTCTCGAATACATAGAAGTCTCAATACAGTAATCAAATACAAGATCAGAATATATCTCTGGAGTAAACTGAATCGCCGAAAGCTGAATAGATATAGCTGGATCTCCAAGAGAAGCTCCAACTCCAAAGGTGAGTCTCGAACACTGAGCAACTCGGTCTGACCCGAGCGTAAAGCAAAACAAAAAACACTCGAGTCAGGATTAGCATTCTTATATCAAGAAATCCAACTCAAGTGAAATATCAACTGAAATATAGTAACTTAAAGGATGTTTGGGATATCCATCCTCTAAGGATCCGTTAAACTATCTACTATGTAGTAATATACGCTATTATAATAATGTCTAAAGTAAAGTAAACTATTAAAATAGCGTTAAGGCTTTACATTTTCCACCTTAACACATTTTATATATTCCCATAGTCTATACAGTACCATAATCTGCCCCATACTGGGTGTCGTCAGAGGGCACTCCATAGGTATGGTACAAAACAAACTCGTAGTGGTCTCGATAGGTTAGGTGACACGGCCCAACTAGGCAATGCCAGGGTAGATATACCAATTACACTTCCAGGCTGGTGGTAATGCATAGCAGCCACTACTGCCCACCTCGAGCCACACTCCCAAAAATTCAAGGGGTGCACCCAATCAATCACAAAGTAATAGAATGGTATCGAAGGAGTGTGTCTGATCAGAGGAGCTACCTCATTGGCCCGTCGATTGCTCCTGTTTTAGCCACCTTAAGCTAACTCATGGGAGTTAGGTCCACGTATATACCTCAAGAACGTCGCCACCATCCTACTTCATTCTGGAATCTCCATCGTGTACACAGTTGTTAAAGTGTTTTTCGGTATTGGCAGAGAGTATGACAATATCCGATCCCGGTTTCTTTAACAACCAAACGTTATTATAACACCGCGGTCATTTCAAAATAGTTTATACTTCAAAACCAAAATATCATTTCCATTTCAAAACCATATCAAAAAGATATCATTTCCATTTCAAAACCATATCAAAGCGATATCATTTCCATTTCAAAACCATATCAAAACGATATCATTTCCATTTCAAATATATTCACTTCCAAAATCATAGTTCTTTCAAAGTTATAACACTTTCGAAACCTAACATTTGAAATTATAACACTTTGGAAATCACAACATTTTGAAATAAAAGCACTTTGGAAATCATAGCACTTTCCTTTAAATAGTTTAGATATAAATAATAGTATATAAAAAAAATAGTTTATAAAATAAAATAGTTAGTATATTAAAATAGTTTATATTAAAATAAATTAGTATATTAAAATAGTTTTATAATAAAATAATTTATATAGAAAAATAAATAAATAGTTTTAAATATAATTTAAAAATACTTTACATAATACAATAGCTTCCTTAAGTTTCACAAATCGATTTCAAATCCACTCAAATTCAAAATTCAAAATTCAAATTTTATTCAATCTCAATTCATCAAATTCAACTCAATTCAGTTTCTCAATAAACCATTTCAAATTATCGATTTCAAATACATATTTGAACCATAAAATAAGCCATTTCAATTTCAATTTATTTCAAAGCTTTAAATATTCAACATTTTCAAAACTAAATTCGATAATTTCATATATATATATATATATCAAATTCACTTTACTATTATTTAGTTTTAAAATATTTATTTAATCATTTCAATAACATCTAAATACAACTTCAATTTACAAATTTAAATAAACAAAATATCCCTTTTAAATTTATATAAATTTGAAATATTCATTTAAGTCACTTTTAATCAAATCCAAGTTATAAAATCATATTCTTTAAATTTCAATTTTAATAAATTTCAAACCAAACTTATTTAAGCATAATTCTTAAATAAATATAATTTCAACCCAATTTCTATTCCTCTTTCCAACCTAAATTTATTAAAATCATTATAAACTCTATATTTGAAAATATAAATTTTCAATAAATACTTAAACAATATTAAACATTAATCTATTTATATTATTTTTTTAAAATAGAAAAATGATAAATAAATTCTTAAAATTTATAATTACAAAATTTACTTATAACTATACAATTTTCAAAACATATACTTTTTAGAAAATCTAAATTTTAAACTTTATAAAATACATTTATATATAATATCTTAAAAATCAATATTTAATAAACCATATCCTTCTTTCCAAAACCATAGAAATCATTTTCAAAATATTTATATATAGACCAACGGCGTCTGTATATAATTTTCTATCCTATGGTCAACTAATACGGATATTTATCATTTGAATCCGCAATTTAAATATATACGGGTATATATCTTTTCAACCCGCAATCCCAAATTCAATTCAAAGAAAATCGCTTAGGTTTATCATTTCAACCCATAACGATTTTCTCCTATTCTACAGATCGTTCGGGTATTTATCATTTCACCCATAGTGAATTCTATACTAACAGGGAACTTGCAGAGTGATAACAGATATGATTGCATATATCATCAATGTAAATAACAGATAATGGTGTCAGATGTCACAGGTGAACAAATACAGATAATGGCATATATATATAAAAATGTAAATAACTAGCAGCAGCATATTTCAATTGTCGTTTCAATTGAAATCAAATTTAATAAATATAAGAATGTTTTTTTTGGCAAAGTAAAATATAAGAATGTTAACCATGAGTGATTACTCACCTTTCGAGGCTAGAGAAATTTGACACAGAAATGAGCTACGAATCCAGAGCAAAGTGAGATGGGCACGAATTCGATGAAGAAAGCTGATAATATAGAAATCGAGAACCAATAATTAGTTTGATATCATAGAAACGAAATGTATATTATATTATTATTATTATTCTATTAAAATCAATACGACAAATATTAAAATAATATACATATATGATTCAAACTTATTATATTTAAAACCAATTAAGACCCATAGTTAACAAAACATATTATAGATGTATGTACTCACTCAAAAATACAACATAAACATTATATACATATATATATATATCAAATTTCAAAAATGTAAACATAACCATAAATATAATTCATTGCATCTGCATAAGCAAAGCTACAAAACATATATATAATCGAAGAGATTTTATATAAACTTATATAAAATAAAATAAAAATAACATATATATACAATAACTTAAAATATAATACATAGACTTACATACAAGTTATATTTAAAGCAATATATATTACAATTAAAGTATGCTTATCCATTGGAAATATATAAAACAAAAGAAAACATAACTCACTATAAACACTAAATATATTCTTTAGTACAAAAATATGCAGGCTAACATATATATACCATACAGTATATATAACTAATATATAAAACATATTAACTAAATTTTAAGTCGATATAATCATATATGTGAGAACTGACATAAACCCAAATATATATATATATATACATATATATATATATCTAAAATACTAACATGCCATATGTAGATTTTATAAAATCTTACTTTACAATTGTTTACAACAATCAGCAGAAAGGTACTATGCAAACATACTATATATGTAACTAACTATATATGTATACAATATTTTTTTCCTCTCAGGCAAACATATATATTTCAGAAATAAGCATATTGTCTTTACATAAAGTTTATATATAAATTCAAATAGCTAACTACCGCATGTACTAATATATATACTTGAAAAACCAAACTCATATACTGATATAAACAGACTAATATATAAACATATATATAAACTTACATACTTTAAAAAAAATATCAATATTTATAAGAAAATCGATATAGGCTTAGCTGGTTAAAATATATATCTCTAACTCAACAGACTTTAAATATAGATTATGTAATACTATTTATACTAACAGGTAGCCAATATCTAACTAGATATAATATAGATATAGACTAGGATATAAATATTTACATACGCGAAGGTGCTAGCTGCAGACAAAAGGCCGAAAGGTGGAGACAGGTAGCTTAAGGCGATGAGTAGGCGGAGGGACAGCAGCTGGATAATGCGGGATTTGGGTGAACTGGTGGGGCGGAGGCCGTGGCTAGGGGCATCGGCTGCCTGTGGTGGATGGTGCTATGTCGATGGTGAGGGAGGAGATGGAAGAGGAGTGGGTGCGCTGCTGCTATGCTATGGTGGATAGTTTGCTCGGGGAAGATGACAGGAAATGATGTGGTGGGAAGCACAGCAAGGCACGACATGGTGGTAGAACCGACGAAGGATGGAAACAATTGCATGAAAAGGAAATGGAGCATGCATGGACGCGATTTTTTTTAGAGGAAGGCGATCTGGAGGTTAGAGATGGAAGAAAAAGAAGGCAAAGGAAAAATGAAACGAACAGAAAGAAAGAAAATGAACCGGCATCTATGAGTTAACAAATTGGAAAAACAAAAGTCACAAGATGAATTTCTGTGAAAATTTAAAGCAAGCAACTGTTGCGTTAATACGGTGGAATATAGAAGGGTACGGAAAGCCAAAAGGTCAAATTGCAGAACCGATATGATAGTCGTCTTGCCGATTTTGTCATCTCTCGGACTTCGAATTAAACAAACGAATATACTACGGAGATCAGCACGACGAGACGATCAAAATGTTATATTGATATCAGCGGTACGATCATCCGATCAAAAATCGATATCGGTACCAAAATGCAGCTATTTCGTAGAAAATAAGATCGATGGAGAAATAATAGTCCGAATTTGGAGAAACGAAATATGACATCTCACTCAGAAGATGATTTAAAAAAATTCTATAGAAAAATATTCAGGTTTGAAAAACATTTTATTATCATCAAACATTAACTGATTTAAATTGAAATAGAATTACACAATAAAAATAAATTTCCATATTATTTGATGAAAATTTACTATTTGCTATGTTTAAATAGACGTATTCCAAATATTAAATATTCATTTCTAAATTTAGTTGTTTAAAATTTCACAAAATTCCAGTTAAATATATTATTAAAACTATTAAAATTTAAGGGTCGTTACACTGGGTAAATCTGTGTGTTCTATTTTCTGTATTTATTATTCTGCTATTATCTGTGCTGCTATTATTCTGCTATGATCTGTGTTGAAATTATTTTATATACTTCCACAATAAATTTTTAAAATTAATAGTATCACCCTATTCACCCCCCCCCTCTAGGGTGAAATCGATCCTACAAGTGGTATCAGAGCGAGGTTCAAAAGCCATTTTTGTTTTAAAAAGTTTGATTTTTTCAAAGACCAATTTTGTTTTACAAATTTGAATTTTTAAAATGGCTTCTTTTAATAATGCTTTTGCTAAGGGTCGGTCAAGTATTATCCCTCCTATTTTTGATGGAACAGATTTTTTGAATTGGAAATTAAAAATGGAATTTTATTTAAAATCTGTTAATTCTAAATGTTGGGATTTTATTGAAAATGAGTGATATAATAGATGAGAAAAATAATGCTCTTGCTATGCATATATTATATTCTCATATTAATCAAGATAATTTTAACTTTATTTCTCATTGTGAAAATGCACAAGAAATCTGGAATACTTTTGGTGCAACATATGGTGCAAAAGTCAACAATGATGAGAAATCGTCAAAAATCGACTCAGTTAAAGAAACGTGCTTAACAGGAGTGGCAAAAAGCAGCAGTAATGAAGAGTCAATAGCCGATGAGATAAGTGGTTTTTCATTCAATGATCTAGTTCTCTTGTGCCGAAAATTAATTGAAAATAATAAAGCTCTTGAGTTGAAAAATAATAAGTTGGAAAGAGAACAAACTAAACTTTATTAGAAAAATAATGATTTGGAAAATGAGCTTAAAAATAATAAGAAAAATAAAAAATTTAATTGCAAAAGGTGTTTGAATCATGAAAAAGAATTTGTCCGTCTCCATGAAAACATTCAAAATTTAGAAAACGAAATTTTAATTCAAGAGAAAAACAAAAATGAGTTGATTTGTAAAAACAAAATTTTGCAAAAAGAGTTGAATGGCTTTAAGAAGTCAGAAATTTCTAAATGTGCGATTTTTAAAAAGAAATTAATTGAGATCAACAAAAATTTTAAAACCTCTGAAAAAGAAAACGTGATTTTGAGCAAATCTAAAATTATTCAATTAAATCACGAGTTTGAAAAGGAGATTGAAAAAATCAAGGATTTTGAAAAAAATTGAATTTAAAAATCTCCAACTCTTTGAATCCGAGATGCTTGAAATTGAGAATAAAATTAGTGAGCTTAAAAATGAAAATATGAACTTGAAAATGAAAAATTTTGAAAAGAGAGAAAGTACCATTAGTTGTTGTTCGAAGTTAATAAATGAAAATAAACTTTTAAAATTCAAAGTTAATAAACTTGAGTTGGTTACTCAGAAATTTTTCACTAGAGATAAATCATTTAATAGACTCTTAGAAAATCAACTCTTCGAGAATAAAAGGAATGCATTTTGATTTGCAAAAGTGTCAAAATATGAACAAACAACTAATAATACTGTTAAAAGGAAAAGTGTGATACCCAAACACGTGAAAACCATTCCAATTTGGGTTCCAATAGGGACAAATATAAAATCCCTTAAAGTTAAACAAATCTGGGTGCCAAAAGGAACAAATATAAATAGTTTTGGGTCTCCACAAACTTATTTTTCAAAATCATTTGCCACTAACAACCATGGACCTATAAAAACAAATAGGTCATAAAAATCTTTTATCGTGTAGGTGTGGTGGCAGGCTAAGGAACAATAACAGTGTATCTGGATTCTGCCTGTTCCAGGCATACAACGGGCAACAAATCAAAGTTCCTTAGCCTAGTACAAAGGTGGCAGAATCACAATGGGCAACAACGAAAAATTATTGGCAAAGGTAAAATAGGTAAAGGTATCTTGAACGATATATGTGAAAATCTGCACCATAATTTGATTTAATTCAGCCAGTTATTGATAAAAATGACTGTTGATTTTGATTCCAGCTTATTCTTAATTGATATGCTCTTACTTGACTTGTTCTTATTTCTGACTCTAATTTAAATGTTGGCCAATCATCTTTTCATCTTTGAACTAATTCATATAAATTTGTTTGGTCAAATGATGGTGTTTTATTAGTTTCTGATTACTCATGTTACAAGTGGATATATCTGTTTACCTTAACTGAAACTAGGTTCACTGTTTGTTTATTTGCACGGCTTCAATTCAATTTCATTTAAAAGCTGGTAAAAATGTTTTCAAGATATTTTGTTGCACACATCACGGTCTGGTCTATAACATTTAACTATTGATAATCTCGAGTCAAAAGAAAATTCGGATGTAGATCACACTGGTAATCTAGTTGATAGAAAAATTACTAGTGGAACAAGATTTATGTTGAAACATTCATTAGCTGTATCACATTTTCAAAGAAAATATCTGCATATTTTTTACTTGAAATAATTTTCAAAAAGCAAACATTTTTCTTATAAAACCCCTTCTAGAAAATCATTTTTGTTGACCTTATTTCAGATTAGTCATTTTAGGAAATTTGATTTTATAATTATTTTTTGATTTGATTTTAAAAGACTACATTAACTAATCTGACCCCCTACTAATTATCGAAAAGATAAATAGCGATAAAAAAAGGTGATGAGTGTTGATATTAATCATATATTATAACTTGAGACAGTATAATTAGTAAATTTCTTTAGAAATTTAAACAAGAGTTATAAAAACTTTTTGTTGGTAAAATTTCCATGACCATTTCTATTTCTATCATATTTCTATCAACCATCACTCATCAAAATCCAATATAGTATGTCTATATGTGGTATTTTAAACGGGAAATCATTCGTTTTTCATTTCATTATATTTTTAAGCAATAAAAACATCCAAAGTATTCACTCTCATTTAAAAGTCCTCACGGTTATGCATGGGTAAATTACTTGGAATTTTTGATTATGTGCTTCCATGCTCATTTAAAAGTCCTCACGGTTATGCATGTATGGAATGCATATCAAAATTGATTGATTAAATAGACAAGTTGATTCTAATCCCATTTAAAAGTCCTCAGGGTTATGTGTGGTTAGAAGATACTTGAATTCATTTTTTAATAAAAATTTGGAATACTACTAATCTCATTTAAAAGTCCTAACGGTTATGTATGGTTAGTAGATATTCAAATTCCAAATATAAATATACCACAAATAGACACAACTATATGGTTTTATATGATGAAATCATTCCTATCATTCTAAAGTGGAATATGCGCCAAACAGAGTATTTATGATTTTTGCTCGATTTTTTATTGAAATTTAATATTTATACCCGATTGAGTATTAATATTGTATTAATGTCTATCACTTTATCTTTATTTTTCTAACACTATTACTCTTTTGCTGATAATAAAAGGGGGAGAGAAAAGTTAAGATTTTGACAAATAAAGGAAAAATATTTTATTTGTATCTAGGCTCATTTGCATATGTTTATTTACATGCATATATGAAGGTGGAGCTTTTGTGTAGAGAGGAAGCATTCAAATAGGGGGAGCAAATTGAATGATCAAATACATTTAATAAATTCAAAATCTTAAATATATGTTTGTTATCATCAAAAGGGGGAGATTGTTGAATATGCGAGTATAAGATTTTTGTTTGATGATAATAAACATATATATATATATATATATATATATTCAATTAAATGCATTTGTTAATGTACTATTTTATTTTTCACATAATTAAATAAATAAATAAATATTTACTGAATAAAATAAATAACACAGAATTTAAATTCAAACAGATATTTTATTCAAACAAATATTTATTACAATTTTGAATAGTACAAATTTGAGCTCTCACTATATATATACAATCTTTGATTACAATACAATTTTGATTACATCACACTATACATACATATGTACCTCACTACATTTCACTTGTTCACTCGTATTCATTTTTAACTCCATTCCAGATTGAATCCAACATCTGAGCAATCTGCAAAATAAACACTAACATAGTAAAATTGAAAAGAAAATATTTTGCAGTGAAATATAAAGTGTATATTTTGAAAATAATATTTGCCTCAGTCATTTGGTTTGTTCGCCATCATTTAATTTGGAATTCATCATACACGAACAGCTTGTGACATGCACAGTGTATCGCAGTACATACCACAAGGCCGTGCATACCGATATACACTTGATAAAATTACAGGGATAGGTGAGCACAAGGTCAAACCCAAATTAAAAGCCAGGTTCAACTCAAGTGAAATAAATAAAATCACGACACAAGCACAAGGTCAAACACGAGCTATAAGCTGGATTCAACATAGGTGCAAATTCAAATGAAATGGTCAAGACACATAAATCAAGCCTCGACCAAAGTTCAAGTCGTACACATGAAAACAGAGGCTAGATAGTCCAACCAGACCAAATTGAAACAACAACAAAACTACAAACAGTTTTGAAAGCAATATGAATATGTACAAAGGGCAATGTAATAGTGAAAACAATAAGATTCAAATCAATGTACATCAAGCCAGAGAAGGCTGCACAAAGAACAGACATATGTATATGCATCTACAAGTGCACCATGATAATGAAGTATAGTGCATAGCATATTCAAGTGCATCAGACCACACAAGCTCACATGGCTCAATACACATACATATATGACATACCAGACACCCAAATGTACATGAACACTTGCAACAGAAAGCGGTGCACATGCAACCAGAACCAAGGCAGGAGTACCAGACTACAAAAAGACAAGGCTACGACTTCAAATACAACACAAATTCAAGTGAAACACATATGATCAGTCTGCACAGTCAAATTGCAACCACAAATGGAACTACACAAAACATAAGACTCGACAGTGGAGTTGAAACAATGTCAACCAGAATAATGAACCAGTGAAGACACACATGATCATAGTGATCAAGTGAAGACATATCAATGAAATCAAGCTACAACATGTACACAATGACAACCAAGCAGACTGTATATGAAACAAGTTATGCAGTGAAACCAAGTATAGCTCAATGAAAAAACAAGACCAAGTCATAAACAATATATGCAGTGACAATATACATGAAACCCAAAGCTAACGCATATATATATATATATATATATATATATGTGATGCAAATTCAAAGTACAGGCAGAAACAAAATCAAGCAGGAATTTTCTAAAATGACCGAAGTCAATTCTCATAGCAAATGCAAAGTCAAAGACAACTACAGTTTCAAATCAAACTATGCCGAAGTCATCAAAAATTCACGAAACCAAAACTTCCAGATAATCACAATACCGTGGTGACTAAGGAGTCGAACAAAATTTATAGCCGTGAGTATCAAGTAAACAAGCAACGAAATTATACGAATTGAAGAAGTCAGAGAAATCACCATCATTCAAGCATAATCAAACGGCCAAACAAAATTATCAGACGAGTTCAAACAATTAATTCGAACGAAACTTTAGGGAATTAAAACCCTATATAAACCATAACATCATCGGCCATAAAAAGGCATTCGAGTTCAAGCAACAAAGAATAATCATTCAACTCGAATCAAAAGTCGAGTATAATCGAAATCGAAAAGGCAATTCACGTACCAGTTCAAAACAGAAATTCAAACTCGACTAATTGGAAGCGACCGCAAGCCAAATTGAAGAAGTAATTGAAGCCAATTGTGAACGACCAGCAATTGATTAGAATCAGCGCTCCAAATTGCAAAGCCCTAAAAACTGAAAGAGGAACAAACGAGAAGCGGCCATTTTTATCAAAGAAAAAGGATATGGCCGATAGTATTAAAGAAAGAGGGGATTATTTTCTCTATGTTTTTTGTTTTGGCCGGTTCCTTTTATTATTTGGGCTTTAATTTTTAAATTAGGGTTTTGAGTTTTTTAAATTGTTTTTACTTTGTATTTTATCTTTTAAACATTTGTAATTTCTAGTCGTGTGACTAGGAGACGAACTACGGTGGTGTAGTTCGAGAATTCGCAACTCAGTGGCTGAGTTGTGGTAGGGTTTTGAGCGTAGAGTTAGGTTAGTCGGTAGTGGGTGTCGCGAGTTAACGTGTGTAAGTGTCTAACTACTTAATTTCTAGTAGAAACCTTGGGGGCAGCACGTAGGCAGAGTTTTGCTGGAGCTAGGTAAATCTGTGTGTTCTATTTTCTGCATTTACTATTCTACTATTATCTATGCTGCTATTATTCTGCTGTGATCTATGTTGAAATTATTTTATATACTTCCACAATAAATGTTTATAATTAATAGTATCACCCTATTCACCCCCCTTTTTAGGGTGAAATCGATCCTACATTAACCCACTCACAATTACTAAACTATCTTATGTTAGTTAAATTAAATTTATGATGTGATTAGAAATCAATTGATTGATGTTTGGTATGTTTAAATTGTTATTCTGGTTAAATTTGACTTTTACTGCATTTAATCATCGTTTAATTTAATATTGAATTTATATTGTCAATTTAATACCTGTTATTGATTATCAGTTATTTATTGATGTTTATTGGTTGATTTGGATGATGATTGTGATGTATGTTTGATTGTTGATATTGGATGAATGGATGTTGTATTTTTATATGTTATAACACTACAAGTTCCTGATGGGTTGAAATGATACATACCCGAATGATCTATAGATTAGGGAAAAATCGTTATGGGTTGAAATGATAAACTCGAGTGATTTTATGGATTTTATTTAATTCGAGATTGCGGTTTGAAATGATATATAACCTTAAAAAAAATTAAATTGCGGATTGAAATGATAAATATCCGTATCACTTGACCCTAGGGTAGAAAATTATATACGGACACCAGATTGGTTAAATTAACTGATTTTTGAATCTTTAAATTTTTTTGAATTCAGTTAACTTGTATTTTGAAATAGAAATTTGATTTATATAAACTGAATTATTTTCGAAAGTCCAAGCGTAAATGTTGAAATTGGAATTGATTTAATGAATTATTCAAAGGATTTAAATTGGAATTTCAAAGTTGAAGTGTCAAATATAAATGAATTTGTCGGAAATTGAGTTATTGGAAATGTTTGGGTATAACCTTGAAACTAAATTAATTTGAACTATTTTAATTTATTTTAATATATTATAACCTATTTAATCCAATTTAATCTAATTTACCTATTTTAAACTAATTAAATTTATTTTATCTATTTTAAATCTATTTAATATAATTTAAATTTATTTAATCAATTTTAAATTTATTTAATCTATTTAAAAATCTACTTAATATAATTTAAATCTACTTAATCTATAATTAATTTATTTAAATCTAATTAAATCTATTAAATCTATATTTAATCTATTTAAATCAATTTAAATCTAGTTAAATCAAATTTAAATCTATTTATAATATTTTACTATTTAAACTATTTTAATCTATTTAAACTATTTTTAAACTATTAAAACTATTTATGACTATCTAAACTATTTTCTAAAATTGCAGACTTTGTAAAGTTGAAGTAATTATGTTTAAATGCTCGATGATGATACAACCTAAGTGGAATTTGGAATTGATACCCTTTTGTGAAATGACATATTTGAATAAATACGATGATTTTGGAACTAGAATTTAATTAACATATCTCATCGATAAATTCAAAAGTGAATATGAATTTGGAAGTAAATACGGGTTTTAAAGTGAATATAAGTTTTGAAAGTAAATATGATTTCGAAAGAGATGATTTGAAATCGAATATGATATTTTAATATAAATTGTGAATTGACCTTCTTGAAATGTAAAAGAACCATCCGGTGTGAAATAAGCGTTTGGTTGTTAAAGAGACCGGGATCAGATATTGTCATACTCTCTACCAATACCGAAAACCACTTTAACAACTGTGTACGTGGTGGAGATTCTAAAAATGAAGTATGATGGTTTGGCGAACGATTCTGTATGAGGTATTTACGTGACCCTAACTCCCGTGAGTCAGCTTGATATGGCTAAAACAGGAGCTATACCGGGCCAAGTGAGGTCATTCCTCCTATCGGGCACATTTCTTCAATACTATATTTTGACTTTGTGATTATTTTGGTGGTCACCCCTGATTTTGATTATGGGAGTGTGTCCGAGGTGGGCGGTAGTAGCTGCTATGCGTTACCACCAGTCCGGGAGTGCAATTGGTATATCTACCCTAGGCATTGCCTCGTGTGCCTTGTCGCATGCCTTATCGCGCCTTCTACGAGTTTGGTTTGTACCATACCTATGGAGTGCCCTCTGATAGCCCTCTAGTTTACGGAGGAATTAAGGTACTGTATAGACTATGGGAATATATAAAAATGTGTTAAGGGGAATATGGGTAACGCCTTAACGCTATTTTAATATTTTACTTTACTGTAGACATATTATAATAGCGTATTGTACTACATAGTAGATAGTTTAACGGATCCTTAGGAGATGGAAATCCCAAACATCTCTTAAGTTATTGCACTCACGTTAGACACTGGATAGGAGATGTCAAACCCCATAAACATCTCCGACGCCATCACACTCATATTTATTACTGTTGATTTAACTTACA
This sequence comes from Allium fistulosum, assembly GCA_030737815.1. NCBI lineage: Eukaryota > Viridiplantae > Streptophyta > Magnoliopsida > Asparagales > Amaryllidaceae > Allium > Allium fistulosum. The sequence continues at coordinate 295,768,639 of CM060905.1, read as the reverse complement.
TAAGATCTTTTAGTTCCGACTCTAGTGTTTTGTCTTTTCAATTCGCTCGGGTCAGTCTGAGCTTTTTAGTTTATCGAAGACTGCTTTCTGGAGGATGAAGACGAAGATTTTGTACTAATATTATTTATTATATTTATTCCACTGCATTATGTTGTTCCACTACATTTATTTATTATTTATTCTTGTTGTATGTAACTCTGATATGCATTATAAAAGTATAATCAATGTATTTGTAAACAGTTTCATGAACTATTATTTGATTATTATATTTTGTCATTCTGCTACGAGATTCTGTATTTGTTTTTTTCTTCTTTCTCTACTTTTCTTATTTACCCCATAACAATCTGCCCTTTTGAATGGTTTGAGTCTGACGTTTGTGTCTGCTTAAAATGTCCAAAAAGGCAGGTCGTTACACGCACCGAAGCCGCATGCACGACCACTGTTAGGCTCGCACTATCTGCTGCTCGCTCTTACCCTAAACAGCATAAGCGTGCCCAGCCTCACCTCCTCTGTTGTGAGACCATCAGTCCTAGTTTGAAAGGGTCCTGCCCAGCCTCACCTAAGTGTGTTGTGAGACCATCAGTCCTAGTCTCAAAGGGAATGCTGCCAATTCGGGTCCTACCAAACAAAATCTAGTTGTGCCCCTTGCCCAAATCCCCTGATTTGAACTTCTATCTATTGGCCCCTTAGTTAATTTAGTTAGCATAAGCGTGTCCCAGCCTCACCTAACCTACTGTAAGACCATCAGTCCTAGTCTGAAAGGGTTATGCCCAGCCTCACCTTTTATGAGACCATCAGTCCTACTCTGAAAGGGTCATGCCCTGCCTCACCTATTATGAAACCATCAGTCCTAGTCTCAAAGGGAATGCTATTGGTTATAGGTCCTAATTCTATCTTTGCTTATTAACTTAATATAAGTCTTTTAAATAAGCCTCTTCTGTTCATTCTACTCTATTTGCTTATTAACTTATTCTACATCTTTTAAATAAGCCTCTTCTATTATTGAAATGACCCTCCTATTTCCACCCTAATTTCATAAGGATTTTTTTTTTGCTAAGAGATGATAAACAGATATATCATTCTTTACAAATATATTTCCCAGGGTCATTTTCTTTTTCTAATAAACAAAATATATCCAGGATCAAAATAACTTACCAATATAAATATATCAGTGTATATCTAATAACATACACATACATATGAAGATGTATGTGTTCTTCTTGTTTAAATTCAGAGTATATACTTTATTATTTTTTTGTACAAGAACATCCTGTTTGATTTAGATTTTTAGCACTTCAGATTAATTATTGCACCCTGATTTTTGGACCTAAAATCCACTGGAAACATGTATTTTAGACTGTCATTATAATTTAGAAATGATCAAGTAATAATCAGTGGTAAACAAGCTTTTAATATAGATGATTATGTTAAGGTCTGGATAGTATCAAATTCAGTATAAAAGAAAGTGGATCCTAAGTGAACACAAGCAACATCTAGGCGTAATGGAAACGCGCCTAACTTATACACAAGAGGTCACTGGTTCGAGTACTATGCAGGTCGGTTCAAACACAATTTTTGTTTTTCTTTTTTTTTTCCTGTATGGTTTGTAATCTGATATCTACCTATCTTTGTACATATATTTTTAATGTTTGCCTATAACCTAACATACAAAACAATTCTTCTTACTTTACTAAACATGAATCCCATTCCTATAGCTGTTCTAGGAATTATAATTATATTTTTGCTCAAATATCAACATGTACACAGATATACATGTACATGTCAATATCTCTGCTTATTTTCCAGAAAACTGGGTGAAACAATTACTAAAGGTACTAAGCTTTGAAATGCACTTTTATTCTCAGAATACAATCTATCATGATCAACCAATACTTCATTCATTTGGAGCTGGTTAACTCATGGATCCTGTATCTACCACATTAGTTCAAAGCAATGGAGATACCTTTCTTTACATTCTGTCTGAAGCTTTTAGAAAAACATTTTACTTTTCTCAATACAACTCAGAAATGAATTCAGATTTATTTACAAAGCATTTCAGTAAAAAGAAAATAAAATCCTTTAAGTTTACTTCTTGCTAAATCCAGATTTTAGTTCTAAAACTCAGTGCTCTGTTATGTCTCAAGGTTAACTAATACATAATATAAATTATACAAAACAGTAGCTCAACTACATGTGCATATTTCTCTTCCAAACATTCATATCAATAATTAAAATCATTTCATTGTTTCCCAGTCAGATTTTTCCTTTGAGATTTTAAACCTTAATGCATAACAATATATTTAACATGATACAACTAGTTCATCTAACCATAATAGAATTCATTACATGACTGGAAGTCTTAGAAACATAATATTTTTCCTGAATACATGCAGATATAATCAATTTAAGCTCTTATTGAAACTAGCTAGCATGTTCATTCACTCCTCCATAATAGCCAAAACTTCATTTTACTTAGTGCCTGGGTTACCTGAAAGAGCATGAGTGGCTGCCTCATTTTTAAAATGAGACACCCTAGATGCCATGAGCAAACAAGGGTCAGATCTATGATCTGGTATGAGTAACATCAATTCATTCATGATATTAAGCAATAGAGAATGTAAGGGTACTGACTTGTTATTTAAGCAAGTTTCTGCTATCAATTACTCTAACATAGTATAATTAAGTTGATTCAGGTATGATATATTCATCTATCATTCCTTCACTTGCATACATAATCATACAAACATAATTATCTACTGGCAACAATTTCATTCACTGGAATCATCTTGGTTCCATACCATTCAACCTAAGAAATATCCACATTCCTATTTCTTTATTTACAGGTTGTATAATTCAATTTAAATCCCTGCCTCATCTGCTATTAAGGAATCACTGGGACACATTGCAATGAACTAATTCACATCATTGCACAAAGATCTCAGGGCTTAAACAAACCATGTGCCAACTTGCATACTTCAAATATGACAAGCATTCCAGCAGTCTTCTTGGCCTTCCCTTCCCTAGTTTATTTACTAGTGTATTGTCTTAAATCCTAACATCAAATATGCTAAGTGAACATGTCACTGCAAACATGGAAACATCCATAATTTCTTCTAGCATAATTTCCCCTCAGAAATAATCAGACAGTCATTTCCTAAATGGGGTCAATATGTCTTGATCTTAGTAAATATAAGAACATTTTCAACTGTAAAAGAGGCATGGCATGTTATACTGATCTGCAAGCCTTTATGATTGATTCAGATTCAAGATCTGGTTCAATCATAATTTTAGCTTGTGGGTTTCTTCCTTTTTTTTTTGATTTGATTAAGGGCTCAGCACTTAGAAAATTTCTATTGCACCCTTAACATTTTTCTTTTCAAGCCTCAGCACTTATACCAAGTATAATGCAGCTCCAATCATTTTTATAAAGTTTCCATGCCATAGATCTATAACAGTGGAGAGTATTCTCTATATAATTTTTAAGATCCTAAACTTTAACATTTATGAGTATAAATAAAACAGTATGATACTCATCCAAAGACAAATGTCTCAACCAATCAAAGATCATCAAAATCATCCATATTAAATCATATCAGATTTAAAATAAAACATCCAAAAAGCATTGATGAAATCATATACATCAAAACCAGAAATACATAAATGGCAATATAAAAAGTGGCTGCCTCAACTCAGGTCTTAATGCCATGAACTCAGTGAGATTACTCACCTAAATGTTTCTTCTTATTAATCCAGAAAATTCTTGTTTGAGTGTTTTCTCCTTCCTTTCAATATTTTCTTCTTCTTTTCTTATTTTTATGCAGCCCGGGGTAAAGACAATTCTACTGTCTATTTATATACATTTTTCCTCTAGGGTTTTGTTGAAACAGAATTCCATTTCTGTCCTGGCTAGCATCATGCATTTTGCATTCATAATACCCCGTCCATATTAACCAATTTAAAGGCTGCATTTTCTTTTACTTTTCAGAAAATGGCCACTCACCTAGTCATGTTAAAAGTGTGACTATTTTCTTTTATTTTTCAATTATTTCTGAAAATTCTCCTTTGCTATTTTTGCCTATACAAGCTTATTAACTTGTATCACATTTCATGTCATTTTAATGTTAGAGTTTTACCTGCTTATATATATATATACTTTTCAGCACTTAAAAATATATATATATTTGTACACATATCTTATCTAGGCTTATTTTAATTCCTCTTTTAAATTCAGAAACATATGCACCTATATGTATACAGGTTTACCAATACACATAATTTTCTCTTCTGGGTTTTAAATAAAATTTGTTTACTGATTTAAAGTAAAACTTACTTTTCTTATTTTCTAAGATGATCCATAAAATCTCAGAAATCAAATAACCATGTTGCAAAATCATGTTTGTATTGCTCTTTAATTCTTGTTTTAAATCCAAGAAATCTGGAGTTCTTTCTTGTGCCATTTCAGTGTGCACGTGCACACATATACTTGCACACTATTTATTCCAGAAATTTCACCATATTTAAATCTAAATATTTCAAAATTAAATCATTTTACAAAAATGATTTTTCACAAAATTTTGGGGTATTACATTCACCCCTCCTTTTAGGAATTGTGTCCTCACAATTTTTCTAACATTTAGTAAGCATCGTTTTTCTTTTCTGAAAACTTATCAAATATATGCATAAGCAAACAAATTCAACCATATCAACCATGCATAACAAATAATTTTTCCAGAAGAAAAAAAAATTACCTTTTAATTTGCAAAAAGCTTAGGATAATCCATTCTAATCTTATCCTCTAACTCCCATGTGCAGTCATTAGGATCACTACTCCACTGGATCTTAACTAGTTTCAAGGTTTTGCTCCTTAATTTCTTTTCTTCCTTGGCTATAATCCCCACTGGTTCTTTTTCATAAACCAAGTCAGGATTTATTTGAATTTTGGTAGGCTTTTCCAAAATGTCTTCCTTATCATGTACCCATTTTCTAAGTTGGGACACATGAAAAACATTATGCATTGCTTTCATCTCCTCTGGTAGTTCTAATTTGTAAGCCAATGAACCAATTCTTTCCAGAATTTTATAGGGTCCAACATACCTTGGTGTAAGCTTACCTTGCTTGCCAAATCTCATGACTTTCTTCATAGGTGAAATCTTGATGAAAACAAAGTCTCCCACTTCATATTCCACTTGCTTTCTCTTCCTATCTGCAAATTTCTTTTGCCTATCTTGAGCTACTGCTATTCTTTTTCTTATTAACCCAATTTTCTCTGTGGTTTCTTTAACATATTCAGGTCCAAGAATAGCCCTTTCTCCAGCCTCTACCCAGCATATAGGTGATAAACATGGCTTGCCATATAAGGCTTCAAATGGTGCCATCCCTATGGTGCTTTGGTAACTGTTATTGTAGGTGAATTCAGCTAGATGGAGGTGGTCTTCCCAGTTGCCTCCAAAGTCCAGTGTACATGCTCTCAACAAATCCTCTAAGACTTTGTTCACCACCTCAGTTTGACCATCTGATTGTGGATGGTAGGCAGTGCTTAAGCACAATTCACTCCCCATAGCCTCTTGAAAACTTTTCCAAAATCTTGAGGTGAAGATGGTATCCCTATCACTCACAATAGTTTTGGGTATGCCATGCAACCTTACTACCTCTTTCATGAATATTTGAGCCAATTTTGGAGCATTTCTTTCTGTTTTAACTGGGATAAAATGTGCTACCTTAGTTAGCCTATCCACTATTACCCATATACTTGTGTTTCCCTTCTTAGATCTAGGAAGACCATCTATGAAATCCATAGATATATCCTCCCACTTCCACTGTGGTATACTAAGGGGTTGCAATAGTCCTGATGGCCTTTGTGTCTCTGCCTTGACTTGTTGGCAAGTCATGCACCTTGCAACATATCTGGCCACATCTGACTTCATCCCCTTCCACCAAAGATTTCTTTTCAAATTTTGATACATCTTGGTGCTACCTGGGTGTATGGAGTACTTACTCCTATGGTACTCATTTAATATTTCCTCTTTCAATTCTATATTTTCTGGAACACATATCCTATTTTTATTCCTTAAATAACCATTTTTATCAATTTGATAATTTATTACTTCCTCCCCTTTTGATATGAGCATTTTCTTTTCCATCATGTTTAAGTCTTGTTCCTGCATTTGTCCAATCTTAAGAAGTAAATCTGATTGCAGAGATATCATACTTAATTTTCCTTTACCTTTACCTTCTTCAATAGGCATCATTTGTTCCTCACTGTTTTCCTCAATTTCCAAATCAGTAAGTATAGACAAATCCCTAAACTCTTCCATCATCAACATGGCTACCTTGGCATGTTGTCTACTCAAGGCATCTGCAACTTTATTTGCCTTGCCTGGTGTATACAGTATATCTAGGTCATAGGAAGCTAGGAACTCTACCCATCTATGTTGCCTCATGTTCAAATCTTTTTGTGAGAATAAATATTTCAGTGCCTTATGATCAGTGTACAAAATGAATTTGGCACCTAACAAATAATGTCTCCAAAGTTTCAAAGCATACACAACTGCTGCTAGTTCAAGATCATGGGTTGCATACCTGGTTTCATGTGGCTTTAATTGCCTAGATGCATAGGCTACCACCTGGTCTTGCTGCATCAACACAGCCCCTAACCCAGAGCCACTTGCATCAGTGTACACAACCAAATTTTCATTTCCTTCTGGCACTCTCAATACTGGTGCATCAATCAGGGCTTCTTTTATTTTGATAAAAGCTTGCTCACATTTTTCTGTCCATACAAAGGCTTGGTTCTTTCTAGTTAAATTGGTAAGTGGTGATGATATTTTTGAGAAATCTTTTATGAATCTCCTATAATATCCTGCCATCCCCATAAATGATCTAATCTCACTGATGGTGCTAGGCCTTTTCCATGCTTGGATTGCCACTACTTTGTTAGGGTTTACTGATATTCCTTTGGCAGAGATGACATGCCCAAGGAAATGCACTTCTTCTTTCCAAAATGCACATTTTGAAAATTTTGCCTTTAAATCATTTTCCCTTAGTCTTGACAAAACTAAATGCAAATGATTTTTATGCTCTTCCACTGTCTTAGAATAAATCAAAATGTCATCAATAAAAATCAGTACAAACTTGTCTAGATAATCTCTAAATATTCTATTCATCAAATCAACAAAATATGAAGGAGCATTTGTCAAACCAAATGGCATGACCAAAAATTCATATAAGCCATATCTTGTGTTAAATGCAGTATACTTAACACTTGAGTCTTCAACCTTCATTTGATGGAATCCTGATGCTAAGTCTAGCCTAGAAAATATTTTAGCTTCACTGAGTTGGTCAAAGAGATCATCTATTCTAGGCAATGGGTATTTATTCTTGATGGTTACTTTATTTAGTTCTCTGTAATCTATGCACATTCTCAAGGTACCATCATGTTTTCTTACAAACACTACTGGAGAACCCCAGCAAGAATTGCTTGGCCTTATAAATCCCTTGCCTTCTAATTCTTCCAACTGATTTTTCAATTCTTTCAGTTCACTTGGCCCCATTCTATAAGGTTTCTTGATTATTGGACTTGCTCCTGGAATGAGATTAATTTGGAACTCAACTGGTCTGTGGTGTGGAACACCCTTAACTTCCCCAAACACATCCAAGTATTCATTAACTATGGGAATATCTTCAATGGTTAGTTCACTCAGATCTTTTTCTAAGTCAACTAAATGATACAATTTCCCTTCCTTAGCTATTTCACATAGAACTGTGATTCTCTGGCCTCTAGAATCTTGCAATGATATGGTGGATGAGTCTAAATTAATTATGGCTTTAAATTGCCTTAACCAATCTACCCCCAATATAACTCCTATATTTGGGTAATTTAAAACATATAAATTGGAAATAAAAATATTTCCTCCTATGTTTAACTCCACATCCACACAATTCATGTTCAAAACACTAGAACTCCCTAGGGGACTTTGTACAAGCAATGGGGTTTCAACCAATTTGCAGTTTAATTTTAACACTTTAACTAATTCATAGGAAATCAAAGAGTGTGTTGCTCCAGTATCATATACTACTGGTATGGGTATGGCACAAATGAGTAATGTACCTTCCACTTGGCCATGATTTTCAGCATCAATTTTCACTGCAGATTTGCCTTTTCCTTCCAAAGTTGCCAATTTCCCTTGCTGTTTATTCTCAGGACAGTTCCTCTTCATATGCCCCTCTTTCCCACATAGGTAGCATTTGAAGGCTCCTCCTTTTAACTCTGGGCACCTTGGTTTGATGTGTCCTTCTTTTCCACAATGATGGCAAACCAATTTCTTCTTAGTATCATTGGCTTTAGTATCTTTACTCTTCCTGTTGTCTGCCTCCTCCTTCTTTTTATCATAAGGGTGATATCTTCCCTTATCCTTCTTGTTGTTGCTCTTAAAATTCCTATATTTCTCTCTTTCTTTGTCATGTTGTTCCAGTTTCAAAGCCAGATCAATTACTTGATCAAATGTTCTATCTGCATATGGTAGCATAGCTCTGCTAAGTCCTGGGTTCAGCCCTTTTATATACCTATCATTCTTGGATGCTTCATCTGCCACTAGCATTGCTCCATAGTTAGATAGCCCCTCAAACTTTTGAGTGTATTCAGTGACATTCAAAGTTCCCTGCCTAAGTTTGATAAATTCTTCAAGCAAAATGGTCTTGGCTGATGCTGGTACAAATCTTGCCTCCAACATCTCCTTGAACTGATTCCAAGTGATTTCATTTTCATTTCTTCCAGCTATGATCACCTCCCACCAGCTTAAAGCTACCCCTTTCAGTTGTCTAGAAGCTACTTGCCTCTTTCTTTGGTCATCCAACTGCATGTCATTGAAAATCCTATCAAGTGTTCTCAACCATGCTTGAATTTCCATCACACTCTCTGTTCCTTCAAAACTCTTGCCTCCCAAATTGGAATAAGTCTTCAGTAGTTTTGAAAGCTCTTCATGTGGGTTCTCAGGCCTATGCCCAATTCCATCTCTTAAAACCCTCACAAATTCTTGCATATCAAGCATTTGAGGTGCACTGGTTCCTGCATTGTGATGAGATCCTCTTCCTACCATGTTCTGCTAACTAAATTCTGGGTAAATGGTATTAGTATATTATGAGTGCTTCTATAATTTCTAATTTCTTATCTAAATTATTTCATCCAAAACAAACAGACATTATACATTTCTATAATACTTAACAATCAATGCAACCAAGTGCTCTGATACCAACTGAAATGACCCTCCTATTTCCACCCTAATTTCATAAGGATTTTTTTTTTTGCTAAGAGATGATATACAGATATATCATTCTTTACAAATATATTTCCCAGGGTCATTTTCTTTTTCTAATAAACAAAATATATCCAGGATCAAAATAACTTACCAATATAAATATATCAGTGTATATCTAATAACATACACATACATATGAAGATGTATGTGTTCTTCTTGTTTAAATTCAGAGTATATACTTTATTTTTTTTTTGTACAAGAACATCCTGTTTGATTTAGATTTTTAGCACTTCAGATTAATTATTGCACCCTGATTTTTGGACCTAAAATCCACTGGAAACATGTATTTTAGACTGTCATTATAATTTAGAAATGATCAAGTAATAATCAGTGGTAAACAAGCTTTTAATATAGATGATTATGTTAAGGTCTGGATAGTATCAAATTCAGTATAAAAGAAAGTGGATCCTAAGTGAACACAAGCAACATCTAGGCGTAATGGAAACGCGCCTAACTTATACACAAGAGGTCACTGGTTCGAGTACTATGCAGGTCGGTTCAAACACAATTTTTGTTTTTCTTTTTTTTTTTCCTGTATGGTTTGTAATCTGATATCTACCTATCTTTGTACATATATTTTTAATGTTTGCCTATAACCTAACATACAAAACAATTCTTCTTACTTTACTAAACATGAATCCCATTCCTATAGCTGTTCTAGGAATTATAATTATATTTTTGCTCAAATATCAACATGTACACAGATATACATGTACATGTCAATATCTCTGCTTATTTTCCAGAAAACTGGGTGAAACAATTACTAAAGGTACTAAGCTTTGAAATGCACTTTTATTCTCAGAATACAATCTATTATGATCAACCAATACTTCATTCATTTGGAGCTGGTTAACTCATGGATCCTGTATCTACCACATTAGTTCAAAGCAATGGAGATACCTTTCTTTACATTCTGTCTGAAGCTTTTAGAAAAACATTTTACTTTTCTCAATACAACTCAGAAATGAATTCAGATTTATTTACAAAGCATTTCAGTAAAAAGAAAATAAAATCCTTTAAGTTTACTTCTTGCTAAATCCAGATTTTAGTTCTAAAACTCAGTGCTCTGTTATGTCTCAAGGTTAACTAATACATAATATAAATTATACAAAACAGTAGCTCAACTACATGTGCATATTTCTCTTCCAAACATTCATATCAATAATTAAAATCATTTCATTGTTTCCCAGTCAGATTTTTCCTTTGAGATTTTAAACCTTAATGCATAACAATATATTTAACATGATACAACTAGTTCATCTAACCATAATAGAATTCATTACATGACTGGAAGTCTTAGAAACATAATATTTTTCCTGAATACATGCAGATATAATCAATTTAAGCTCTTATTGAAACTAGCTAGCATGTTCATTCACTCCTCCATAATAGCCAAAACTTCATTTTACTTAGTGCCTGGGTTACCTGAAAGAGCATGAGTGGCTGCCTCATTTTTAAAATGAGACACCCCAGATGCCATGAGCAAACAAGGGTCAGATCTATGATCTGGTATGAGTAACATCAATTCATTCATGATATTAAGCAATAGAGAATGTAAGGGTACTGACTTGTTATTTAAGCAAGTTTCTGCTATCAATTACTCTAACATAGTATAATTAAGTTGATTCAGGTATGATATATTCATCTATCATTCCTTCACTTGCATACATAATCATACAAACATAATTATCTACTGGCAACAATTTCATTCACTGGAATCATCTTGGTTCCATACCATTCAACCTAAGAAATATCCACATTCCTATTTCTTTATTTACAGGTTGTATAATTCAATTTAAATCCCTGCCTCATCTGCTATTAAGGAATCACTGGGACACATTGCAATGAACTAATTCACATCATTGCACAAAGATCTCAGGGCTTAAACAAACCATGTGCCAACTTGCATACTTCAAATATGACAAGCATTCCAGCAGTCTTCTTGGCCTTCCCTTCCCTAGTTTATTTACTAGTGTATTGTCTTAAATCCTAACATCAAATATGCTAAGTGAACATGTCACTGCAAACATGGAAACATCCATAATTTCTTCTAGCATAATTTCCCCTCAGAAATAATCAGACAGTCATTTCCTAAATGGGGTCAATATGTCTTGATCTTAGTAAATATAAGAACATTTTCAACTGTAAAAGAGGCATGGCATGTTATACTGATCTGCAAGCCTTTATGATTGATTCAGATTCAAGATCTGGTTCAATCATAATTTTAGCTTGTGGGTTTCTTCCTTTTTTTTTGATTTGATTAAGGGCTCAGCACTTAGAAAATTTCTATTGCACCCTTAACATTTTTCTTTTCAAGCCTCAGCACTTATACCAAGTATAATGCAGCTCCAATCATTTTTATAAAGTTTCCATGCCATAGATCTATAACAGTGGAGAGTATTCTCTATATAATTTTTAAGATCCTAAACTTTAACATTTATGAGTATAAATAAAACAGTATGATACTCATCCAAAGACAAATGTCTCAACCAATCAAAGATCATCAAAATCATCCATATTAAATCATATCAGATTTAAAATAAAACATCCAAAAAGCATTGATGAAATCATATACATCAAAACCAGAAATACATAAATGGCAATATAAAAAGTGGCTGCCTCAACTCAGGTCTTAATGCCATGAACTCAGTGAGATTACTCACCTAAATGTTTCTTCTTATTAATCCAGAAAATTCTTGTTTGAGTGTTTTCTCCTTCCTTTCAATATTTTCTTCTTCTTTTCTTATTTTTATGCAGCCCGGGGTAAAGACAATTCTACTGTCTATTTATATACATTTTTCCTCTAGGGTTTTGTTGAAACAGAATTCCATTTCTGTCCTGGCTAGCATCATGCATTTTGCATTCATAATACCCCGGCCATATTAACCAATTTAAAGGCTGCATTTTCTTTTACTTTTCAGAAAATGGCCACTCACCTAGTCATGTTAAAAGTGTGACTATTTTCTTTTATTTTTCAATTATTTCTGAAAATTCTCCTTTGCTATTTTTGCTTATACAAGCTTATTAACTTGTATCACATTTCATGTCATTTTAATGTTAGAGTTTTACCTGCTTATATATATATATATACTTTTCAGCACTTAAAAATATATATATATTTGTACACATATCTTATCTAGGCTTATTTTAATTCCTCTTTTAAATTCAGAAACATATGCACCTATATGTATACAGGTTTACCAATACACATAATTTTCTCTTCTGGGTTTTAAATAAAATTTGTTTACTGATTTAAAGTAAAACTTACTTTTCTTATTTTCTAAGATGATCCATAAAATCTCAGAAATCAAATAACCATGTTGCAAAATCATGTTTGTATTGCTCTTTAATTCTTGTTTTAAATCCAAGAAATCTGGAGTTCTTTCTTGTGCCATTTCAGTGTGCACGTGCACACATATACTTGCACACTATTTATTCCAGAAATTTCACCATATTTAAATCTAAATATTTCAAAATTAAATCATTTTACAAAAATGATTTTTCACAAAATTTTGGGGTATTACAATTATCTCTGCTATATTTGCTTATTAACTTAGCGTAAGTCTTTAAAATTAGCCTCCTTTTGTTCTTTCTAATTAATTATAAACTATGTTATAATTTCTCTTTTATCTTGTCTTTCTAGTTATAATCTACTAGTTATAACTTGCTTGCAAATGTCAAATTTGTTTATTTCAATATATATTCTTTTATTACAGTTCTACTTATTTACGTCCAATTTTTTGTAATTTTAGTGTTCTTAAAATTTAGTCCATATTAGTGAATTATCCACTTTTTATTAATTTATTCGCGTTAAAGGAATAAAAAAAACTAAAATTTACAGGCTGAAATCTAATGCAAAACGGATGTAAATAAAATAAAAATAACTGTAAATGACAGTAAATAACTATAAATAAATGAATAAAATAGATAAAAAATAGATTGAAAAGAACATTAAAAATTAAATGTAAACAACTTGTATAAAAGCGGTCTCAAAATTGTAGAAAAACTACAATTGTTGAAAACCCTATTATTTTCAATTACTTAAAAATCTAAAATAATTACTTAAACACTCACCTGTGGTCCTTAGCTCTTTATTTTGGCCTTCCCAAATCCACTTGAGGGGTATAAAATATTTTAATTAAAAAGATCTTCTCCTCAGAAAAAAGTTCCTTTTAGGATCCAGCCTTAAGCAATGAACCTAGATGGAGAAAATCTAAATGAGAAAAATAGCTAGGCCTAGGGTCTTATTTGTACTGTCACTTGTGGATCTCAGACCATTGGATTTGAAGACTAAATCTAGCGCAACCACATCATTGGCTCGATGGGAACCGTCGGATGGAAGCACGAACGCATAGGATTAGACAAAAGTTGCAAAATGACGTGTTAAAATCGTTTGGGACGAAGCAAAGTTAAAACAATGCATTCTGGGGTAGGCGGGTCGACCTACCTGTCGACCTTCACTAGCAAGGGTCGACTGATAGGTCGACCTTGCCTATGTGAGGGTCGACCAACCACTTATATATATATATATATATGTATATATATAAGTGGCCTATGTGAGGGTCGACCAACCACTTATGTATATATATATATCTCGTTTCTTGTTTATTCCGTAACTTCTTCGTCTTAGCTCGGATTTTGACGTTCTATATATGAAAATTGGCCAGAAAATTATCACGGACACAATGGTGCAACTCCCATGGCTCAATTCTGATAATTTCACAAAGTTATTTTATCATTTAATCAATTCGTTAATTAATTACTATAGCTTAGATTTCGGGTTGTTACATTATCCCCTCCTTAAGGGATTTCGTCCCCGAAATCTCTTAGGATAGAAGAATGAAATACATGTTTTCATCCAAGTTCTACAACCAACTACTCAACCATCATCCATTGGATCCATTGTCCTTAAGTTTTTCTAATGTGATTTATGATACTTATGCAATTAGTGTAGTGTTAGTGTCCCTAACTAATGCAAAAGATTAGGAGGTCTACTGATTTAGTCGACCTCCTTTTATGCAATCATGTCCGTGCCATGTATCCAAATGAATGTAATTTCCCTAATGATAACTGGTAGTTCTATATGCGTGCTACAATCTTCATCCAAATGCAACAATCATGTGATAATCATCCACTTATAGCAACCATGAAATAATATAAAAATAAAAATGCAAATGCACACACATCCATATGCATATGCCTTAGTGTCCTTGTTAGGCCGATCCCTAAGAGATAATAGTTCCTAGTGTAAGTATATGCGTCCATTAGCATCCACTAGCAACCACTTGCAACCAGTAGTATCTATCATACATAGCATGTTCTAATAACATGTTTACATCAAATCCTACCATCCATAGGTAAAATCCTAAGTTCTACCCTCCCAAAGGATAATAAAGGGAAGAACCTATTCAAAAATAAAGATGGAAATAGGAAATTCTAAAACTTACTAGCAAAGAGATGCGGATAAGAGGTACGAATCTTTTATTCAGCCTCCCACGAGGCATCTTCAACACTATCTCCCCACTGCACCTTTACTAATGGAACTTCTTTATTCCTAAGCTTCTTGATATCGCGTCCAATAATCTTGGTAGGAATGCGGCAAACCACTGCTTCTCTCTCCACTTCAACCTCCAAGAGTCGACTAGGCTCCACAACCTCTGTTGAGTCATGCAAGCACTTTCTCAAGTGTGAAACATGAAAAACATCGTGCACTCCTGCGAGCCTCTCCGGTAGCTTCACTCGATACGCCATCATCTCTACTCTCTCTACAATGGAGAACGGTCCTACAAATCTAAGGGCTAACTTCCCACTCGATCCAAACCTCACCGCCTTCCTTAGCGGAGATACCTTAATGAAAACCAAGTCTCCTACCTCAAACTCAATATCCCTCCTCCGCTTGTCCTCATAAGATTTTTGCCTATCTTGGGGCGTCTTCATCCTCCTCCTAATCGAATTGATCTTATTTGAAGTCTCCCTAACCATGTCAGGACCAAGTAGCAATCTCTCCTTAGACTCCCACCAACATGAAGGTGACTTACACGGTCTCCCATAAAGAGCTTCGAAAGGTGCCATGTCGATGCTAGTCTAGAAAATATTATTATAAGCAAACTCTACCAAAGGAAGATGCTCCTCCCAAGTTCCTCCAAAATCAAGAATGCACATCCTGAACAAATCTTCAACCACTCTATTAACTCTCTCCGTTTGGCCATCCGTCCGAGGGTGATAGGCCATACTCAATCTAAGTTGTGTCCCTAAAGCCTCTTACAAGCTTCTCCAAAACTCGCTAGTAAAAATAGGGTCCCTATCGCTCACAATGCTAGAGGGAACTCCATGAAGCCGGACTATCTCACGAACGTATAAAGTTTCCAAATACGGTGTCGTCCTCTTACTCTTGACAATGAAGTGGGCGCTCTTAGTTAAGCGATCTACAATCACCCAAATACTAGCATTCCCCTTCCTAGATCAAGGTAATCCATCTATGAAATCCATCGAAACACTATCCCACTTCCATTCAGGTACATCCAATGGCTGAAGTAATCCTCCGAGCTTTTGCTGCTTTGCCTTAGCCCTTTGGCACACAAGACACCTAGCTACAAACCCTGCCACATCCTTCTTCATGCCACTCCAATAAAATACCCTCTTCATGTCCCTATGCATCTTATCACCACCTGGATGAATAGTCATACGCGAATGGTGTGCCTCTGCTAGAACTGCACTCACTAAATCACTAGTGCAGGGAACACAAAGTCCTCCATCTCTCCTTAGCCACCCTTTACTATCAATGTAATAGCGTTGAAGATGTCTACAGACCTCTCCTCTACTAATCCTCTCGATAATATCCATAAGCCTACATCCTCTCGTTGCCTCGAACCAATCTGATCCACGAGGGTAGGCCTCACCTCAAGTGCTACTAACAATCAAGGGGTAATGTCCGTAGAAGGCTTAAAATCAAAACTGGAGATAAACTCTAGGCTCTTCCATTCTACGAACATAGGACTAAGGGTTGCTTTCTTCCTACTCAACGCATCCGCAACCACGTTTCCCTTGCTAGGGGTATAAGCTATCTCAAAGTCATATGATGCCAAAAACTCCATCCAACGCTGCCGCCTCAAGTTTAAATCCTTATATTAGAATAGGTACTTCAATGACTTATGGTTAGTGAAAAGCTCGAACCTTAGCAATCACGTACCGATGGGAGCTACCTATGAGTCACTAGTGGAGATGGCGCTTATGTCTGATGTAGTTAAGGAAGGAGAAGTTAAGGAGGTTCCTAAGTCGGAGAATTCTAAGAAGCCGTGGTGGAAGAACAAGAAGGATAGGGATATGAAGAATGGAGGAGGACCTCAAAAGAAAATCAAGAAAGTTGGGAAATGTAATGATTGTGGAGTGGTTGGTCATTATTCAAAAGACTGCAAGAATGAGACAATAAAGGGAAAGTGTTATAATTGTGGGAAGCCCGGCCACCTTAGTAGATTTTGTCCTTAGAGGACGGGGCAGGCAGCGGTTGCACCTACAACACAGATTTAGGCTTTGGATGCAGCACCTTCCAGCAGTGGACCAGATAGGGGTAGGAAAGTCATTGTAGAAGGATTGATTTCTATTTTTGATTTTCCATTCGGACTCTTTTTGATTCTAGAGCATTACACTCTTTCATTTTGAGTTCTTTGGTTGATTGTTTGCACTTAGATATCTCCTTAGTAGTAGACCCCATAGTTGTTTCAAACCCCATAGGAGGATCGGCACATTTATCTATGGTTTGTAGGGGTTTGAATTTTTTATCCTAGGCATAGAGTTCGACTGTGACGCCTATGTATTGGGATTTTCGAGGTATGGGATGATTTTGGGGATGGATTGGTTATCCACATATGGAGCGATATTAGAGTGTGAGAGGAGAGTCGTTAGACTCGAGACATGTAGTGGTAGGACTCTTGAGGTTTCTTGTGACCCACAGGGGTCGGTCATGTTAAGTTTCCTTTATTTCCTCGATTCATCATCCGTAGAGTTAGATTCAGTTCCAGTCATCAGAGATTTTTCGGACGTCTTTGAGGAGGTTAGGGGACTACCCCCTAAGAGAGAGATCGACTTCAGGATCAATTTGACTAATAATGTTAAGCCAGTAGCATTGCCCGTAAGACACATGATACCTAGGGAGAGGAAAGAGTTTGAAAGTGTACGTGCAGTACTAAGGATCGTGTAATATGGTATATAAATGCGGAAACTGATAATAGCAGTAAAATAAAAATTAAAGTAAGCACACCAGGAATTTTTATACTGGTTCGAACTTCCCGTTCTACGTCCAGTCCCAGAATACCCTCTGGATATAAACTAAACCCCTCACTTAACCTGGAGGAATAAGTATACGACACCTGAGCAGCCGAACATGAATGTTTCCGCCTCAACAGCCGAAGAGGACTTCAACTTAATACAAATAGCTTGTTGACAAATGTGTTCTGAATAACACTGATTGTCTTTTGATAGTACAACTTTCCTATAATCAAATCCTCAAGAGTATATATGTGTGTGAAGATTTAGAAGGAAGATAATCACGTAGAATCGAAGTATATGAATTAAATCAAGGATTCTAGTGATATTAAATAAGAATGAATGCCTTTATTTGCAGGAATGAATAGAGAATAGATTTTAGAATTATAAACAAGAATCGGTCATTGTAGAAGTGAATTGAACATGTTTATATAGTTGTAGAATAGTTACAATCTTTCATGAAGAGTTTTAATCAAGAGTTGTGTCTATATCTGTTGGATTAAAGAACATTCCTCTTCATGAACAATTGCACCTCTTCAGAAAAAACTAGCTGTTGTGTTTTGGTCGGTTGACCGAGAACCTTGGGCCGGTCAGTTGAGTTTATAGATGTAAATAAAACGGTGCATATATGTGCACTGGACACAGAGTCGGTCGACCGAAGATTTTGGTCGGTCGGCCGACCTGCTGTTATTTGCACAGTGTACATTTATTTTTGTATAAATCATTTTGTGTGTATGTGTGACTACTTGAGGAATGATTTTAACAATATTCTAAGACTCAAAATAAAATATTCATACTAAAATTTAAATTATAGTCTTGTCTCCTTTGTAGTGTGCAATATATGATTATTCTCCTTTTTGTCGCTTTCGTATAATATTCTCGTCGTATGATCTCTGAAGCTTGTGTCATGAATCAAAACTCATGAATCAACATTCTCCCCCTTTTTGATTGATGACAATACTTATGTGACGAAGTAGAACTTATCTATATTATAATTCTCCCCCAGAATATATGGCGACTTTTCTGCAAAAAATATGTTAGCTTTCATACATTTCTCCCCCTTTGTCATCGACAAAAAGGAATACTTACTAGATTTAATATGCGAATCATTTAAATATTACATATTCAAACCAAAATAGGAATAATTAAAAATGTTTGCTTAATACACAACATTTAATAAAAAGAAACATATAGTTGATAAGGAAATTCTTTAAACTTTAAAACAATACGATTACTCCTCATCATCATCGGAATCCCAAAATTCTGGACGAATATTTTCTTCCGGAGGAACATGTTCCTTACCACGTCTTTGAGTGTGAGGAGCATGAGTTTCGGATGTACCAGAACTTGTGTTATCTGAAGTAGACCAAGAGAAATTTGGTGCGGGTCTTTTTCCGGGAGTAACAAAAGAGGCACCGGCTTCGGAAGTACATGATAAGGCATCCCATAAATTTACGAAGAAGCCCTTGATCTTCTTGAAATGACCATCAATTTTTCATAGCCGGCTATCCAAGGCTATTTGATTTTGTGCCAAAATGTCAATGGCCGCTTTCGTACTCATTCCGGGAGTTGGTCGTTGAATTGAGGATTTGCGGGTTATACGTTCCGTAGCATGAGTAGATGGTTGAGGTGTAGAATAGCTACGACGCAGTTGTTCTCTCGGAGTATTACTCCATTGCTCAAATCTGATAAATCATGGTGGAACATCAGGTAATTTCATTAACTTTATGGTACGTGAATCAAACATATGGACTTTGGAGGTTTCGGATTCTGGAGCATTGATGACGAAACTATTTATCAATCTCATTATGTATTCTCCATAATAAATATGGAGCATCTTTCCTTGGTTAAAAGTGAGAAATTCATCCATAAGAAGTTGTGACCAATTAACTCGTATTTTCCTACAAATAGCATACAATGCTTTAAAATTTTCAGGATATACGAGATGATATGAACCACCTCTAGGAACTAAGGATTTCATCATGAATCGATGCAGGAGTCGAGCTTTTGGTCTAAGCGATGATGTTAGTCTAAAATCCGATGCATCATCTTCGAAAAATAGATGGCTTATCTGGTCACGAGTTGATATATTACAATCTACATCGTGTAATGAGATACCACCCGGTCTAGCATCCAAAATGTGGTTAATCCGATCAATGGAAAGGAAAATCGAAGTGCCACAAACCGATGTCCAAATACAATTTTCAGTGTTTCTCGGTGAATTTACAAGGTTGAGATTTGCTAGAAATAACTTGACCATTATATGATTAATTTTTAAGTTATTTTTCCTATGGTCAAGAAATGTATCAAGACCACTCTCAAGGGCGGCATTTTCAATACCGTAGGAGGCAAAATCAGGATAACTTACAAATGATTCTTCAAAGATTTTGGCATCTTGAAGTTGTATCCATCTTTGAAGAGCTATATCATTAACTAGCCATGAAGCAATTTGTGTATCTACTGGAGTAGATGAAGAAGAGCCACCAGTTGTCTTTGATTTCTTCTTGGGAGCCATTTGTTTTTGGAAGAAAAGATTAAAGATTTGAGAAGTTTTAATGGGGCTAGGTTAAAAACTGTAATTGGGAAAGTGAGAGTGAAGAGGTAAGTTGAAAAGTGAATGGATGGGATGTTAAAAAGAAATAGAAGTAGCAGTTTTATACGTTCGGTCGACCGAATGACTGGGTCGGCTGACCGAGCTGCTAATCTGAAGGGTGCTAAAACTCTCGGGAAGGGTTTGGCTGACCGACTCAGGTATTCGATAGACCGACCCTGTTGGAAATTTGTGTTTGAAATTCTCGGGAAGGGTTCGGCTGACCGACTCAGGGGGTTCGGTCGACCGACCCTGTTAGAAGTACATTTTTGCAGTTTTATTTATGATACAAATATAGAAATATATTTTATTATCAATGTACTATACATCTTATTTGTAATACCAACAACATACATATATATATATAACATGCTTAGCCACCGTTTACAATCTGCGTTCCCATGAGTTTGGAGATGGAACGTTTTCTATCGGTGACCATCTTGGAGTTATTGGAGTTTGAACAGGATTTGATGATGATGAGGGTCTATAAGAAGGTTCAACGACATCATCCTTCTTTGATGAACAAATTTTCATGGCAATCTTTTCTAGAAAACTTAAACGTCTTGCCGTGACTTTTTGTTCAAAGTAGAGTTCCCGTTGCATATCCATTTGTTGTCGTTGGTAGTGATGTATTTCATCAATTTTTTGTTTGGTGGTTGGAGATATTACCATCGTATTCTTCCCTTTTTTCTTTTCAGGTGTATAGCCTGTATGGGAGTCTTCCCATGGTTTCCACCCGTGTCGGGGGTCTTTATCTGGAGAGGAGAAATCTAGAACATGTTTAGGCATGGGAAAGGTAGGATAGGGGCCATTTTCGGGGATGCGATCAGAACAATCGTCGTCTGGAGATGTGTATGATAGATGAGAATTTTCAGAGTTATAGTAATCGTTGTTTGAAGACATTTTTCAGGTTTTGTTTTGTAAAAATTTTGTAGTATATGTTCTAAAAGATAAGCATAGTACATATATATAACCATCTATTTTCTGAAAAATTAGTGGTTTGAAACTAATTTTAACTATAATCACAGAATTTTAAGAAAAAAATTGTTTGTATATGTATGATTTATAACTCAAGAGCTAAATATAGTTTTTCTGAAAAACAAAACAGATAAATTTTTTTTTAAAGAGAACTAAAACAAGAAACACCCATAGCTCAAGTAGCTATAACACAACATCTAACAAACAAGTCAGAGGTCATGAGTTCGAGTTCCGCTTTGGTCAGAAATAAAACAATTTTTGTTTTTCGATATTTTTGCATATTTTTATTCATAAATCTTTAAACGACATTATACCTAAATCACGTCTAAGTTTTATAAAAATATTTTCATTTAGTGGTTTAGTAAAAATGTCAGCAATTTGATTTTCAGTGTTGATAATTTCTAAATTTATTAATCCTTTTTCCAAACAATCACGAAGAAAGTGATGACGAATATCAATGTGTTTTCTTCATGAGTGATTGACCGGATTTTTAGAAAGATTTATTGCACTAGTATTATCACAATAAATTATAGATTTTTCAAGATGACAATTAAAATCTTGTAGTGTTTGTTGCATATATACGACTTGTGCACATGCCAAAGTAGCATATATATATTCTGCTTCACACGTTGATAAAGAAACACAGTTTTGTTTCTTACTAAACCAAGAGACTAAGGAACGTCCAATGAAATGACACGTTCCGCTCGTACTTTTTCGATCCGTCCGACTTCCTCCAAAATCAGCATCACTATAGGAAACTAATTCGAAAAGACATTCTTTCGGATAAAATAGTCCGAAATCTTTGGTTTTAGTTAGATAACGAATAATGCGTTTAACTGCTCTCATATGTGAGTGACTCTTTGCGATTTGCTTGAAATCGAGCACATAAACAAACACTCATCATTATATCGGGTCGACTAGCTGTTAAATAAAGTAAAGAACCTATCATACTACGATATAGCTTCTGATCAACACTTTTGCCCTTCTCGTCTCTATCAAGATGAGTAGTTGTGCTCATTGGAGTTGGCTTGGCAGAAGTGTTTTCCAGACCAAATCGTTTAATTAAATTATAACAATATTTTTCTTGATTAATAAAAATTCCATTTTTAATTTGTTTAATTTGTAATCTAAGAAAATATGACAATTCTCCCATATGAGACATTTCAAATTCATTTGTCATTATAGTTGAAAATTTCTGACATAGTTTTTCATTTGTCGAGCCGAAAATGATATCATCAACATATATTTGAATTATCAAAATATCTTTATTAGTTTTCTTAATAAAAAGCGTTTGATCTACTTTACCAATTTCAAAACCAGATTCTAATAAATAGCCTTTAAGACGATCATACCAAGCACATGGTGCTTGTTTTAAACCGTATAACGCCTTTTTGAGTTTATAAACATGATCCGAAAATTTTTCATGATTAAACAAAGGTGGTTGTTCAACAAAAACATTTTCTTTTATGTATCCATTTAAAAATGCACTTTTAACATCCATTTGATACAGTTTAAAATTATGAAAACACGCGTAAGCTAATAAGATTCATATTGCTTCAAGTTGGGCGACCGGAGCAAACGTTTCTTCGTAATCAATTCCTTCTTCTTGATTATATCCTTGTGCAACTAATCTAGCTTTATTCCTGGTTATATTCCCTAGTTCATCAGCTTTATTTTTGAAAACCCATTTAGTACCGATGACTGATTGATCACTAGGTCTAGGAACGAGTTCCCAAACTTCGTTTCGTTCGAATTGATTTAGTTCTTCTTGCATGGCAAGAATCCAGTAGTCATCAGTTGATGCTTCTTTTATATTCTTAGTTTCTATGTTAGAGAGAAAAGCTACATGACTAACTTGATTTAGTTGATGTCTGGTTTTAACATTCGTATTAACTTCTCCAATTATATTTTGCACAGGATGATCTCTTAAAATTCTAGGTGGAGATTTTATTATATTAGGAGTAATATTTGTATTGGTTTCATGAATATCAAAATTTTCATTTGTATTACTATTTTCATTCTGTGTAGTTTCATCATCAGAATCAATAGTAACAATTGGATTTATATTTTTAAAATTTTCGTCGAATGAAACATGTAAGCTTTCTTCAATAATTTGAGTTCGTTTATTATAAATTCAATAAGCCTTGCTTCGTTTTGAATATCCAACGAATATTCCTTCATCGGATTTTGGATCGAATTTGCCTAGCTGATCTTTAGTATTTAAAATAAAACATTTAGAACCAAAAACTTTAAGATATGAAATATTTGGTTTTCTTCCATTTAGAAGTTCATATGGAGTATTCTTAGTTAATGGTCGAATAGAAACACGATTTAATACATAACAAGCAGTAGCCACAGCTTCTGCCCAAAAGTGTTTCGATAAAGTGGTTCCATTTAGTAAAGTTCTTGCACATTCTTGTAACGTTCTATTTTTCCTTTCTACAACTCCATTTTGTTGTGGTGTTCTAGGAAATGAAAAATTATGGTTAATACCTGTTTGCACAAAAAATGGACAAACACCTCAAAGTTGTATGATTTAGTAGATCTTATGTTGTTCTTAGTGATTTGAGCGATTTATGCAAATATATGAAAAGCAGGGGCTAAACTGTAAAAAGACACGCAAATTTATAGTGGTTCAGCCAGAATGTGCCTACGTCCACTTTATATGTTATTTCTCTTCTCTTGTTTTGATTACAAATATAAAGCTTTGATATAAGTAAAAGAAAGTTGTTTGAAAGTTCTCTCCGTGCTTGAGCTCTCAAACTTGTCCCCCATTGTTGTACCCCTACCCCTCTATTTATAGAGTGAGGCTGGAGGCAGGGGTCTTGGATGTATATAGCTGCTGGTGGGCCTGGGCTGGTGTGGTCGGGCCTGGTAGCGCTGGTTCGGCATCGCTTTGGTTCGACATTACTTTGGTTCGGAGATGGTTGGGGTAGGAGTTGGTTCGGTGGTTTTGGTCCGGTGAAGAGTGGTGATGAGTGGTTCGGTGGTTCTGGTTCGGTGAAGGGCTTGGTTCGGCGGTTGGAGTTGATTCGGCAACGAGGTGGGAGGCAAGTTGTGTAACGACCGTGATTTTATTACCGTCGTAATAAATATTTTTAAAGTCCGTAACGACCGTTATTTTTGAATTACTGTCGTAATAAATATTTTAATTAGAAATTTTAAAAATAAAAATTCGAAAAAAAATAACAGTGTAAAATCGTTTGGCAAAGTCAGTAAATGCTTATATTGGTGAATGTGATAATGCGCTGCATTTGTTTCTTTCACGTGTATGGTCTCGGTTCAATTCAAGAACAAGAAAATTGATCATTTGCTGTCACTTTTTGTAAAGCAAAGTTTGGACGCAATTTTGTGACAAGGATTGTAAAACAAAGTGAAACATTTTTGTGTGCTTTGCTGTCACTTCAACTTGAAAGCAAAGTTTGAAGTCACTTTATCAGCCATCATCTTCAGTTTATTATACAAGCCCGTGTACTTTTTCTTCCACTAAGGCACGTTTCATTTAATGTTAATGTACTTTTGGCCTTGACTTGTGCACGATTGGAAATATGGTAGTGTAGCCTTCATCATTCAGTTGGTTTCAAATTCTTCCGAGTAGCATTCTTTTCGTTGCTTTCATTTATCGAATAGCTCAGCAAAAAGCTTTAATGGCATCTCCAAATTTCCGCTCCTTATCAGATCTCGGTTGCTAAATTATTCCGTAACAAATTTGAGGTGAGTGCAACATTTCTAATCTAAAATCTTTGATTAATGCTTACGTGTATTAGTGAAATACACTAGTGTTTGGGTCTAAAACAATCTATTTTATTCATTTTACTACATGCGTGAAAACGTGTTGTAAAAGGTGCTAAGTTATTTCTTTCATTAACTGCATTTTTAAGTAAAGAGTGTGATATTCGAAACTTTAATTATTCGTATGCAAAAGTAATCTACACTTGATTTTGTCCAGGGCATTGCGTACAAGTATGTATGCGGTCTCAAATATTGAGCACAATTCGTTTACAGTTGTAGTTAATATTCACGTATGCAATACTTTGATTTTTCAATTTCTCACATGCGTGTAATACCCAGGGCTAGAGTTATAATCCTTCCGTGCGTTCCTGATCGCATTTTTCTTTTGTTTGCAATCAAATAGTACGAGTGCAGGTCACTTATTGTTGGTCCAAAACTTTGTTTTGTTGCTAAGTTTTTTTGTGTTGCAAGGTCTCATATATTCTTTCTTCATTTATGCATGCATACCCAGGCAATTATAGCCTAAGTCACGTTTTTACTTGCTAACATTTTTGCATGCCCCATCATGATAACATTTTGAGAGGAAGGTGGCTCGCACGTATAGCCTGAGGCATATTTTTCATTAATTACTTTGTTTTGAAAGGAAAATGGTCCAGGCTACTTATTGATTTACGTGAATATGGCGAAAACAAAAGAAATGAACAAGTCCAGGTGACATTAATTTGGCATTGTTTGTTTGCATGAGTGAAAGTTGGAGTGGGCATGCATAGGTACAGGTCACATTGTTTTGAGTTTTTCTACAGGATGTTTTTATTTTATTTTATTACATATTTGTTACGTGCGCATTGCCCAGGCCATCTTTGTTTGTTTACTCGTGTGCATTATATTTTGTTTACGTTAATTACTGCTTGCAAGTGTAATATTTTTACAAATATACAGGTGTAGAGTAGACCAAGATTTGGTTTACTCTGAACCGGTGTCTCGTTTTAAAACGTGTTCTGTTGTCGTTATTTTTATAACGGAATTTGTGCGCCGGCAAAATATTTTTGGAGCGTGTTGTTTTGGTGACATTTTTGACGAATAAAAATTACTGTTATTTTAACGTCAGTAACCGTTAATTTAAAGTGACTTTTCAAGCGGTTATCCCGCAACGCTGATTTTGATATCCGTTTTTACGGTGTTTTGTGAAGCGCAATTTCCTCGTCGAAATTGCTACAGTTATTGTTGTTTTAATCACGCATTTTAAAAATCGTTTTAAAATAAAAGTGCTTTCAAAATTTTTACAGTTTGCGCTTTCAAAAGAATGAGGAAGCGATTTAAACACTTCAGTAAAATTGAGGACTATGAACCCTCACTTTTACTGATTCGCTTAATTCCGGACTTGTCTGTTTGAGAACGTAAAATGTTATTTATATAAAATACACAATTTTGCACTTTCAAGGAAACGATGAAGAGATTTAAACGATTTAGCAAAAGTGCGGAGTATGGAACCACTATATATCATTCACTTATTTTTGAGAATAAATTAGACTGATCCGTTTATTATTTTCTTTTAAATAATACTCGGGTCAGACCGAGTTATTTCAGGATAGTCTTCATCTCTGATTTAGTAGCAGCTTCAGCTTTTGGGATTTCGCATCATCTTTTGTCTAGACTCCGAGGAGTTCTTTTGGTTTAGTAGTCCTTGTCTTATGTATGTATTGATGGATATGTATATGTATCGGTTCATGTGAACTATCGATTGTTGTAGCATGTATTCCAGACTAGTCTTCCGCTATATATCTGATATTTCTGTTCTGATGTGATTATACTATTTGTGTTATTGTTATTATGAGTTGTTCTGGATTTTTCTTAAGCCACCGTAGTTTCGTTTTAGATTTGGATTGAATATATATCTTTGGGAGTAATTTATACAGCTCCTATCGATGTAATCAATACTCGTCTAAGGCATAACATACGGATGGTCGCTTCTAACAAGCCTTATTCTTCGCAATAGCAGACGTTATTCCTTATAATAACCTTTGTTATTGTGAGCATAGAGGTGGGGCGTCACAAGTTGGTTCGGTAACGAGGTGGGAGGCAAGTTGGTTCGGTAGACACTCTGGTTCGGTGTTGCTTGGAAGTGGACCGGTGGAGCTTTAGTTTGGAGGGTGGCTGGTCCGGTGGTGAGAATTCGCCCAACATTTGCCCCCCAAAGTGGGGCGTATGCTGGCATACGGCTTACTTTGTTTCTTGGTCATCTTCATTCGGTCCCTGAGTGCCGGTCCAGTTGGTCCGGTGCCTTTCATTTGCCTATAAGTAGAGGTGTTAAGCCTTCGTCATTCCTTACCGAGTGAGATAGCCGAACCACTAAGTGCAGAATCAAGCTTGACCGAATCAACTGAGTACCGAATCCTACTTAACTGCCGATCCAGGTGAGTTTGTTTCTGCCGAACGAACTTCTAGGGCTAGACTACCGAATGGATAAAGGGGGTTCGAATACCGAATGAACTTTCATTTTGGAATGCCGAATGAGCTTTTGGTTGGAATTTACTGAATGAATTCGGGGATTCCGAATGTTGAATGGACCCTCTACCGGATGGAATTTTATACCTGAATCACTAGTGAAACTCTAGATTACATAGTTTACGTGTCTTAACTATATACTTTCTTGTGTCTGCAGATAAATGTCTCACAAAGCGGAAACCCGTTCTGACAAGAAGAAAACTACAGATAGAAGAGAATCTCCGGTCGTGCCCCCAGTTCAGCTGAATCCAGAACGACATGGGCCCAACCCCGAGATCGCTAGTAGACGGGTATGGTCCTCAAGACCTCCTGAACTCACCGCTTGACTGCTTTCCTAGCTCCCTCAAAGATGAGCAGCTCGATGCTATTTCTCGCTCTTTTGGGATTGACAGAACGCTTATGCTGTTGCCGGTGGAAGGAGGTAGGTGTGCAAGTAGAAGATGATGATCAAGACGATCAAGGAGAAGATGCTGGTAAGTCCTCCCCTTTAGTCTTTCCGTTAACTTGGTTGCTTATCACTGATGAATTCTTTCCTTGATCGGATAGGCGGTCAACAGGATAAGGATAAAGCTCTGATGCAGCTGGCTCCTTGACTTGACCTGGATATCTTTTTGCTTACTGAACATTGTTGTATATGTTAGTCTCAAAATAGTAACGTAACTTTTAGGTCGTAATTATGTTACTTGTAATAAACAACATTATCTTTGGCGTGTAATTTTTAAACTTAAGCCGATTCTGTCGCATTTGAATGCTTTTGTTATTTTGCCATGTTGTATGAGAAATATAGCTATGCATATGCTTGTAATTCAGTTGTGTTTGATGTCAAGTTCTTGCTTAAAACATAATTTCATGCCTTGCAATGCTAGTGTGATGTACGAATAAATTATAGCCATGTATTTGTACACAAAAGAAGAAAATACCGCCTTTCATGTTCTAATTGTAGATGGCAGTTTCGAATGTCTTGTGTGACTGAGTATGGAATGCGGCCTAGTGTCCCGTTATGGGTTCCGACTCCCATTAGCGAATGTCTCCTATTCCGTGTCCTGTACTTTAGGGATTGTTATAGACGATAGGAGAAAAGTTTTTCAAATAAAATTGAAATATGAGAAATAGTAAAACTTCCAATCACAGAAGGCCTTCGATGTGCTTAAGTTCGTGGCAAACGGGCTTTGTAGTCACTTTCCCTAGCTGTGGGTCTTGGAGACATTTGTCACCCATCTTACGCCTCCGCGCGGAGTTAATTCTTTTTTACCACAGCCGCACTTAAGACACATCGGAGCCGAGATCGCGCACAGTAACTACCCGGGCCATTATGGCCCGTAATCGTGGGTATTATTCGATTTACTGTGGCCGGCTAGCGTGGGTGCCGATCGTCAATCGTGAACTGCCCCTGGCTGGCCACACCTTATGTTGGGGCTTATAGTCGGTTCACAGTTGTCGGCGAGCCGAACGCCGTAATGAGCTGCCTCGGCTATAGTCGGCCTTCTCGGTGGCTTATAATCGGCTCATTACAGTTGGCTTTGAGGGCCGTCGCGAGCAATGAGTTAACCCGCAGCAGAGGGATGCCGGAGCGAAAGTGTCTCATTGGCGAGGGCATAGATTCGTATAGTACCTGTTAGGTCTTGTCCAGGAGAAGTCGTGCTGTGGAGTGCCTTGAATGGAAATGCTATTTGCACAGGATTTTGTTCAACAGAAAAGGATAAAGTTAACAAGCAGCCAAGATATAAAGGAACAAGTTAAAAAAGAGACAAGGTTTTTTAAAGTGGTTCGGCACGAAAATGCCTACGTCCACTGATTCTTTTTGTTAATTCGCTTTATATGGGCAGTGCAAGTTAAGTAAAGTATCGACGAAGGTGTTGGATGTTCCATGCCCTCTGGAACACCTCCCCGTCCACTGTTGACAAAATATAAGCTCCATTATGGAGATCTTTATGAATTACATATGGTCCATCCTAGATTGGATCTAGTGCTCCGGGGCGAGGGAAGATTCGCTTGAGGACAAGATCCCCTTCTTGTAAGGTACGATGCTTGACTTTGGAGTTGTATTGTGCTGCCACTTTTTGCTTGTGGGCTGCTGCTTTGAGGACTACATCATTTCTTCTCTCCTCAACTAGATCCAAAGACATGTGAAGGAGTTCTTCGTCCTCTTCTGGGTTATAGTGGATCCTACGGTGGGAAGGCACGATGGTTTCAACTGGAAGCATAGCCTCCGATCCGTATGCCAAAGAGAAAGGAGTATGCCCTGTTGATGTTCTGAAATATGTGCGATAAGCCCACAGTGCCGTAAGGAGTTCATCCACCCAAGCGCCCTTTGACTTTTCGAGTTTCTTTTTTATTAGAGTTTTCAGAATTTTGTTGACGGCTTCGACTTGTCCGTTTGCCTGGGGATACGCTACGGATGAGAAGCTTTTGTGAATTCCGTGCTCTTGGCACCAGTTGGCGAATTCCTCGCTGTCAAATTGAAGTCCATTGTCTGATATGATTTTGAATGGGACTCCGTACCTGCACAGAACATTTTTGATCAAGAAATTAATAACTTTTGCAGAAGATACTTTATTCAGGGGTTCTGCTTCCACCCATTTGGTGAAATAGTCGACTACCACTATAGCATATTTGGCCCCGCCTCGGCCCATTGGTAGTTCGCCGATTAAGTCAATTCCCCATACTACAAAGGGCCATGGGCTGGTCATTTGAGTAATCTCAGTTGTTGGTAGCCGTGGAATCTTAGAAAACTTATGGCATCTGTAACATTTCCTGACGAAATCTAAGGCGTCCTTGCTTAAGGTGGGCCAGAAATATCCATATCGGAGTATCTTTTTTGCTAAAGTTTGCCCTCCGGTGTGATCTCTGCAGCTTCCTTGATGAATGTTGGATAAGATTTCCTTGGCTTCCCTTCCAGCGACACACCTAATAGGGGGTTATAGAATCCGCGCCGATAGAGGGTGTCCTCTTGTATTGTGTAGCGGGAAGCTTTCCTCAAGATTTTCTTGACTTCGTTACGCCCGTTGGGTAGTGTGCCACTTTGTAAGTAGTCTCGGATGGGAGTCATCCAAGTTGCTTCTTCAGTTGCAGCTATCAGATTCACTTGCTCAAAACTTGGGGTCAGTTGCTTCGAGATGGCTACTGCTCTGGAAATATCACCGTCTCTCACGCTTGCTTACTTCGCCAATTCGTCGGCCTCTCGGTTCTCTTCCCGAGGGATGTGTTTGACTAAGTATTGGTCCAATCGACTGAGAAGTAACTTGGTCTTCTTTAAATATGCTATGAGTCGTTCTTCTCGAGCCTGGAATTCTCCTAGTATTTGATTAACAATAAGTTGAGAATCGCTATGAAGACACAAAGAATTGGCTCCGATTTCCAAGGCAAGTTCTAATCCAGCTATCACTGCTTCATACTCTGCATCGTTGTTGGTGGCAGCGAACTCCAACCTTATAGCATAGTGCAGTTTGTTTCCCCTGGGAGTGATTATTACCACACCTGCCCCCGAGCCTTGTTCGTTTGATGCACCATCCACAAAGAGATTCCACTTGATATCTTCTGCTATCTCCAATTTCTCCTTATCTTCGTTGGTAGTGAATTCTGCAATGAAATCAGCCATGGCTTGTCCCTTGATGGCGGTGCGAGGGTGATAGGTGATATCATACTGACTTAGTTCAATGCACCATTTAAGTAGTCGCCCAGAAGTGTCGGGACGATGGAGTACCTGCCTCAGTGGTTGATCAGTCAGAACTTTGATGGAATGGGACTGGAAGTAGTGACGCAGCTTTCGTGATGTGATTAGTAAACAGTATGCTAGCTTCTCAAGTTTAGGATATCTGACTTCTGCCCCAGTAAACCTTTTGCTGACGAAGTAAACTGGCCGCTGCGTGCGGTTGTCTTCCCTTACCAAGGCTGCGCTTAGGGCGTGAGATGACACAGCAAGGTATAGGTATAATTCTTCGCCTTCGCTTAGAGTCGAGAGTACCGGTGGTTTCTGGAGGTGTTTGATTAGGTTAAGGAAAGCGGTTAATCATTCGTCAGTCCATTCGAACTTTCCCTTGTCTTTCTTTAGGGCTTCGAAAAAGGGGACGCACTTGTCCGTCGCCTTGGAGATGAATCGGCTTAGGGCGACCACTTTTCCATTCAAACTTTGCATTTCCTTCCGAGTGGAAGGTATCTTGATATCCCTTAGCGCTCGGACTTGTTCAGGGTTTGCTTCTATCCCTCTGGCATGAACGATGAATCCTAAGAACTTTCCTGATGACACTCCGAAGGAGCATTTTAGTGGATTCAACTTCATTCCATATTGTCGAAGTACTTGAAACATCTTGCCTAGGTGGCTTACGTGATCTTTGGCTTTTTTTTACTTTACCAGCATGTCATCCACATATACTTCCATAGTTTGTCCTATTAGCCCTGCAAACATCTTGTTGACGAGGCGCTGGTAGGTGGCTCCTGCATTTTTAAGTCCGAAAGGCATTACCTTATAGCAGTATAAACCCCGGTCGGTGATGAAACTAGTGTGGTCTTGGTCGGGAGCATGCATAGGAATTTGGTTATATCCTGAGTATGCGTCCATAAAAGATAGGAGCTCGTGCCCGGCTGTGCTGTCTACAAGTTGGTCGATTCTGGGAAGTGGGAAGCAATCCTTTGGGCAGGCGTCGTTTAGGTTGGAAAAGTCAATGCAGGTTCGCCACTTCCCATTAGCCTTTTTTACCAGCACCGGGTTGGCGATCCATTCCGGGTAGATAGCTTCTCGTATGAAGTCATTGGCGAGTAGATTCTTTACTTCTTCATCGAGGGCTGTTGATCGCTCTGCCCCCATACTTCTCTTTCTTTGTTTTACAGGCGCCTTGGTAGGATCAATGTTTAATACGTGGCATGCTATGTCGGGGGAGATTCCGGTCATGTCAGCGTGTGACCAAGCGAATACATCCAAGTTGTGGCGGAGAAAATCGATGAGTTGTTCCTTCAATTCGGCTTTTAGTTGGGACCCAATTTTCAATAGTCTACTTGAGTCGTGCTTGTCTACAGATATAAACTCCATAGCCTCTGCAGGCTCGGCGGTGGCCTCCTCCTCTTTGTCCCTAGGGTCTAATTCATTGAAAGGGTCGCTGGTATATCGAAGAGGAGGGGCTTTCTTTAGTTGCTATGCTTCTAGACTTTTTGTGCAGAGGGCAATCTCTACACCCTTCCCTTTATCCTTCCTGTGGTTGTTGCGAAGTTCAGTCACATAGCAGTCTCGAGCAACGTCCTAGTCTCCTTCCACTTCCCCTACTCCATTGTCTGTTGGAAATTTCATCTTTAGGCACCATGGGGCTAGGACAATTTGGAAGTCAGACAAGGATGGCCTTCCTAAGAAGGCATTGTAGGCCGAATGGTTTTCTATTAGCACAAACGTCTGTTTCCATACAGTGGAGCGGGGATGGCTTCCAATCTCAACAAAGAGGTCCAGTTGCCCGAGGGGCATCTTCGCATCTCCAGTGAAGCCGTGTAGTGGTTTATCGCAGGGAGATACATCCTTCATTGATAGCTTCATTTTGTCGAATGCGTGTTTGAACAGGATGTTTACTGAGCTTCTAGTGTCTACCAGGATTCGGTAAACTTCGACGGGACCAAGTCGGGCAGAGATGACCATGGGATCCATGTGAGGGTACTGCCTTCCTTCTAGGTCACGCTTACCGAATGTGATGTCATTACTTTCTTTCCGCTTCGGGTGGCGCTCTTCTATAACCGAATTGACATAGTCTTTATTGTCTCTAAGCGACTTTCCGTATCTTTCCATCTATTTCCAGCTTCTATCTGCGATGTGCGGCCCTCCTGAGATGGTATGGACCACTATCTTCTCTTGACTAGAGCTGCTAGCGCTGCGGTTTCCTCTGTCGGCCCCCGGTGAGGGTAGCCTTGGGTTTTCATTGGCAGGAGCTGGGGTCCTGTCCTGACCTTTTACATAACGTTCCAGTTTCTTCCTTCTGATATGTTCCTCAACCAGATCTCAGAGATGATGGCATTCGTTGGTATCATGCCCGTGAGATTCGTGGAAGCGGCAGAACTTTCCAGACTTCTGTGCGTTATCTGATTCCTTCTTGTATGGTGGGCGTTTGTATCTAACTTCACCTTGGGTGGCAAGGAATATATTTTCGACGGTCTCGTTCAAAGGAGTGTAAGTGTCGAATCTCGGTCCTGGCCGATATAGGCGCTTTTCTCCCTTCTTGCCCCCAGCATTATCTCTGGAATCATTTCTTCGAACGTCCCTTGCCACAGCAGGGGCGTTGCCATGGGTTGTCTTATTTTGCTGTCCTGACTGCCCCTCAATGGCAGCATCCTTAAGCCTCATGTATTTCCCGGCTTCATGGAAGAAATCGGGTAAAGTAGCTGGTTTTTCTTTTGTCAACCTTCTAGCAAATTTAGTGTCCGGATGCACACCACTACAGAGGGCCATTAGGATAAGCTTCTCATCGGCATCTTAGACTGCGGCTGCTGCGGCGTTGAATCTGGTTAGGTATTGCTGTAGCTTCTCTCTAGGTTTCTGTTTGACGCTGGATAAGGAATAAGCGTCCTTAGGTTGCTCCACATGAATGCGGAACTGACTGATAAATTTTTCTTTCAACATTTCCCACGAGCTGATGGATCCTTGGGGTAAATGACAGAACCAGGAGGTCGCTAGATCTGCTAAGAATAGTGGAAAGCATTTGCACAGTACTCCCTCTGTTGCTCCACTCATTAGCATATGCTGTGTGTATCTCTGTAAGTGTACAATGGGGTCAGAGGTCCCTTTGTAAGGTTCCATTGTTGGCATCTTCCATTCTCGGGGGGTGATAGCAATTTCGATATTGCGGGCGAAAGGGCTGGTTACCCTAGCGCCTATCCCTCGATCTCTTTGATCCCGTTGGACGCACTCTCTGAACAAGCATGCATCCTTTCATCAGAATTTGGAGCAGATAGAAATGAGTTTGGTTCTGTCCTGTGGGATTGATTCCGTCCAGATGACCTGTAGGGATGGTATCGTCTATCATTCCTCATATTTTCCAGTGGCTGCCTTTGATCTTCTGGGAGCATGCTAGGGTCAGCTACAGTTGGCCCTTGCATTGATCTTCCCCTGCCGGGTTCTGATCTAAGCACTTCCTCGGGTCCAACTTCGGGCTGGACTCTAGCTCGGCCCCGTTCACTGGCGTTTCCGTGGTTAGGTAGTATGACAGGCTCAGCTACAGTTGACCTCCGTCCGGTACCTCCCCCGTTGGGTTCGGTACCAAACGTTTCCTCGGGCCTAACTTCGGGCTGTGCTCGGTCTCGGCTCCTACCATGGCTATTTCTGCCGTTAGCTCCTTCGAAGAAGGAAGATCTTTGTTGTCTCTGAGATTCTCCAGACTGGGACTCGCCCCATGATTCAGTGTTGCGGTTGGATTCTTCAGCGTCCCTTAAGCGTGACATGAGATGGTCCACCAAGGCTTCCTGCTGGGACATGAAGCGGTTAGTTACTTCAACCACAACTCTGTCCAAATCTGCCCTAGTAATTGCTGTAGGCTGTTCTATGGCAGGAGTGGTTGGGTTAGCCTGTCCTTCATTTGTTACTGTTGCTGGAGGAGGACGATTTACTTGATTCGTGACAGCTGGATCTGGAAGACTGCTGGATGCGATGTTTTTTCCTTTGTTAACATCTTTTCTCTGTTTGGGAGGCATGTTTTCCAAGTGGCGGACGATGCTGTTAGGAAAACTCGTTAAGTGGATGAAGCTGAAGCTTCGAGCTTCTAGCTCTCAATGAAAGCACCAAAAATGTTTGCACAAAAAATGGACAAACACCTCAAAGTTGTATGATTTAGTAGATCTTATGTTGTTCTTAGTGATTTGAGCGATTTATGCAAATATATGAAAAGCAGGGGCTAAACTGTAAAAAGACACGCAAATTTATAGTGGTTCAGCCAGAATGTGCCTACGTCCACTTTATATGTTATTTCTCTTCTCTTGTTTTGATTACAAATACAAATCTTTGATATAAGTAAAAGAAAGTTGTTTGAAAGTTCTCTCCGTGCTTGAGCTCTCAAACTTGTCCCCCATTGTTGTACCCCTACCCCTCTATTTATAGAGTGAGGCTGGAGGCAGGGGTCTTGGATGTATATAGCTGCTGGTGGGCCTGGGCTGGTGTGGTCGGGCCTGGTAGCGCTGGTTCGGCATCGCTTTGGTTCGGCATTACTTTGGTTCGGCATTACTTGGTTCGGAGATGGTTGGGGTAGGAGTTGGTTCGGTGGTTCTGGTCCGGTGAAGAGTGGTTCGGTGGTTCTGGTTCGGTGAAGGGCTTGGTTCGGCGGTTGGAGTTGGTTCGGCAACGAGGTGGGAGGCAAGTTGGTTCGGTAATGAGGTGGGAGGCAAGTTGGTTCGGTAGACACTCTGGTTCGGTGTTGCTTGGAAGTGGACCGGTGGAGCTTTAGTTTGGAGGGTGGCTGGTCCGGTGGTGAGAATTCGCCCAACAATACCTTTCTTGTTACAAAATTGTTCAAAAGCTTCATTTTCAAATTCTCCTCCATGATCTCTTCTTATATTTTTAATTTTCAAACTTTTAATATTTTGAATTCTTTTAATAAAAACTTTAAAATTATCAAAAGTATCACTTTTATTTTTCAAAAAGAAAATCCAAGTATATCTAGAGAAATCATCTATAATAACAAATACCTATCTATTATGATTAATAGATTGCACTTGAGTTGGACCAAAAAGATCCATGTGTAAAAGTTCAAGTGGTTGTTCTGTAGATATTACTTTCTTTGATTTAAAAGAAGATTTTGTTAATTTTCCTAATTTACATGCATCACAAAATATGTTAGTTTCGAATTTTATATTGGGTAAACCTATAACTAATTTATTTTTAGCTAGTTTGTTGATAGTATTAAAATTAATGTGACAAAATCTTTTGTGCCATAGACAAGAATCATTTTCTTTAGCCACTAGACACAAATTTGAATCATTATTAACATTCATATTTAAGATATAAATGTTTTTATCTCTTTTTCCTTCGAAAATAGTGTTATGATTTTTATCGAAAATATTACATTTATTTTCTGAAAAAGTTATATTAAAACCTTTATCGCATAGTTGACTAATACTTAATAAATTGTGTTTTAAATTTTTAACTAATAAAACATCAGTAATGAGAGGTAAATTAGAGGTACCGTTGCTACTGACATTGCCTTTGCTGATGATATATCCTTTTGAGTTATCTCCAAAGGTGACTGCTCCTCCATTTGAGTATATAATGTTTGACAACATTTCTTTGTTTCCAGTCATGTGTTTTGAGCAACCTCTATTTAAATCCATTTTCCTCTCTTCTTATGTGGTACCTGCAAAAAGTTTATAAAAAGTTGGTACCCAATCTTTTTTAGGGTCCTAAGAGTTAGATCTTAGGAAGCCAAACCCATATGGGTTCAGAATTCCCTTTATAAACATAATTCTTGTTATTATGAACAGTTTCCATAAAAAATTTGATATGTTTATTCCTTATCAAAACATTATTTGTTTTTGGAATCCATATCTTGATAGTTTTAGTATTTGGATAAACTGTTTTCTTAATATCTTTCTTAATATTATTATTAATCCTACTTTTAGCAAAATTATTTTGTTTCTTAAATCCTAGTCCAGATTTATTGTTAGAGAATTGAGAGTTTTCTAGTATACTAGAAAGATTTTCTCTTCCTTTATTGAAATTAGATATATTTTTAGAAATATCATCAAATTTTATTTTAAGACTAGATTTTTCTAACTCTAAATCCTTAATCTTAGAGTTTAAACTATTATTTTCGAAAAGTAAAACATCATTTTTATTTTTCTAAATTTCTAGTTCTTCAGATATTGACGAAATTTGAGAAGATAAGTTAGAATTCGATTGTTGAGAAATTTCAAGTTCTTCTTCCAATATTATCTTCTCATCTTTCAACATATCTACTTCTAAAACCGTTCTATCTAACTTTCTTTGCAACTCCTTATTTTTCTTTTTAAGTTGCTTTGCTAAATTTACTAATTCAGAATTTATTTCAATTAAATCTTCAAAAAGTAAAATCACTTATATCGTCTGACGAAGCCATGAAGCATACATTTGCTTGTTCATTATCACTTTCACTCTCTGATGAGGATGATGAGTCAGTGTCGTCCCAAGTGACTGAAAAAGCTTTTCGTTTGGTTTTGTCCTTCTTGAAATTATTCTTTTTACGATCTGGACAATCCTTCGTCATGTGTCTTTTCTTATGACATTCATAACATTCCATTGTTGAAGATGATGGTTTGCTGCTATTGGAAATGTTGTTGGAATTATTTTTGTTTCCCTTGAATTTGTTTCTGTTGAATTTCAAAAACTTTTTGAAATTTTTGGCGATCATTGCTATATCTTCATTATCTGAGTCGGAATCATCTTTTTCTGCTTGGAATGCCACATTTTTCTTTTCTTGTGCTCCATTTCTTTTTGCCTGCAAATTTACTTCGTAGGACATTAAATTACCTATTAATTCTTCTGGTTTTAATGTTGACAAATCAGTTGCTTCTTCACTAGCTAGGACTTTTCGTTCCCATTCGTCCGTTAAAGAATTTAAGATTTTTGTAACAACATCAAAATCAGTAAACTTTTGTTCTAATGATAATAAAGCATGATAAATATCCTGAAATCTAGAGTACATGTCATTTATAGATTCATTTGGCCTCATTTTAAAATTTTCAAATTGATGTTTCAACATAGAAATTTTGCTTAATTTAACTTTGTTCGTTCCTTCATGCGAAACTTTAAGAGTTCTCCAAATTTCATAACCGGAAGTGCACATGCTAACTCTATTGAATTCATTTCTATCTAATGCACAAAATAAAATATTCATAGCCTTTGCATTTGATGTAGCATCTAGTTTTTGTGTGTTACTCCAAGTTGAGTATTCTCCAGTAGGAGTTGTGTACTCACTTTGTATAATATTTCAGATATCAAATCCACTCGATTGCATATAGATTCTCATTCTAGTTGACCAATAATTATAATTTATACCATTGAAAAGTGGAGGTCGTGAAGTCGATTGACCTTCTGTGAAACTAGAATTAGTGTGAGTGTTAACATCATTAGTTTGTGTGGTTGCCATATTACTAGAAATAAATATCAAATAACTTTGTGATGGTTATAGGAGGACCTTGCTCTGATACCAAATGAAAGTGTACGTGTAGTACTAAGGATCGTGTAATATGGTATATAAATGCGGAAACTGATAATAGCAGTAAAATAAAAATTAAAGTAAGCACACCAGGA
Organism: Allium fistulosum; assembly: GCA_030737815.1. Lineage (NCBI taxonomy): Eukaryota > Viridiplantae > Streptophyta > Magnoliopsida > Asparagales > Amaryllidaceae > Allium > Allium fistulosum. The sequence goes on along the minus strand of CM060905.1, from coordinate 295,730,013 downwards.
ATTTTTATACTGGTTCGAACTTCCCGTTCTACGTCCAGTCCCAGAATACCCTCTGGATTTAAACTAAACCCCTCACTTAACCCGGAGGAATAGGTATACGACACCTGAGCAGCCGAACAGGAATTTTTCCGCCTCAACAGCCGAAGAGGACTTCAACTTAATACAAATAGCTTGTTGACGAATGTGTTCTGAATAACACTGATTGTCTTTTGATAGTACAACTTTCCTATAATCAAATCCTCAAGAGTATATATGTGTGTGAAGATTTAGAAGGAAGATAATCACGTAGAATCAAAGTATATGAATTAAATCAAGGATTCTAGTGATATTAAATAAGAATGAATGCTTTTATTTGCAGAAATGAATAGAGAATAGATTTTAGAATTATAAACAAGAATCGGTCATTGTAGAAGTGAATTGAACATGTTTATATAGTTGTAGAATAGTTACAATCTTTCATGAAGAGTTTTAATCAAGAGTTGTGTCCATATCTGTTGGATTAAAGAACATTCCTCTTCATGAACAATTGCACCTCTTCAGAAAAACTAGCAGTTGTGTTCTGGTCGGTTGATCGAGAACCCTGGGCCGGTCAGCTGAGTTTACAGATGTAAATAAAACGGTGCATATCTGTGCACTGGACATAGAGTCGGTCGACCGAAGATTCTGGTCGGTCGGCCGACCTGCTGTTATTTGCACAGTGTACATTTATTTTTGTATAAATCATTTTGTGTGTATGTGTGACTACTTGAGGAATGATTTTAACAATATTCTAAGACTCAAAATAAAATATTCATACTAAAATTTAAATTATAGTCTTGTCTCCTTTGTAGTGTGCAATATATGATTATTCTCCTTTTTGTCGCTTTCGTATAGTATTCTCGTCGTATGATCTCTGAAGCTTGTGTCATGAATCAAAACTCATGAATCAACAGAGTTAAGCAAGCAGATTCGTGAGCTATTGGAGAAAGGCTTCATTATGAGGAGCATATTTGAGTGGGGAGCGCCAGTCGTCTTCGCTACTAAGGCGGATGGCTCCCTTCGACTTTGCGTATACTACAGAGAGTTAAATAAGCTCACGAATAAGAACCGTTATCCACTTCCTAGGATAGATGATCTTTTCGATCAGTTGGTTGGCTCTTCAGTATTTTCTCAGCTTGATTTAGCCACTGGATTTCATCAGCTTAGGGTCGCTGACGATAGCATTGATAAGACGACATTTAGGACACCCGATGGATTCTTTGAGTGGTTGGTTATGCCTTTTGGGCTAACCAATGCTCCAGCTTATTTTGTAGATTTGATGAGCCGTGTTTTTAGAGATGTCCTAAATAAGTTCGTAGTAGTGTTTGTGGATGACATTTTGGTGTTTTCCAGGAGTATGGAAGAGCATGCTTGTTCATTTAGAGGAGGTTCTTCGTACACTTCATGTTCATCAGTTGAGGGAAAAGTTCTTGAAGTGTCACTTTTGGCGAGAGGTACGTTTCTAGGGGCACATAGTTTCAAGAGAGGGTTTGGCTGTTGACCCCACTAAGGTAATTGTAGTGCAAGATTGGAAGTCCCCCAAGAACGTTACCAAAGTTAGAAGCTTCCTAGGATTGGCTGGCTATTATAGGAAGTTCATCAAGGATTTTGCCAAGATTTCAGCACCACTTACTCGCCTCACTAAGAAGAATAAAGCATTCGTGTGGGACATGGATTGTGAGGATTCCTTCACGATGCTAAAGAGAGCCCTTACTAGTGCACCAGTGTTAGTTTTAGCCGATGGAGCTAAGCCTTTTACAGTATACACTGATGCATGTGGGACGGGTTTAGGAGCAGTGTTGATGCAAGAAGGGAGGGTAGTATGTTATGGGAGTAGACAGTTGAGGACGCATGAGAAGAACTAACCTACCCATGATTTAGAGTTAGATGCTATTGTTTTCGCACTCAAGTCGTGGAGGCATTACTTGCTAAGAGAAAGGTTCGAGCATTTCACTGACTATAAGTCATTGAAGTACCTATTCTCACAGAAGGATTTAAACTTGAGGCAACAGCATTGGATGGAGTTTTTGGCATCATATGACTTTGAGATAGCTTAAACCCTAGCAAGGGAAACATAGTAGTGGATGCGTTGAGTAGGAAGAGAGCAACCCTTAGTCCAATGTTCGTAGAGTGGAAAAGCCTAGAGTTTATCTCCAATTTTGATTTTAAGCCTTCTACGGACAGTACCCCTGGATTGTTAGCAGCACTTGAGGTGAGGCCTACCCTTGTGGATCAGATTGGTTCGAGGCAACAAGAGGATGCAGATCTTATGGATATTATGGAGAGGATTAGTAGAGGAGAGGTCTCTAGACATCTCCTACGCTATTCCATTGATAGTAAAGGGTGGCTAAGGAGAGTTGGAAGACTTTGTGTTCCATGCACTAGTGATTTGGTGAGTGCAGTTCTAACAGAGGCACACCATTCGCGTATGACTATTCATCCGGGTGGTGATAAGATGTATAGGGACATGAAGAGGGTATTTTATTGGAGTGGCATGAAGAAGGATGTGGCAGAGTTTGTAGTTAGGTATCTTGTGTGCCAAAGGATTAAGGCAGAGCAACAGAAGCACAGAGGATTAATTTAGCCATTGGATGTACCCGAATGGAAGTGGGATAGTGTTTCGATGGATTTCATAGATGTATTACCCCGATCTAGGAAGGGGAATACTAGTATTTGGGTGATTATAGATCTCTTAACCAAGAGCACCCACTTCATTCTGGTCAAGAGAAAGAGGATGACACCGTATTTGGCATCTTTATACGTTCGTGAGATAGTCTGACTTCATGGAGTTTCCTCTAGCATTGTGAGCGATAGAGATCCTATTTTTACTAGCGAGTTTTGGAGAAGCTTTAGGGACATAGCTTAGATTGAGTACGGCCTATCACCCTCAGACGGATGGCCAAACGGAGAGAGTTATATGTGCATTCTAGATTTTGGAGGAACTTGGGAGGAGCATCTTCCTTTGACGAAGTTCGCATATAATAACAATTTTCAAGCTAGCATTGGGATGGCACCTTTCGAAGCTGTTTATGGGAGACCTTGCAAGTCACCTTCATGTTAGTTGGAGTCTACGGAGAGGTTGCTACTTGGTCTTGACATAGTTAGGGAGACTTGAGAGAAGATTGATTTGATTAAAAGGAGGATGAAGATAGCCCAACGTAGACAGAAATCTTATGCAGAAGCGGAGACGAGATATTGAGTTTGAGGTAGGAGACTTAGTTTTCATTAAAGTGTCCCCGCTAAGGAAGGTGGTGAGATTTGGATCGAGTGGGAAACTAGCTCCCAGATTCGTAGGACCATTCTCCATTGTAGAAAGAGTAGGGAAGATGGCGTATCGAGTGAAGCTACCGGAGAGGCTCGCAGGAGTGCATGATGTTTTTCATGTTTCGCACTTGAGAAAGTGCTTACATGACTCAACTAAGGTGGTGGAGCCTAGTCAACTTGAGGAGGTTGAAGTGGAGAGAGAAGCATCGGTTCTTAGTATTCCTACCAAGATCATTGGACGAGACATCAAGAAGCTTTGGAATAAAGAGGTCCCGTTAGTGAAGGTGCAGTGGGGAGATGATGTTCAAGACGCTACGCGGGAGGCTGAAGAGAAGATTCGTATCTCTTATCCACATCTCTTTGATAGTAAGTTTTCGAATTTCCTATTTCCATCTTTAGTTTCGAGTAGGTTCTTTCCTTTATTATCCTTTGGGAGGGTAGATCTTAGGACTTAACCTATAGATGGTAGGATTTGATGTAAACATGTTATTAGAACATGTTATGTATAATGGACGCTAGTGGTTGCAAGCGTTTGCTAGTGGATGCTAATGGACGCATATACTTACACTAGGCACTATTATCTCTTAGGGATCGACCTAACTAGGACACTAGAGCATATGCATATAAATGTGTGCGCATTTGCATATTTTATTTTTATCTTATTCCATGGTCGCTATAAATGGATGATTATCACATGATTGTTGCATTTGGATGATGATTGTAGCACGCATATAGAACTATCAGTTATCATTAGGAATTTGCATTCATTTGGATACATGGCACCGACATGATTGCATAAAAAGGAGGTCGACTGAATCAGTAGACCGCCTACTCTTTTGCTTTAGTTAGGGACATTGACACTACACTTTTGCATATATATCATAAATTGCATTAGAAAAGCTTAAGGACAATGGATGTAATGGATGATGGTTGAGTAGTTGGTTGTAGAATTTTGATGAAAATATTTATTTCATTCTTCTGTCCTTAGAGATTTCGGGGACGAAATCCTTTAAGGAGGGAAGAATGTAACAACCCGAAATTTAAGCTATAATAATTAATTAACGAATTAATTAAATATTAAAATAACTTTGTGAAATTAACAGAATTAAGCCACGAGAGTTTCACCATTGTGTCCATGGTAATTTTCTGGTCAATTTCTATATATAGATTGTTGAAATCAGAGCTAAAACGAAGAAGTTACAAATTAAACAAGAAACGAATAAGAAAAAAGAAAAATAAATAAATAGATCAGGTCGACCCTAGGGTCGACCTTCCCTATGGCTGGGTCGACCTATAGGTCGACCCTAGCATATGGCGGTCGACAGTAAGGTCGACCCGCCTTAGTGTTTTGGGACGTTAATTCGTCCATATCAAATCGTGACGTGATTTGTTGTTTTTATTCCATCTCGTGCGTCCGAGTTTCAATCCGACGGTTCCCATTGAGCCTATGACGTGGTTGCACCAGATTAAATCTTCAAATCCAATGGTCGGAGATCCACAAGTGACACTATAAATAAGACCTTAGGCCTAGATATTTTTTTCATTCAGATTTTCTCCATCTAGGTTCATTGCCTGAGGCTGGACCCAAAAAGGAATATTTTTCCAAGGAGAAGATCTTTTTAATTAAAATATTTTATACCATCAAGTGGATCCAGGAAGGCCAAAGGAAAGAGCTAAGGACCATAAGTGAGTGTTTAAGTAATTATTTTTTATTTTTAAGTAATTGAAAATAATAGGGTTTTCAACAGTTGTAATTTTTCTACAATTTTGAGACCGCTTTTATACAAGTTGTTTATAGTTAATTTTTAATGTTCTTTTCAGTCTAATTTTTATTTAGCTATTTTATTCATTTATTTATAGTTATTTACTGTCATTAACAGTAATTTATATTTTATTTACATCCGTTTTGCGTTAGATTTCAGCCTGTAAATTTTAGTTCTTTTTATTCCTTTTACGCGAATAAATTAATAAAAAGTGGATAATTCACTAATATAGACTAAATTTTAAGAACACTAAAATTACAGAAAATTGGACGTAAATAAGTAGAACTGTAATAAAAGAATATAGACTGAAATAGACAAATTTGACATTTGCAAGCAAGTTATAACTAGTAGATTATAACTAGAAAGACAAGATAAAAGAGAAATTATAACATAGGTTATAATTAAATAGTGTTAATGCTAAAAGGTGAACGCTAACACCCGGTGTGTGTGTAGTAGAATTGTGAAAGCACCATCCGTGTGACGGGAATAAGAAGTAAGCAGTAAAATAGTGAAAAGGCGGTAAAAGACAACAGTTTATAGTGGTTCGGCTTGAGATCGAGCCTACGTCCACTTTGAATCTCTTTATTACTGAATCCGGTTACAAGACGATACAATACACTTATGAAAACAATACAATTTGATCACAAAGACAATCTCGACTACTAGCTCAAACTTCGATGATGAAACTCGATGAATCCGTGTTGGATGTAGGAAATTCCTCTCGAAGCTTGTTGTAGTGTCTCGAATGTTTGAAGATCTTCAATTGTTGAATGAGTTGAGAGTTCGGCAGAGTAACGTCGTTTCAAGAAATGATCGGCCAAAAGTCCTCCCCTTGTTGGAGTTTGGGGGGTATTTATAGGGTAGAATCTGAATAGTAAATCTTTCCCAAGTTCTAAGTCATAGCCGACTTATAGTAAGTCGTAGGTCCTAAGTCAGCGACGAGATAGGAGCACTTGCACTAGTTACTCCTGAATATGTACAGAATGAGTTGTTTGGTATAAGTCGTAGGTCGGCAAAGACATGCTTTGACTTGCTAAGTCATTCGTCCACTTAAGTTGTTAACTCCTTAGATCGGTAAGTCGTAAGATCATTTAAGTCGGTAAGTATCCTAAACCGGCCCTGTAGCTAAGTCGGAGCTTCTTTAGGTCGTAAACTTCCTTAAGTCGTAACCCATTGAGTCGGTCCTGTAGCTTAAGTCATAACTGCCTTAGGTCGTAACCCATTGAGTCGGTCCTGTAGCTTAAGTCATAGACTGCCTTAGGTCGTCACCTTCCTTAACTCGTAAACCGCTAAGTTGGACCATTCCTTAGGTCGGAGCCTGTTGAGTCGTAGGCCTCTTTAAGTCGCTAGGTCGTAAGTCCTTTTAAGTCGTTAGCTCCTTAAGTCGGTCCACATCTTAAGTCGGTATGCTCCTTTCAGTAGTTAGGTCGGTTAATTGTTAAGTCAGCACGCTTCTTAAGTCGACATGCTTTTTAGGTCGGTATGGTTTTAGGTCGTAAGTTCCAGCTTGTTAAGTCGCGAACAAAAGAGGATTAACATTTGCCCCTCGAAGTGTATGCCTAGGTCGTAGGTCATATGCTTCGATTCTTCTTAACTCGCTCTCTGATGAGCTTCTTAGGTCGTGAACGACTTAAGATAAGTCGTTGGTTGTTTGTGGCGATTCACATTTCACTGCCCCAGCGTATAAATAGCTTAAGTCATTCCCTCTTTTCCTTCACCTGCTCTTATCATTTCATTCCGCCATTAGCAAGCATTCAAATTCTTCGAAGACGAAATCAATTACTCGGTCACCAGTTATCCTTATCGTTATATCGCGTAAGTGAATTCGTTTTTCTCATTCAATCCTCGACTGTCATTGAATTATGAATCCCACTTTTCTTATGCCATGCTCCACTGCAACTCTCGTTTCAAGCGACTGCTGATAGATTCGAGATGATTTGTCCTGACTTTGGATAATTGGTAAGAACGAAATAATGGACTACGGCACTCCAGTTTGACTGACTCGTGGTTTGCGATGGAACGACATTGCATCAGATTTGTGGTGATTTCGGGGTGATTCAATGGCATGGGAAGATGAAGATTTTTGCTGATAGAGAGGCTAACGGGTTAACGGGTTAGGATTTGGGCAATTCTGATGTATTGAAAAAGATGAACGCCTTAAAGCCTTAGAAATCTCGACTTAACTTTCGACGATCTAAGTGTTGAAATGTGTACGACCTAAAGTAGGTCGTGAGTCGGCAACGACCTAGGACTTTGCGGCTTTTCTTCATTCTGACTTGAGACCTTTCTTTGCAGTGTGACTTAAGGAACTGATGACTTAACTTAATTCGTAGCCTGTCCCTTAGGTCGTGGGCGAGTTAGTACTTGGATATTGTAACTTGAGGGATTTCCAACCCATACTGAGTCGTGAACGAGTTAAAACTTAGCATATTTTTCACTGCCTTGAACTTTAAGACTTGAATTGCCTGAACTTCTTTGCAGATTATTCCTAATGCTTCACATTTGAACATCCAGTTGATTATGTAGAATGTCTTCTCCACAAGAAGAAATAGAGCAAGTTGAAGAGATTTTTCCAGTTGCTATTCCGTTGAATGATCCTCCAGAAAGGGTCTCGACCACTTTGAACTACCGAACCTTTAACCAGTTGTGTATTCAATTTGGAATTGCTGAAGCAGACGCACAACTACCCGGGAAGCCTGATAATGCTGATAGACCTCCTCATGGCTTTGTTGTGGTAAATCGACAAATGTGCCATAATGGAGCTATCCCTCCTTTTAATGACTTCTTACGAACACTTCTTCTACGATTAACCATCTCCTCTTTCTAGCTGCATCCCAATGGATATGCTATCTTAACGGGGTTATGTGTGCTCTTTAGGAGGACACTCGATCGTCTTCCAAGCTTCGACGAAATTTGTTATTTGTGCACTTTCGCTAAAAACAAAGACCATCCTTCCATCATAGTTGTGAGAAGTGCTAGAAACCGTAAGTTGATCATCGGTCTCCCTGACAGTGTTCACAGTTTTCTAAGCCAGTTTTTCTACGTTCGCTGTCCTCCGGGATTTTACACTATTTGGAGAGTAGGAAGTAAGATCACTTGTCTTTGTTTCTTATGTTTTTTCGAACTTGCCGAAGCCCGAGTTGTCAAGTGTTAACTTTGCCCTTTTTCTTTTCAGCACTTCCTCCTCCTTCTAGAGATCCCGGTCACAAAGCGACTTTTGAGAGGCTTATGGCGGTGCCAGTTGAGGAGAGGAGTATCCAATTTCTGTTGACAGACGAATTTTTACATCAATTCGGGCTTTTACACTCTTCCCGCTTTACCCAGCCTCGTGAAGTTTCTAATTTTCCAGCACAGACATCAGATGCCCCAGTTTCAACGGAAGAGATGGCTCTAAAGGAGCCAACTGCAGATACTGCATTAGTAAAGTGTTCTACTCCTATCGATGTTGCGGGGTCGTCCAACAAGTTGACGCTCTCTCCAGTTATCGAAGAGGAAGAAAATCCTCACATTTCTGGGAAGACGGCCGACGTGGAAGTCGAAAAAGATAGTTCTGCTGGGCATCACGGCGATGTCATTTTTGATAATTTGAGTGATATAATGATAACTTATCAGGAGCTTTTTAAAGATAATATCTCAAAAGCGATCTCTCCCGTTGTTGAAGCGACTTCTTCTTTGAAACAAGCTTTGACACCTTCTACACCAGTCGTCTATGTTTCCACATTAAAGCGTGGTTTGTAGTTTGACGCACGTAGCTTGCACGCCGCACACACTTAGGATTTTTCAGCGCTTATACGCACTTATCCTCTTTTTCTGGAAATTTCTAAACTTCATTCCTTTTTCATTTTCAGATTCTCCGATGGGGCGCACTGGTTCATATTATGACAAATTTCAGCGCTATGGAGGCCGCGGGGCTTATGATTTTAGGCAATACCTCGATGCCCCGAGGGAAACGGACGAAGAAAGAGCTATTAGGAAAGCTCGAGAGAGACGGGACTATGAACGTCAGCATGAGAGGAAGGATGAGCGGTACGACTCTTCTTACAGAGGCGACGACTCTCACAAGCGAAAGTCTTATGACGATAAGGGGAAGACTCATATTGTTGACGAATCAAGCAAGCGGTCCAAGCCTAGTGACACGTCTGCAATTTCTGAGAAGACCGATGCTCCCATCTCTCCTAATATTCCATCCGGCTCTCCTGCTTTAAAGAAATCTGACATCCAAGCGATCATCAGCAGACCTCAATATCAGGTCAAAGATGCCCCTCCTATTCTTCAAAGCCGATTTCCGAATTGGTGCTTAAAAGGGGTGCGCTTTGACCTTGATTTGGTTCCGATTGATAAATCGGATATGCTGCGTAGCCTTGATGCCGTCAAACTTAATATTGAAAGGGTGTCCGGATGGAAAAAGCTGGTCGATGAGCTGCAAAGAGTCAACCGTGCAAATCTTGAAGCCATGCTGACCATGGAAAATGACAAGACGGAATGGGACAAAATCTGCAAACAGCATGATGCCGAGATGACGAGCATTGCTGATGATAATGCGAGACTTGAGTCCGAGGTTAAGAAACTCAAGGAAGATCTCGCCGCTTCTTCCGCTTTGCAATTTCAGAAAGAAGAAGTGTTTCAAAAACAAGTGCGGGATGCGCACGCTGCCCAGAGGGATGCTGAGATGAAATTTGCGGCTGAGCAGTTCGTTGTTGAAGAATACCGCAAAAATAACACTCAGTTGCAGGAAACAGTTAACTCCTAGAATGTGGAGATTGAATTGCTAAAGTCTCGACTTGCTAAAGCTGAGAAAGAGCGTGATGAGGCTGTTGCTGGTCGAGTTGCAGCCGTTGCCGAAAAAGAAACGGCCGAGCAATCGCATGAGGCAACAAAAGCTAACGTCAGCTCTACCTTATTTGACTTTTATTTGCACAGCGTTCTGGGTCATGGGAGCCTTTCTTTTCTGGGCCTTGAATACGAGATTACCCTGGCTGAAGTGTGGGAAGCCGCAGTTGATATGCTTGGCGGCGCCGGCTATGATGAGGCAGAGCTTGAGGCGCGCTATCTTGACGATGAAGCTCGTGTCGCTCTCGCTAGAGGAAAAGAGCAACTTGCCAGAGCGCGAGCTGAGTCTACAGGAGATGAACACCCGACAGAGGAAGCTCCCTCAACTGCCCCTGCTCATACTTCAACTTCAGCTGATGCCAACATTATAGATTCCAGTGCCCATTCTTCGCTTCCTGTCAAAGTTGACACTGAGATTGTGATTACTCCTACTGAGGACGAAGCCCTGGAAGATATTGAGGCTGAGAAATTCGAGATTAATTTTACAAAACTGACTTCTTCAGGTAACTTTGGCATCGACCCGGATCCAGTGAATCACTTATTCGATTTAACCGAGTTTGATGAACTAATAACTTCTCTTTTCTCGGAGAATACCGATTTTAACTTCTTTTCTTCTGCAGCGGAAGTTCCGAAAGCTATACCAACTTCTCCTTCTCCAGCTGCTGTTCCTCCTCCTTCCCAAGTTACTCCTCTTTCTGCTTCTCAATCAGGATCACAAGAAGAGAAAATAGAAGCCCTCAAAGACTTGGATGATCCGGTTGTTTCGCAAGAGCAAAAGATTGGAGGGCTTGAAGAAGGAGAAAAGACTCCGGAGCAAACTCATGATGGCGATACAAAACTTTCTGAGTTTCTTAGTCCAGGAAGCGAGTCTTCTTCTAAGAGGAAAGGGAAGCGCACAATGAAGAAGAAGAAAAAGAGCGCTCCGGCTGATGAGAAGAATGTTGAAGAAGATCCAGCTGCTCCTCCTTCTCCTCCGTCCCCGACTCACCCACAACGGCTTTCAAAACTGGTTATCAGGTCGGGAAAGAGTTCCAAGGGTGGTCGGAAGAAGGAATGATACGCTAGGCTCTATACTTCTTGTTTTGCTTTTTGCATGTATCGACCGGAGATTGTGCGGGTACTGGTCCCCGCTTCATTTTGTAATCTGCACAATGTAAAATGTTTTCATAGTATTGAATAAAATAGCTATTTTACTTGTACAAATTCTTGTGTATGTGAGAATGCATCTGTTTCTCATTCTTAGTGTAGAATAAACGATTCTTCTTACTTGTACAAACTTTTTTGTCTGTGTTTGAGAATGCATTTATTCCACATCTATTTTTCATGATATTGCAATGAATTTGTGGTATGTTGCTTGCGTGTTACTTTTATTAATATAACTGAATTATATAGTATTGCCCCATACCACAAGTGCATTGCAACATTTCTAGCTTTTACAAGACTGATATTCCTATTTCAGAGAATAACTATTCCGCTTTTAAGGGAAGAATCATTCTGCTTTTAATAGATTATATCTCATTTTTGGAGAAATTTTTACTTTCTCTTTCTTCCTTGAAGAACACTTCAACTTTCAGAGATGATCACTTTTATTTTTTTAAAAATGGATTTCTCTACGCAGTGAAATGATCTTCTGAAGAAGGTTTTGATTTTGTGCCCCAGTAAAGGGCTTATTTTTGGTACTTCGAGCACGGTGAAGTATGCCTCCGAAGAGGTCTTTTTGTAGCATTTCAACTTTTTTATAAGGAAGAACTTTTTTGAGATGAATAAGTTAACCTTCCTTTGAGAGTTGAAATGTGCTTCCGAAGAAGGCTTTTTTGTTTGAGCATTCTATTTTGGGACATGCCTCCGAAGAGGGCTCCTCCAAAGAGTTGTGCCTCCGAAGAGGGCTTGTGCCTCCGAAGAGGGCTTGTGCCTCCGAAAAGAGCTTGTGGTGCCTCGGGAGAGGGCTTTTGCCTCCGAAGAGGGCATGTGCCTCCGAAGAGGGCTTGTGGTGCCTCGGGAGAGGGTTTTTGCCTCCGAAGAGGGCATGTGCCTCCGAAGAGGACTTGTGCCTCCGAAGAGGGCTTTTTGATTGCCTGGAAGTTACTTTCTCATGGTTGGATGGATCCACGGGGCAGACGCAAGTTGTTTGATTGGATGTTCGTTTGCACAAACGATCACAATCAATTAACAAGGGCCCTGTTCCTTCAGCTTGGGAAGGTGCCCCTCCGGTGGTTCCACCAATCTTTTTTTATTGACAGAAGCACTTTCATTTTTTGGCGTGCCTCGTTAGAGGGCTTTGTTGACCTTTGGGAAGGAGCATCGGTTGGTTGGTGTGCCAGGAAGGTTGCGTCTCAGGGGCGAGTAGATCCACGGGACGAACGCAAGCTGCCTGATCGGATGCATCACGATCAGTTAGCAAGGGCCATGTTCCTTCTGCTTGGGAAGGTGTCCCTTTGGTGGTTCTACCGGCCCTTTCATTGAGAGGCATACCTCCTTTTGGCTGCTTCTGTGTTTGCTTGGCCATGTTCTCTCATCATCTGCTCATTAGCGATCTTTTATTATCACTTCCAAGCGCATCTTCTTTCCTTTCGCAAGTAAATTGCCTTATTCGAAGAAGTGGACTTCACTATTGAATAACTTCACGGGACAAACGCGAGTTACCTAGTTGGATGTCAGTTCATATCGACAATCTCAACCAGTTAACGAAGGCTTGCCACAGTGGAGTCGCCAACTTTTTATGTGAAGTTCTTCTTGTATAGGATTTGAATCTGGAATTTTTTTTGTCGCTTGGTATTTGCTTAATAGGTGATTTATAGAAGTCGCTCGGCTTTGTGACGAGCAAGCCTTGTTTTTAATGTCCTGCAATTTTGAATCGACATTTTAGCAATACATTTAAAGTATTTACATATCGAAATGAAACAGGCATTATGAAATAGTAAAGAACACAAGATTTATAGTGGTTCGGCCAAGAATCGGGCCTACATCCACTTTATAGCTTTTATTAACTTGCACTGATTTACAATGTCTTTCAATACAACTAATACATTCATCACTATTTTACAATTTTGAGCAAAGCTTTTTTTTCAAGTAAAATAAGGACATAAGTGGTTGCTGTTCCAGGCTCTTAGAATTGGATCTCCTTCAACAGTTATGAGTTTGAAAGTGCCATCAAGAAGTTTACTGCCTATGGCATATGGTCCCTCCCAGTTTGGCCCAAACACATGAGTTGCTGTCATGATCCTTTTCAAAACTAAGTCTCCGACCTCAAAGCTGCGTTGGCGAACTTTAGAGTTGAAGTGCCTGGCTATCCTTTGCTGATAAGCTGAAACTCTGAGCCTAGCTTCTTCTCTTTTTTCATCAAGAAAATCAAGTGCTTCAAGTTGCAGCTTTTCGCTTTCAGCTTCATTGAAATGAATTCTCCTGTGTGAAGGAACTTCTACTTCCACTGGAATCATTGCTTCTGATCCGTATGCCAGTGAAAATGGAGTGTGCCCAGTCGAAGTTTTGTGAGTAGTTCTGTGTGCCCATAGTGCTAATGGAAGCTTATCGACCCAACCACCTTTTGCTTTTTCGAGTTGCTTTTTAATGGTTGACTTGATAATTTTGTTTACTACTTCCACTTGCCCGTTTGCATGCGGATGAGCCACTGCTGAGAAGCTTTTTCGAATTCTGAACCGTTTGCAAAAATCCTGGAATTCTTCACTTTCAAACTGAGTGCCGTTGTCTGTGATTATCTTCTGCGGCACACCATACCTACAAATGATATTTTTAGTTACGAAATTTATCATCTTTTTAGAGGTAATGGTGGCCAAGGGTTCTGCTTCAACCCACTTAGTGAAATAATCAACGACAACAATAGCATATTTGATTCCAGATTTAGCGATCGGTAAAGGTCCAATCAAGTATATTCCCCAAATGGCGAACGGCCATGGGCTGACCATTTGTGTGAGTTCGGTGGAAGGCGCTTTTGGGATTCTTGCAAATCTTTGGCATTTGTCGCACTTCCTTGAGTAAATCGCGGCATCTCGATTAATATCCGGCCAGAAATATCCATATCGGAGAATTTTCTTGGCTAAGGTTTGACCACCTGTATGATCTCCGCATTCTCCTCCGTGTACCTCAGCTAGAATTGTCTTGGCTTCTCCCTTGGTTACACATCGAAGCAATGGCATTGAGAATCCCCGTCTGTACAATTGGCCATCTTGAATTATATATCTTGATGCTTTCCTCAATAGTTTTCGGCGTTCTTTAGAACTTTCTGGCAGGGAACCATTGAGTAGGTATTCTTTGATTGGAGTCATCCATGATTCATGCTCTTGAGACGCAGCCATAATCCAATCAACATCCATTTCATCAATGCTTGGAGCTGACAGAACTTCTACAGGAACTAATCCCAGTAATTGAGCCTCTCCAGAACTTGAGTATTTTGCTAGAGAATCTGCCTTCATGTTTTCTATCCGAGGAATGTGACATATCGTGTAATGATCTAAATCTTCTAGAAGTTCACATGCCTTTGTCAAGTAGGCGGGCAGATTTCCACCTTTAGCTTGAAACTCTTTCTTTACCTGGCAAACAATAAGCTGGGAATCGCTGAAGATCTGTAACACTTTGATGTTTAGTTCCTTGGCAATTTTTAAACCAGCAATTAGAGCCTCATACTCTGCTTCATTGTTTGTTGAAGGAAATTCCAGTCTCAATGCATAACACAACGATCATCCTTCGGGGGTTTCGAGCACAACCCCTGCCCCAGAACAGTAATCATTTCTCGATCCATCAACATACAACTTCCACTGGATTGGAATGCCATCAGTTATTTCATTCTCACTATCACCTTTGTCGGTAGATTCTGCGATGAAATCCGCTAAAGCTTGTCCATTGATTGCTCTCCGGGGATGGTAAGTGATGTCATATTGGCTGAGTTCAATGTTCCATTTCAAAATACGACCCGAAGTTTCAGGACGAAACAGGACTTGCTTTAGAGGTTGATCAGTAAGAACTTTGATAGGATGAGCTTGAAAGTATGGTCTCAATTTCCTGGAAGCAATTAGTAAACAATAGGCAAGTTTTTCTATCTTCGAATAATTCATCTCTGCCCCAGTGAGCCGTTTGCTGATGTAATAAACTGGACGATGTATTTTCATATCTTCTCGTACAAGTGCTGCACTGAGAGCATGAGATGAAATTGCTAGATAGATGAAAAGGTCTTCACCATCACTAGGCTTGGACAGAACTGGAGGTGTTTCCATATGATGAATTAGTTCATTGAAAGCATTCTGGCATTCGGGAGTCCATTCGAAATTTTTCTTTCCTTTCTTTAGAGCATCAAAGAAGGGAATGCATTTGTCTGTGGCCTTGGAAATGAAACGACTCAGGGCAGCAACTTTTCCATTGAGACTTTGCATTTCTTTCTTTGTTTTAGGGGCTTTGACCTCTCTTAGAGCTGTGATTTGAGTAGGATTGGCTTCGATGCCCCTGGCGCTCACAATGAAACCCAAGAATTTCCCGGACTCTACTCCGAACGAACATTTTAATGGATTGAGCTTCATTCCGTACTTTCGAAGAATCGCAAACATTTCCTCCAAGTGACCCATGTGGTCTACAGCTTTCTTTGACTTTACCAACATATCGTCAACATAAACTTCCATGGTCCTACCAATCTGAGGTTTGAACATCTCATTGACGAGCCTTTGGCAGGTTGCCCCAGCATTCTTCAATCCGAAAGGCATAACTTTGTAGCAGTAGAGACCCACATCTATGATAAAGCTTGTGTCTTCCTGATCCGGCTCATGCATCATTACCTGATTGTACCCGGAGTAAGCGTCCATAAATGATAACAACTCATGCCCAGCTGTTCCATCTACCAACTGATCGATTTTGGGCAGCGGGAAGCAATCTTTGGGGCAAGCTTTGTTTAGGTCCGAAAAATCGATGCAGACTCTCCACTTCCCATTTGCCTTCTTAACCAGTACTGGATTCGAAACCCAATTTGGATAAGTGGAGTTTCTGATGAAGTCGTTCTCCATGAGTCGATCGACTTCTTCCTTTAGTGTCGTCGATCTTTCTAGGCCTTGAGTTCTCCTTTTCTGTTTCACTGGTGTGAATTTTGGATCAATGTTTAGAGTATGTACAGCAATTTCCGGGGAGATCCCGCACATGTCAGCATGACACCAAGCGAACACATCCAGATTGGCTTTTAAGAATGATACCAGCGTGTTTTGAACTGCTATGCTCAGCTGTGAACCCACATTGAGTACTTTATTCGGGTCTTTCGAGTCAACAGATATTGGTACCGTTACTTCCACGGGTACCACTCTATTCTCCCCTGTACTGGCTTTCCTGGGGTCCATTTCTTTCCTTGCATTGCTGTGTTCGCCAGTACAGGGGCCACCCCGTAGCTGCTACAAGGTTGGTTCTTTGATACGGAGCGGAGCTGCCGCATCTTTTCCCATTTCTCTTTTCCTGGCTTCTCGGAGCTCTACAAGATAACATTCTCGCCCCGCGTTCTGATCTCCCTTAATGACAGCAACCCCATTATCAGTGGGAAATTTCATTGTTAAACACCACGGAGCGAGGACGGCCCTGAAAGCAGCAAGAGTAGGCCGACCCAAGAAAGCATTATAGGCGATGAATCCATCAACAATTACAAAAGTTTGCTTCCGAACCAACTTCTTATGTCCTTCGCCCATTTCAACAAACAAGTCCACCATTCCAATTGGCTGTTTCAGCTCTCCTGTAAATCCGGCAATCTTGTGTGAAGAAGCTTGTACGTCTGTTATTGGAATTTTCATTTGGTCAAATGTCTTTTTAAAGAGTATGTTGCACGAGGCACCACTATCAACCAGCACTCTTCTAACAATAGCCGGCCCAATACCGACAGAGACAACTAAAGGGTCCTCAGTAGGAGCTTCCACATCAATAGAATCCCTGGTTCTGAACATAATATCATCATGAAAAGTCTTCTGCTGCTTTAGAGGTGCAGCATCTTCCAAGATTAAGACACTTTCTTCAGTTGGGGCATACTTCAAAGCTCTAGCATACCTTTCCATCTCACCCCAACTCCTGCCAGCCGGATGAGGTCCTCCTGTGATCACATTGATAACAGGTCTTTCCTTTTCAGCAGACCTCTCTCCTAAACCAGATGAATGAGCTGGGGTAGTTGCCCTTGGTTAGATGAAGACGGGTCTTTTCTATTCCTTTTAACGTACTGCTGCAACTTATTCTCTCTTAACAATTCTTCAATCAGGCTTTTCAAGTGGCGGCACTCGTTGGTATCATGGCCTGGTTGGTTATGAAACTTGCAAAATCTTCCGCTTTGAGCAGCATTTTTCCCAACTTTTATTGCCGGTGGTTTTGGAAATTCAACAGCATCCTTAGTGGCGATGAAAATATTCTCCGGTGTATCAGTCAGAGGGGTAAAATCTGAAGGCTTGAGGAAGCAGGGCTTTTTGAGATCTTTCTGCTTCTTTCCACCATTACTCTCCCTCTTCTGATTTGCAGATTCTTTCTTGTTCTGAACTGTAGCATTATTTTCCACCACTGTCGTCACAACTTTAGCTGATGCGGAGAGATTCTCTAGGCACATGAACTCATCAGCCTTTTTGTAGAACTTTTCGAGCGAATTTGGTTCCTTCATTTTTAACCATTTTCCAAACTCGCTTGACTTGTCAATAGCCCGCATTAAGTAGGTCAAGATCATTCACGGTTCCGCGTTATCAACTTCTACTAGGGCTAAATTAAAGCGATTCAGGAAGGATTTGATGGGCTCTCCAGGATTCTGTTCAAGACTTGAGAGAGACATTATATCCTTTGCTCTAAAATGTACAATCGGAATTGTTCCTTGAATTTTCGGGTCAGATCGGAAAATTGGTCAACAGATCGCACAGGAAGCTTGGTAAACCAAAGTAATGCCACTCCTTCCAAATATACCGGGAAATACCGACACTTAATCTCATCAGTCGCCCTTGCGCCGGTCATGTGCCAGTCATATTTATACAAGAATTGATTTGGGTCGCTTATTCCCCTATAAGCAGGAATGGTGGGGGGAACAAATTTTCTGGGAAACTCAGCTTTCAGAATCCTCTCAGTAAATGGAGTTTTACTCGGTGCGAATCCCCATTCATTCTCATCTTCGTTTCTCTGCATGCTTTCTTTCATTATTTGCCGAATCATGCCGGAAAGATATTCCTCATTACTTAGTGACTTTGCAGAGTAAACTTCGGCCATTTTCTCGGGAGTTTGTCTGGGTAGATGTTCAGGAAAACTGGCGATGGCCTAGATCCTTCAGCCTGGAGAGGTACCCCTTCAGCGGCACCTGATCCCCCTTGAGGAATATGTCTTCCTTCTGAGTTGCGAAGAGTATCAGCAATGTTTTCTTCATTATTAACTGGTCTTTGGCTTGCCCCGAGCAAAGCATTTAACTTCTCCATCATCAGAGTATTCTGAGTTTCAAATTGCTGGTACAAACCGGATACAGCAGCATCTAATTCTTCTCGCGTCACTCTGACACTCGGAGCTGCTTGACTTGGAGAGGGAGAAGTGGCTGTGTTATCACGAGCATCTTCAGATCTGACAGACTTACGTTTTCTTCCAGGAGCCATTATGTTTGATAGACTTCTGGTCTTGTAAGAAATTTTTTCAACAAACTTCCGTGAAGCAATGGTGAATGATCGCCTGAGTTTGGCTCTCAGTGAAAGCACCAAAATGTTAACGCTAAAAGGTGAACGCTAACACCCGGTGTGTGTGTAGTAGAATTGTGAAAGCACCACCCGTGTGACGGGAATAAGAAGTAAGCAGTAAAATAGTGAAAAGGCGGTAAAAGACAGTAGTTTATAGTGGTTCGGCTTGAGATCGAGCCTACGTCCACTTTGAATCTCTTTATTACTGAATCCGGTTACAAGACGATACAATACACTTATGAAAACAATTCAATTTGATCACAAAGACAATCTCGACTACTAGCTCAAATTTCGATGTTGAAACTCGATGAATCCGTGTTGGATGTAGGAAATTCCTCTCGAAGCTTTTTGTAGTGTCTCGAGATCTTCAATTGTTGAATGAGTTGAGAGTTCGGCAGAGTAACGATGTTTCAAGAAATGATCGGCCAAAAGTCCTCCCCTTGTTGGAGTTTGGGGGTTATTTATAGGGTAGAATCTGAATAGGAAATCTTTCACAAGTTCTAAGTCGTAGCCGACTTATAGTAAGTCGTAGGTCCTAAGTCGGCGACGAGATAGGAGCACTTGCACTAGTTACTCCTGAATATGTACAGAACGAGTTGTTTGGTATAAGTCGTAGGTCGGCAAAGACATGCTTTGACTTGCTAAGTCATTCGTCCACTTAAGTTGTTAACTCCTTAGATCGGTAAGTCGTAAGATCATTTAAGTCGGTAAGTATCCTAAACCGGCCCTGTAGCTAAGTCGGAGCTTCTTTAGGTCGTAAACTTCCTTAAGTCGTAACCCATTGAGTCGGTCCTGTAGCTTAAGTCATAACTGCCTTAGGTCGTAACCCATTGAGTCGGTCCTGTAGCTTAAGTCATAGACTGCCTTAGGTCGTCACCTTCCTTAACTCGTAAACTGCTAAGTCGGACCATTCCTTAGGTCGGAGCCTGTTGAGTCGTAGGCCTCTTTAAGTCGCTAGGTCGTAAGTCCTTTTAAGTCGTTAGCTCCTTAAGTCGGTCCACATCTTAAGTCGGTGTGCTCCTTTCAGTAGTTAGGTCGGTTAATTGTTAAGTCGGCACGCTTCTTAAGTCGACATGCTTTTTAGGTCGGCATGGTTTTAGGTCGTAAGTTCCAGCTTGTTAAGTCGCGAACAAAAGAGGATTAACAAATAGAAAGAACAAAAGGAGGCTAATTTTAAAGACTTACGCTAAGTTAATAAGCAAATATAGCAGAGATAATAGAAGAGGCTTATTTAAAAGACTTAGAATAAGTTAATAAGCAAATAGAGCAGAATGAACAGAAGAGGCTTATTTAAAAGACTTATATTAAGTTAATAAGCAAAGATAGAAGTAGGGCCCATAACCTATAGCATTCCCTTTCAGACTAGGACTGATGGTTTCACAATAGGTGAGGTTGGGCATGACCCCTTCAGAGTAGGACTGATGGTCTCACAGTAGGTGAGGCTGGGCATAACCCTTTCAGACTAGGACTGATGGTCTCATAGTAGGTTAGGTGAGGCTGGGACATGCTTATACTAACTAAAGTAACTAAGGGGCCAATAGATAGAAGTTCAAATCTGAGGATTTGGGCAAGGGGCGCAACTAGATTTTGTTTGGTAGGACCAGAATTGGCAGCATTCCATTTTGGACTAGGACTGATGGTCTCACAACACACTTAGGTGAGGCTAGGCAGGACCCTTTCAGACTAGAACTGATGGTCTCACAACGGAGGAGGTGAGGCTAGGCACGCTTATGCTGTTTAGGGTAAGAGGGAGTTACAAATAGTGCGAGCCTAACGGTGGTTGTGCATGTGGCCTCGGTGCGGGGAGATAAGTCGCTATTGAGTTCCAGAGTGCTAGCAGGTGTCTTTTTGCTGTGGACCCATGTTGGGGACTAGCTCACTGTGGAACAATAGAGATAGAAGGCCGATCAAAGGGTAGAAATTAGGAATTTAGCCTAACTAAAGTAGGATTAGGAATTCAGCCTAATCAAAGCAGTAATCTAAGACAAGTGCAAAACAATCGAAATCATCAAAGCAAGCAGCGTTTTATTTCAACTTTATCTTTGCCTTTATTTCTTTTTTTATACTAGAACTGTTGATAAGTCTATTATCTTTATCTTGCTTAAAAATACTAGTAGTTACTTCCACTCACCAGACTTTTAGTCTGACCCACTCCTCTATTTCCTTTTTTCCCCCATAGGCCAACAGAGGAGGGGATAGTAGATTTCAGAGTTTCTTGGAGGTTCAGCTGCAGAGACTTTCTTCATGTATTCCACTTCTTCTTTTTTAGTTTTTGTTTCATTTGTTGTACTGGTACTTTTCTTTGAGAGGGATAGTTATTTTATGTACTCTGATGTTATGACTAAGATAATGTTTTTCACTAGACATGGATATTTGGTATTTGGTTTAATGAAGTATTTATGAAGTTTGATTTTGAATAATGAGATTTCTATTTAAATGTTTCAGCTGTTTTAATTATTTTTTCTTGTGAATCTTAGTCTCTATAAGTTTTTAGCTATACCTACAACGCACCACATCTTTTAGTGTGCCCTTTTTGGGTATACTAAAGGGTGTGAGGTATTTAAAGTAATTCAGTTGTGGTAGGTTCTGCTCCAGTTACACGGGGCAAAACCACCAAAAAGTCATAATGTCTATCCTATGTTGGAATATGCGAGGTCTAAAAAATGACATACGTCAACTAGACCTCCACAACATCAAGGTCAAATTCAGGCCTTCTATCTTAGCTCTTTTAGAAAACAAATTTACTAATAGTAATATAGAGATGTTTAGTTATCAAATGGGGAATCAATGGTCATTTGCTCATAATTCGACTAACCATGCTAAGGGCAGAATTCCTGTTGGTTGGGAAAGCAATTACTGGAATGGTAATATCATGAATGCGGATGATCAGCAAATTACAATTAAGTTTCATAATATTAGGGGATTAGAGATTGTCACCACTTTTGTTTATGCGAGGAACCTGGCCTCTGAAAGAACTGAGCTATGGAAACAAATTACTTCTAACTCTAAAAACATCAATATTCCTTGGGTTGTCACAGGTGATTTTAATGTCGTCTTAAGCACTAGTGAAAATAAGGGAGGACTTACGCTGAAATTAGCCCAGGTTGCCGAATTCAACAACTGTGTACTAGCCAGTGGACTCACGGAAGCATGCCATTCAGGCCTGAAATTTACATGGAAGAGTGGTGAAGCTAAGAAAATTACATCACGACTAGATGGAGCGCTTGGCAATGCTGAAATGTTCAACAAAATCCCAAATTAAAGATTCACTGTTCTACCTTGTTCTACAAGTGATCATTGTCCCCTCTTGATTCAATTCAATGTTGATGATGATTTGCATAAAGGAAAACCTTTCTGATATGCAAATCATTGACCTTTGATTGAAGGTTTCGATGAAGTGGTGAACTTTAATACAGTGAGAATTCCTCCAAGAAATCACATGTACCAACTTGTTATGCTTATCAAAATCATGAAAAACAGACTCAAAGACTGGAACAAGTGCAGACCAAAGACCACGACACCATCACAGTAATTCAACAGCAGTTAGAAAAGATTCAAAATCAATTGGATAATGTTCCCCTACATGAGGGCCTAAATGCTAACTTCTATGCACTTCAAAAACAACTCAAAATGGTGCTTAAAAACAAGCGGTGGAGCTGAAGCCGAAAGCTAAAGAGAAGTGGCTACAACAGGGAGATGAACGCAATAAATTTTTCTATACTAGAATGTCATAAAGACAACATCAAAATAATCTCACTAACTGTTTAAATGAATAGGGCAATGCCTCTAAACATATTAAAGACATTGAAGAGCAAGCTATTACTTACTTCACCAATCTGTACAATGGGGACAATTTCAATCACTTACCACACATCAACTGCAGGAAAAGGATCTCCCCAGCTGGTGCTGACATGTTGACAACTCAGATTTTGGAAGGAAAACTGAAGAGAGCTGTCTGCTCGATTCACTGTAACTCCTCCCCCGGTCCCGATGGATTGGGGGCAGCCTTCTTCAAAATGAACTGGGTACACCTGAAAGATTACATGCTAAAGGCTTATAATGAAGCTTTGGAGACTGGAGAATTTATCCAAGAAATCAATCACACTTTCATATCCCTCATTCCAAAAACTAAGAAACCAGAGAGAATTGAAGACTACAGCCCTATTGTTTGCTGCAATGTCACGTATAAGATCCTAAGCAAAATTATATGCATGAGGCTGAATATAGTTCTTCCTGATCTAATTTCACAATGTCAGAGTGCATTTATAAAGGGTAGACTTATATCTGAAAACTCCCTGATGGTGCATGAATTAATTAGAGACTTTAACAAACAAGGTACTGATAAAATGTGTATTAAAGTTGACCTACAAAAAGCATATGATAATGTTAACAGAGGCTTCATCATTCACATGCTTGATTCTATGGGATTTTCGACAAAGTTACTTAACTTGATCAAGCACTGCCTAGACACACCTACCTTCTATATCATGATAAATGGAGTACCTAAAGGGTAAATCCAGAGCAATCGTGGGATTAAACAAGGTGACCCTCTCTCCCCATACCTATTTGATGTTGCTATGGAATGGTTCACCCTACAGATGGAGTTGTCGTGCTTTCACAAGTTCATTCAACCTATATACAGTATTTACCCCAATGTAACCCATTTAATATATGCTGATGACTTATTAGTAGCGATTAAAGGCAATACAAAGGCCATTGATAAGGTCAAGTCCATTTTCACTGACCTGGAGCTGCTGGCTGGGCTTAAATTGAATAAACTAAAAACCAAATGCTACTTTAATAATTTCTGCTCTCACAAGCAGGCTCTGCTAGAGAGACTGGGGGTCTCGGAGGGTCATCTTCCAGTCAAGTATTTGGGGGTGCTGCTTTCTAATAACACAATCACTGATTCGGTATGTGGTAAGCTTGTTGACGATACTAGAGACAAATTACAAGGGTGGAGATCCAAATTGCTGTCTTTTGCGGGCAGAGTTGAACTGGTTCATACAGTTATCACATCTAAAGTCAGGTTTTGGTTGCAATCCTTTCAAATCCCTTACTGCTCTATTGCCAAAATAAATTCTGTATATGCGGATTTTATTTGGAAGGGGGAATGCACAAAGTTAGTTACCTGGATCTTTGTAAAAAGAAAGAGGAAGGAGGAGTTGGGCTTAAAAACTTATATGAGCTGAAGAAAGTCTATGGATTGAAGCTAGCATGGAATGTTCTAACATCTAAAAACCTATGGGCTAGTCGGATGAGATCGAGGTACCTTAAAGATGTCTTTTGGACCTCAAAAATTGATAATAATGCCTCTGTTACCTGGAAAAATATCCTAAAAATCAGGAATGAACTACAAACTTATATAGACAGAGAAATTACCAATGGGAATAACACGGACTTAATGAAAGACCCTTGGTTGCAATCTCAAAGCTTTGTTGATAGATTAGGCTGGGACTCCTTTTCAGCCTATGGAACCCCTATGTGACGACTGCCCATGACCCCTGCACTGAACATAGAAATAGTGCGCTGTAAAGTGTGCCAGGCAGCCATGGACGATTGCCAAGGTTAAGTTAAAACAGCAGAATCTATCGTATAACTCACAGCGCATGGATAAAATACAATATAAGGTATATATAGTGAAGCTTTACAGAACAGAATCTCTATTAAACTTCATAATAGTTTGGTACAACATCTGAATAGTCAATACATCAAGCCTCACTACATATCACTCAGAGAATATACAAGCAGCGGAACATCCAGTACATATAGTAAGAAAATAATATGCAAGCCTCCAGCTCGTCTTCGTCATCAGCATCGTCGGAAACTAAGAACGGCACATGTCACCTGCTACCTAGTCTGCCCATCCCAAAGCGGATGAACAGCCCAAGGCAATAAGAGTTAAACATAAAGCCTTGAGTCAGACAACAGTCTTAGTGAGTGGTAAATTAACTAACAACATATCAAAAGAGCATAAAGGAAAAAGGAATAGGAATCCAACCCTCCCACTCCACCTCTTTCTACAGTGATAGCCCCCAGACACACACTAAGCAGAAGTAAACATAGCAAAGCAGACATTTAAAGTAAAGCAATTATCACTCGAGTCAAGGTCGGTGTTTTCCAAGTACAAACCCCCAAGGCCTAAACCAAGATCAGATAAGCACCCCGAAAACATCGCTCTTGAGACCGAATGACGATACAACCAAACATCCATGACTCTGGCTATCACTGTTATCATTGCTTCGATACCACCGTTAATTGAATGACCGGCACATTCTTTCAGCCGTCCGTCAAGGGTTAATGGCAACCTCGGTTCTAGACATAACTCCGCACGTCGTCGCAGCCCGTGCCTAGGACTATCGAATCTGCCCAGAGTACTCGACTACAATCATAGTCTTTAGGGACTATCGAATCTGCCCAGCGTACTCTTGCTTTGAGCCTGCTAGAACCTTCAATAACGATGAAATCTCAGCCTTCTAGTCATCCTCTTCGACGACTATTTCCATACTAGCCCAAGCGCCTCCCGAGCAAACCATTATCCTCAACTCGAACCATTTCACCGAGTTATCAACATGCTTGGAGTGATCCTGTCTGGATTAAACCAAAGCTATCTCATATCATGCCTCGCTTCATCTCATCATAGCAAAGCCTCATCTCAACATCATCATCATCAAATCTATCCATATGAGCTTCATCATCCGCCACATATGCCACGGGCAGCTTTTCCAATTCAAGAGCCTTTCCCTTAGCTTTTGAATCATCTTCGACCATCTTGTCTAAATCAAATCATCAATCAACTAATACATAATAATCAATCAAGTCAACCATTAATCCAAGTAATCAAGCATTCAAACATGATCAAATAAACAATTATAACAATAATGGCAATTCTGTAAATAAAGAGTCCAAATCTAACAAGCATGAATTATGAGCAAATATCTCTACAACTTGATGAATGAACTTGCTTAGGTTAACATGTAGTAAAATGAATGCCAAATCATCATGAACAATAGATCTATACTTAAGTTTAAGAAAATGCATGGAAATCACTATTTTAACACCAAATCAAGCCAACAATCCGATATACTCCTTTGGATCCGTGTGAGAGATAACCACCACTCACCAAATCACCTAAACACCTCAAAAGCAACAAACTTCAGATCTGGACAGCGAAGAATCTAACTCGATCTTTCAAAACTCCGCTTCAAACGATGAAATCTCTCTTCGATTTGGTCTTCGATTTGGATGGAAGGAATCACAAGATTAGAGTGGAGAAAAGAAGTGAAGAAGTGTAGAACTCGAGCTCTCAAAATAGCAGCACTTCGTCGCTTCAAAATCCGGATCCCAAAAATGAAGTAGAACCCGCCTATTTATAGGCAGATTTCCTTTGGTCGTTCGCTCTTAGGTCGTCCACGACCTAAAAATCCCAAGACCTACGACCTAACAAATCCACGACCTACGACTTAACAGATCCCCGACCTAACAATTCAAGCCTCTACGCGACCTACGACCTAACGCATATGCGCTTCCATGACCTAACGATACTCACTTGCGCGACCTAATTACCCAACGACCTAAGCCTTTACACTAATGCGCGACCTACGACCTAACTGAGATGCGACTTAACGCATGCGCGACTTAACATATACGCGCGACCTAACAAAGATACGACCTAACGAATCTTTGCGACTTGGCTGGGTTACGACTTAACACCTCACGACCTAACTATACCCAGTACTATCATAGGTCGTCTACGACCTACTACTCATAACTGCTAAACTTAGGTCGCTCACGACCTAACTAAACACAACACCCCATAGGTCGCTCACAACTACTTAAGTTGTTAACCCGCTTATCTCCTAGGTCGTTAACTATTAGGTCGTTGCCACTAACTCTTAGGTCGCTAACTATTAGGTCGTTGCCGCTAACTCTTAGGTCACTAACTATTAGGTCATCCACTTCCTTAGGTCGCAAACCTCCTTAGGTCGCTCCAATTCCTTAAGTCGCTCACTCGACCTAACTACTACTCGACCTAACCTACCCCACGACCTAAGCCACCACACGACTTATCTTCCAGACGACCTAAGCTACACACGGCTTATTTTCTATACGACCTAACCTCTATACGACTTAAGCTCTAGTCGACCTAATGACAATTGTTTTACAAACATTCGATCCATAAAAATACGGGTCGTTACATTCTCTCCCCCTTAGGAATTTCGCCCCCGAAATTCCAAACAAACAGAGCAATCAAAGACTATTCTGCATGCCTACCATCCATAGCAATCAACAAACCATGCATCTAATTCTAGCTTAGCATGCAGAATTCTAAAACTACAACAAGTTACAATGTCGTTAGATGACACGACACCTTAGGGCCATACCTTGAAGAGTTCAGGATGAGCTGCCTTCATCCTCTCTTCCACCTCCCATGTACAGTCGTTATCATCATCACTCCATTGTATCTTGAGCAACCTAACTACCTTCCTCCTAAGCTGTTTCGTGTCAGTTTCCACAACACGAAGCGGCTTACGAGGTCTCTTATCGACCGGATCAATCTCAAAATCTTCACAGCTATCTACAGAAACTACTGTATTCGAGTCGTGCACATACTTCCGTAGATATGATACATGAATAACATTGTGCACACCCTCCATCTTTTCTGGTAACTCCAATTTGTAGGCGAGCTTTCCAATTCGCTCGATGATCGGGAATGGTCCAACAAATCTTGGAGTCAATTTTCCTTTCTTCCCGAATCGAATAACATTCTTCAGTGGAGAAATCTTCACAAAAACCATTTCACCTACGTCGAATTCCAAATCCTTACGACGCTTATCGGCATAACTTTTCTGACGGTCTTGAGCTGCCTTCATTCGTTGCCGAATGATCTCTATGCAATCCAAAGTCTGTCGAATCATTTCTGGCCCAAGTATCAGCTTTTCTCATGTTTCTAACCAACATGTCGGAGAGTTACACGGTCTTCCATACAATGCTTCATACGGTGCCATACCAATGCTTGACTGGTAACTGTTATTATACGAAAATTCCACCAAATGAAGGTGACCTTCCCATGATCCTCCGAAATCCAAAACACAAGCTCTAAGGAGATCTTCCAAAACTCGATTGACTCTCTCGGTCTGACCATCTGTTTGGGGATGATAAGCTGTACTCAAACACAACTCAGTTCCCAAAACTTCTTGGAAGCTCTTCCAAAATCCACTAGTGAACAATGGGTCTCGATCGCTCACTATACTCTTTGGAATACCATGGAATCGAACTATCCACTTAACATACAACTCAGCCAACTTTGATGCAGTCCTAGTTGATCGAACAGGAATGAATCTTGCACTCTTAGTCAGACGATCTACGATGACCCAAATCCCTTCATTCCCCGTTCTTGTTCTAGGTAGCCCATCAATAAAATCCATCGATACTTGCTCCCACTTCCATGTAGGAACTTCTAATGGCTGAAGCAATCCACTTGGCTTCTTCTGTTCGGCTTTTACCAACTGGCAGTTCATGCACTTGGAAATAAAATTTCCAACATCCTTCTTCATACCTTCCCAGTAATAGGTTCTCTGCATATCCCGATACATCTTATTTCCACCTGGATGAATTGTCAACTTCGAGTGATGACTTTCCTTTAGAACTTCATTTCTCAATTCATCTATATTGGGAACAACTAGTCGTCCTTGCTTTTGAAGCCAACCCTCTCGATCGACCTCGAATCCTTTATCCTTTTCTGGGTCCAATCCAGATTCCAAATCATGGATAATCTTGACAAGCTTATCATCTTGCTTTTGGCTCTCGCCAATTCTTTCCATAAGAGTAGGTCTTATTGATAAGTTTGCCAACATCTCAGGTTCCAATTCACATCTAGGCCTGAAGTCAAATCCAGCCAAATACTCGAGACTCTTCCATTCTGAAAACATGGCTCCCAATCCTGCATGTCTTCGACTTAACGCATTTGCCACTACGTTACCCTTTCCCGGAGTATAGGCTATACCAAAATCATATGATGCTAAAAACTCTAGCCATCGTTGCTGCCTAAGATTCAAATCCTTTTGGGAGAAAAGATACTTCAACGACTTATGATCTGTAAACAACTCGAATCGAACTCCCAATAGATAATGTCTCCATATCTTCAGAGCAAAAACAATCGCCGCTAACTCCAAATCATGAGTCGGATAATTCCTTTCATGCGGCTTCAGTTGTCGACTTGCATACGCAACAACTTTACCCTTCTGCATCAGCACTGCTCCAAGTCTGGTACCATATGCATTGGTGTAAACCACCATCTCATCATTTCCACTTGGAATAGTCAAAACAGGAGCACTTGTCAATCGCTCTTTCAGGATTCTGAAAGCTTACTCACACTTAGCATCCCATCTGAATACTTGGTTCTTTTTCGTCAATCCTGTTAACGGTGCAGCCACCTTGGAAAAGTCTTTGATAAATCGACGATAGTATCCTGCTAATCCAAGAAAACTTCTCACATCAGATGCATTCTTAGGTCTACCCCAATCCTAGATTGCTGCTACCTTAATGGGATCAACCGCTATTCCATTTCCAGAAATAATATGGCCTAAGAACCTCACTTCACTCTTCCATAAGTGACACTTCAAAAACTTAGCCTTCAGGTTATGTTTCCGTAAGATTTCCAAAACAATACGCAAATGCGTCTTGTGCTCTTCTTCAGTTTTGGAATAAATCAAAATATAATCCACGAACACTAGTACGAACTTGTTCAACTGATCTCTGAACACTCTATTCATAAGATCCACAAAATATGCTGGTGCATTGGTCAATCCAAACGGCATTACCAGCCACTCAAAGAAACCGGATGGTGACCTGAAAGCAGTCTTCGGCACACTATCCCTAGCCACTCTTAATTGGTGAAATCCCGTTGCCAAATCCATCTGAGAAAACACCTTAGCTTCGTGAAGCTGATCAAACAAGTCGTCTATTCTCGACAATGGATACTTGTTCTTCTTAGTCACTTTATTCAGCTCACGATAATCCACACACAACCTCAACGATCCATCCGCTTTGGTTACAAACACAACTGGTGCACCCCATTCGGACACACTACGCCGAATGAATCCTTTCTGTAAAAGATCGTCAACTTGCACCCTCAACTCTTGTTGTTCCCTAGGCGCCATCCGCCTAAGAGGCATCACAACAGGTCTGGCTCCTTCAACTAAATCGATACGAAACTCGATCTCCCTATGCGGCGGTAACCCTTTGACCTCATCAAAGACATCCTCAAATCCATTAGCGATTGGCACCGATGACAGTCCATCTCGTGGAACAACCAGCGAATACATGAAGCTCATGAAGACGCCTTCCTCATGCTTACATCGTATCACAACCTTTCGCCCTTCCACATTCTCGACTGTCACCTCCAACCTTTCACAATCAACCTTTGCCGCATACTTCCTAAGCCAGTCCATACCCAAAATAATTCTGAACCCCGCAAAGTTCAGAACAAAACAATCACAAACAAAAGAGCAATCATGACTCGATACAATCAGACCATGGCATAGCATACACAAACAAGACGAACCCCCAACTGGATTAGTCACAACCAATGGCCTATCAACAATATCCGGTTCTAAACCCAACCGGCCTACAAGTTCATTACAAACAAAAGAATGCGATGCCCCAGTATCAAATAACACTCTTACTGGAACACCACATATGGAAAGAGTACCTTGAACCACCACACTCTTTCCTTTCTCTTCAGCGGTAGGAGCTTTCGAAGATGATGGAACAGCCCCCAAAGCATAGGCTTGCACAATCTGCTTGTCCCTTCGCGGTTCTGGACAATTCTTCCTAATATGCCCCGGCTTGTCACTGTTGTGGCACTTCACCGGCACCTTCGGATTCTTGCAATCTCTAGAGAAATGACCCTTTTGCTGAAAATTGTAGCAGGTTACTTCGCCCTTCGGCTTCTTCTGGCCATCCTTACCCTTCTGCTGCTGCTGCTTCCTCTTCTTGTTTCCACCCTGCTGTGGTTTAGACTCTTCCTTGGTCACAGCAACAACAGCTCCTTCCTTAGGAAATAGATTCTCGTGCCTGAGAGCTTTCTCCACAAGCTTCTCAAATGGATCATCCAAATGATCCACCAACTGCCTCCCAAGATAACTGTCCAAGCCTGTCACAAACTTCTCATTCTTCTGGTACGAAGATTTAATATACGACCGGGAATACTTGGACAAAGCTTCAAACTTAGAAACATACTCAAGAACTAGTCTCCCACCCTGCTTGAGCTCCACAAACTTCTTGAACAGAACAGACTTTTGAGCCGTAGAAATGAACTTAGCTTCAAATCTGGCTTGGAATTGCTCCCATGTAATTTCTTCCTCCGGAGTATCAATGGTGATAGAGTTCCACCAGTCAGAAGCTCTCCCTTGAAGCTGTCTTGATGCTAGCTTCCTTTTGGTTGCATCCTCGATTCCCAAGTCACCAAAGATCCTTCTACAAGCATCTATCCATCTCTGAACTTCAATGGTTGACTCTGTTCCCAAGAAAACCTTTCCTCCAAGAGCAGTATAGTCTTTACACAGCTTGGCAAAATCCACCGGTTTTGGAGTTTGAACTTGAACTCCAACATCTACT
This sequence comes from Allium fistulosum, assembly GCA_030737815.1. Taxonomy (NCBI): domain Eukaryota; kingdom Viridiplantae; phylum Streptophyta; class Magnoliopsida; order Asparagales; family Amaryllidaceae; genus Allium; species Allium fistulosum. Next base: position 295,698,860 of record CM060905.1, on the reverse strand, counting down.
GATGGCCCCGGAGCTGGCATCCTTCTCATGATCGAAGTCATCATAGCTTTGAACATAGCAACATAATCAGCAGCCCCCTCAGTAGCACGACCTTCCCTAGCAGCTGGTCTCCCTCTTCGACTCATACCTAATATCTATAAAAGAAATGATTAATGCACCTTAAGAACAACTACATAAAGGACTCACACACTTCTAAGCTACTATATTATATATAGTAATCATCCATCAAAATACAATTACGTCTCTCATACGTAGTTACGTCAGTGAGCGTTGGGTAAAATCGATTAACCAAAGCTCTGATACCAAATGTGACGACCGCCCATGACCCCTGCATTGAATATAGAAATAGTGCGCTGTAAAGTGTGCCAGGCAGCCATGGACGATTGCCAAGGTTAAGTTAAAACAGCAGAATCTATCGTATAACTCACAGCGCATGGATAAAATACAATAGAAGGTATATATAGTGAAGCTTTATAGAACAGAATCTCTATTAAACTTCATAATAGTTTGGTACAACATCTGAATAGTCAATACATCAAGCCTCACTACATATCACTCAGAGAATATACAAGCAGCGGAACATCCAGTACATATAGTAAGAAAATAATATGCAAGCCTCCAGCTCGTCTTCGTCATCAACATCGTCGGAAACTAAGAACAGCACCTGTCACCTACTACCTAGTCTGCCCATCCCAAAGAGGATGAACAGCCCAAGGCAATAAGAGCTAAACATAAAGCCTTGAGTCAGACAACAGTCTTAGTGAGCGGTAAATTAACTAACAACATACCAAAAGAGCATAAAGGAAAAAGGAATAGGAATCCAACCCTCCCACTCCACCTCTTTCTACAGTGATAGCCCCCAGACACACACTAAGCAGAAGTAAACATAGCAAAGCAGACATTTAAAGTAAAGCAATTATCACTCGAGTCAAGGTCGGTGTTTTCCAAGTACAAACCCCCAAGGCCTAAACCAAGACCAGATAAGCACCCCGAAAACATCGCTCTTGAGACCAAATGACGATACAACCAAACATCCATGACTCTGGCTATCACTGTTATCATTGCTTCGATACCACCGTTAATTGAATGACCGGCACATTCTTTCAGCCGTCCGTCAAGGGTTAATGGCAACCCCGGTTCTAGACATAACTCCGCACGTCGTCGCAGCCCGTGCCTAGGACTATCGAATCTGCCCAGAGTACTCGACTACAAGCATAGTCTTTAGGGACTATCGAATCTGCCCAGCGTACTCTTGCTTTGAGCCTGCTAGAACCTTCAACAACGATGAAATCTCAGCCTTCTAGTCATCCTCCTCGACGACTATTTCCATACTAGCCCAAGCGCCTCTCGAGCAAACCATTATCCTCAACTCGAACCATTTCACCGAGTTATCAACATGCTTGGAGTGATCCCGTCTGGATTAAACCAAAGCTATCTCATATCATGCCTCGCTTCATCTCATCATAGCAAAGCCTCATCTCAACATCATCATCATCAAATATATCCATATGAGCTTCATCATCCGCCACATATGCCACGGGCAGCTTTTCAAATTCAAGAGCCTTTCCCTTAGCTTTTGAATCATCTTCGACCATCTTGTCTAAATCAAATCATCAATCAAATAATACATAATAATCAATCAAGTCAACCATTAATCCAAGTAATCAAGCATTCAAACATGATCAAATAAACAATTATAACAATAATGGCAATTCTGTAAATAAAGAGTCCAAATCTAACAAGCATGAATTATGAGCAAATATCTCTACAACTTGATGAATGAACTTGCTTAGGTTAACATGTAGTAAAATGAATGCCAAATCATCATGAACAATAGATCTATACTTAAGTTTAAGAAAATGCATGGAAATCACTATTTTAACACCAAATCAAGCCAACAATCCGATATACTCCTTTGGATCCGTGTGAGAGATAACCACCACTCACCAAATCACCTAAACACCTCAAAAGCAACATACTTCAGATCTGGACAGTGAAGAATCTAACTCGATCTATCAAAACTCCGCTTCAAACGATGAAATCTCTCTTCGATTTGGTCTTCGATTTGGATGGAAGGAATCACAAGATTAGAGTGGAGAAAAGAAGTGAAGAAGTGTAGAACTCGAGCTCTCAAAATAGCAGCACTTCGTCGCTTCAAAATCCAGATCCTAAAAATGAAGTAGAACCCGCCTATTTATAGGCAGATTTCCTTAGGTCGTTCGCTCTTAGGTCGTCCACGACCTAAAAATCCCACGACCTACGACCTAACAAATCCACGACCTACGACTTAACAGATCCCCGACCTAACAATTCAAGCCTCTACGCGACCTACGACCTAACGCATATGCGCTTCCACGACCTAACGATACTCACTTGCGCGACCTAATTACCCAACGACCTAAGCCTTTACACTAATGCGCGACCTACGACCTAACTGAGATGCGACTTAACGCATGCGCGACTTAACATATACGCGCGACCTAACAAAGATACGACCTAACGAATCTTTGCGACCTTGCTGGGTTACGACTTAACACCTCACGACCTAACTATACCCAGTACTATCATAGGTCGTCTACGACCTACTACTCATAACTGCTAAACTTAGGTCGCTCACGACCTAACTAAACACAACACCCCATAGGTCGCTCACAACTACTTAAGTTGTTAACCCGCTTATCTCCTAGGTCGTTAACTATTAGGTCGTTGCCGCTAACTCTTAGGTTGCTAACTATTAGGTCGTTGCCGCTAACTCTTAGGTCGCTAACTATTAGGTCGTTGCCGCTAACTCTTAGGTCGCTAACTATTAGGTCGTCCACTTCCTTAGGTCGCAAACCTCCTTAGGTCGCTCCAATTCCTTAAGTCGCTCACCCGACCTAACTACTACTCGACCTAACCTACCCCACGACCTAAGCCACCACACGGCTTATCTTCCAGACGACCTAAGCTACACACGGCTTATCTTCTATACGACCTAACCTCTATACGACTTAAGCTCTAGTCGACCTAATCACAACTGTTTTACAAACATTCGATCCGTAAAAATATGGGTCGTTACACCCTACCTGTAAAGTGGCTGAAATTGTGGACAATGGTGAATGGCATTGTGACAGGAATCTGCTTAGCACAAATTACAAAGAGGAAATTCAGTGCAAAGACATCAAAGTTGATAGAATGGAGGATTTATGGATATGGAAAAGCAGTTCAAATGGACAGTTCAATTTCAAAGATGCATGGGAGGACTCGAGAGTCAAATTTCCTTCGGCTAATTGGACGAAGGTGGTCTGGAGTAGGTCTAATAATCCAAAAATGGCACACTTTATACAAGGCCCTACTCAATCGATTGCCAACTAAGGACAGACTTCACAAATGGGGCATCCTGGATGATACACTATGTACTCTTTGCAAATTTGTCGAGGAAACACATGATCACTTGTTTTTTGAATGTTCTTACCGCAAACGAGTGTGGTGCATACAAAAAATTAGATGTTTACAAACTAACCATGCTCATAATCTCAAAGATGAAATGTCTTACCGGAACGGTGGGAGCACCCTCACGAAGTTGATGCAGGAGACGGGCAAAATTGGTCTCACAACCATCCTGTGGCACCTATGGAGGGAGAGGAACAATCGGGCTTTCAACAACAAACACCAAGACGTATTACATCTCACGAGGTAGATTAATTGGGACATTAGCTTGCTAATTGGAAGGATAGCGAAGAAGCTGCTTACCAATGTAACGGTTCAAGAAGGACGACTACTGGCGACGTTGAAGTTGACGGAATTGAACGAACTAGCTCAATCAATGAATTGGGAGCCGCCATGATTTAGCCCTAAAGTAGGAATATTTTAGGTATACTGCAGTGTGAAATGGAGGAATGTGTTGTTGTATTAAAAGCTGTTTTTATTCTCAGTGGGGGATACGAACGGTTTTGTTCTACTTTGGGCTGCATAGCCTAGTTTTGCAATAATATTAACCCATTTTCAAAAAAAAATCCATTTTTTTCAAATCTATTTAAAATATCGATTTCAACTCCTTTTTATATTTTCAGGAAATCATTTTAAAAAAATCCATTGTTTAAAACCTTCTATATGAATTATTTTAAAATCTTTATTTAAAATATTTTTTCCCGAATTGTTAAGTACAATCAAAAATCAATTATTGCTTTATCCAATCAATCTCTTTTATATAATCCGAATTCTGATATAAATATTTCATATTAAAAATCTCCTTTAAATTTCTTAAAAATTAAAAATAATATTTATGGTATTTAAAATACCAAAATTAAGGCCAATGCTACTATAACATCCAATAATTCAAATAACCACAATAATCTATAACAGATTATTCTAACACACCATATATTATTACATATGAAATTAAAATTAACATTTTGAAGAATCTAGTTGGATACCTCCAACCTATTTTCCTGCATCCACAGATGTTAGATAACATAAAAATACCAATCCCACTTTGAGGGGGATATCGCGGTATATAGGGTCATCCGCTATTATGCGGGGCGTATAGTGTATCATCCGCTCCAATAGGCGGGTATATATCCAACTACTAATATATATACTACTATATATATATAATGTAACATCCAACCGATGATAATAATTATCAATTCAACCAATCATCCAATAATTAATTCTAACATTTTAAAATTAAAACCAGTAATCCAAATGAGTGAGATTTTACCCACCTTGATTTTTCTGAATTTGTTAATCGTCTGATTTTAAATTAAATTGAACCTATATTCAATTTAATTTAAAATTCCACCTATTCCCGATTGACTCCAAATAAATTCCAGATGTCGTATTCATCGATACGATCCCATCACGTCTTGTTTTGGTCAACCTCGATCTAAAGAACAAGCTTTCCAAGTTATAATATTCTAATTTTTTTATTTAAATAATAGTTAAACATAAATTATTGAAAATTTCTAATTAACCTCACCTTGCTAACATCATCATTTACAGAACTTCCCACTGTCTTCTCCGATCTGCCTTGCAACTACAACTCAAGCACACAACTTCCCCTCCACCGACCCTCTCTCTCGTTCTCATCTGCACAACAAAGATTAATGTTATCCAACTCATATCCAACAACCGAAGATGGAAGAGGATCGAAAGACCACGATGTCAGTGCGACTTTGCCATAGTAGGAACCTAGAGTTGCCTGTTACCATCACAGTCAAGTTGTCGTCTCCCCATAGCCGAGCTCCACCCTCCAATTCACGTGCGCGTAGTCGTGCATCCAGCCACCACTAAGAACTGCCGCTGCGCCAACTCTCTCATGCCATGAATGTCGCCGACGACCTGCAGCCGCCTTCTCCCCTAAACGCGATTCGACTTCGACCGCGACTCTCCCACCCCCCCCCCCCCCACGGGCGCGAGATTGCCTCCTCTTTTTTTCTATGAATTGATTGCGAACTGATTCCTTTCAGAGGAAGAAGACGTGATTTAAACGAGTGGAAGCGGCGTAGTCAGATAATAGGGTGGATCGTGTATGAGTCTGAGAGTATAGGGTTTGACTTTGCTAATTTAAAATATTATTAAATTTCCTAAATATCTCGTATTATATACGAGGAAATCCCGAACTCCTATCGAGGCGTGCTGCCTGGCGTTCCTAATGTTATACCCCTATTCTGAGCCCAATGGAACAAGTCTCAAGTTCCAATTCGATTGTATGTGGAAGATAGCTTTTTAAATCGATTATTTAAATTAAATTCAATTAAATTATTTCTATGCGTTTTCAGATCGCGCGACCAAACGGTAAATCCAAATGTTACGAAATTCGAAATCCGATAATAATACACTATTACAGATCCAATGGAACTAGTTTCGTCGAATTTCGAGAGTGCCTCGGATATTTTAACGTGTCGATTAAATCGATGTTTTCAAAAATTTACGAAATCACTTGAAATTTCAGTTTTAATCTTACTAACAAAATTATAATTTCAAATCAAATATTTAAAGCCATTTGAATATTCAAAATTAACCGTCGAAAATCCGGGCCGTTACAAGCATACAAGAAAGGCCAATCCACAGAGTCTATTATACTAACATGTGAAAGAAATCAAAGACGAGATAAGTATATCAAGCAATATAATACGAAGTTGCCAAATTCAATTCAGTGATGGAGACACATGACAAAGTATATGCACGCACTAACCCAAATATAGATTATAAAACCAAATATCCCTCTCACACGTGGTCACATAATAACAAAATATAGCAGTGTAAGAAAAAACAATATAGGCACCTACATAACAATATATATATTTAGTACCCGCCACCTATTATGCAAGCAAACTTTCACACCTAAATATGCACATATATATATCCACCTGGCAGCACACACACATACATATACAAACACATACACACACACTACCTACTCAACTCACGACGGCTCCTTTAACCACAACAACACACGCACATTGAAATGCCACAAAATGTAATGGACGAACTATATACATATATAAGTGCCAACTTAGCTTTATAAAGCGAACATAGATATTTGTGTTTAGTATAAATAAACTTTCCTTTTGCTTTATAACTTTGCTTTTCATATAAAAGAAATGACCTATACCACTTTATACATAACATATATAACTAAATATCTTGCTTTCCATTGAAATACATGACCTGCTCTTTTGATATATTGATTTACACACTCACGCATATATATATATATATATGTATTTTTTTTAAATCAAGAAATATATAAATAACTAAACGAGGAGAAAGCCTTCCTCCAGAGGCTCACAGTAGAAGGTTAAGTTTATGGAACACATAACCTACCTAGAAAAAACCAGAAAAAGAAAGTAAACGAACAAAAAGTACAACTCAAAGACACCGGGCAGCCAAGAAGCTATGACGAAGTCCAAAGAGCAGAAATAAACCAGAAACCCACTCGCCCACTCTCCCGCCTCAACTAGCAGGTGAGGTCCAGTCCACCTAACAAACCACCACCATACAACAAGCCCAACGAGCAGCCAGGCAGAAACCGCTAATCATAGTAAGAAAGATCCTAGGCATCCGCCCTCCTGCCCACACCATCGGGCTCCGGCAAGGCCACCGCCCAAAGGTGTAGACAGAAAAAAGTGATAGGAGATCACCATAGAGGGAGCAATAGTCCACAACCACAATAGCCGACGAAGGAGAACCAAGCGCTCAAGCCTGAAGAAACCAGAACTCTGAAGTGAATCCGTCCTAAGAAAAAACGCAACAGGGAGACAGCAGAAGCACATGAAACTATAAACAAGCAGCCGAATTAAACATAAAAAAGGGGGGAAGGGAGAGGAGCGGAGAGTGGAGGACACCTCCCCAAGGCAGAGGCCTAACCAACGCCTAGTCTAGTGGCAGTAGTAGAGCAAGAAATCGACAGAATTCCAACAAGACGCCTAGAGCGATGACTTAAAGGGCCCCTGAATGCTCTACCCCGGAAATCCAGGAATACGTCATTCCTCACCCGATGGATAATAGACTGAGGATCCATCGAAATGCTGTCGAAAGTAGCCTTATTCCGCGCACACCAGACGTGCCAGCAGATGAGACTAGGAATCAACCGGAAAACGATAGACCGAAGGGATTTCCCAGAGTTCCCATTCCACCACGAATTGAGGAGTTGAAGAGGAGAAATGGCCGGACACCGAATACCGACAAGGTTGCCAAAATAATTCCAGCATGCTCTGGCAGTGAAACCGGCAAAAAACAAGTGGTTCAAAGACTCCGAATCCCCGTTTCCGCAGCATCTACAGCGGGAAACAGAAGGAATGCCGATCTTTTGCAGATTCTCGTCCAAAGGTAATCCATCATGTAGCAAGCGCCACATTAATAGGGATACCTTGGGTGGAATGCGAGAATCCCAAATGAAGGAGAATACATTGCGAATGGGAAAAGGAGCTCTGATGGAGGACCAGGCTTTCTGAATGGAAAACGAAGCGCCATCCCATCCGGACAACCCACCATGAGAGTCAGCTAAAAGCTTCACTGACTGCATGTGCTTCCAGGTCTCGCTAGCATATGTAGGAGTGCCTAAAAAATTCGAGCTCGCAAGTCTGTGGTACTTAGCATGGAGGAAAGACGCCCATAAGGAGTTGTTGGCGCCAAACCTGTTCCACAACTTACAAGCAAAAGCCGCACAAAGGTCTCTGGGATTACGAAGGCCCAAGCCGCCTTCAGTTTTGGGTCGACAAATCGAATCCCAAGATACCCAGTGGTGACGACGGTCATAGTCGCGAAAATATGAGTTCCCATCGAATCTAATACGGATTTGATAAGAACAAGTCTGCCGGCTTGGGATAGAATAGACGAGTTCCATCTTAAAATCTTCCCCCGAACTTTGTCTGTCAATGGGTCGAAAACTGCGTTAAGTTTCCTACCCCGGTACAGGATAATCCCAAGATAGGGAAGAGGAAGGGAAGTTTTCTTAAACCCGGAGGTAGTCTCGATCCAGCAGGCACGAGAGAGAGACATGTCCTTCGAGTGGACAAAGCAACACTTGGAGGGATTAACGAGTTGGCCCGAAGACCTCTCGTATTGATGGAGGAACCTGAGAAGCCGCCTAACAGAGGAACGGCTGCCATTGGAGAAAATGACAATGTCGTCTGCAAAGGATAAAGAGGAAATGAGGGGACAACCCCTAGGAATCCCGAAACGTTGGATTTGACCGTAAACGGTTAAGGATTGGAGACCGCGAATAAAGGTCTCAGCTGCAATAACAAAAAGAGAAGGCAAAAGAGGGTCGCCCTGACGTAAGCCCCTCCCAGCCTTGAAATACCCATGGGATGAGCCGTTAATGAGGACAGAGAACCAGCAGTTGGAGATGAGCCTCCAAACCAGATCAATAAGGGTCTTTGGAAAACCGAAAGTTCTCAACACCTTGATAACGAAGAACCAGGACATGCGGTCGTAGGCCTTAGCCATGTCCAGTTTGAAGACAACATTAGAGCCCCAAACTTTCCGATCAATTTGGGAGATCAGTTCCTGGGCGAGAAGGACATTGTCAGAGATTAGACGCCCCTTAACAAACCTAGCTTGAGAAGGAGAAATGATGCGTTCAAGGAAAGGAGCCAAGCGAGAGGCCAGGATTTTAGAAATAACCTTATTAGAGAAGTTGCACAGACTAATAGGCCGAAAATCTGCACAAGTCTTCGGACTATCACACTTTGGAATAAGAATAAGGTTGGTGGAAGTCCATCCAGCTGGAAGATTTCCCCCGGCGAAGAAGGATTGGATGGCAAGACAAAAATCAGCCTGGATAATAGGCCAAGAACACCTATAAAAGACACCGTTGAAGCCGTCAGGGCCACTGGCACTATCCTTGCTAAGAGCGAAAACACAAGCGCGGATCTCCTCCGTGGATGGGATATCTGCAATCATGGTACCTTCCGAAAGGAGGACCACTGGAGGGATGAAAGCTAAAAGGGCCGGATCGGACACCGAGACCGAGGGAGTGCCCAGAAAAGATTGGAAATGAGAGAGGATAATGTCTTTGACTTCCTCAGGCAATGAAGCCGAAGTACAATCGGGCCTCAAAATCTCGCGAATCGCTAGAAGATTATTCTTCTTTCGAATAGAAGAATGGAAGAATTTGGAGTTCGCATCTCCGACGACTACCCATTTGACCCTCGCCTTTTGACGGAGGTAGTCATTCTCAACACGCAATTCCGAAGAGAAGGCAGTTTGGGCAATAACCCACGCCTCCTTGTTGTCAGCGGAAGGATGCTCGTCAAGCAAGGATTCGGCGATGATAAGCGCCTCCTCTGCCCTACGGACGCGGTCGAAGATGTTCTTGAAGACATCAACATTCCAAACCTTAAGGCAAGCCTTAAGACGCGAGAGCTTTCTCCCGAAAGCAGCATAGGGGGAGGCAGAAATAGGGACGCTCCAAGAGTCAGCTACCACCTGAAGGAAGGAGTGGTGGGATTTCCACATGCTCTGAAATTTAAAGGAGGAGGGCCCAGACAGCGACAGAGGAGAGCAGCGAACAATCAAGGGGGCATGGTCCGAAAAAGAACGATGGAGATGGGCGATAGAGAAGGAAAAGGGAAGACGAAACCAATCCTCCGAACCGAATATGCGGTCAAGTCTAGAGAGGATATGATTTGGACCCGCTTGGTTGTTAGACCAGGTGAAAGCAGAGCCGACAAAAGGGAGCTCAGCGAGGCCAGAGGAGGCAATGAATGAGTTGAAATCCGCCATTGCCCCTCTGTTGATGGCCGCTCCGCCCCGTTTTTCCGCTTGGCTCGCGACGATATTAAAATCGCCACCTAACACAGAAGAAGAGAGACCCAGAGAATCAAGAGCAAGAATGTCAGACCAAAGAACAGCTCTCTGTGAGCGATCACACTTGGCGTAAACTGCGGAGAAGAGAAACGGAGCAGCAATGGACGTGGACGTGCACTCCACTGAGTAGAGCTGAGGGGAATCAAAAACAGGTCTAATGGCAATAGATTTGGACACACATATGTATGTATGTATGTATGTATAAACTAATTGTAGACAAACTTAAAGTATTGAAACATACTCATGCAAAAGAAGGATGTTTAAACTCGCTCATTTATTCACTTTCACTCACACATGCATGAAAATATACTCACCAATATATTTCGTGTGTGTGTATATGAATTACTCGACCTTGCCCATCTATAATGTTTCGCACATTCTCATGAGTAGGCGGTAGAGGTTCCAAAATTACTGTAAGATACTTGGTTACAACTGTTTTGTAGCAACAAGGATATAATGAAGTACTAGAGTGAAAATTAGAGGCACATGTTTGCAAAAGAACAATAAACAGTAAGTGCACTCACTACCCTATACCCATTCACTGATTTAATTTACAAGTCTATTAATGAAAATTTGAAATGAAAATTTGAAATGAAAATGAAGACCGGAATCTAATGAAAAACATAGGGAAAAAGTGAACATCTTCAGTTCAGCAAAGAATAAAGCAAACCTAAAAATAACAAATAGCAGAGATGTGTGTGTGTGTGTGTCTACACTCCATTTCACACACATCCAATAACTCAGGCATGCACATAATCTGAAGTACACACTCGTGCTTGGAGAAGAACATGCAGACACACCAGAAAATGAATGCGCACACAAAAATCATCCAGGGAGAAGGACCAACTGGTTGATCGGTGGCCATCACTGGTCGACCGATAGGTTTGGATAATGGCGATGTTAATGGCCTGTGATAGGCGATTGCATCCTCCCTCTTTCTTGATATGTGAAACTTTATATATATAATAAGTTTACTCACTCACAGCAAGTTAATTGACATGGAGCAGGATATAAAAAGATTAGATCGTAGATATGTAAGTGGTATTCACTTACCTCAAAACTGTCGCTTTACACTCGCGCTCACCCACTCGACTCTCTAGCTCCGCAACAACCACGAGTTAAACCAGTGATGCTAAAAGGTACCTAGAGCTTCATTCTTAAGTTTTATAATTTATTTTAATTTATATGATTTATTTGTGAATTTAGAAGCAAGGAAAGTTTGGTAATCTTCTACCGGAAGATGTCCCAGAAAATTATAACTCATGAAGTAAGTTTTTGTAGATATTTAGTGAAAGGAAGGAAATAGGAAAACTCTGGAAAGAGTGGAGTGTAGAAAATGGGTTAGGACTTCTAGTATTTGGGCTTGGTTAAACGGATTTTTGGCTTAAGGTAAAACATGTGTTTATATATATAGTTATTCTCTTTCATTTATAATCCAAAATTCCTTTTACATATAGTCTAAAGGCTATTCGATTTAAGTAAGTATAAATTTCAATTTAAAAATCACCTTATTACAAAAAATCAACGTTGTATTCCAAAAACATCATTTTATGAAATATTTTTCTCACATTTTAACTTATTTCAATTCGATTATCTTATTTTCAAAAAATTCAATCTTTTTATAAACAATTCCAAAACTCATTTCCAAATAAAATCTCTGAATTCTTATTTAATTAATCAAACTACTATAATTAACTTAAATTAGTTACCCCTTAAAAACCGGATTGTTACAGACTCTCCTCCTAACAGAATTGCATCCTCGCAATTACCTATAAGGATAAATCTATAACAATTTAATTATAGCAGATTTACTCCTATTATTTCCAAAAAAAAATCATTTTTTTCACTTTAAATACCAAAAAGTTTTATTCAAGGGAGAATGGCTTTATAAAATCTCAAAATCTTTTATTTAATTAAATTTCTTGTCAAATATCATATACATTACATATATTTGTCATAAATTCTTCTTATTCTAATTCAAACATAATTTAAATTCAAATTTTCAGTTTAAATAACTTTAAATTAATATAACAAAATTTTAAAATTTTATCATAAAATTTCTACTAAAACACCTTTTTCTATTAAATAATTATTTTCCAACGTATTTCTTAATTTCAAAGCATTCTATTATATCCAAAATTATTTTTATATACCATTTTACAAACTCCTTTTATAAACTCCATATAAATATATAACATTTTTCCATAATTATTTATATCTTTTCAAAATATTGTGTCCAAATGCCTCGTACTAGTGTTTAGGAATCCCTATCGACCAGAATTCTTAAACCACTATACGAATAAACTAACACAATTTCAGTTCCAAAAGATTTCCAATTAAATCATTTTCTTGATTTCCCATTTAAAACATTTAACTCTATTTCAAAAATATTTTAATCTTCTACAATTTATTTATATCTATCTAAATCATCGTGTCTAAATGTCTCGTTCAAGCGTTCAAGAATTTCTATCGAATACGTGTGCACCCGTATCGACCAAAACCCTTAACACACTCAACGGACAAGTTAATACTTATATATATTTTGGAAATAAGAATACACAATAACAAAACAAATACCACTATACAATATCGAACCATCTAAAATTATAAAAACAAATACTACTGGTTGGACTATTCCTTTCGTCGTTGTTACTCTAGCCATTTTATAATTCATATTTGAAAAGTTAAGAAATTAATTATATGTATATGTATATAAATAAAATTATAGGTAAAGCTGCAAATATGTTCCTTGGTGATTACCCCAGTAATCATCCTATAATATAATATTTCTTATTATAGAAAATTACCCAACACACCCAAGGGTTAAGAACCCTATGGCTCATCTAAGGTCATGACTCATGTCTCTTATATATGATATATTATTTTGAACCTGCTCTAATACCATTTTGTAATACCCCACCTCTATACCTATACTATCCAAGAGTATTACAGAGTAATACTCTCAGATAATACGGAGAATGAGGCTATATGGGGTAAACACGTGAATATTTCCTTGGACTAACACTGGTACGTATTAAAACATCAAGTATATAACTCACATTTATGTAAACAGTATCGGTACAAAGCAATAGACAAGTATGCCTCCAGGACAGAACAATACATAATATACAGAATAACACAAGGAACACAGAGTCGATCGCAGCAATATAATATAATATATATAAAATAATGTTATAGAATATTATACAACTCAAATATCAATTATATATACATACAGTGAATCAATATCATACAAATGTCAAGTAACTATTCTAATAATATACTCCTCTAACCCCAAAGAAATATATGCTGGTCAAGACGTCCCTATAACTGAAATGTCTCGGACTGACCCAAGCATTATAAAATAATACACAGGTCAAACTATGTATAATCAAGGGTACATAATAATAATAATGGAAGCACAATATAATCACAAAATAACAAGTTATGTTTATGTATATGACTGTGAATAGTCATCAAGGTATCACACAACCCAAATAACTCAAATCCGTATGAAATAGTCAATATCGATTTCAAAGATGTCATCACCCATAAAGAAATTCATCGAATCATAAAATCATAGAATAAATATAACTGGGTGAATTATACATATCAAGAAATTGTCATCAAATCCAAAATAACCAGTAATGAGACATCCTCAAGTGAAGTTGGGCAGTAATGAAGCAATGCCCACTATCTCTCTCAATCTCACATTATATAATACCATTATCAAATCACTATAATCAATAAGAAAGATTAGAGCCAGCTCATAACAATATCCAAATATAATCAATAATAAGTAAGCCGTCTGCCTGTAAAAGATAGGCCGTCTACCTAAGAAGGATACTGGGTTGACCATACCTGGACACAGTCTCAGGTATAATCTCATCTATACATAATATATGTCTACTTACTACCCACAAACATACACATACATCCATATATTCCGGAACCAGATGGGAGACTGACAACATGTCTGCTTGCTCCAAGAGCCACACGTGGTCATATGACACGACTTCTATAGTCATCGATTACCATTATCTCTCCTCTCTTGGTATCATGACAATGATCCATCATAAGCTCGACAACGTATAGCCTCTTCGGCAATGACTACCGACATATGCCCCTATATGGTAACTGACTGATGCCCTATGCGACACAAGGGACAACCAACTATGTAACGACCCACCTTTCTGACCCCTAAGAACGACACTTAACATGTCCTCGGTGTTAGTGTGTCGTTGCCCAAGCATCGAAAAGATGAATCATCATGGGGTGAAATAAAGAATAGAATAGAAAACCTCACAATGAAACTGTAAAATAGATCATAACGGTCAATAGTACATCAGGATACTCCTTAACAGGGAGTTATCAAAGTTACACAAAGTACTACAAATTAGCTTAGGCAATTAACAACCTGCCTTTACATATGCTGAAACAAAATACACTTACAAACAAGATAATATAGTGGAATAGATAACTAAGAAAATGAAAGCCTCCTCCTCGGATGTCGTCTTCAAAAAAACCGAACAAGAAACCTGCTACTCTCGGACTACTCAAATAAAATGAGTACCCGAGAGTTTAGGGAAAACAAACAACTCGGGTCAGACGATATGTCTTGTATGAGTAAAACTTTTTAGATAATAGGCATGAAATTAAAACACAAACATGTGAGACCACGCCGCTGAACACGAAACGGGTTTAGTCTCACATAAATCAACATCCAAACATAAAGAATGGATAAAAAAGTTAAACACCATGAAGAGTGGTTTACTCTTCCCAATCCATATAAGGGAATAAATTTGAAGGTTCGAATCAAATAAGAAAAGGAAAATCTCCAACAAATGACTAGGAAGGTGCACCACCGTTGAAGTAGACCTCTAGTAATATACTTTTGAGAAGCTCATATACTCTGTGACACTTCACGGACAATACCAAGCCGGACCCCGCCAAACCTTACCGAGTATCCGAATATTCCACATCTAATAGCGCTACCGAATCCAATCTAGATGAGATGTGAAAGTACCCTAATGGGAGCAACCCTAAATAGCTTGGCTTCATCTCGCGCTTTGGATTTAGTCATTTCTGACAAAGGATATCAATGCTCGACGGAGCAACACATCGTCTTAGAATGACGATAATAAAGAAGCTGAAGTAACCGATAGCTGAGAAACCAACTATCGAGGATATAAAACGATCGTATATGGAAATTAAGTCTTGTATACTTATCACCACTTATCGAATTCAAACTTGTACTATTTCTTGGTTAACAATAATACCGAACTAGTCAAGGTAGTGTTACCTCGAAATCATGTCTCGCGATTATTCTTAACTTTCGGAATAGCGATAAGTTTACTTCTTCGATGTTTAGTGCTAATTATACAAATAAATCGTTTCCATACAAGTGAATCGCTTTATGGAAATTAATTCCTTTCCATAAACAATTCAAACTTTTTCTTTTTAAAAAAACCCAAATTCGTGCTAAGGCTTCATGTTATAAGTATTAGCTTCAAAACACTTTGTTAAAAGAGTTTACTAACTTTAAAACATCATTATAAAATGATTTAATAACATTCAACATCCTTATTTGATTGGTGTAACGGTCGGGTTTTTTACCCTCGAAAATCGACATTAATACATCCTCGGTATTCACGTGCCGCAAATCCAAGTGCTGGAAAGCCCGATTGTTAGGGGAAAAAGAAAATAGAAATAGAAAAAAATCTCACATGAATGGAATAACATAATTATTTCAATATAAAATCTTTACAACGGAAAAAATTGAATACAATATCAGAGTCTAACCTAGATTCAGCCTGGACAGTTATAAATCTCTGTCCTTACAATTGTTGAAAAATATAAACAAATGCAATAGATGCAGCGGATAATAGAATACGTCCATACGAAGATGAAGATCTCCAGCTCTCCTCTGGAAACTCCAAGCGTCTTCAACTGAACTTGAAACTACTTGGGTCTGACCCGAGTATTAGAAATACCTGGATCAGGCTTGATAAACCAGCCTGAGATACTCGAAATTTTAAATGCTGATGTTAATCAAATCCTTTGAAAAGAAGGGTATCTCATAAGACCATGCCCACACATAAATACGAACGGGTTTTTATCTTATGATAACCAAAATACTTTATACTGAAAAACACTTTGGTATTATTATTAATGACATTCTTTTGAAAACACTTTTTTAATAATATATCAAAATAAAGTATCAATATCCGAACTAAGTCTATGGTAATATATCCGGACATGGTCAACGGAATACACCGGACGAAATATATGATACCAAAGGGGTAGCTGAAATGTTTGCATAGCATTACAGCTATTTTGGGAATACAATCAAAACCATAAAGCTCGTATTGGATTTGGAATTCCAACATGATAGGGAACTAGTGACCTTTTCCTTCGATCCACGCATAGCAAACATAGTTCCCACGGTGCCTTAATCGCTTTTCTCAAGCAAGTTACTTGGAACTGTACTTGCTAAACTACCAATATCCGATAGCCTTATCGCTTTTCACAAGCTAGCTACTATATTCAAATAAATGGGGTAATAAATGCCTTGAGGATCTAGATTCCACTGAACTCCTCCATACTCATACAACCGAGCCTGAAATATATGTCATTTAGACCACATAATTACCCATATCATCTCCGGGATGTGAGGCTCGAGAGGCTACGCTCTTTTTTTCATAAAGTCATACTTTGTTTTTCACAAAGCCACGCTTTATTCTTCCACAAAGCACATTCCACTTAGAATGCCACATTGCCATTCCATAATCACACAACTGATTTCTACAAACGCATAACTCCTTAGCTCGTACGTCTCAGGAAAGGGTGTTAAGATAAGAGAAGTTGCCTTCTCTGCCACCAAGCAGATGATACGTTGATAGAGATCAATTAATATGATCAGAAATGCAATGTCAGACATTCATCCATATAAGTTCGTTCTGGGACTGAACGAAACCGAATGCACTCCTCCTACTACCATTAGTAGCGAGTAGTCCTTACAATCCGAAGATTTCAAAACACGATAGGACCACTGCTATAATAAATGTCTCCATATTGGGAGCCACCCAGAGAATGTCAACAAGCAGTTGCCCAAATCCGACCCCGGTTCCTTCGAACCAATCATCGACAAGAAGGCATTTAGGTATATAAGTGATTATCACACATCATTCAATTTATTAACCTTTTTATTTAAATCTGATTTCTCTTAGAGATATATTCATTAAATCATTCCTTTAGCTTTTTCAGAGTATATGGAATCATTAAGCCTCATTATCAAATCATTTAGTTAATTAAGCCCTTTTGAATCTTGGAATAATTTCAATTTATTTCATTCTTTACTTTAGGAAAATATTTCTAAAACATTTATTTAAATCTTTACAAAGATTTCTTAATTCAAAACTCAGAACTTTGATTGAGTTAAAACCATGTAATCTAGGATGTTAATCCAGAACCAGTAAATATTAAGTGAGCAGAATTTATAGAAATTATCTAATTCGACCCAATATCAATTCCTGTATTCAACAAATACTATGGGCAGAATAACGGTGAGATCACCTTTTAAATTCCACGAATAGTACGAGTTTCCTCTTCGGGCTTTAACACCGAGCGTAAGAAGATTATCTCCATAAAATCCAGGTTTATTATATTCGAAAAATTATATCCTTTATACTTTGGAAATTTTTTGATCCGATTAAATCAAATTTACTATCCCCTCCGTCGGGACAGTCCAGATAGCTAGGAAGAGCAGGAAACTGGTTTTCCAAACTCAAGCCTAGACACTATCTCTCTGACACCCATAAGGCAGTCAAGTTATTTGATCGACTCTAAACCGTTCAACATTTAACCATTCCATAAATCCTTTAAATCGTCTTTAAAATACTTTATTAATCATTTGAAAACATTTATGAAAGATTTGGAAAAGAACGGTTGCGTTTAAAACTATATTTCAAAAGTTATTGAAAAGTGTTGTAAAAAAGTGCTGTAAAAAGTGTTTTTTAAGCAATATTGATCAAAACAACTTTCTATCACTTGGAAATTTGTTTATATTACTTAAATCACTTTTAAAACATTTTAAATAATTTATAAGATTTATTCCATATTTTTAAACATTTTAAAAATTGGCATCTAAAACATTTGCGACTTTGGCCACCAAACTGCCAAAGCGCGATTTTCTTAAAAACTTTATTTGCTCATATTTCAAAATCTATTAAATGAAATCTCGATCATTTTCTTTTTTTCAAAACTATAGTCATAAGAGTTTGGAAAATTCTTATTGCAAAGAAATCCGACTTCGATTCCATCCTATAGAAGGATTTAACTTTTACAATGCAAAATCGCGAACTACCGTTACGTGACGCGTCTATTTTTGACTCCAAACTCAATATTTGTCAAAACTTCTCCAAATTTAATTTTAATGTTTTTAAAACATTTATAAACCATTTTCAAACATTTAAACCAATATTTTCCATATTAAATCTCTTTTTCACTTTTAAATATTATTTTCCAATATTTTAACCTATATAATATTATACTATTATAATATTATATTTGACTTCATAGATGATTATAAAAAAATAAAATTCCATTTTCACTTTTGAAAACATTCTCTAACATAGAAAGTTATTTATTATTTATCTTCCAACTATTTAACTTATATATCCATATAAATTAAATATCATTCCTTTAACATTATAAAAATGTTACCTTTCCTTTTCTAAATGGAACCTTTTCATTTTTAAATCATTTCAAACCATTCCTCTTTTATGATTTCAAAATATTTTTAGGCTTAACTTTCCACATATACCACCATTTATTCCTTCATGAATTAATTATAGTTAACACATTAACTACCATCATAAACTTCACATTATTAATTCATTCTTCTTTTTCGTTCATCCAAGTGAACATCTAATGTTAACAATCAAGTATACATCCATATAAACATCCAAACAAACAAGCCAATTCATGTATAATCATGTCAATAACTTTTATATACTTGCAAATAATAATCTTAACTTGCTTCTAACTTGCAAATCATTTTAATCATAAACTAGAAAGGAAAGTGTTTCTCGAGATCTCACCATCTTAGCTCCCTCCTTCCCCTGGCTTCTCCGGATGATCCGATAGAGCTTACACTTCACGACAAGCTACCAAACTCCTGTCCTTCACTATAGGGTTCGGCCATGGCCTTAACCAAGGCGAATCTTGACCTTTTGCTCACTAACATGCTTCCAAACTTTCCCGGAGCTTCATGCCTTCACTCCGGCGTAGCCGACCTCTCATTTTCATCCACCAAAGCCTCCAAACTCCACTCCTTTCCTCTAGAACTTTCGGCCATGGGATTGAAATGGTGGTGGCTGAACTTTGTGGTGATGGAAGAGATGCTAGAGACTTTAGATGAGCAAGAGAAAGAGAATGGGTGGTTAGATCTTTGTTTTTATGCATTTTTATCTCTAGTTTCCCTCAAATCTTCCATGAAAGAAGCCATTAATGGAAGCTTGGAGAAGGAATGTGAGAAATGAAGAAGAAGAAGAAGAAGAAGAAATGAAATAAGGAGAGAAAGTGGAGAGGTATTTATAGGTGAAAGGAAGAGAGAAAATATCTAAGATATTTACATGAAACAACACATCACAATTATACCACCACCTCCCCATGCATGTGCCACCATCACATCATTCATTATTACCCCCCATGTGCTACATGTGATGTGTAAGATGAAGAAATGTTTACTTTTGACTTTAGGATGCTTAATGGTGAAGTAAATGGAAATAACTTAGATATTTTCCTATATGTATATATAAGTGTTTATATATATGTTATATGTGAGTATGTGATATTTATACATGCATATAAACATGTGTTAGTGTTATTTACAACGTTGCAACAACTTGAAACGACTTTCGTTTGTTAACCGTTGAAAATCGAGAAGCCGATTACCGGTCACATTTTTACTTATAATTTAAATTACATATATATGTAAACAAAATTTAAAAATAAATTTATATTTATTTTTTATTAATTAAAATGATCTTATTTGAATTATAAAATCATATAAATCATTATTTACAAAAAATGTTATTATACCGATAAAGCGATATCAATTTTCTTATATTTTCAAACTGATTATATATCTCTTTATAAAACTATTTTAAATTATTTATTATCACTTTATAATTATTTAAAATGAATTATTATCATTTACAAACAATTATTTTGAATAATTATAATAATTATTAATTCTCAATTTAAAATCATAAATCAATTATTAAATATAAGGGCATCACTTAATGATGTCATGAATACTTTTATTTTTTCAAAAAAAATAAATTAATTTTATTTGTTTAAAACATCATAATCTATGTCTTTAAAAGCTTATATTTGAATATTTCAAATATAAATATAGTTTATCAAACCGATAAATTTGTGCATCGTTACAATTGGATACTTCGCCTTAACTATCATAAATGAGAATAGTTAATTATCTTTAAACTTCATTAATCAATTTGGATAATTGACTTTAAAATACCCTTTAATTAAAAAGGTTAATCAGCTTTAAATTGACAGAATTAATTTATTAAATTTAATCTCATTAATTACATTAATTAATTAAATTTAGACATCATTAATTAAATTAATTAATAATAAATAAATATCATTAATTAAATTAATTAATTTAAAACACAATTAAAGAAAATATTAATTAAATTTAAATTAATTAATCAAATTTAAAAATCATTAATTGAAAGGAGTTAATTTATTTTAATCATCATTAATTAAAATGATTAATTAATTATAATCCATCATTATTAAATAATTAATTAACCTTAATCATCATTAGATAAAATGTTTAATTAATTTTAAGTTTCATTAACAAAGTAAATAACTAAATTGAAACACATCATTAACAAGTTAATTAATTAAATTTAAACTCATCATTAACAAGTTAATTAATTAACCTTAATCGCTATTAATTAATTAATTATATTTAAAAATATTTATTAAAATAATTAATAAAATTTGACATCATCCTAATTTAACAACTTTATTAACTTGTAAAGCCAAACCCAAGCTCGAGAAATAAATTGAAAAATTTAGATAAGGATATGTTTGTCGAAAGTGCCAATATAATGATAGTCGATATACGGACACTTCTACAACTAATTCATGTCATTTTACTTTCATCTATACATCATATAACAAAAGCAAAACAATAATACAAATTGCTAAACTATTCTACAACATATTAACAATATAACTAACCTTTACTACTAACATTCAAAACTTGCTTACTAACTTGGTTACTAAACTAACAAGGTGACAACTTTTCAAGGTATAACCCAATCCAACATACATCACATGGTAATATAAACACAGCAAGCCACTAACAACAAATATATGAACAACATTTAAGTTTAAAAAGTTAAGATTTTGAAAAATGAGATTTTTACTCACAAAAGCTTACTAACTTCAACCGAACTTGTTCTAGAACTTCAAAAACCTTTAGATCTTTGCAAAAAATTTGAAAAAATGAAGTCTTTAAGCCAAAAGCATCAAGATGGCTCGACCCTAACAAGTCTAGGCTCAGCCAAAAAAATTTTTGGTGATGGTGGGCTTGTTTTTTAGGATAAAGTGATGAAAAAGAAGATGGAAGAGTTTAAACAAGTTTTATACAAGATTTAAAAGGAAAATTAACATTTTTGAACTCGAGAAAAGTTACCATGAAAACTTAAAGAAAACTTGCATGAAGGTTTGAAAGTGAAGATAGAAATGAGAAAGTGTATTAGGAAATTTGCTTATACACAAATGGATAAATTAAATTACCAATTTACCCTTAAAGTACATAACCTCCTTTCCTTTGTTTCCACCTCATCAAGCTTGTCCCCCCCTTACCAACATGCATTTAAAACTCAAGTGTACTTATGTCTCCTTATGTTTCATTTTACTTTATATTTGAAATAAAATGATGTTTTATGACAATTTTCCATCTTATTTTTAAACACTTACATAATAAGTCATATCATACTTATTATAGTTATTTAAGTTAATATATGTGTATAATTATATTAAAATAAATTCTAACTTATTATAAATGTGCGTGTGTATTACTCAAATGTGCACAACGTTTTCCGACAACTTTCCGACGCTGAAAAGTCGAAAATTCAAAAAACGGTTTTCGATCACATTTTCTATTTTTCTTCGAACTAAATATTTTTGTAAATTATTTTGAAACTATTTCACCATCATTATTTATTATTTCAAAGAGTTTTATTTTAGTTATAAATCCATTAATTAATTATAAAAATATATATTAAATATCCATATTTTAAAGAGGTTAAATTACGGGTTGTTATAAACTATCTATCTCGTAGTGCGCATCAAATATCATAACAATAATGGTGTCGCGGATCTGTGGTGCGGCCCCACGATCTGGCCGCCGGGGTGAATACTGTTTGTAACGACCCCGAAATTTAATTTTATTTAAATTGATAATTTAAATTAATTTTTGAATAAAACTGTGAATTCAATTGATTAAGTGATGTGAGTTTCCCCGAAACGAATAAGCATTTGTTTCGAACATATATTTTTAACAAATTTATAGTTATATAAAATAGAAATTTATTTATATTTTACAAATTAAACAAATTGATATAATGTAAGAACAAAAGAAATAAAATAAATTATAGAAATAAATATAATAAGTAAATTATAATACTAACAATAATAATAAAAGAAAGAGATAAAACAAATATAACTACCTATATCCAAAAGAATACAATATAAAGTAATAAAGGAAAATAAAATACATACCAGCAAGTAAATATGTGTGAATGAAAATGAAACAAAGTAGTTACTCATGGAAATAAAGTGAACAAACAAAATTTGATAAGTGATCAAACAAGTACAAATATAAGCAAGGAATAACAAAATAGTACTTATATATAAAGCATGAACACGGCATGCTGTAAGTATACAAGGGAGCAAAGAAGCATTGTATACATGCTTTCATTTAATGCATGTATTCTCCAGCATGAATAAAAAAGATATACATCAGCCCCGAAAAGAAGAAACAAAATGAGTATATGTTTGTACACCTTAATTAATGCAAGGTACCTCAGCCTCCTTAGTACACTACAAAAAAATTATAGCAGCCACCAAGCAAAAGAAAGAAAATACATCTCTGATGTGCATTGTACAAACAAACAATATAACTTGTACAAAATATTACCCTATAATCTTCTTTATACCTCAACCTTCCTCATTTAGTTTCGTCCAGTTAAAAACTGTGAAAAGAAAAAAAAAGAAAAAAAAACTAAAGTATATCATCTCCTCTAAAACAAACAAAGTAAAACATATCAAGCTTCAGGCAAATAATAAAAGGTTTAAAAGCATACAAGTTTAACCTGGAAAACGAGAAATCAAAATCATCTCAACTAAATCAAGCATGCAAGTTCAAGCTTTGTTTCTCTGTTTTTCTTGTTCTCTGCCTTATTCAAGATCCAGGTGAGCAAACCTCTTAACCCTGATTTTTATCTTGATGTTTGGATTCATATTGGAAGCTATGATGTGAATATGTTTGAACGTTGTGCCTGCGTGTATGTGTATATAAGTGTGTGATTGGGTTTATAACTGATTACAGGGATGAATACATATCATGTTCTAACTTGCAGGGTGCAATAAGAAAAAAATAATACCAACACTCCTTTCTCTGGTCCATTATAGGCTTCAAGATTGAAACAAACTTTGTTCATACAATCAGAATCTAGCTTTTAAAAATAGTTTTAAGTTAAATTTGACGATAACTTTTACTGGAAGAAGAAATATGCAGTAAAACTCAAATTTATGTCAAAATTTAGGTATCATAAATTATTGATTCACTTATATGCCATGACTTACTTTAGAAAATCATGATTTTTAAAAGAGAAACCACGATTTTTAAATTGGTAAATCATGAAAACTTGCTGGTTGAACTTAAATTGGGTTTTAACGAAATTCTGATGCTCAGAGGGTTTTTCGATCTCGAGATTGAAGTAGGAGCTCGCTGGAAGGTCGAGAATCATCAGAAAAATAACATCTAAATTTATTAACAAACAAAATGATTGCATAGAGTGAAACTAGGGTTTTTTACCCAGTTTTGGCCATGATGAGGAAATGAATTGCTGCGTCAACGCGGGCTAGTTTGAGTCGATCGTATGCCGTGGGATCGATACGTGGGAGTGAAGCGGGGCTCTGAGCACGAGGACGAGGATTCCGGTGACCGAAATTTGGTGGGACGAGGAGATTTAAGACGATCGGTTTGGTTCCAGGTTTGATGCAGATAGCTCGATTTTGAATCCACCGTTGTTTCATCGAGTTGGGTTCTCGTGAAGGATGGCGAGGTTGTCAGTGACTGATCGATGATTGGAGGAAGGGTCAGAGAGTGGTGGATCGTGGGTGTTCGTGCACAGGTGCACGGTGTATCAGGTGTGGGTTTAAGTTTGTGGGGAAGACGATGACGTGCTCAGGAAAAAATTGTGATGGCTCGGGGCGAACTCGAAGGGATCACGAAATAACCCAAAAGGCGAGCTCGAGTGAACGAAATTCTGACCTGGGTTGATTTATCTGCTACTAGATTGTAAGTTTAAAAGAAAAGTATGTTTCAGACTTTAAAATGCAATAGTTCTTTTGGTTATAAAAGTAAATTCTTAAGTTAACAAAGTTCAAACCATATTTAAACTAAACAAGTTTCTAAAGGGAAATAAATAAAGTTCCAAATTTTAAAACAAGTTTCCAAGTTTTAAATGTTAAAGTAAATATTTTGAAATCATTTTGTTTATAAATAATCATATATTGGGTTGATTGTTTTAAAATCTTTAAGTATTTTCAAATGTGATATGGGAAGTAATTGATTAGTTTATCAGTTAAGAGTGATGATTAATTTAAGATCAATTAATCTATGATTAAAAGACAATTATTCAAAGATAATAATTTGAGGACTAATTAATTTTTGTGATTAATTCAGGAATAATTATTTTGAGTAAATTTGTTAAGGGTAACCAATTAATGAAGTAAATTAATGATAAATAATTAAATGGTAATTTATTAAGGATAATTAATTAATCTGATTTATTAATTAAGGTAATTCATTCGAGGATAATAAATTGATTAAAAGATAATTAATTAAAATGGTTTACAATTAATTTATGATTAATTAACCAAGATTTGTAGTTTATTCATAAGTAATTAAGATATTAATTGATCTTACTTATGGATGTTTGGATTCTGTTGATTGATTTGATTGTTTGATATCCCTGATTGTGATACCTTGTGATATACCCTGATTTAGCTGTGATTTCTATTTCTGTGATATATTACTATGTGAATATGAAACCCTTGGTCCGTAAAACGACACTTGAATTTCGATGCGACAGGGAGTTGGATTTCAGTTGGTTATCCGAAACCCACATCGAATTATAATTGTGAATCTTTGTAACCGATAAATTTATTTTATCTATGAATCTGTGAATGAAGATAAGCGTTATCGATTATACCGCTTATCGATATATCTGTGATGATTGATATTGCACTATTGTGTGTAAAACCCCTGGACTACACCATACACACACAAATATGGATTTCACGTGGAAATCGGTTAAGTCACAGATGATTTAAATTTGATGTTTTTGAAATTGAAATTTTAATTTCAATTGATTTTGAAATTGGAAATTTCGGTTTAAAAGTAAAAAGCTTTTGAAATGGAGTTTCAAAGATAAGGCTTTTTTTTGAATAATTTAATAAAGTTTTGAATTTAAATAATTTGATTTAAATTTGAATTAAAGTTTGAAATTGAATTCTAAAATTTGAAACTAGGGATTAAAGATGTTATACCCGTTATATATGGGTTAAACTATTTTAAAAGCATTGATTTTAGAATGTGAATATAATTCAAGGACTTTAACCCGTGCAAATAAAATTGAATTTTTCTTAAACGAAAACTGTTTATTTCAAAAGAATAAAAGCTTTTAGATAAGAAATGAAATTCCAGTTTAATTAAAGGAATTTCAAGTATAAATTGAAAGATGGTTTTCCAAGTTATGAATGAATTCTTTTTGCAAGCTATGAATTAAATCTGTCTATTTTTAACAGATTTAAAATGATGTTTTGTTTAACCCATTCGAAATGAAATTGTTTTGAAAACTATAAGTTAAATCTTTGATTTAAAGATTTAATGAGTTAATTAAACTGAAATGGGAATCGATTTGGAAAATCTATGAATGAATCTTTGTGAAATTAAGTGAACTTTGTGAATTGAATCTTTTTGTTTAAAAAGATTAAAATGGTAATTTGTTAAACCATTTGAAAAGAAAGTTTGGGTTTAAGTTGTGACTTAATTGAAATCCCAATATCCGTATGTTTTTAAATATTTCGCTCACTATTCGGGTTAGCCGGGAAAGGACCTTTGGGTCGTATAACTCATTCCGAATAGTGATACGTCGTATATGGATAGCATTTGAAGACCGGTGTTGAAGACCGGATATTTTTCGAAAATGAAAGGACAACCTGTCGAATGTCTCTGCACTGAGTCGCGCCGGTATAGAGATTTATATCACTCTTTTGTGACGGGAAGTCCGGACGTGATTGAAAGTTATCCGGAATTGCAAGGGCTTCGTGAGAAGTGCCTTCGGTTCTGTTCGAACCCGGAACAGACTTGTATGGTTACATGTCTGACATTACACTTTGAGATATAAAGCCGATTTCTTTCAAATACATTTCTGTTTGGTGGCGGATAATTTATTCTCTTAGCTTAACACCCTTCTCTGAGACGTACGAGCTCAGAGGTTATGTAGTTGAAATTTATCAGCGATATATCCCAATTTGGTAATGTGGCATGCTGAGTGTTGATGTGTGATGATCAGTGTTTGATCATTTGTGATATGATCATTTGTTTGATCTTATATCTTTGTGATCATAGGTTGATCATTTGTTTGACCCGAAGCATGGCTTTGTGACAAAGCGTAGCTTTGTGGACGAGACTTCGTCGGACCTCAAACCCCGGAAATGGTCAAAACAGGAAAGATGCAGCAAGGTTCTAGGGAGTAGCGCCCCTTAGTGTATGTCATTCCTTCTGGATAAAGGTGGTATCATGGTATGGAGCCCAGATACTTAACCTCTGTGGTTACTGCATTATTATTATTATGTGGTTGTTGGAAATCGAGGATCCTCGGGAAGATCGGTGACGATCGGGGGATGGCATACGCGTGTCAGTAGTTACCTATTTTTGCAGAGGTAACCCGGCCTTGTGTTGGCAGAGATCCGGTTAGGTTCTCGGGTCGTCTATTCCAGGGACGTACCCATCGTGGAAAAGGAAGTTCCTTAGCCTGACCATTTGTTGGTAATCCATCTTCCAATACGAACTGTGTACGGTATTAGTTGTAGAACCTGCCATCTAATATGGTAGCTATAGTAGGCATAGTATAATGGTACCTATGTTGGCTAAGATTTATATTCTACTTTCGAAATGTTTTCTACACTATGCACTAATAATAATATCAAAATGATTTGATTTTGCGTAGTAAGCATCTTTGACTATCATAAGAAGAAATCTCCTCCAAGTCTGCATTTGCATTGTGTGTGTGGTGGGAGGTCTTATGGTAGTTTCATTTTCCAAAAGCATTGCGAATTGACTTTAAAATTCTCTGCTATTTGTTTTAAAGATAAACTGTTTTTGTTGCTCACACCAGTCCCATGACTGATCCGGAGTTTATTGTTTCTTTCCTAAACTCTGGATGCTCAAAATTTTTCTACACGAGCAGTCTAGAGTTTGGTTTTTTAGATAGTCAGGACTTGTAGATTTTCTGGAGCTAGTTCAGTCTTTGGATCGGACTGCACTTGCTTATCTTTTGTGCATCGTTATTGGGAGTTCGAGCTTTTTCTGGATTAGTGTTTTGAAGATGGAGATTATCCGCTGCTGATGTTATCATTTTCTTTTCCGCTGCTATTTCTTGTATCATATCTCTGATGTATATTGATATTCATTGTATCATTCTGTTGTATCAGATATTGTATATCAATGTATTATTCTTTTTATTCCGCTGTGTTATTTACTTAATGTTGTTATAAGCTCCGGCGACTCGGATTTGAACGGTCGAATCTACGGCATTCAAGTACGATGTAAAGTATGGATGTCGATTTTCGAACGCGAAAATTCTTGATCGTTACATTTGGTATCAGAGCTTTGGTTGAACTTTAGCTCAGGAGTATAACACGTTAAGTAGCTCATTAGAGATAGAGTGAAGTAAACTCTAGAATGAGTGTATTCTCAGATATCCGTCTGAACGTCTCAGTAAATTCTCTTACTATCCCTTGATAGTGAGTATGAGTGCAAGAAGAAGACGAGATAGGGGACGGGAAATACGACTATAAATGGTCAATACCCTGCAACAGTGAAAACAATCTTTCTTATCAATATTCTTTGATTCGTTTCCAAATTCTTTTCATTTCTTCGTATCAGCTACAAGAAGAAGTTTCGGTGTGATGATGGCTCTACGAATCGTTGTAGAAGATTTTACTTCGTATTTCATCGGTTTCTTATCAGCTTTTTGATTTATATCTTAATGAATTTGAAATTGAAAATTTTAAATTGAGTCAAATTGATTAATAGGATATGAAGCTAAAATTTGAATTTAATCAATAAAACGATTTCGTTTGAAAACCAAATTTTGAAATTCTATTCTAATTTCTTTTGAATACCAAAGTCCGAAGAGGGACAAATTGGTATGTATTCTGGGATATTCCGACTTGAATTCGGAATCCGTATCGTAAGTTTGAGGAGTTATAGAAGATCGAATCTATCTATCTTTGTCGTTTTCGTGCCTGCGAATTTCGAGGACGAAATTCTTTTAAGGGGGGAAGTTTGTAACGACCCCGAAATTTAATTTTATTTAAATTGATAATTTAAATTAATTTTTGAATAAAACTGTGAATTCAATTGATTAAGTGATGTGAGTTTCCCCGAAACGAATAAGCATTTGTTTCGAACATATATTTTTAACAAATTTATAGTTATATAAAATAGAAATTTATTTATATTTTACAAATTAAACAAATTGATATAATGTAAGAACAAAAGAAATAAAATAAATTGTAGAAATAAATATAATAAGTAAATTATAATACTAACAATAATAATAAAAGAAAGAGATAAAACAAATATAACTACCTATATCCAAAAGAATACAATATAAAGTAATAAAGGAAAATAAAATACATACCAGCAAGTAAATATGTGTGAATGAAAATGAAACAAAGTAGTTACTCATGGAAATAAAGTGAACAAACAAAATTTGATAAGTGATCAAACAAGTACAAATATAAGCAAGGAATAACAAAATAGTACTTATATATAAAGCATGAACACGGCATGCTGTAAGTATACAAGGGAGCAAAGAAGCATTGTATACATGCTTTCATTTAATGCATGTATTCTCCAGCATGAATAAAAAAGATATACATCAGCCCCGAAAAGAAGAAACAAAATGAGTATATGTTTGTACACCTTAATTAATGCAAGGTACCTCAGCCTCCTTAGTACACTACAAAAAAATTATAGCAGCCACCAAGCAAAAGAAAGAAAATACATCTCTGATGTGCATTGTACAAACAAACAATATAACTTGTACAAAATATTACCCTATAATCTTCTTTATACCTCAACCTTCCTCATTTAGTTTCGTCCAGTTAAAAACTGTGAAAAGAAATAAAAAGAAAAAAAAACTAAAGTATATCATCTCCTCTAAAACAAACAAAGTAAAACATATCAAGCTTCAGGCAAATAATAAAAGGTTTAAAAGCATACAAGTTTAACCTGGAAAACGAGAAATCAAAATCATCTCAACTAAATCAAGCATGCAAGTTCAAGCTTTGTTTCTCTGTTTTTCTTGTTCTCTGCCTTATTCAAGATCCAGGTGAGCAAACCTCTTAACCCTGATTTTTATCTTGATGTTTGGATTCATATTGGAAGCTATGATGTGAATATGTTTGAACGTTGTGCCTGCGTGTATGTGTATATAAGTGTGTGATTGGGTTTATAACTGATTACAGGGATGAATACATATCATGTTCTAACTTGCAGGCTGCAATAAGAAAAAAAAATACCAACACTCCTTTCTCTGGTCCATTATAGGCTTCAAGATTGAAACAAACTTTGTTCATACAATCAGAATCTAGCTTTTAAAAATAGTTTTAAGTTAAATTTGACGATAACTTTTACTGGAAGAAGAAATATGCAGTAAAACTCAAATTTATGTCAAAATTTAGGTATCATAAATTATTGATTCACTTATATGCCATGACTTACTTTAGAAAATCATGATTTTTAAAAGAGAAACCACGATTTTTAAATTGGTAAATCATGAAAACTTGCTGGTTGAACTTAAATTGGGTTTTAACGAAATTCTGATGCTCAGAGGGTTTTTCGATCTCGAGATTGAAGTAGGAGCTCGCTGGAAGGTCGAGAATCATCAGAAAAATAACATCTAAATTTATTAACAAACAAAATGATTGCATAGAGTGAAACTAGGGTTTTTTACCCAGTTTTGGCCATGATGAGGAAATGAATTGCTGCGTCAACGCGGGCTAGTTTGAGTCGATCGTATGCCGTGGGATCGATACGTGGGAGTGAAGCGGGGCTCTGAGCACGAGGACGAGGATTCCGGTGACCGAAATTTGGTGGGACGAGGAGATTTAAGACGATCGGTTTGGTTCCAGGTTTGATGCAGATAGCTCAATTTTGAATCCACCGTTGTTTCATCGAGTTGGGTTCTCGTGAAGGATGGCGAGGTTGTCAGTGACTGATCGATGATTGGAGGAAGGGTCAGAGAGTGGTGGATCGTGGGTGTTCGTGCACAGGTGCACGGTGTATCAGGTGTGGGTTTAAGTTTGTGGGGAAGACGATGACGTGCTCAGGAAAAAATTGTGATGGCTCGGGGCGAACTCGAAGGGATCACGAAATAACCCAAAAGGCGAGCTCGAGTGAACGAAATTCTGACCTGGGTTGATTTATCTGCTACTAGATTGTAAGTTTAAAAGAAAAGTATGTTTCAGACTTTAAAATGCAATAGTTCTTTTGGTTATAAAAGTAAATTCTTAAGTTAACAAAGTTCAAACCATATTTAAACTAAACAAGTTTCTAAAGGGAAATAAATAAAGTTCCAAATTTTAAAACAAGTTTCCAAGTTTTAAATGTTAAAGTAAATATTTTGAAATCATTTTGTTTATAAATAATCATATATTGGGTTGATTGTTTTAAAATCTTTAAGTATTTTCAAATGTGATATGGGAAGTAATTGATTAGTTTATCAGTTAAGAGTGATGATTAATTTAAGATCAATTAATCTATGATTAAAAGACAATTATTTCAAAGATAATAATTTGAGGACTAATTAATTTTTGTGATTAATTCAGGAATAATTATTTTGAGTAAATTTGTTAAGGGTAACCAATTAATGAAGTAAATTAATGATAAATAATTAAATGGTAATTTATTAAGGATAATTAATTAATATGATTTATTAATTAAGGTAATTCATTCGAGGATAATAAATTGATTAAAAGATAATTAATTAAAATGGTTTACAATTAATTTATGATTAATTAACCAAGATTTGTAGTTTATTCATAAGTAATTAAGATATTAATTGATCTTACTAATGGATGTTTGGATTCTGTTGATTGATTTGATTGTTTGATATCCCTGATTGTGATACCTTGTGATATACCCTGATTTAGCTGTGATTTCTATTTCTGTGATATATTACTATGTGAATATGAAACCCTTGGTCCGTAAAACGACACTTGAATTTCGATGCGACAGGGAGTCGGATTTCAGTTGGTTATCCGAAACCCACATCGAATTATAATTGTGAATCTTTGTAACCGATAAATTTATTTTATCTATGAATCTGTGAATGAAGATAAGCGTTATCGATTATACCGCTTATCGATATATCTGTGATGATTGATATTGCACTATTGTGTGTAAAACCCCTGGACTACACCATACACACACAAATATGGATTTCACGTGGAAATCGGTTAAGTCACAGATGATTTAAATTTGATGTTTTTGAAATTGAAATTTTAATTTCAATTGATTTTGAAATTGGAAATTTCGGTTTAAAAGTAAAAAGCTTTTGAAATGGAGTTTCAAAGATAAGACTTTTTTCTGAATAATTTAATAAAGTTTTGAATTTAAATAATTTGATTTAAATTTGAATTAAAGTTTGAAATTGAATTCTAAAATTTGAAACTAGGGATTAAAGATGTTATACCCGTTATATATGGGTTAAACTATTTTAAAAGCATTGATTTTGGAATGTGAATATAATTCAAGGACTTTAACCCGTGCAAATAAAATTGAATTTTTCTTAAACGAAAACTGTTTATTTCAAAAGAATAAAAGCTTTCAGATAAGAAATGAAATTCTAGTTTAATTAAAGGAATTTCAAGTATAAATTGAAAGATGGTTTTCCAAGTTATGAATGAATTCTTTTTGCAAGCTATGAATTAAATCTGTCTATTTTTAACAGATTTAAAATGATGTTTTGTTTAACCCATTCGAAATGAAATTGTTTTGAAAACTATAAGTTAAATCTTTGATTTAAAGATTTAACGAGTTAATTAAACTGAAATGGGAATCGATTTGGAAAATCTATGAATGAATCTTTGTGAAATTAAGTGAACTTTGTGAATTGAATCTTTTTGTTTAAAAAGATTAAAATGGTAATTTGTTAAACCATTTGAAAAGAAAGTTTGGGTTTAAGTTGTGACTTAATTGAAATCCCAATATCCATATGTTTTTAAATATTTCGCTCACTATTCGGGTTAGCCGGGAAAGGACCTTTGGGTCGTATAACTCATTCCGAATAGTGATACGTCGTATATGGATAGCATTTGAAGACCGGTGTTGAAGACCGGATATTTTTCGAAAATGAAAGGACAACCTGTCGAATGTCTCTACACTGAGTCGCGCCGGTATAGAGATTTATATCACTCTTTTGTGATGGGAAGTCCGGACGTGATTGAAAGTTATCCGGAATTGCAAGGGCTTCGTGAGAAGTGCCTTCGGTTCTGTTCGAACCCGGAACAGACTTGTATGGTTACATGTCTGACATTACACTTTGAGATATAAAGCCGATTTCTTTCAAATACATTTCTGTTTGGTGGCAGAGAATTTATTCTCTTAGCTTAACACCCTTCTCTGAGACGTACGAGCTCAGAGGTTATGTAGTTGAAATTTATCAGCGATATATCCCAATTTGGTAATGTGGCATGCTGAGTGTTGCTGTGTGATGATCAGTGTTTGATCATTTGTGATATGATCATTTGTTTGATCGTATATCTTTGTGATCATAGGTTGATCATTTGTTTGACCCGAAGCATGGCTTTGTGACAAAGCGTAGCTTTGTGGACGAGACTTCGTCGGACCTCACACCCCGGAAATGGTCAAAACAGGAAAGATGCAGCAAGGTTCTAGGGAGTAGCGCCCCTTAGTGTATGTCATTCCTTTTGGATAAAGGTGGTATCATGGTATGGAGCCCAGATACTTAACCTCTGTGGTTACTGCATTATTATTATTATGTGGTTGTTGGAAATCGAGGATCCTCGGGAAGATCGGTGACGATCGGGGGATGGCATACGCGTGTCAGTAGTTACCTATTTTTGCAGAGGTAACCCGGCCTTGTGTTGGCAGAGATCCGGTTAGGTTCTTGGGTCGTCTATTCCAGGGACGTACCCATCGTGGAAAAGGAAGTTCCTTAGCCTGACCATTTGTTGGAAATCCATCTTCCAATATGAACTGTGTACGGTATTAGTTGTAGAACCTGCCATCTAATATGGTAGCTATAGTAGGCATAGTATAATGGTACCTATGTTGGCTAAGATTTATATTCTACTTTCGAAATGTTTTCTACACTATGCACTAATAATAATATCAAAATGATTTGATTTTGCGTAGTAAGCATCTTTGACTATCATAAGAAGAAATCTCCTCCAAGTCTGCGTTTGCATTGTGTGTGTGGTGGGAGGTCTTATGGTAGTTTCATTTTCCAAAAGCATTGCGAATTGACTTTAAAATTCTCTGCTATTTGTTTTAAAGATAAACTGTTTTTGTTGCTCACACCAGTCCCATGACTGATCCGGAGTTTATTGTTTCTTTCCTAAACTCTGGATGCTCAAAATTTTTCTACACGAGCAGTCTAGAGTTTGGTTTTTCAGATAGTCAGGACTTGTAGATTTTCTGGAGCTAGTTCAGTCTTTGGATCGGATTGCACTTGCTTATCTTTTGTGCATCGTTATTGGGAGTTCGAGCTTTTTCTGGATTAGTGTTTTGAAGATGGAGATTATCCGCTGCTGATGTTATCATTTTCTTTTCCGCTGCTATTTCTTGTATCATATCTCTGATGTATATTGATATTCATTGTATCATTCTGTTGTATCAGATATTGTATATCAATGTATTATTCTTTTTATTCCGCTGTGTTATTTACTTAATGTTGTTATAAGCTCCGACGACTCGGATTTGAACGGTCGAATCTACGGCATTCAAGTACGATGTAAAGTATGGATGTCGATTTTCGAACGTGAAAATTCTTGATCGTTACAGTCCAATCTGGTTCACTCCCTAAACATAAAGGGAGTCAGTCTAAGGTAGACAGACATATAATATACACAATCTATGTGCCTAACTAGTAGCCTCCATGCGTACTCACTGCAGCGAGTCGTGCACAACATACAAAACAAACACATCATAACCCCGTATCAGTGTCACCCACGAGTAAAAGAGTAACTGAATAAATAACACAACGGCGTCCAATACCACTGCATGTTACTAGTCTATTTATTCAGTGTTCACACATCACACTCGCTCCTTCCATGTTCTATATAACGAGTCCAAAGAATAATCGAAAAAGTATTACCGAAAGTCCCATTCTAGACGTTATCATTAAACCGTTATTCTATTTTATCATTACACAGAATAGAGGTGTTACAAAATCACACCAAAAATGTCATCACTGTATCATATTAAATCCAAAATAAATCAATATTAGTGGTGAATCACTCGTATAATCCTTATTCAATAAATAAGAAAAAGAATGATCATGAAACTTGTATAGAATAGATTATTCAAATAAATACAAATAAACAAATCAATTCTTAATAATAAATCATTCATGACATATAATTTTATATAACAAAATAAATGCTATGAGTTAAATAGTGAATACAAATTCCAAAAAGAATTAATTAAATAATTATCAAACTTAAGTATAGTTTAATATTTACAACAAATTGTTAACACTTACTAATAGCATTGCATCACTCATTTTTAAATCCTCAAAATAGGTTATAAGACCAAATATATCATTTAAATATTATTTCAAAATTTACTATGATAAAGTACTATTTTAACTAATTATATAACAACCCAAATTAATACAATTTATTCATGATTAAATAAATACATTTCAAATCTCGAATAATATACATATCAGTTAAAACTACATGAGCTTGCACATATATATATATATATATATGTTAGAATGCATGCTGAAATTCCAGAAGTGAAAACATATAAAATAAATCCTCGTCACTTTTAAATTCCACATGATTGAACATAAGGTAACATAATAGTAATTTTTTTAATAACTAACAAGTCTAACTAACAAGACCATTACATAAAAATTCCAAGCATATACAAAAGGCAATTCACAAAGTCTATTATACTAACAAGTGAAAGAAATCGAGATAAGTATATCAAGCAAAATAATACAAAGCTGCCAAATTCAATTCAGTAAAGGATACGCAAGACAAAGTATATGCATGCACTAACCCAAATATAGATTATAAAACCAAATATCCCTCTCGCATGTGGTCACACAATACCAAAATATAGCAATGTATAAAACAAATATAGCACCTACATAACAGTGTGTGTGTGTGTGTAAGTGCTTGCTTAGCTTTATAAAGTGAACATAGATATTTGTGTTTAGTATAAATAAACTTTCCTTTTGCTTTATAACTTTTCTTTTCATATAAAACAAATGACCTGTACTACTTTATGCATAACATATATAACTTAATATCTTGCTTTCCATTGAAATACATGACCTGCTTTCTTGATATATTGATTTTCACACTCACGCATATATATATATATATATATATATATATAAACTAAATGTAGACAAATTTAAAGTACTGAAACATACTTATGCAAAACAAGGATGTTTAAACTCATGCATTTATACAATTTCACTCACACAGGCATGAAAATATACTCACCAATATATTTCGTGCGTGTGTGTCTATATATATATATATGAATTACTCGATCATGCCCATCTATAACGTTTCACACATTCTCATGAGTAGGTGGTAGAGGTTCCATAAATTACTATAAGATATTCGGTTACAACGTGTTTTGTTGCAACAAGGATATAATGAAGTACTAAAGTGAAAAGTAGAAGCACATGTTTGCAAAAGAAGAATAAATAGTAAGTGCACTCACTACCATATGCCCATTCACTAATTTAATGTACAAGTTTGTTAATTAAAATTTGAAATGAAAATGAAGATCAGAAACTAATGAAAAACATAGGGAAAAAGAGAACATCTTGAGTTCAGCAAAGAAGAAAGCAAATGTAAAATTAACAAATAGCAGATTTATATATATATATATGTCTACACTCCATTTCACACACATCCAATAACTCAGGCATGCACGCAATCTGAAGTACACACTCGCGCTTGGATAAGAACACGCAGACATACCATAAAATGGATGCGCATACAAAAATCATCCAGGGAGAAGGACAGACTTATCGTTCGGTGGCCTTCACTGGTTGACTGATGGGTTTGGATAATGGTGATGTTAATCGCTTGTGATAGGCGAGTACAGCCTCCCTCTTTCTCGATACGTAAAACTTTTATATATAATAAGTTTACTCACTCACAACAAGTTTGTAACAACCCGAAAAATTAGAGTAATAATAATTAATTAACAAATTAATTGAATAATAAAATAGGGTTGAGAAATTTTCAGAATTGAGCCATGGGAGTTGCACCATTAGGTCCGTGGTAATTTTCTGAGCAATCTTCATATATAACTTGTTGAAATCTGAGTCAGTATGGAGAAGTTAAGAGAGAAACAAAGAAAATTAGAATTATATATATAATTAAACAAAAAAAGGAAGACCTGTTATGGGTCGACCCGCGCTTGAGTCGGGTAGACCCGCCTATAGACCAGGTCGACCCGCATTCTTCCCTGGATGATTTTTCGTCCAGATGCGAGCCGAAGACTGTAAATCTGATTTTTGGTGAAATACTGTGCGTTCGTAGCTGCATCCAATGGTTTCTAGTGAGCCTATGACGTGGTTGCATCAGATTAAATCTTCAAATCCGATGGCTTGAGATCCCTAAGCCACACTATAAATAGAACCCTAGGCCTAGCTATTTTTCTCATTCAGATTTTCTCCCAATTGTGTTCATTCCCTGAGGCTGAACCCTAAATAGAAAAAATTTCTGCGAAGGAAATCTTTTTAATAAAAATATTTTACACCCTAAAAGTGGATCCAGGAAGGCCTAGAATTAGAGCTAAGGACCACAGGTGAGTGTTTTGTAATTACTTTAGATTTGTAAGTAATTTAAAATAATAGGGTTCTCAATAGTTGTAGTTTTTCTACAATTTTAAGACAGTTTTTATGTAAGTTTATTTACAGTCATTTTTAAGTAAATTTCAGAAGTTCTTTTCAGTCTATTTTTATTCAGCTATTTTATTCATTTATTTGCAGTTATTTACAGTTATTTACATCTGTTTTAAGTTGGAATTTACCCCGTAAATGTTAGATTCTTTTTATAGATATTTAATCCTTTTTGGCGGGAATAAAATATTAAAAAGAGAAGAATTCGCAAATATGGATTAAGATATAAAAACACTAAATTTACAGAAATCGGATGTAAAATGAGAAAAACTGAAATGGAGATGGACTGAAATAGGCAAATTTGAGATATTTACAAGCATGATTATAACAAGTGGTTATAACTAAAAAGAGAAAATAGAAGAGTAATAGTTGCAAGAACCATTATAACACGTAAGTTATAATTAGGAAGAAAGAAATAACATAATGGGCTTATTTTAAAACTTAGATCTTGGATTAAGTTAATAAGCAAATATAGCAGTAGTGGCCCGTACAGGCAGCATTCCCTTTTCAGGTCTAGGACTGATGGTCTAACACGTGGGTGAGGCTGGGCATGCTTATGCTGATTAGGATAAATAAGTGGCCAATAGATAGAGGCTCAAATTTGGGGATTTGGGCAAGGAGCGCAAAATTAGAAGATTTGTTTGTTAGGACCAGTACCGGCCGCATTCCCTTTCAGGTCGAGGACTAATGGTCCCACAGTTGGGTGAGGTTGGGCACGCTTATGCTCATTAGGGTAAATAAAGGGTCAAATAGGAGGCGGCAGTTAGTGTGTACCGGCGATTACCGAGCGTGCATCGATTAGGGTAAATAATTCGCTACTGCGTCCTAAGCGCTAAGAGGTGTCTTTTGCTGTGGGACCGACAGGATTGATTCACAATGGCACAATAGAGATAGGAAAGGCCGATCAATGGGTAGGATTAGGATTTCAGCCTAATCAAGTTAGAAGTTGAGATAGGATTACGGTTTCAGCATAATCACAGCAGTTTAAGACAAGTGCAAACAATCAAAGCAAACAGTCAAACAGAATCAGAAACAGTATTTTATGCAAGTTTTATCTTTTCTGTATCTTCCTTTCATGCTAGAACTATTGCTTAGTCTATTATCTTTATCTTGCTTAGAAATGCTAGTAATTACTTTCACTCACCAGACTTATTGGCTAACCCACTCCTCTATCTTTCCTTTTTCCCCAATAGGCCATCAGAGTTGAGGATAGTTGATTCAG
Source organism: Allium fistulosum (assembly GCA_030737815.1). Lineage (NCBI taxonomy): Eukaryota > Viridiplantae > Streptophyta > Magnoliopsida > Asparagales > Amaryllidaceae > Allium > Allium fistulosum. The sequence goes on along the minus strand of CM060905.1, from coordinate 295,659,584 downwards.
GTTGCTTAGAGATTCATTTTCAGAACTTTCCCATTTTAGATGTATTCTTCTGCTTTTTATCTTTTTCATTTGGCTTATGATGGATTGGCACTTGTGAAAGGGATTTTTTTTTGTACTCTGACTATGTGAGACTGAGATGTATTTTCATGAGACATGAGAGATTTTGAGTTTTTGAGACATGTTATGTTTTTATGACTTATTTTGAGATGAAGTTTAATTCTGAATGATAAGTTATTATTTAAATATTTTCCGCTGCTTTTACTTATTTGTCTTGTGAAATCTTAGTCTCTACGATGCTTTAGCTATACCTATAACTCACCACATCCTTTGGTGTGCCCTTTTTGGGAATACTAAGGGGTGTGGGGTGTTTCATTTGGTATAAGAGCCTAAGGTTACCGGATTCCTAAAAACTTGTTTTAAAAGTAAAGTATTTTTCAAAGGTAACATACCTTCAAACTAAAAGTATTTTTCAGGAAGAAACTCTTATTATAGAAATAGTTTTCAAGTATAAGAAAGTTTTTATAAAAATCCCCTCAAAGTCCAGTTCAACCTTCTTTCGATTCTTTCGAGCCTAAATTTTCTTTTCTTTGCATATAATGGTGGACGCCCCAAATCTTCCAGAGGGTGTCTAAGTCCCGGGCTGGTTCCGTAGATACCTCCAAGCTACGGCACCAGAGGTGGAAGGGAAATGTAACGACCCGGAAATTTCGAACCTGAAAATTCCAGATAGTTAGAAGAAAAAGAAAAGAGATAGAAGAAAGAAACAGAACAAGACACAGATTCTCACATTCGCAGCGGATCAAAATACAATATCAAAAATAATATCAGTTATACAAAGAAATCTGTATCAGTCAATTACATTTTAATACATCAGAGTTACAACATTTCTTAATCACTGGACAGTTAAAATAACTCGTCCCAATAAATAACAATATATCACACTCCATACGTTCCTGCCATCCAGCTCGCCTCCTGAGCTCCAGAACGTCCTTAACTGGAAATTTGTAATACTCGGTCTGACCCGAGTATTACATCAAAGTAACACCCGGGTCAGGCTGGAAACCAGCATGAGTAAACCCATATAATTTGAAATACTAAGTTACAACCATAAAAGAAAAGCCCGGGGTAACTCGTACCTTTTACGAATTCTTACTTATAATAGTCAATCATTTATCCCACACAACAGTTCACAGTTTTAAAAGTCCATGTTACTTAAATTATTCCATTCCAGCCTGATTAATCTCACATATCCAATTTATAAGGAATTTAGATTTACAATTCGAAGTGGTTCCGGGTATTGCTGATACCCGATCCCGGTCTCTTCGAATCCAATATTATTCTTTAAGTCAAATTGTTCAAGTTTAAACAATACAATTTATATTCAGGATTTCATATCCACACAACAATTTATCTCAGATAGATAACTCACAATATCACAGTTCAACCAAAGTATCTCATATCACAAAGCATCTCAAATCATATCGGCGATATCAAATAATCTAAGTCATTCAATACATCTTTATCATCTATAAGCAAGATAAATAGTCAAGCAATTCTTAATTAATTTAATTTAACCACCTAAATTAAATTAATTACCTTTAATCCTACTTAATTAACTTTAATTAATTATAATCCATTCCTTTAATTAATTACATTAATTAATTAACCTTAATTAATTACATTGATTAATTAACCTTAATTACTTCTATTAATTAATTAACCCTTTAATTATTAATTAATTAATTATCCTTACTTAATTGTATTAATTAATTAATCTTAATTAATTAATCATTAATTAATCACATAAATTAATTATTCTTTAATTTTTAATTAATTAACCTTTAATTATTAAATAAATAAATAACTAGTTAATCTTTAATTACTTATTAATTAAATTAACCTTTAATTTCTTATTAATAAATTAATAAATCTTTAATTACTCAAATCTTAATTTATTAAAAGATAAACCATTTATCTTAATTACTTTCTTAATTATCATTAGAATTTAATAAACTTTAAAATTACTTATCATTAACTTGTAAATTAACATTAGTCCTTAAGTTTAATTAATGACTAAACACATTTAATCTTCTTAATTTAAATTCATTATTAATTAAGTAAACTTTAAGAATTAACTTACTAAGTTAAAATAAATAATATAATCAAACATTTAAATAAACCCTTTTATTTAAAAGAATGATTAAGTGAATTATTAAAAACTTAATTATGTTAACTTTAAACACTTGATAACATAATTGTCTTTACCCGAGTCAACCCAGTATTTATCCGAACCAAAACCCGAGTCTTCCATCCCCTTTTTTTTAGCTTTGTTAAAAAATTTAAAACTGTTACCTAAATTTAAAACTGTTAACCCACTCGCGTCAACACGAGAACAACCCGATCAAACTCTCGAGCTAAAACCAAAACTTCCCGACCCTCTCTTACTCCTTTCCTTCTCTTCTTCTCTTCCCTTACGTCTTACTAACAACAGCAACCTCAAACCTGACACACGAACACACGTGCACCACCTATCGGAGCAACTCCGACCAACCTCATCATCGCCAGCAAGTCCATCCTGACTTCCTTACCTGATTTCGATCACTACATTTCCATCTCGTCCATGAATCAAAAATCGAGCAAAACGAACCACAGGAACGAGAACTGGTCACCAGAAACCCACCTCGTATCTTCACCTCTGACCAACGGCCACCACGCCTTCATGTCCAGAGCTTCGCTCGACACCCTACTTCCTTTTCCACCGCACCCGAAACACTCCGATGCTTCCTTGACGCCACAGCAACCAAAAACTCAGTCTCAACTCTGAACAAGTCTTAAACCCTACTCCACCCTTGCCATGCCACCACACCGGCCTATAAATTCTGTCACTATTTTTGCCAAGCTCGACTACCACCTCGCCACCTCCAGGAGTGACCCCGACCACCCAAGTGCCGCCGATTATTAGAAAACCGCCAAAATCCACTTTTTGGTCAACCCCAAAATATAATCTCCTTCCTGATCTAAAAATTCTGATTTAACACTTAAAAATCATGTTTCTAGATGGAGATTCAGATTTAATAAATAAAACAGAGAATTGTGATGGTTAAATTTCAACCTGTTTTAATGTTTTACTGTTCTTCCCTGATTCCTGAAATCTATTTGTTAATTTTGATTAAATATGTTTTCAAAAAAATTTCAAACTTATATCACATAAACATATTTTTAATACCTTGATTTTACTTAAATAAAGCTAACTTGCTTAAATTCTTCAGCCTATAAGAGATTATATGAAGAGAACTTAATAATTTTTTTTTTTTTAAATTTAGCCTGTTGGTAAGAAACAGAGCATACCAGGTTTTACAGATATGCACACTTGTAATTCAACACATTTATAACATGCAAGCCAAAGTTTCTCACATGCAAATAATTATCACATCACCTACTGACTAAAAACATCACATGCAACAATTTAAAACAAAGCTTAGTTGTTTACTCATAGAAAAATGTTTGAATCAGAGAACGGATTTTAGCTATAAAAAGGTGTAGTTTACTCACCTTTTATGAAAACAGAGAGCAGAGCTTATTCCTTTTGATCAGGAACTATATACTTGTTTTGAAACTGATCTTCTTAGGTTGAGTTTGAACTTGAATCTACTATGCTTGCTTTTGCTCAAGTTAAAAGCTGGAAGTTGTTGTTTGATTTCAGTCTTGCTTTGATTACTTCAGTTTTGAGTTTGAATCCTTATGTTTTCCTTAGCTTCCAGGATTGAGATTATACCAGTTTTAAAAAGCTTTGAATTTGTTTTTGTTTTTAATCTGCTCAGGTTTTGATTTTGTTCACTGGTTTGTATTTCAAATTTGTAGATTCGTTTCTTAAATGAAGGAAAATGAAGTGATGAGGTAGGGAGATGTGTATATAACTTTTTTTTTTATTTATTATTTTTGGGGAAAAAACAAAATGACACTTGGTTAATTTGCTTCCATTTGTCCTTAGCTTGAGTTAATTGTCTTACATGTGTTATTCCATGATTTAATTAATTTACACTTGTAATTATGCATGTGTTAATTATTATAATATGTTTTTATAAATCTTTATATTTATTTTCTATTTAGATAATACATTTTCTTAATTTATATTTACAAAATCTTTTAAAGAAACTAATATAAACTAATTATATACTAAATAAAATCATATAAATATATATATTATTTTTAAATCCAATTTATTTTAAGATATTTATCTTTTTGAATTTCAAATTCAAATCCAAATTCAATTTAAAATCAGCTCATTTAAATATATATATTTAAACAACACATATTTAATTTGTTTGAAAATAATATTTTTCTATTTAAAATCTTCTTATGTCTATATATATACACAATCATTACTATTTGTTTTAAAAGATTAATCTGTAAAATTTTAAGTAATTATATTAGAAGATTATAAAATATTTATTCCAATATCTAAAATCAAATTTTTATTATATTTTCAAATTCACTTACATATCCAAATATCTTTTATTATCCGAATTTTATCTGTTCAATTGATTAAAACAGTTAATTATCCAATTATCAAATGTCCCAAAATCCGGGTTATCACATTCCTCCCCCCTTAGAATCTTTTCGTCCTCGAAAAGGAACGAAACTAGAATTTTATTATAATGTTGATTATTAGTTAAATTATTCCTTAGATATCTTAACTCTTAACTCCTTTTATTTAAAATTTTCAAAATATTTTAAAAAGCTACATAATATTATCAAAATAGTTTTTATAAAAATACTTTTTATAACTCGATGTCTCAACCAGTCTATCCTTGTTCCCATAGAAATTCGGTCATACGTTGATCAGGCGTAAGACTGAAAATCTATCAGTACTTGGTAAACCCGTTTTCAACACCTAGTGAAAATACTTGAAAATATTTTGATGAATATATAGAAAACATTTTTGAAATCGAGGAAATATCTTTGGTAAGAATGCTCTGGAAATCATCACTTCCATCCATGGTCACAGTTACATCACTGGTTACGTTGCCATCGCAGCAAAAGTCCATGTAACTGATTACACCAAGGAACCCACAACAGATCGCAGTTACATCCAGGGTTACGTTGCCGTCGCAGCAAAAGTCCATGTAACTGTTGGCTCTCAGCGGCACACACGATTTCGCTGTCAAAATGAAACTCCTCCACATAGGTCGCAGTCTACCGATATAAAATCAAACGCAGACTGTTGGCTCTCAGCGGCTCAAACGACTTTCGCTATGTTACCATAGTGTCACAGTCTACCGATATAAAATCAAACGTAGACAGTTGGCTCTCAGCGGCACACATGACTTCCGCTATGGTCTGCAGTAGATCGCAGTGACATCGAGTTAAATTGTTGTCACAGCATAACTCAAATGCCTCTGTGGGCACCAGCCCCTCGACTTTCGCTACACAAATAATCCTCAGGAACTAGTTTTGTCCGGACTCCTCACAGGATCAACTTTAGAAACCCCCCTTGGGGCTCAAGGCAGTACCACCCAGTGGTACTCCTGAGAAGTTCATTTCAAGGAAGTGCCTTTTTCCCCAGAGCTATACTCAAAACATTTTATACTATACACTTATAGTATCTTCAAATCATATCATTTATGATTTATCAAAATCTCCTTTACACAAAATCGATTACCAAAATCGATAATTCTCAAACTTGGCTTTTAAAAATCCAAAATTGATTTTTCCAAAAATCAAAAACCTTTCCAAAATCCATAGGTTCCAAAAACCTTTTCCAAAATCATTCTCATAAGATCCTTTATATATATAGATATAGATATATATAACTTTGAAAACTTTGGATCATTTCAAACTTGTATAAAACTTTTTTTTTATATATACTTCAAATATTTCAAAACCCTTTTTATTCTGACTAGATTCAATAAGGGAAGTTTATCATATTACAAAATATAACTTTATTTATTGCCAAATCAAATATTCAAGTTTGATTTCTTTATAAAGTTATTTACCATTTACTTACCTCCATAAAGTAAATTTCAACCAAAGAAATATCCAATTCCATTATATTTCACAAATATACTTTTCATTTCAAAGACCATTTTACAATCCTTATCCACAAATTCCAATATCAATTTCATTCAAACTCGTACGATGTACACATATCATCCGTACGCAATATCAGTCTGATCGCTCAATCGATCACACAATTTCACTTCCGAACTAGTATCGTCCGCCCGACTTCCTAGTGCGGACTCAGATCTGGTTTCTTGATCAGAAACCGTCATTCTCCTTGCATAGTCATAACTATGATAGAGAATATCCAGAACCAATCAAAAATCCATATCCAGGTTCGCCGTCGAAAATCGAGCGAAAAATCCCAACTCGGATCGATAATACTATCTCGAAATTCTGTGTTCGAATCTGGATCAAATCACTATGCGAATAGAATAATATATGTATATCCTACGTATTTATCTTTATTAGTTATCAGCCAAATCAATTCTCTTTTCTATTTACATTTCCTTTAATTCCATTCACTTATTCTCAATTGCTTCCATTTCCAATTAAGTTATTACTTCAATTACAAACAGTTTGAACACTAACCAAATTAAATTTAAAAATAGCTTGAAAAAGTTTAAAATAGATAAGTAGTTGAAAAATAGTTATTAGTTTGTAAAATATCTGTAAAATAGTTAAGTAGGTATAAAATAGTTAGATAATTGCAAAATAGTTTTTTTTTAAAAAAAATAGTGATTAGATATAAATAACTGAAAAATAGTAATTAGTTTATAAGACAGTTTCAAAATAGTTAAATAGTTCCAAAATAATTATAAAATAAGTATAAGATAGTTTGGGGTTTAAGAAGAAAGATTGTATAGTAAATAGTTTGGAAAAATATATTTATATTAAAACAATTTATTTTGAAAATAATCCAGAACCAAACTGTTTAATTTCCCAATCTCCATTTCCAATTAATTTCTCATCAATTCAATTTAAATTCCACTTCCATTTAAATTGACTCAATACTTCAATTTCCATTGAAATTGATTTAATCCCAATTCAAGTTGAATTAACCTTAATTCCTTTCCAAATTCAAATCAAATTCCATTTGATTTTTAAACTTATTCAACTTTAATCACAATTCCAAATTATTTCAAATCAATTTGGATTAATTTCAAATTGAACCAGCTTCAATTTCAAATCATTTCAATTCTAATTTACCATTTTAATTTTTTAAACTTATACATCTTCAATCACAATTCCAATTAATTCAAATCAATTTCAATTTGAACTAATTCTATTAAAATCTTAACTTAAAACCATCTCGAATTTCATAAATTCGAGAAAAAAAAATTTAAATGTTGATTTAATTCTTTAAGTCAAATTTCAATTTCATCTTGAAGTTTCCAAATCAGGTTATTCATCCCAAACTTATTTAACTTCTTCTAAGTTAATTTCAATTTAATCCCATTAACCTTACTAAACTTGAATCCCCATTTCAAATTTTAAATTTCTATCAATATTCTTTCTTAAAAGTTCTAAACTTATTTCATTTTAAGTTTTAACATCACACTTCCGCTAAAATTAAAACTCATCACTCTAGAGTTTATTTTAAATTATCTTTGATACTATGTATATCCCTCATCTATACATATTTATTTCCTTTACACACCAAGTTATATCTTAAATTTTTAAACCACCTTTGGTTTTTTATTCAAATCAAATTTCTTTAAAACAATTTCAAGTTTTCTAGATTTAGATTTAAAATTTCACAATTTTTAAATTATCTTCAATTCAATTTATAATTCATACTCACCTAAATGTTTACTTCCCTAAACATTTCATTTTTAAATACAACAACCATATATGATAATAACCAAGATTATCATATCTAGAAACCAATTCGCTATTATCTTTATTCTGAAAATACTTCTATAAACTCAAGATTTTTATTTCAGTTTGGATCCATTTCAAACTTATCTTCATTTAATTTCAATTTGGTTGTATTACCACTTAATTCTTATTATTTTATTTAATTCCAATGATTCAACAACCAATTTCTTTAATATATTTTAATATATTTAATAATTAGAAAATTATTTCTTTATATATATCAAAAGATAAACTTATATAAAAATCATTTATTTTTTAAAACCATTTTAAAACCTTTATATAAGAAAATAACAAGTACGCTCTCATATATATATATATATACACTCAACTCGTTCTAGGGTACCATTGACCCTATCCTTAACGAGTAATCCCAACAGAGCCAAGGTTTTCGCTTAACCTTCAGCTCTGATACCAAGTGTAACGACCCGGAAATTTCGAACCTGAAAATTCCAGATAGTTAGAAGAAAAAGAAAAGAGATAGAAGAAAGAAACAGAACAAGACACAGATTCTCACATTCGCAGCGGATCAAAATACAATATCAAAAATAATATCAGTTATACAAAGAAATCTGTATCAGTCAATTACATTTTAATACATCAGAGTTACAACATTTCTTAATCACTGGACAGTTAAAATAACTCGTCCCAATAAATAACAATATATCACACTCCATACGTTCCTGCCATCCAGCTCGCCTCCTGAGCTCCAGAACGTCCTTACCTGGAAATTTGTAATACTCGGTCTGACCCGAGTATTACATCAAAGTAACACCCGGGTCAGGCTGGAAACCAGCGTGAGTAAACCCATATAATTTGAAATACTAAGTTACAACCATAAAAGAAAAGCCCGGGGTAACTCGTACCTTTTACGAATTCTTACTTATAATAGTCAATCATTTATCCCACACAACAGTTCACAGTTTTAAAAGTCCATGTTACTTAAATTATTCCATTCCAGCCTGATTAATCTCACATATCCAATTTATAAGGAATTTAGATTTACAATTCGAAGTGGTTCCGGGTATTGCTGATACCCGATCCCGGTCTCTTCGAATCCAATATTATTCTTTAAGTCAAATTGTTCAAGTTTAAACAATACAATTTATATTCAGGATTTCATATCCACACAACAATTTATCTCAGATAGATAACTCACAATATCACAGTTCAACCAAAGTATCTCATATCACAAAGCATCTCAAATCATATCGGCGATATCAAATAATCTAAGTCATTCAATACATCTTTATCATCTATAAGCAAGATAAATAGTCAAGCAATTCTTAATTAATTTAATTTAACCACCTAAATTAAATTAATTACCTTTAATCCTACTTAATTAACTTTAATTAATTATAATCCATTCCTTCAATTAATTACATTAATTAATTAACCTTAATTAATTACATTGATTAATTAACCTTAATTACTTCTATTAATTAATTAACCCTTTAATTATTATTTAATTAATTATCCTTACTTAATTGTATTAATTAATTAATCTTAATTAATTAATCATTAATTAATCACATAAATTAATTATTCTTTAATTTTTAATTAATTAACCTTTAATTATTAAATAAATAAATAACCAGTTAATCTTTAATTACTTATTAATTAAATTAACCTTTAATTTCTTATTAATTAATTAATAAATCTTTAATTACTCAAATCTTAATTTATTAAAAGATAAACCATTTATCTTAATTACTTTCTTAATTATCATTAGAATTTAATAACCTTTGGAATTACTTATCATTAACTTGTAAATTAACATCAGTCCTTAAGTTTAATTAATGACTAAACACATTTAATCTTCTTAATTTAAATTCATTATTAATTAAGTAAACTTTAAGAATTAACTTACTAAGTTAAAATAAATAATATAATCAAACATTTAAATAAACCCTTTTATTTAAAAGAATGATTAAGTGAATTATTAAAAACTTAATTATGTTAACTTTAAACACTTGATAACATAATTATCTTTACCCGAGTCAACCCAGTATTTATCCGAACCAAAACCCGAGTCTTCCATCCCCCTTTTTTTTAGCTTTGTTAAAAAATTTAAAACTGTTACCTAAATTTAAAACTGTTAACCCACTCGCGTCAACACGAGAACAACCCGATCAAACTCTCGAGCTAAAACCAAAACTTCCCGACCCTCTCTTACTCCTTTCCTTCTCTTCTTCTCTTCCCTTACGTCTTACTAACAACAGCAACCTCAAACCTGACACACGAACACACGTGCACCACCTATCGGAGCAACTCCGACCAACCTCATCATCGCCAGCAAGTCCATCCTGACTTCCTTACCTGATTTCGATCACTACATTTCCATCTCGTCCATGAATCAAAAATCGAGCAAAACGAACCACAGGAACGAGAACTGGTCACCAGAAACCCACCTCGTATCTTCACCTCTGACCAACGGCCACCACGCCTTCATGTCCAGAGCTTCGCTCGACACCCTACTTCCTTTTCCACCGCACCCGAAACACTCCGATGCTTCCTTGACGCCACAGCAACCAAAAACTCAGTCTCAACTCTGAACAAGTCTTAAACCCTACTCCACCCTTGCCATGCCACCACACCGGCCTATAAATTCTGTCACTATTTTTGCCAAGCTCGACTACCACCTCGCCACCTCCAGGAGTGACCCCGACCACCCAAGTGCCGCCGATTATTAGAAAACCGCCAAAATCCACTTTTTGGTCAACCCCAAAATACAATCTCCTTCCTGATCTAAAAATTCTGATTTAACACTTAAAAATCATGTTTCCAGATGGAGATTCAGATTTAATAAATAAAACAGAGAATTGTGATGGTTAAATTTCAACCTGTTTTAATGTTTTACTGTTCTTCCCTGATTCCTGAAATCTATTTTTTAATTTTGATTAAATATGTTTTCAAAAAAATTTCAAACTTATATCACATAAACATATTTTTAATACCTTGATTTTACTTAAATAAAGCTAACTTGCTTAAATTCTTCAGCCTATAAGAGATTATATGAAGAGAACTTAATAATTTTTTTTTTTTTAAATTTAGCCTGTTGGTAAGAAACAGAGCATACCAGGTTTTACAGATATGCACACTTGTAATTCAACACATTTATAACATGCAAGCCAAAGTTTCTCACATGCAAATAATTATCACATCACCTACTGACTAAAAACATCACATGCAACAATTTAAAACAAAGCTTAGTTGTTTACTCATAGAAAAATGTTTGAATCAGAGAACGGATTTTAGCTATAAAAAGGTGTAGTTTACTCACCTTTTATGAAAACAGAGAGCAGAGCTTATTCCTTTTGATCAGGAACTATATACTTGTTTTGAAACTGATCTTCTTAGGTTGAGTTTGAACTTGAATCTACTATGCTTGCTTTTGCTCAAGTTAAAAGCTGGAAGTTGTTGTTTGATTTCAGTCTTGCTTTGATTACTTCAGTTTTGAGTTTGAATCCTTATGTTTTCCTTAGCTTCCAGGATTGAGATTATACCAGTTTTAAAAAGCTTTGAATTTGTTTTTGTTTTTAATCTGCTCAGGTTTTGATTTTGTTCACTGGTTTGTATTTCAAATTTGTAGATTCGTTTCTTAAATGAAGGAAAATGAAGTGATGAGGTAGGGAGATGTGTATATAACTTTTTTTTTATTTTATTTATTATTTTTGGGAAAAAAACAAAATGACACTTGGTTAATTTGCTTCCATTTGTCCTTAGCTTGAGTTAATTGTCTTACATGTGTTATTCCATGATTTAATTAATTTACACTTGTAATTATGCATGTGTTAATTATTATAATATGTTTTTATAAATCTTTATATTTATTTTCTATTTAGATAATACATTTTCTTAATTTATATTTACAAAATCTTTTAAAGAAACTAATATAAACTAATTATATACTAAATAAAATCATATAAATATATATATTATTTTTAAATCCAATTTATTTTAAGATATTTATCTTTTTGAATTTCAAATTCAAATCCAAATTCAATTTAAAATCAGCTCATTTAAATATATATATTTAAACAACACATATTTAATTTGTTTGAAAATAATATTTTTCTATTTAAAATCTTCTTATGTCTATATATATATACAATCATTACTATTTGTTTTAAAAGATTAATCTGTAAAATTTTAAGTAATTATATTAGAAGATTATAAAATATTTATTCCAATATCTAAAATCAAATTTTTATTATATTTTCAAATTCACTTACATATCCAGATATCTTTTATTATCCGAATTTTATCTGTTCAATTGATTAAAACAGTTAATTATCCAATTATCAAATGTCCCAAAATCCGGGTTATCACAGGAAAGCGCCCAATGCAGCACCAGCGGGTGGAGGTCTGGTTAATCCACCTGTAGCAGCCAATTTTTCTAAGCTATGCAAGGACTTCACTAATCTAGGAGTCAAGATGTTTTCTGGCACGGAGGTTTCGTAGAGGCACAAACTTGGTTGAGGAATACGGAGCGGATATTTGGGCTGTTAGGATTGGAGGACCGACAGAGAGTTCAGCTTGCATCTTGGCAGCTGAAGGGAGATGCTTATTACTGGTGGGAGATTGTAGAGAGTGAGGGTAGAGACATTGGTTGGGTTGGATTTCGGGAAAGGTTTGAGAGAAAGTTCTTGTCGCAAGCCGAGGAAAGCATGTAGTTGGAGAAGTTCATTAGTCTGAAGTAGGGGAGTCTTTCAGTGAAAGAGTATATAAATCAGTTTAACGATTTATCGAGGTTCGGGGTGGAGCTTTTTAATACATCGCATAAGAAGGCCACTAAGTTTTCTAAGGGTTTGAACCAGCCCCTCCCAGGGTTGGCATTGACACATGTACCTATGGGAGAAACATAAGAGTCACTTATGGAAATGGCTCTCATATCAGAAGTTGCTAAGGAAGAAGAGGTTAAGGGAGTTCCTAAATCAGAAAAATCTAAGAAGCAGTGGTGGAAGAATAAAAAGTTTAAGGACAAGAAGAAAGGAGGAGGACCTCAAAAGTGACAGATCAAGAAGGGCGAGAAATGTCATAATTGTGGATTGGTTGGGCATTACTCAACGGACTGTAAGAAGGACATGATCAAGGGGAGGTGTTACAGCTGTGGGCAGCCTGGACACCTTAGTAGAGCTTTTCCTCAGAGGATAGGGCAAAGAGCAGGCACACCTACGATGCAAGTACAGGCTTTGGATGTAGCACCTTCTAGTAGTGGACCGGACCGAGGTATGAAAGTCTCTGTAGAAGGTTTGATCTCTATTTCGGATTTTCCTATTCGGACTCTTTTTGACACCGGAGCATCGCATTCTTTCATTTCTAGCTCCTTGGTTGATTGTTTGCACTTAGATATTTTTCTAGTTGTAAACCCTATAGTTTTTTCAAACCTCATAGGAGGATCGGCCCATTTATCCATGATTTGTATGGGTTTGAAAATTTGTATACTAGGCGTAGACACTACTAGAAAACACTACAGTTTCCTACACAAAATTTCCGACGTCTTTCCTACGCCAAAAGGCGGGGCGTAGGGTAGACGTAGGAAACTGGTAGAAAGAGGTAAAGGTGTAGGGAAGACGTAAGGAAATTTCCTATGCTTCTCCTACGCCAAATTCAACACGTAGAAAAAAAATCGAGGCGTAAGTAAGTGTAGGAAATCGTCTACACTAAAATGATACTGTAGAAAAGGTGTAGATAATCTCTTACGCCATTTCCACGCCTCTGTTAATTTTATACAATTCCACATTGACGTAGGAAAGACGTAGGAAATTTCCCACGCCGTATCTACGCATAAAAAAAAGTTTTTTATTTTTAGATTAATCGCTGTATACTTCCCTTCTCCTAACCTCAGTTTTTACCGAATAAAAAAAACCTAATTCTACAAAAATTATCTTCTCCTCCTTTTGCATTTGTTTTGATTGAATTTCGATTCAGGTGCTTGTTTTGGGGTTTTCGATTCAGGTGCAATCTCCATGTTGGCGATGCTTGAACCCAAAAAAACTAGGGTTTCAAAAATCAACGCCTTCTAAATAATCATCGCTGCATACTCGGCTATTCCATCAGCCATCGTCGGCTCATCCTTGCCTCCTACGCGATTCTACTGCTGATTTGAATTACCACTGTTGTTGTTGTTGTTGTTGACTGGTTTGATGGTTGGGTCTGAAGAAGAAGATGAGTTTGGTGGTGATGAGTCCACTATGAGTTCAGATTGCTGGTTGGGTTATTTGGTCGCCATGAGTTTGTGAGTTGATTGGTTTGTTACTTCTGACTCGTACTCTTCTTCTTCTGTTTCGTATTCGGGTTCGGGTTTGGGTTCGGGTTCGATTTGGTGACGAAGTGGAAGTGGTTTCGTCGCTGGTCTATTGGCTATCCGCAGTTGCTAGAACCGGTCTGCAGGTTTGAGTTCATATAAATTAGCTTAAGGCCATTTTGGAAATTTTTAATCCGATCGGAACCTGCAGTAAACTTGATCCTGAAAATCCTACATGTGCTAAGCTTACTTTCAATGGAAAGTTTAAATTAGTCGATGATAGATCTACTAAAGCTGATTTTGCTTCAAAAGCCTTGTTTTCCAAACATCCTGAAATGAAAGGTAACACTCATAATTCACTTATTCTTGTTTTAGTAGGCTTTCTGATTTCAAATCTTTGGATGTTCTTGTGATCGATTATTGTTTTCTTTGATTGCAGATTGGCCCAAAAATCATCAGTTTCAGATTTACAAGCTGGACATAGAGAAGATATTTCTGATCAACTATTATGGCGGCCCCAAACCCCTTACTCCCCAACAATATCTCCAATACAAGCCTTAATAACGATATGTGCTGCCTCAACCATGAAGAAAGAAAACGGTTAATGAATTTGTAATAGAGACGAATTTGATATATCTGTTTCATTAGGGTTCGAAATTTGAGTTTACATGCATAAAGCAATTGTTGAGGATCAAATATTTTGATACTGAGATTACTTAGAGAAAAATGATTTTGAAAGAAAATGGTTTCTTTTGTCCTTTTTTGGCACCTTTTGTTTTTACATGGTTCGGAACCTCAAAATTGGAACATTCTGTCCCGGTTCCGACATATACTGGAACGGAAATGGCTCAATGTTCTGATTTCAAACCATGGCAGCAAAAAACTGAAGAAAAGTTGCAAAAAAAACCTATGAAGGATCAACTGAGCATATGTTTTGTGTCGAACAAAAGCTGTGAGTTTCGATTTATAGAAGGTAATTTTCTCATTGCTACTATGAACTTCAGAATCGAATTGCTACTGGGGTTGAACGAGAAACTGTTTCTGTCGTAGAATTTTCAACCTCAAGCAATTCATCTGCTGGTAGTGTTTTTGGTAAGTAAGGATGAAAAAAGAGAAAAATACGAAGGGAACTTGTAACGACAGACTATATGTGTTGGAGTCAACATGATACAATTTTATACCGAGTCAGTATCCATTATTGCTTTCAACAAAACATTATTTTAATTAGTTTAAAATGCAGAAATTGATGTAATATTTGATAAAATGCAGAAATACAAAGACGCTACTTATAGCATCAATAAGGGAGAAGCACAGACTAGAGCCAAACTAGAGGAAAAGGTGGAGCGTCAAGAAGGGGAGATTCAAATGCTGAAGGCGTAGGGAAGTATCATAAAGGGGTTCAAAAAACATGCTCTCTCGTCATGAATTAAATTATAATCAAATTGCATTAGGTCGGTTACCAATGTCAGTAATTAGAGATTACACAATTCAAACAATTATGAATTCCAGTCAAATCAAAATGGATCAGTTCCAGTACGTAGACCAAATGATACAATGCGAGCAAAAGTTCTGGACATGCGAGTTTGATGTATCCCATTTGATATCTAGTATGAACAACTCACCGAGATGCTTCGATGGCGATTTGATGAAGAGCCGAACGATCGTCATAAGGAATGAGGGTATTGAAAACTTTTTAATGGTATCTGTATGATGTCATGTATCATGAACATATTATCATATTATTTTAACATATAGGAACTTGATTAATATTGTTTGACTTTGTAATATGAATGAGATATTTGTTTTTTGAATTAAAGATGAATGGTTTGACGTTAATCTTTTTATCGGAATGTGTATATATATAAAATAAGTTGATTTTAGTTTCTATTTAATGTAGTGAAATGAAATAGAATAGTAATATATCAAAATTGCTTCAGAAAAGACGTAGGGAAGGCGTAGGGAAGGCGTAGGTAAATGAAATATTAATGCAGCAAAAAGTCGTATGCATGGCGTAGGAAAAACATTAAAAACAC
Source organism: Allium fistulosum (assembly GCA_030737815.1). Lineage (NCBI taxonomy): Eukaryota > Viridiplantae > Streptophyta > Magnoliopsida > Asparagales > Amaryllidaceae > Allium > Allium fistulosum. Next base: position 295,643,423 of record CM060905.1, on the reverse strand, counting down.
AGGCGTAGGTAAATCGTGGATAAATGAATGACGTAGAAAAGACGTAGGAAACATAATATGTAAGAATGACATAGGGAAAGCGTAGAAAAACTAGGCGTAGGGAAGACGTAGGTAAACAAATGACGTAGGAAAGACATGAGCACTTAAAAAAGTAAAAATGTCGTAACAAAACCGTAGGTACAACATGGCGTGGGGAAGGCGTAAGAAAGTTATGGCGTAGGAAACAACCCAACGGATGGCGTAGGTAAAGCGTAGGTATTTTATTAGCTACGGAAGTTTTACCCATGCCAAAATTGGCGTAGGTGTTACGTAGTTAATGCATTTACCTACGCCCCGCCTACGCCAATTTGGCATAGGTAAACCGCAGTTTTCTTGTAGTGAGAGTTTGATTGTGACGCCTATGTACTAGGATTTTCGGGATATGGGATAATTTTGGGGATGGACTGGTTATCCACTTATGGTGCGATATTGGACTATGAGAGGAGAGTCGTCAGGCTAGGGACATGTAGCGGACGGACTCTCGAGGTTTCTTGCGACCCGCAGTGGTCAGTCATGTTGAGCTTCCTTTATTCCCTTGATTCATCACTAGGAGAGTTAGATTCAACTCTAGTTGTTAGAGATTTCCCAGACGTGTTTGAGGAGGTTAGGGGGCTACCTCTTAAGAGAGAGATCGAATTTAGGATCTATCTGAATGACAATGCTAAGGCAGTGGTTGTAACAACCCACCTTTTTGGATGGTTTAAATCGACGATAAACCACACACGTCGGACTCAAACCATTCAAAAGGGAGGATTGTTATGGGGTAAATAAAAGAAAGAAGAGAAAGAAAATAAACACAGAATCTCCCAATAGAATGACAAAATATAATAATCAAATAATAGTTCATGAACCTGTTTACAAATAACATTTGATTACACTTTAACAATACAGAATCAGAGTTACATACAACAGGAATAAATAAATAAATGCAGCGGAACAACATGACGCAGTGGAATAAATATAATAAATAATAATAGTATACAAATCTCTGTCTTTGTCCTCCAGAAAAGCAGTCTTCGATACACTGAAAAGCTCAGACTGATCCAAGCGAATTGAAAAGACAAAACACTCGAGTCAGAACTAAAAGTTCTTATGTAAGTTAAATCAACAATAAATAAATATGAGTGTAACGGCGTCAGAGATGTTTACGGGTTTTGACATCTCCTATCCAGTGTCTAACGTGAGTGCAATAACTTAAGAGATGTTCGTGATTACATCTCCTAAGGATCCGTTAAACTATCTACATACATAGTACAATACGCTATTATAATAGTGTCTATAGTAAAGTAAAATATTAAAATAGCGTTAAGGCGTTACCCATATCCCCCTTAACACATATATATTCCCGTAGTCTATACAGTACCGTAATTCCTCCGTAAACTCGAGGGCTATTAGAGGGCACTCCATAGGTACAGTACAAACCAAACTCGTAGAAGGCGCGATAAGGCTTGTGACAAGGCACACGAGGCAATGCCCAGGGTAGGATACTACCGTTTTGCGGATATGGACTGGTGGTAACGCATAGCAGCTACTACCACCCACCTCGGAACACACTCCCATAATCAAAATCGAGGGGTGCACTACACTAGAAAAGAACTTTAGTGGAATTGAAAAAACGCTACCAAAACTTTTAGTAGCATTTTAAAGAACACTACTACAGATCGCACAACTAAAAGTATAATTTTTTGGTTGCGTGTTAATAAACGCTACAAAATGTTTCCATATAACTGCGTTTTTTAAACGCTGCTAAAGGTTTTCTGCAGCGTTTACAAAACCCAACCAAAACTAACATTTTTAATTGCATTTGTACTTGGACCATTCTTTGATTTTCTGTAGCATTTATTTTGTGCAACTAAAACCTTTCGTTGTATTTATTTTATGCCACTATAAATTCAGGTGGTATTTTACATTTGTTTCTATACCATTTTAAAAACGCTACTAAAAGGTATTGATTGTTTTGTAGCATATTTTAAATACTACTATATACCGTTAATGGCTACCAGTTATATAATAGTCATATTAAAATCAACAACAATCGTATAATAACCATATTCAAACCAACAATCAATCAATCATATAATCATCATATTCAAATAAGTGAGAACACGTCAAACGCTACAAACACTACTAATAATTGCAAACTAAAGGTAGGTTTTCTTGTAGTGGTGGCCACCAAATCCGTCACAAAGTCATAATATGGTGTCGAAGAAATGTGCCCGATAGGAGGAGCGACCTCACTTGGCCCCGTGTGGCTCCTGTTTTAGTCACATCAAGATGACTCGCTGGAGTCAGGGCTACGTAAATACCTCATACAGAATCGTTCGCCAAACTATCCTACTTCATTCTGGAATCTCCACCACGTACATGGTTGTTAAAGTGGTTTTCGGTATTGGCAGAGAGTATGGCAATATTTGATCTTGGTCTCTTTAACAACTAAACGCTTATTTCACACCGGATGGTTCTTTTACATTTCAAAACCGTTTCATAGTTAATATCAAAATATCATATTCTCAAAACCATATCACTTTCAAAATCATACTCACTTTCAAAATCATATTCACTTTTGAAATTATCGATAAGATAGGTTAATTAAATCCTCATTTCAAAATCATCACATTTACTCAAATATGTCATTTCACTGAAAGTATCATTTCAAATCCAACTTAGGTTATAACATCATTTAACCATATTCACTTTAAATCAAGGGTTTAAATATAAACAATTCAACCCTGCACCATTAGAAATTTAGAAATACAGTGTAAATAGTCATAAATGGTTAAAAATTGTTAAAATGGTTTAAAATTTTTAAATAGTTAAAATACTCTAAATAGTTTTAAAAAAATAGATTAAAAATAATTGAAATAGATTTAAGATAGTTTAAATAGTTTTAAAATAGTTTAAGTAGATTAAAAATAGATTTTATAGATTTAAAATAGATTAAATAGATTTAAAATAGATAAAAACGGGTTAATTAGTTTAAAATAGATTAAATTGGATTAAATAGATTATAATAGATTAAAATAAATTAAAATAGTTTAAATTGATTAAAATAGTTTAAAATAGATTAAATTAGTTTAATAGTTTGAAAATCTTAATAATCAGGATTTTTTTTAAATAATAAATCTTTAAACAGTTTATATTAAAATAATTAATTTAAAATTGATATCAAAGTTAAGCTATTTCTTTCATTTTAACAAATCTGGACCATATCCAGATTTCAACAAACTAAATTTTCTTTCAATTCAAGTTCCCATAAAATCATTTCAATTTATATCGATTTCAACTAATGTTGAGCTACAATTTTAAAGCACTTCAATTTCATAGATTTCAAAGTTCAAACATTCAAACATTTCCAATAATTTAATTTCGTTAAGTTTCATTTATATTTCAAATTCCAATTTTGAAATTTGTATTTTTATTCTTCAAACAATTCATTAAACCAACTCCAATTTCAACATTTAAAGCTTGGATTTTCAAAATAATTCAGTTTATATAATTTAAATTTTATTTCAAAATATCATTTAACTGAATTCAAAATTTAAGGATTTAAATCATTTAATTTAACCAATCTGATGTCCGTATATAATTTTCTACCCTATGGTCAAGTGATACGGATGTATATCATTTCAACCCGCAATAATTTAAATTTAGGGGTATATATCATTTCAACCCGCAATCCCAAATTAAAATAAAATCCATAAAATCGCTCGGGTTTATCATTTCAGCCCATAACGATTTTTCCCTAATCTATAGATTGTTCGGCTATGTATCATTTCAACCCATAGAGATTTTCTAACAATAAACTAAGGGAACTTGTAGTGTATAACAATATAAATATAACATCCAGTCATCCAATATCAACAATCAAACATCCATCACAATCACCATTCAATCAACCAATAAAGAACAACAATTCACTGATTATCAATAATAGGTATTAACAGGCAATTTAAAATTCAATATTAAATTAAATGGCGATTAAATTCAATAAAAATCAGATTTAATAGGAATGACAATTTAAATATACAAAACATCAACCAATAAATTTCTAATCACATCATAAATTTAATTCAACTAACATACGATAATTTAGCAGTTGTGAGTGGGTTAAAACACTCACATTTGATTACAAATTTATTTGAAATCCAAAATAAGGCCCAAATTTGAATAGTCTCAGAATTCGTCCAAACTAGTGTCAAAATGTCTGGAATTTCAATACGATCGCAGGGGAACAAACCGCGCGTAAATACGACCTCGTACGTAAAAGATATGCTAATTAGAACGGTTGAAATTCAAAAAACAATAAAATAACAAACAAGTAGGATATTGCCACGTCACCATGCACCTTCTCTCTTCGTGAAACCCTAACCGCATCTAAGAGCCCTCGCGTTCGAACTGGAACCAACCGCCGCCGCCTTCGTTCAATTATCACCGACCATCCACTGACCTGCGTGCCGATCAGGTCACGCCACCAGACTCTCCACCTCGAGCCGCCCCAGACCGAGCCCACACGAGCCACTCCGGCCCTCCAAACCACCAGTGTCACCACGAACTTTCCTGGCCAATCATGTTGAATTCGAGCACCTCCAGACCCAAGTAGCCGTACCGATTGACTCCCCTCAACGTCCTCTCCGATGCAGTGCCCTCCGATCGTTCCTAGGACGAAGATCCACCATCCAATCACAAACCCTAACTTGAACGGCCGGGAATAAATCATCAATTTCTAGCCAAACATTGAACCAGATCGAAAAACAAACCACTGCAGTAGATTGCGCTCGTTGAGAGCTTCCCAATGATATATAATATGACATAGTTTCGAGGAGTTTGATTTTGAAATTGGATTTGAAATTGGATTTTGGGTTTGCAATTTGATTTTGGTTTTTTCCATTGAAAAAGGAACAGACAAAATTTGATGTATGTATAGAATAAGAAATAGAAAGGCTGCTAGGGTTAGAAAAATATATTTATATAAACAAGGCCTGATAAGAAAGAATGAACATATCGAATTGGTACGAAATAGTAATAACGACCCGAAAAGCACGTTCCGTCTCTGAAACGAAAGTTGGTCATCCCATATATCAAAATAGATGTTTTCGATAATTTTAGATTCAATGGAACAGGTTTCAAGTCCTAATTCCATCGTATGAAGAAGTTAGCTTTTAAAATCGGCTTATTCAAATTGATTTCATTAAATTGATTTCTACGCGTTTCAAGCCCATACGATCAAACGACAAGTCTGATCGCTACGGAACTTGAAATCCTATAATAATTCACTGTTACGGATGAAACTAGTTTCGTCAAAATCCAAGACAGTGGCCAAAATGGTTATTTTCACATTAATTAAATTAATTATTATTAAATTAATTAAATCACTTTTAACTTTAATTTAATAACTAACAATTTTTGTCATTTCTAATTGCATAGAAATTAAATAACCTTTTAAAACAAATTTCTCATGTCAAATTCAATATTTAAACGTTGCAAAATTACATTGTTCAATTATAACTGTAATAACTTCATCAAATTATAATTTAAAATTTTCATTAAATTCATTTATTTTGATTTCGCTCTTATTGTTTAATAATTTATTACTCAGGAATGTAGCTAACATAAGTTTACATCTTATTACATCAATGGTCTACAGTTACCATCTTTTTCCATATTAATTTCAATATCTCAATTATGCTAAATTTTTATCAATTTCCCAAGTTAATCTCAACAGACTAAATAAATAGGCGATAAATAACAATTGTTACCTTTTACTTAATTTGATCACATTTATAAGTTCATTATCTACAAACAAATGTTATAACTACTAGCACAACACTAATTTTATCCAATTACAGTTAATTACATATTATTTCACCAATTAATATAACATTTAATTTATTTCCTTATTTACAATTTATAACCAATTATAACTTTTGAATCATTCCAATTAATTGGAATTACATTAAAGTAGTTATCAATTACCTAACATTAACATTATTACATTTCATTCTATTTATTATTCTCATTAATAAATCACAAATTTTAATTTCTTCCAATGTTAACACCAACATCTTATTAAATTGCATATTTTTAATTATCGAAAATTACGGGTCGTTACACACTCTCCCCCACTCAAGACTTTTCGTCCTCGAAAAGGGAAAGAAGTAATTAAGAGACTAATATATTTTATTCAAAGTATTCAATTTATAAAGAGCAAATTTACATAATTAAATAATTTAAATAAAATGTATCAATTTATAAGTAATTAAATCCTTTCTTATCCAAGTTCAATAAAAGTTTGAGAAACATTTTCACTTTCACAAAAAACTTCAAAGTCCAAAATTCACGAAAAATTTCGACAGAGTCTCCTTTATACGGAGAGGTCCGGGAGAAATAATAATATCAATAATAATCATATATATCAAATTTCAAAATAAAATATCCCAAATCATGGGAAAAATATATAATATCACTATAAAACCGTAATCCGAAAACATACCTATTTGTCGGGCAAACAACGCTTTTTTATGAAACCAAAAGCAGTAGCTATTGCTTCCATAAACCTGTATTTCACTTATATAGTCCAAAGAGGGAGAATTATGTAAAAGAGAAATACTTAAGTTGTTTCAATTAATAACAAACAAATCAAAACAACATAACAATAATCACTTGCAAACAAAACCATACAATCATCACATGAAATCAAGGAAATCAATCATCCATCCATAGCAACCCAAACAAATGGTTTGTTCGGGTTTAGAAACTTTTAATCGTATAAAATGATAAATAAACTACTAAGTATACCATACACTCAACATACTTAGATAAAACTTAACATATTATTTATACATCTTTATACAGTTAGAAGTATCCTTTCCCAACTATCCCGTAAGCCAAAACAAACAATAATTTCAAATACTATTTACGTTTATTCTTATAAATTTCCTTTCATATTATTTACTGTTCTTCAGTTTCATTCATATAATGCTTATTTTCATTAATTTACATTCATTACTTACAAAAATTATTTTCATTCAATTATTTAGAATAAACAATGGATTCATTATTAGAGTATTGCATACATTTTATTTCAGTTTAATTCACATTTATCATTTACTTTGATTTCCTTTTTAACATCAATATTCATTTGTGAATCAAATCATACTTAGAATTCCAACTTTTCTTTTTATTCCTATCATATATAACATTATTGAATATTAAATCTATTTCTAATCATTTCAGCATTTTCTGAAGTTATAATTATCCAATTAATATAGTATTTACCTTTACTACTCAATTTAATTATAAATAACTTCAAGCGCTAACTTAAGTTTATAATCATTACTTATAGTATTCACTTTTCTATTAAATTTAATTACTAGCAATTTCAAATTATTAACTTAAGTTTATAACATTTTATAACATCCAAATTCTTATTTATAGAGATAATTCTATTGAACACTTTCATTATTCAAGTTTTACTTGTATAATATTCTATTACATATTTCTATTTAACATTTCAACTTTTAATATTTTGGTAAGTTTTATATATATGTGTCCTTTAGAATGTAATTGAATGTTACACAAGTTTGTTTTATTCATTTTAGTTAACAAAATGTTCGGTAATTACATCTTCTAAATTTTAATTACTCTATAATTTATAAGTGCCAATCCTTCAATTTCTTTACATTTCATTTATCACTTAACTCTAAATTTCTTATTTTTCAATTTAGAAGCTTCCAACTAATAAAATGGTTACGATTTCCATTCATTAAAATAATTAAAATTTCTAATTTACAGAGACTTAAGAACTAAATACCAGGTTCCATTTCAAATCATTTAAAATAATATATATACCCATATCTTTTATATATATCAAATAAATTTTCAGAAATTAAAATTAAGGTTTGTTTATCAAAACAAATGTGCAGTAAAACCACTACAGTGGTCTTCCCATTTTGAAACTCGAAAATGAGCGTCGATGATGCGTGCACTCATCACCGAAATTATTTTCCAGCGACAGAGAGGGGAGTACGGAACTTATTTCCTTCCAAAATTCCTTTAAACATTTCTTTCAAAATCATATAGAAATATTTATATCAGAAAATACTTCCAAATAATACTAATATCGTATTCCAAAATCTTTTGAAAGAAATTTTCAAAATCCCGGAACTTAAGTTCTAAAATTTTCAATTTATATTTACTTTATTTGTAAATCCTATTTTACAACCAATATTTTTAAAATTTAACTTTCTAACAAACAAACATATCACACACAACTATACCCATTTATAAAATTTATTCTTTTATTATATACAAAATAATACTAAGTAAAATTATTTCATTTACCTATATTGCGAAAACAATATTCTGTCGGTCTGCCCTATTAAGTGTTTAGAAATCCCTATCGATGCCATAGCATCCTATGTACCGACCAGAATTTATAAATACTAAACAGAACAAATTAACACAATACAAAACCTTTTATAACACTAACAAATACGCTCTCTCATATATACACTCAAACAGACTCATTCTAGGGTATTAATAACCCTATCTCTAATGAGTTAGACCCCACAAAGCTAAGGTTATCGCTAAACCAAAGCTTTGATACCAAATGTAACGACCCACCTTTTTGGACGGTTTAAATCAAAGATAAACCATACACGTCAGACTCAAACCATTCAAAAGAGAGGATTGTTATGGGGTAAATAAGAAAAAGAAGAGAAAAGAAAGAAAACAAACATAGAATCTCACAGCGGAATGACAAAATATAATAATCAAATAATGGTTCATGAACCTGTTTACAAATAACATTTGATTACACTTTAACAATACAGAATCGGAGTTACATACAGCAGGAATAAATAAATAAATGCAGCGAAACAACATGATGCAGTGGAATAAATATAATAAATAATAATAGTATACAAATCTCCTAAGGATCCTTTAAACTATCTACATACATAGTACAATACGCTATTATAATAGTGTCTACAGTAAAGTAAAGTATTAAAATAGCTTTAAGGCATTACCCATATCCCCCTTAACACATTTAATATATTCTCGTAGTCTATACAATATCGTAATTTGTAACGACCCAGAATTTTGAACAAATTAAATTGAGAATATTTAATTTATTTTAAATATTTGAACGATGATTTAATTGGAATCTCCGATATAACTTTGAAATTGGTGGTTAAATTACAGAATTTAATCTATATAGCGTTGAATAAAAATTTGAATCTTCAATTTTAAGTTGAAGAAAAATATTTCGAAAACTTTTAAAATTCGTATTGATGATACTGAAAATAACAGAAGCTTCAGAATTGTATTTCAAAGTGTTTCGTTCAGTTTTGAATTTAATTGTTCGAACCGATATTTAAAAATAGTCAATTTTCAAACAGCCTCGGAATTCGACGAAACCAGTTCCATTGGGTCCGTAATAGTTTGTTATTACCGGATTTTAAATTTCGTAGCGTTTGGAGTTGTTTTGAGAGCACACGATAGTTAAACGCGTAGAAATTAAAATGAGTTCAATTTAAATTTAAATTTAAATTTGGTCAACCTCAGTCACTTTCTTTCCATGAAACACGCCTTGAATCACGCTCCGTTGTTTCTGCCTAAAATCACGAGATAGAGATCGTGCAAGCCTGGCTCTTTCACGTTTTAAAAAAATCCCTCGTTCCCCTAGTTAAATCCACGCGAATTCTTTTCCTCTTAAATCCATTTTCAAAATAAAATCAAGACGAAAAATGGCAGCTCCAATTCAAGCAAAATATCATATTAATACGATTTCGATTATGGGTTCGAATCCAATTTCGTTCACGGCCAAATGACTTCGACGGCAAAGCCAAGGTCGGGGCGAACTTCGCGAGCAAGGCGGCGGCTGCTGGCAGTAGGGTTTGTTTTGGGGTTTCGCGTGGGCAGCGATGTCGAGACTAGGAGTTGATGAATTAGCGTGCGATGATGGTAGTGGCTCTCGCGATGGCAACGATAAGGGTTTCGTGAGATCGATTAGGGCTGAGGCGACGTGGTCGCGAGAGGAGGGAAGCGCAGCGTTGCCTGAGTCGAAATTTTGATTCGTCGAAGTGGAGGCAGCGATTTCTCGAGCGATGAGGGCTTCGGTTGTTTCAGACGGAGGATCAACGACTTCGATTTTTCTTGGAATCGATGGGAGGCCAGTGGGGAGAAGGCTGCATTTCGATGGAGTTCGTCAAGGCTAGAGTCGCGAACTGATGATGGTCGGCGAAGTCGATTGCGGCAGTTGGGATGTCGAGATGTTCGGGGCAGCAGGCGATTCCGGCACTGAGTGGTGTCGCGTGGAAATGGTTGAGGTGGTGTAATCTGCGATTTCCAGTGAGGTATAAATTTGTTTTCTCTTAAGGAATTTGTTTTACAGTATTTATAAATAATAATAAAAAGAAAAATTGGATTTTTAAAACCTATATGGAATATTTTTCATATGCAGTTGAAAATGAAGAAAAGGTAGATTTAATTTACTAGGCTATGATAAAAATATTTTTTTTAAGGTGTTTAATCTATTTAATTAACCCAATTAATTATTTTTAGAAATTGGTTTAAAGTTAAAGATATTTTTTTAAGTAAAATTTTGGTTGGATAGATTTATTTAAAAGGAATCAGTTCGAATTATAAATTTTTGTTAAATAAATTTATTTAAAAGAAATTAGTTAAAAGTAAAACCATCGGTTAATTAAATTGATCAAACGAAAAATTGTTATTCGATTAATTCGAATTTTAATAAATTGTATAAACTGTTTATACTAGGGCTGAAATGAAGAAACAGCCGAAAATGGAAAATGGTATTGCAAATAAAAGCTAAGGTGAGATTTTTCTCACTCGATTTGAAAAGTGGAATTTTCAGTTATTATTGATTGATGATTGCTATGTTGATTGTGGTATTAGATATTTTAGGATATATCTATATATATAGCAATATATACATATTGGCATATGTATATATTGGATTGATGATTTCCCGCCTCGTATAGCGGATGAGACCCTATTGCGCCGTTAGTAAGCGGATTTATAAAAACCTATATACCGCGATAATTCCGTACTGGAGCGGAATTGGTATTGTGCTAACATCTTTGGATGCAGGGAAACAGGTTGGAGGGATCCAACTGGATTCCTCAACTGTATTTATTTATTTACAGATGTTGATATATATTCTGTCATCATATGATGATATATGATGTTTGATGTTGTGATGGACTAATTGATGCGTTGCATCATCGGGTTCAATTTTAAAAAGTTTAAAAATAAACGATTTGTACTTTAAAAGGGATTTTGAAGTGATTTTTGGAAAGTATACGATTTATTAAATTTTGGAATTTATTTATCTTAAATAAATAAATAAATGTTATAAATTTAAAGTTATGAAAATTTTAAATTGTGAAATATACCTGAAAGGTGATTTTGAAATAAATAGTCAAGTGATAAATAAAATAGTTTAAGTTGGATTTCTTTTGAATTATTTAAGAATGATATATATAAAAGATGTACAGAATGGATATTTATCAATTTAAGTTATTGGAATTTTAAAATAAGTTTTATAAGAGATATGAAATTTATAATTATAAAATGTGAAGATATGAAATTTATAATTATAAAATGTGAAGATACGAAGTGTATAGAATTATAAATTGTAAAGATATGAAATTTATAGATTTATAAAGAATGAAGTTGTAGAATGAATGATTATAAGAAAATTTACTTATAAATTGGATTTCTGCTTTTAAAAGGAATATTGATCGGATCGTTAATAAAGAAGATTTATAAATCAAAGTTGTTAAAAAAATATAGAAATAGGATTTATAAACGTTGTTTTATAAATTCAAAATCGATGGAGTTTGATAAATTAAATATAGAAGATTTTTTAAAGAAGATATATTCGCGATTTTGGATAGCGAATCTTTATTGAAATAAAACGTGTAGAGATGGCTGAAATTTAGTTAAGTGAATTATATTCACGATTTTGGACAGTGAATATACTCTTAAGGAAAATGGACATGTTCTGGAGAAACGATATTATAAAATGAAGTAATTGTTTTAAAAGATGTTTTAAAACGTGTTAAATATCGAAATCATAGATTTCAACATTTATTGTTGAAATAGACGTTTTCGAGAAATATAAGGAAATGGTGGACTATAACACTATTGTTATAGTAAATGATTCCCGAAAGGAAATGTTTTATGTAGTATTGGGATTTATATATCTATCTTAAAATCCGAATCCCTATACTAGTGATTTCGAGTCGTCGTAACGATGTTTTACGCAACATTCGTTTTGACTCAAATAAATGTGTTAAAAAAAATATTTTCCTTAAAGGATGAATATATACTTAATTTGATTTAAGTATATCGAATATTTTCAAGTGTTGAAAATGAATAGATTTGTGAAACACTTATTTTTAAATAAGTATGAAATTTCTTTTCCAAAATGAAATGAACGTTTTGAGAATTTATCTTTGTAAAGATAAATTGAAATTGAATATTGAAATCGATTTGAAAATCGTATATCTGTAGATATTTGAAAAATATAAATTCACTATGGAATTTATAAAAGGGAGACTGTTTAAAAATATATATCAATTTATTTTAGAAGTGTGGAAATTTTATATCTAGTAAAGATATTTTTTTTGAAGATGAAATAATTTGGGAAAATTATTTGGAATCTGATGATGTTGCGCATCTTTATTGATAGTTAAATAACCGACTATCAATATTTACCTTTAGATAGGTATTTGTTGTGAATTGGATGAATTTGAATGCCACACTTATTTTTAAATAATCGCTCACTATTCGGGTTAGCCGGGAAAGGACCATGGGGTCGTATAACCCATTCCGAATATGTGATACGTCGTTATGAATCGCATTTGAAGACCGGTGTTGAAGACCGGATATTTTTGAAAACGGAAGGATTACCGTCGAGTTACTCTACATCGACTGATCTTCGATTTAGAGGTTTTATCACCCTTAGTGACGGGAAGTTCTGACGTGATTGAAAATTATCCGGAAATGCAAGGGCTTCGTGAGAAGTGCCTTCGGTTCTGTTCGATCCCGGAACAGACTTGTATGGATTGTGTGTCTGACGTTACAATTTGAGATATAAAGCTGATTTCTTTCAAATACATTTCTGTTGGTGGCGGAGAATTTATTCTCTTAGCTTAACACCCTTCTTTGAGACGTACGAGCTCAGAGGTTATGTAGTTGAAGTTTATCAGCGATATATCCCAATTTGGTAACGTGGCATACTGAGTGTTGCTGTGAAATGATCAGTGTTTGATCATTTGGGATATGATCATTTGTTTGATCTTATATCTTTGTGATCATAGGTTGATCATTTTGTTTGACCCGAAGCAGGGCTTTTTGAGAAAGCGTAGCTTTGTGGACGAGACTTCGTCGAGCCTCACACCCCGGAAATGGTCGAAACAGGAAGGATGCAGCAAGGTTCTAGGGAGTAGCGCCCCTTAGTGTATGTCATTCCTTCTGGATAAAGGTGGTATCATGGTATGGAGCCCAGATACTTAACCTCTGTGGTTACTGCATTATTATTATCTATGTGGTTTGTTGCGAATCGGGGATCCTCGGGAAGATCGGTGACGATCGGGGGATGGCATACGCGTGTCAGTAGTTACCTATTTTTGCAGAGGTAACCCGGCCTTGTGTTGGCAGAGATCCGGTTAGGTTCTCGGGTCGTCTATTCCAGGGACGTACCCATCGTGGATAGGAAGTTCCTTAGCCTGACCATTTGTTGGAAATCCAAAGAAACAATACGTGACTTGTACGGTTTTAGTTGTAGAACCTATCATTCACTTATGGTGGTCACCACTGTTTGGATGGTAGCTATAGTAGGCATAAGTGCGGAATGCCTATGCTGGCTAAGATTAATATTATACTTTCGAAATGTTTTCTACACTATGCACTAATAATAATATCAAAAAATGATTTGATTTTGCGTATCAAGCATCTTTGACTATCATAAGAAGAAATCTTCTCCAATTCTGCGTTTGCATTGTGTGTGTGGTGGGAGGTCTTATGGTAGTTTCATTTTCCAAAAAGCATTTCGAATTGACTTTAAAATTTACTGTTGTTGTTTTAAAGAATAACTGTTTTACGATCTCACACCAGTCACCATGACTGACTCGGAGTTTATTGTTCCCTTCTAAACTCTGGGTGCCCTCCAATTTCCACACGGGCAGCCTAGAGTTATATTATCAGGATATTCTGGATATTCTGGAGCTTTGGAGATAAGCTGGATGGCGAGACGTAGTATTTGTATCTGATGTATTTATTCCGCTGTGTATTCTGTATGAGGACAAGTTATATAACTGTCCATTGTTGTACTGAGTTGTATATTGACTCTGATGTTGTATAAAATGATATAGTTCTTTGTTTTAGAGATTATTCATTTATCTATTATATATTGTTCCGCTGCGATGTGTAAGATTCTGATATTGTCTCTGTTCTGTATCTGTTGTTGTTTCTTTCTTCTCTTTTTCTTCTATCTTCTTCTTCTTCTACCTTTTCTTTTTCTTAAAACCATAACTTTCCGGGTTTCCGGCATTTGATGGCTCAGCAGTCGATAAAGTGAGTATCGATGTTGAATTTTCGAAAGTCGAAAATTTACGGGATGTTACATTTGGTATCAGAGCATATGGTTAAGCGACAACCCTGCTCTGTTGGGTGTTACTCATTAGAGATAGAGTCAGTAGTACTCTAGAATGAGTTGAGTGTAATAATAGATATGAGCGCGTATTTGTTATTTGAATATGAAATTGTTTTATATTGTGTTGACTTATCGGTTGATTGTTTATAGATTCTGGTCGGTGCAGTCTAGCTAACTGTAATCGATAGGGGTTTCTAAACTCTTAAACAAGATAAACCGACACAGTATTGATTTTAAAATGGGGTAAATGAAATAATTTTACCCAAACTATTTTGTATAGAAAAGAAATGTTTTCTATGAATTACTATAGTATATGGTTGCATGGTTGTTAGAAGTGATAATATTAATCCATCATCATTGAAATTGAATAAGAAATTAAAAATCGTAACTCCAAAGTTAAGAAATTAATTCACATATAAATGAAATTGAAGACAAATTTGAAATTGTAAGTGAATTGGAATTTGTAATGAGTTAGTAATTGAAACTAAGCTAAAAGAGCAATTATGAATGAAAGTTGTTTGGTTAATAGAATAAACCGAATGAAAATATGAAATGCAAATTAAATGGAATGGAATCAATTGCAAATAAAGTAGAATTAAAATAAATTGAAATTGTATCAATTTGAATTGGGTATAAAAGATGGAACAAAATTGAATAGGTGTAACTTCAATAGTGAAGTAATGATGATATAAGCAGTTATATTGAAAATTTTGTAATTGAATGTACGAAATGGTTTGAATATATGTAACTAGATATAATGGCTAGTAGGATATACAGGTATAAAGGAATTGAATTTGATTTCACAGATAATTCGAATTTCTCGAAAAAGGTACGTATTTGAATTATAATATGAGTTTTTGATGATTTCTCTCTAGCCGCTTGGCTTTTTCTTTTTCTTTTTGAAATCTGAGAGTCCGTAGGGATGTTTTGTAGTCGTGCCGTATTAGCCGCGCAAAGGAGACGCTGGCGAAATTTTTCGAAAATTTAGGGCGTTAGAAAATTTTTGAGAAAAATTGAAAGTTTAAAATTTGAATTTGAATTTGAATTTGAATTGTTAAGGAAAACAATGATGTTTGAAAACTATGAAAGGTTTAGAAAGTTAGTTGAATTGATAACGAATCTTTAGTAGGAAGATTTGTTTTGATAGATTGATAAAACTATTAGATTGTGAAAAATAGTAGACGAGTTAAGGACCATTTTTCCTAACTTGTAATTTCGAGGACGAAATTCTTTTAAGGGGGGAAGTTTGTAACGACCCAGAATTTTGAACAAATTAAATTGAGAATATTTAATTTATTTTAAATATTTGAACGATGATTTAATTGGAATCTCCGATATAACTTTGAAATTGGTGGTTAAATTACAGAATTTAATCTATATAGCGTTGAATAAAAATTTGAATCTTCAATTTTAAGTTGAAGAAAAATATTTCGAAAACTTTTAAAATTCGTATTGATGATACTGAAAATAACAGAAGCTTCAGAATTGTATTTCAAAGTGTTTCGTTCAGTTTTGAATTTAATTGTTCGAACCGATATTTAAAAATAGTCAATTTTCAAACAGTCTCGGAATTCGACGAAACCAGTTCCATTGGGTCCGTAATAGTTTGTTATTACCGGATTTTAAATTTCGTAGCGTTTGGAGTTGTTTTGAGAGCACACGATAGTTAAACGCGTAGAAATTAAAATGAGTTCAATTTAAATTTAAATTTAAATTTGGTCAACCTCAGTCACTTTCTTTCCATGAAACACGCCTTGAATCACGCTCCGTTGTTTCTGCCTAAAATCACGAGATAGAGATCGTGCAAGCCTGGCTCTTTCACGTTTTAAAAAAATCCCTCGTTCCCCTAGTTAAATCCACGCGAATTCTTTTCCTCTTAAATCCATTTTCAAAATAAAATCAAGACGAAAAATGGCAGCTCCAATTCAAGCAAAATATCATATTAATACGATTTCGATTATGGGTTCGAATCCAATTTCGTTCACGGCCAAATGACTTCGACGGCAAAGCCAAGGTCGGGGCGAACTTCGCGAGCAAGGCGGCGGCTGCTGGCAGTAGGGTTTGTTTTGGGGTTTCGCGTGGGCAGCGATGTCGAGACTAGGAGTTGATGAATTCGCGTGCGATGATGGTAGTGGCTCTCGCGATGGCAACGATAAGGGTTTCGTGAGATCGATTAGGGCTGAGGCGACGTGGTCGCGAGAGGAGGGAAGCGCAGCGTTGCCTGAGTCGAAATTTTGATTCGTCGAAGTGGAGGCAGCGATTTCTCGAGCGATGAGGGCTTCGGTTGTTTCAGACGGAGGATCAACGACTTCGATTTTTCTTGGAATCGATGGGAGGCCAGTGGGGAGAAGGCTGCATTTCGATGGAGTTCGTCAAGGCTAGAGTCGCGAACTGATGATGGTCGGCGAAGTCGATTGCGGCAGTTGGGATGTCGAGATGTTCGGGGCAGCAGGCGATTCCGGCACTGAGTGGTGTCGCGTGGAAATGGTTGAGGTGGTGTAATCTGCGATTTCCAGTGAGGTATAAATTTGTTTTCTCTTAAGGAATTTGTTTTACAATATTTATAAATAATAATAAAAAGAAAAATTGGATTTTTAAAACCTATATGGAATATTTTTCATATGCAGTTGAAAATGAAGAAAAGGTAGATTTAATTTACTAGGCTATGATAAAAATATTTTTTTTAAGGTGTTTAATCTATTTAATTAACCCAATTAATTATTTTTAGAAATTGGTTTAAAGTTAAAGATATTTTTTTAAGTAAAATTTTGGTTGGATAGATTTATTTAAAAGGAATCAGTTCGAATTATAAATTTTTGTTAAATAAATTTATTTAAAAGAAATTAGTTAAAAGTAAAACCATCGGTTAATTAAATTGATCAAACGAAAAATTGTTATTCGATTAATTCGAATTTTAATAAATTGTATAAACTGTTTATACTAGGGCTGAAATGAAGAAACAGCCGAAAATGGAAAATGGTATTGCAAATAAAAGCTAAGGTGAGATTTTTCTCACTCGATTTGAAAAGTGGAATTTTCAGTTATTATTGATTGATGATTGCTATGTTGATTGTGGTATTAGATATTTTAGGATATATCTATATATATAGCAATATATACATATTGGCATATGTATATATTGGATTGATGATTTCCCGCCTCGTATAGCGGATGAGACCCTATTGCGCCGTTAGTAAGCGGATTTATAAAAACCTATATACCGCGATAATTCCGTACTGGAGCGGAATTGGTATTGTGCTAACATCTTTGGATGCAGGGAAACAGGTTGGAGGGATCCAACTGGATTCCTCAACCGTATTTATTTATTTACAGATGTTGATATATATTCTATCATCATATGATGATATATGATGTTTGATGTTGTGATGGACTAATTGATGCGTTGCATCATCGGGTTCAATTTTAAAAAGTTTAAAAATAAACGATTTGTACTTTAAAAGGGATTTTGAAGTGATTTTTGGAAAGTATACGATTTATTAAATTTTGGAATTTATTTATCTTAAATAAATAAATAAATGTTATAAATTTAAAGTTATGAAAATTTTAAATTGTGAAATATACCTGAAAGGTGATTTTGAAATAAATAGTCAAGTGATAAATAAAATAGTTTAAGTTGGATTTCTTTTGAATTATTTAAGAATGATATATATAAAAGATGTACAGAATGGATATTTATCAATTTAAGTTATTGGAATTTTAAAATAAGTTTTATAAGAGATATGAAATTTATAATTATAAAATGTGAAGATATGAAATTTATAATTATAAAATGTGAAGATACGAAGTGTATAGAATTATAAATTGTAAAGATATGAAATTTATAGATTTATAAAGAATGAAGTTGTAGAATGAATGATTATAAGAAAATTTACTTATAAATTGGATTTCTGCTTTTAAAAGGAATATTGATCGGATCGTTAATAAAGAAGATTTATAAATCAAAGTTGTTAAAAAAATATAGAAATAGGATTTATAAACGTTGTTTTATAAATTCAAAATCGACGGAGTTTGATAAATTAAATATAGAAGATTTTTTAAAGAAGATATATTCGCGATTTTGGATAGCGAATCTTTATTGAAATAAAACGTGTAGAGATGGCTGAAATTTAGTTAAGTGAATTATATTCACGATTTTGGACAGTGAATATACTCTTAAGGAAAATGGACATGTTCTGGAGAAACGATATTATAAAATGAAGTAATTGTTTTAAAAGATGTTTTAAAACGTGTTAAATATCGAAATCATAGATTTCAACATTTATTGTTGAAATAGACGTTTTCGAGAAATATAAGGAAATGGTGGACTATAACACTATTGTTATAGTAAATGATTCCCGAAAGGAAATGTTTTATGTAGTATTGGGATTTATATATCTATCTTAAAATCCGAATCCCTATACTAGTGATTTCGAGTCGTCGTAACGATGTTTTACGCAACATTCGTTTTGACTCAAATAAATGTGTTAAAAAAAATATTTTCCTTAAAGGATGAATATATACTTAATTTGATTTAAGTATATCGAATATTTTCAAGTGTTGAAAATGAATAGATTTGTGAAACACTTATTTTTAAATAAGTATGAAATTTCTTTTCCAAAATGAAATGAACGTTTTGAGAATTTATCTTTGTAAAGATAAATTGAAATTGAATATTGAAATCGATTTGAAAATCGTATATCTGTAGATATTTGAAAAATATAAATTCACTATGGAATTTATAAAAGGGAGACTGTTTAAAAATATATATCAATTTATTTTAGAAGTGTGGAAATTTTATATCTAGTAAAGATATTTTTTTTGAAGATGAAATAATTTGGGGAAATAATTTGGGAAAATTATTTGGAATCTGATGATGTTGCGCATCTTTATTGATAGTTAAATAACCGACTATCAATATTTACCTTTAGATAGGTATTTGTTGTGAATTGGATGAATTTGAATGCCACACTTATTTTTAAATAATCGCTCACTATTCGGGTTAGCCGGGAAAGGACCATGGGGTCGTATAACCCATTCCGAATATGTGATACGTCGTTATGAATCGCATTTGAAGACCGGTGTTGAAGACCGGATATTTTTGAAAACGGAAGGATTACCGTCGAGTTACTCTACATCGACTGATCTTCGATTTAGAGGTTTTATCACCCTTAGTGACGGGAAGTTCTGACGTGATTGAAAATTATCCGGAAATGCAAGGGCTTCGTGAGAAGTGCCTTCGGTTCTGTTCGATCCCGGAACAGACTTGTATGGATTGTGTGTCTGACGTTACAATTTGAGATATAAAGCTGATTTCTTTCAAATACATTTCTGTTGGTGGCGGAGAATTTATTCTCTTAGCTTAACACCCTTCTCTGAGACGTACGAGCTCAGAGGTTATGTAGTTGAAGTTTATCAGCGATATATCCCAATTTGGTAACGTGGCATACTGAGTGTTGCTGTGAAATGATCAGTGTTTGATCATTTGGGATATGATCATTTGTTTGATCTTATATCTTTGTGATCATAGGTTGATCATTTTGTTTGACCCGAAGCAGGGCTTTTTGAGAAAGCGTAGCTTTGTGGACGAGACTTCGTCGAGCCTCACACCCCGGAAATGGTCGAAACAGGAAGGATGCAGCAAGGTTCTAGGGAGTAGCGCCCCTTAGTGTATGTCATTCCTTCTGGATAAAGGTGGTATCATGGTATGGAGCCCAGATACTTAACCTCTGTGGTTACTGCATTATTATTATCTATGTGGTTTGTTGCGAATCGGGGATCCTCGGGAAGATCGGTGACGATCGGGGGATGGCATACGCGTGTCAGTAGTTACCTATTTTTGCAGAGGTAACCCGGCCTTGTGTTGGCAGAGATCCGGTTAGGTTCTCGGGTCGTCTATTCCAGGGACGTACCCATCGTGGATAGGAAGTTCCTTAGCCTGACCATTTGTTGGAAATCCAAAGAAACAATACGTGACTTGTACGGTTTTAGTTGTAGAACCTATCATTCACTTATGGTGGTCACCACTGTTTGGATGGTAGCTATAGTAGGCATAAGTGCGGAATGCCTATGCTGGCTAAGATTAATATTATACTTTCGAAATGTTTTCTACACTATGCACTAATAATAATATCAAAAAATGATTTGATTTTGCGTATCAAGCATCTTTGACTATCATAAGAAGAAATCTTCTCCAATTCTGCGTTTGCATTGTGTGTGTGGTGGGAGGTCTTATGGTAGTTTCATTTTCCAAAAAGCATTTCGAATTGACTTTAAAATTTACTGTTGTTGTTTTAAAGAATAACTGTTTTACGATCTCACACCAGTCACCATGACTGACTCGGAGTTTATTGTTCCCTTCTAAACTCTGGGTGCCCTCCAATTTCCACACGGGCAGCCTAGAGTTATATTATCAGGATATTCTGGATATTCTGGAGCTTTGGAGATAAGCTGGATGGCGAGACGTAGTATTTGTATCTGATGTATTTATTCCGCTGTGTATTCTGTATGAGGACAAGTTATATAACTGTCCATTGTTGTACTGAGTTGTATATTGACTCTGATGATTGATATATGTATAAAATGATATAGTTCTTTGTTTTAGAGATTATTCATTTATCTATTATATATTGTTCCGCTGCGATGTGTAAGATTCTGATATTGTCTCTGTTCTGTATCTGTTGTTGTTTCTTTCTTCTCTTTTTCTTCTATCTTCTTCTTCTTCTACCTTTTCTTTTTCTTAAAACCATAACTTTCCGGGTTTCCGGCATTTGATGGCTCAGCAGTCGATAAAGTGAGTATCGATGTTGAATTTTCGAAAGTCGAAAATTTACGGGATGTTACATAATTCCTCCATAAACTGGAGGGCTGTCAGAGGGCACTCCATAGGTACGGTAAATACAAAATTCGTAGAAGGCATGATAAGGCATGTGACAAGGCACGCAAGGCAATGCCTAAGGTAGGATACTACCGTTTTGCGGATCCAGACTAGTGGTAACGCATAGCAGCTACTACCGCCCACCTTGAAACACACTCCCATAATCAAAATCGAGGGTGGCCACCAAATCAATCACAAAGTCAAAATATGGTATCGAAGAAATGTGCCCGATAGGAGGAGCGACTTCACTTGGCTCGTTGTGGCTCCTGTTTTAGTCACATCAAGCTGACTCACAGGAGTCAGGGATACGTAAATACCTCATACAGAATCGTTCACTAAACTATCCTACTTCATTCTAGAATCTCCACCACGTACACAGTTGTTAAAGTGGCTTTCGGTATTGGTAGAGAGTATAACAATATCTGATCCCAGTCTCTTTAACAACAAACGCTTATTTCACACCGGATGGTTCTTTTACATTTCAAAATCGTTTCATAATTGGTATCAAAATATCATATTCTCAAAACCATATCACTTTCGAAATCATACTCACTTTTGAAATCATATTCACTTTTGAAATTATCGATAAGATAGGTTAATTAAATCCTCATTTCAAAATCATCACATTTACTCAAATATGTCATTACACTAGAAAGTATCATTTCAAATCCAACTTAGGTTATAACATCATTTAACCATATTCTCTTTAAATCAAGGATTTAAATATAAACAATTCAACCATGCACCGTTAGAAAATTAGAAATATAGTTTAAATAGTCATAAATAGTTTAAAATAGTTAAAATGGTTTAAAATAAATTTTTAAATAGTTAAAATACTCTAAAATAGTTTTAAAAAAATAGATCAAAAATAATTGAAATAGATTTAAGATAGTTTAAATATTTTTAAAATAGTTTAAGTAGATTTAAAATAGATTTTATAGATTTAAAATAGATTAAATAGATTTAAAATAGATAAAAATGGGTTAATTAGTTTAAAATAGGTTAAAATATATTAAATTGGATTAATAAATAGATTATAATTGATTAAAATAAATTAAAACGGTTTAAATTGATTAAAATAGTTTAAAATAGATTAAATTAGTTTAGTAGTTTGAAAATCTTAATAATCAGGATTTTTTAAATAATAAATCTTTAAACAGTTTATATTAAAATAATTAATCTAAAATTGATATCAAAGTTAAGCTATTTCTTTCATTTCAACAAATCTGGACGATATCCAGATTTCAACAAACTAAATTTTCTTTCAATTCAAGTTCCCATAAAATCTTTTTAACTTATATTGATTTCAACTCATGTTGAACTACAATTTTAAAGCACTTCAATTTCATAGATTTAAAAGTTTAAACATTCAAACATTTCAAATAATTCAATTTCGATAAGTTTCATTTATATTTCAAATTCCAATTTTGAAATTTCTATTTTTATTCTTCAAACAATTCAATAAACCAACTCCAATTTCAACATTTAAAGCTTGGATTTTCAAAATAATTCAGTTTATATAATTCAAATTTTATTTCAAAATATCATTTAACTGAATTCAAAATTTAAGGATTTAAATCATTTAATTTAACCAATCCGGTGTTCGTATATAATTTTCTACCCTATGGTCAAGTGATACGGATGTATATCATTACAACCCGCAATAATTTAAATTTACGGGGATATATCATTTCAACCCGCAATCCCGAATTAAAATAAAATCCATAAAATCGCTCGGGTTTATCATTTCAACCCATAACGATTTTTCCCTAATCTATAGATCATTCGGGTATGTATCATTTCAACCCATAGAGATTTTCTAACAATAAACTAAGGGAACTTGCAGTGTTATAACAATATAAATATAACATCCAGTCATCCAATATCAACAATCAAACATCCATCACAATCTTCATTCAATCAACCAATAAAGAACAACAATTGACTGATTATCAATAACAGGTATTAACAGGAAAATTAAAATTCAATATTATATTAAATGGCGATTAAATTCAATAAAAATCAGATTTAACTGGAATGAAAATTTAAGTATACCAAACATCAACCAATAAATTTCTAATCACATCATAAATTCAATTCAACTAACATACGATAATTTAGTTGTTGTGAGTGGGTTAAAACACTCACCTTTGATTTCAAATCGATTTGAAATCCAAAATAAGGCCCAAATTTGAATAGTCTTAGAATTTGTCCAAACTAGTGTTAAAATGTCTGGAATTTCAATACGATCACAGCGGAACAAACCACGTGTAAATCCGACCTCGTATGTAAAAGATATGCTAATTAAAACGGTTGAAATTCAAATAAATAATAAAATAAACAAACGAGTAGGATATTGCCACGTCACCACGTACCTTCTCTCTCTGTGAAACCCTAACCGCATCTAAGAGCCCTTGCGTTCGAACTGGAAACAACCGCCGCCACCTTTGTTCAATTATCGCCGACCATCCACTGGCCTACGTGCCGATCAGGTCACGCCACCAGACACTCCACCTCGAGCCGCCCCAGAATGAGCCACGGGAGCCACTCCGGCCCTCCAAACCACCAGTGCCGCCGCGAAATTTCCTAGCCAATCACGGCGAAGTCGAGCACCTCCATACCCAAGTAGCCATACCGATTAACTGCCCTCAACGGCCTCTCCGATGCAGTGCCCTCCGATCGTTCCCAGGACGAAGATCCACCGTCCAATCTCAAACCCTAACATGAACGGCCGAGAATAAATCGCCAATTTCTTGCCAAATGGTGAACCATATCGAAAAACAAATCACTGCAGTAGATTGCGCTCGTCGAGAAATTCCCAACGATATATAATATGACATAGTTTCGAGGAGTTTGATTTTGAAATTGGATTTGAAATTGGATTTAGGGTTTGCAATTTGATTTTGGTTTCTGCCATTGATGAAGAAACAGACAGAAGTTGATGTACGTATAGAACAAGAAATAGAAAGGCTGCTAGGGTTAGAAAAATATTTATATAGACAAGGCCCGATAAGAAAGAATGAACATATTGAATTGGTACGAAATAGCAATAACGACCCGAAAAGCTCGTTCCGTCTCTGAAACGAAAGTTGGTCATCCCATATATCAAAATAGATGTTTTTGATATTTTTAGATTCAATGGAACAGATTTCAAGTCCTAATTCCATCATATAAAAAAGTTAGCTTTTAAAATCAGCTTATTCAAATTGATTTCATTAAATTGATTTCTACGCGTTTCAAGCCCGTACGATCAGACGACAAGTCCGATCGCTACGAAACTTGAAATCCTTCAATAATTCACTGTACGGATCCGATGAAAGTAGTTTCATCGAAATCCAAGACAGTGGCCAAAATGGCTATTTTCATGTTAATTAAATAATTTTTTATTAAATTAATTAAATCACTTTTAACTTCAAATTTAATAACTAACAATTTTTTTCATTTCTAATTGCATAGAAATTAAATTACCTTTTAAAACAAATTTCCCATGTCAAATTCAATATTTAAACGTTGAAAATTTACAGTGTTCAATTTTAAATGTAATATCAAATCATAATTTAAAATTTTCACTAAATTCATTTATTTTGATTTCGCTCTTATTGTTTAATAATTTATTACTCAGGAATGTAACTAACATAAGTTTACATCTTATTAAATCAATGGTCTAAAGTTACCATCTTTTTCCATATTAATTTCAATATCTCGATTATACTAAATTTTTATCAATTTCCCAAGTTAATCTCAACAGACAATAAATAGGCAATAAATAACAATTGTTACCTTTTACTTAATTTGATCACATTTATAAGTTCATTATCTACAAACAAATGTTATAACTACTAACACAACACTGATTTTATCCAATTGCAGTTAATAACATATTATTTCACCAACTAATATAACATTTAATTTGTTTCCTTATTTACAATTTATAACCAATTATAACTTTTCAGCCATTTTAATTAATTGGAATTACATTAAAATAGTTATCAATTATCTAACATTAACATTATTACATTTCATTCTAGTTATTATTCTCATTAATAAATCACAAATTTTAATTTCTTCCAATGTTAACACCAATATCTTAATAAATTACATAATTTTAATTATTGAAAATCAGGGGTCGTTACAGTGGCATTGCCCGTTAGACATATGGCTCCTAGGGAGAGGAAGGAGTTAAGTAAGCAAATTGGTGAGCTATTTGAGAAAGGCTTCATCAGACGAAGCATATTTGAGTGGGGTGCGCCAGTCGTCTTTGCTACAAAGGCGGATGGTTCCTTTCGACTTTGTGTAGACTATAAAGTTGAATAAGCTCACGTAGAAGAACCATTACCCACTTCCTAGGATAGACGATCTTTTCGATCAATTGGTTGGCTCTCCAATATTTTCTCAGCTTGACTTAGCCACTGGATTTCATCAGCTTAAGGTCGCTGATGATAGCATCGATAAGACAGCATTTAGGACATCCGATGGATTCTTTGAGTGGTTGGTTATGCCATTTGGGCTGACCAATGCCCCAACCTATTTTGTAGATCTGATGAGCCGTGTTTTTCAAGATGTCCTAAATAAGTTCGTTGTAGTGCTTGTGGACGACATTCTGTTGTTTTCCAAAAGTATGGAAGAGCATGCTATTCATCTTGAGGAGGTTCTTCATACACTTCGTGTTCATCAGTTGAAAGCAAAATTCTCTAAGTGTCACTTTTGGCGTGAGGAGGTGCATTTCTTAGGGCATGTAGTCTCAAATGAGGGTCTGGCTGTGGATCCTGCTAAGGTAGTAGCGGTATAGGATTGGAAGGCCCCCACGAACGCTACCGAAGTTAGAAGCTTCCTAGGTTTGGTTGGTTATTATAGGAAGTTTATCAGATATTTTGCTAAGATTTCAACACAGCTGACTCACCTCACTAAGAAGAATGCGGCATTCGTGTGGGACGTGGATTGTGAGGATTCCTTCACGATGCTAAAGAGGGCCCTTACTAGTGCACTAGTTTTAGTTTTACCCGACGGAGCTAAGCCTTTTACAATATACACTGATGCATGTGGGACTGGCCTTGGTGCAGTATTGATGCAGGAGGGGAGGGTAGTTTGCTATGGGAGTAGACAATTGAGAACTCATGAAAATAACTACTGTAACGATCCTGACTCGGCGTTCGAAAATCGGCACCCGTACTTCACTAGTACTCAAAATGTCGTAGATTCAAACGCCGAATCTAGTTCACCGGAGCTTATAACACAGTAAGTATAACAACACAGCGGAATAAAGAAATAGATGATATCATATACAACTCCAATGAATACAATATCCAGAATGATATACAACAATGATATCAATATGATACAAGAATATGAGAGATAAATAATGATACAGCGGAAACAACAGAAGTGATAACTCCAAATGATCTGAAAAAGAGCATGAGACCAATAACTCCAACATCCAGCTCAAACCATCTTCACGTTGCACCAAGATAAGCAACGTCAGTCATGATCTCCAAAAAACTGAACTAGCTCCCGATAATCTACTAAACCTGAATATCTGAGAAACCCAACTCTAGACTGCCCGTGTGGAAAATTGTGGGCACCCAGAGTTTAGGAAGGGAACAATAAACTCCGGGTCAGTCATGGGATTGGTGTGAGCAACAAAAACAGTTTATCTTTAAACAACAACAAAGTATTTTAAACGTTGAAATCTGTAATGCTTTTGTAAAATGAAACTACCATAAGACCTTCCACCACACACACAATGCAATCGCAGACTTGGAGGATATTTCTTCTTATGATAGTCAAACATGCTTACTACACAAAGAAAACTCTTTTGATATTATTACTAGTGCATAGTGTGAAAATCCTTTCGAAAATACAACATTAATCTTAGCCAACATACAACCATTATTGTATGCCTACTATAGTTACTATGTTCAATAGCAGGTTTCCGCCACATTCCATAGCAGGTTATACAACTAAAACCGTACAAGGCTCGTATTGTTTCTTTGGATTTTCCAACAAATGGTTAGGAAAAGGAACTTCCTTATTCCGAAATGGAAACGCCTCTGGAAAGACGCCCCGAGAACCTAACCGAATCTCTGCAAACACAAGGCCGACGCTACCTCACGCTGTACAGCTGTAACTAGGTAACTACCACACGAGTATGCCATTCCCGGTCATTACCGACCTTTATCCGAGGGGCCCCTCAACCAACAAAGCAACATCACACAGTAATAAATTTACAGTGTCCACACGAGTTAAGTATCTGGGCTCCATACCATGATACCACCCTTTATCCAGAAGAAAATGGACATACCCTAGGGGCGCGACCCCTAAAAACCTTGCCGCAACATTCCTGTTTCGACCATTACCGGGTTGTGAGGCTCGACGAAGTCTCGTCCACAAAGCCACGCTTTTTCACAAAGCCACGCTTTTTCACAAAGCCACGCTTTTTCACAAAGCCACGCTTTTTCACAAAGCCACGCTTTGATCAACAAATGATCAACAGCACTTCGTATGCCACATTACCAAATTGGGAATGTATCACTAGTAACGATCAACTACATAACCTCTGAGCTCGTACGTCTCAGAGAAGGGTGTTAAGCTAAGAGAATAAATTCTCCGCCACCAACAGAAATGTATTTGATAAAAACCAGATTTACATCTCAAAGTGTAATGTTAGACACACATCCATACAAGTCCGTTCCGGGATCGAACGGAACCGAAGGCACTTCCAAAGAAGCCCTTGCAATCCGGGTATTCACAATCCCGATCGGATTTCTCATCACTTAGGAAATCTCTATACCGGCGCGACTTAGTGCAGAGACAATCGATAGGCCATCCTATCGTTCTCGCAAATACCCGGTCTTCACCATCGGTCTTCAAATACTATCCATATTGTCGTATCACTATTCGGAATGGGTTATATGACACAAAGGTCCTCTCCCGGCTAAACCGAATAACGGGCGCAATTAAAAATCATATGGATACTGGGGTCTCAGTTAAATCACAACTTAAAGCCCAAAACTTTTTATTCGAATGGTTAAACCAAATTACCATTCCAATCTTTTAAACAAAAAGATTCAATTCACAAAGTTCACCCCATTCACAAAGATCCATTCATGGATTTCAAAACAATTTCCATTTTAATAGGTTTACTCGTTAAATCTTTAAATCAAGGTTTAACTTATAGCTTTCAAAACTCGTTTCCAAAGATTCATTCATAGTCTTTCAAAACAATTCCATTTCAAGTTGGATTAACTCGTCCGGTCTTTGAATTAAAGACTCATTTCATAGTTTTCAAAACATTTCAATTCCATTTCAAACTTGAAACTTTTCAACACAATTTAGAAATCCTTTCTTAAAATGAAAGCTATTATTATTTGAAAACAAATAGTTTTCGTTTAGGAAAAAATCCGGTTATATTAACACGAGTTAAAACCCTTGAATTAAATTCAAATTCCTAAATCAATACCTTTAAAATGGTTTAACCCATATATAACTTGTACAGCATCTTTAATCCCTAGTTTCAAATCATAGAATTCAATTTCAAACTTGAATTCAAATTTAAATCTAATTATTTAAATTTCAAAATATCCAAAATATCTTTAAAACTCCTTTCAAAAGCTTTTCATATTAAACCCCAATTTCCAATTTCAAAATCAATTGAAATTAAAATTTCAATTTCAAAAATATTAAATTTAGATTATCAGTGACTTAATCGATTTCCACGTGAAATCCATATTTGTGTGTGTAAAAGTGTAGTCCAGGGGTTTAACACAATAGTGCAACATCATTCAATCATCACAGATTCAAATATATCAATATATTTGATAAGCGGTATAAACTATAACGCTTATCTTTCATACACAGATCACAGATAGATATATGTCACAGATAATAAATTACATCACAGGGAATTAATTACATTCATCCCAGAGAAACAGAACACAACATAAATTAGGATATATCACAAAGCATCATATATTAGGTATACCAAACAATTCAAGGCACTCAATACAATTCAAACATCCATAAGTAGGATCAATCAATTATCTAATTAATTTAAATCAGATTAATTACTTATGAATAAATTACTAATCCTGGTTAATTAATCATTAATTAATTACAAACCATTTTAATTAATTATCCTTTAATCATTTATTAATTAACCTTTAATAATAAATTAATTAACCTTTAATTATTAATTAATTACTTACTTACTTTCGTAATCAATTAATTATTATTTCTAAATTAGAATTTAAATTAGTTAACTCTTATTCTTTAATTAAATCAAATTAGTTAATTTACCTTTAAACTACAAACTTATAAATAGCAATGACATTTTCTAATTCTGATTTCCATTCGGTCTTAAATTTCCCATTGAAATTACTTATCATATTCTTGATTAACTTGTCATTGATTTAAGTCAAAACCTTTATCTGGTATTTATAAAAACTTGTTTATATTTAATACTGTTAAAACCTTGCATCAAAACGAACTCAGTCGAAAACTCAATTTACCCGTGTCGAACCCGAGTTCCCTGGCCTATTTCCCCGGCTACACCCCTATACTTCCTCTCTTCTCCAATTTTATATACTAATTTCCTATCAAGTACAAACTGTCTTCCCAAGCACAAACCAAGGAGCCAACCGAAGCATCTCCTTCCTTTTCTCGGGTATACCCTCGAGGACTCAATCGCTCAGAACACCCAATCGTGCACGAGATCACCATGCACTTGCATGATCCATCCAAGCGACGGCGATCGTTGCCGTAACCTCCCACACATCAACGATGATCGACTCAACCATATTCGACGCCCAGATTCTCGAGCAAATGCGAAAACCAAATTCGAGTCGTTCGACCCAAATACTGGAAACCAAAACTGGAACCACCTTCAACCCTGAAACTGCCTCTTCCACGACCCTCTGACCACCTGAAGGTCTACACTTCCGGCCTCGACCTCGACTACCACCCAACTACCATTCCTCAAAGACTCGAAACACTCGATCGACCTATGGTGACAAAATCACCATTCTTCCAACTCACTGCAAACTTCAAACTTAAACCCTACTTTGGGTTCGTTCGATAAATTCGTGCATTCGAAAAAATATTTAGCAATTTTCTCATCATCACAAAAGCTCAAACAAGCTTCAAACCAAATTTCAATGTTTATAATTGAATCGTTCACCAGAAATTTGGAAAAATGCAAATTTGGTTTGAATTCGAACTGCTCTCATACTACTTAAGTAAAAATCATCATATTGCTTTTAAAAATCATCTCTTTGAGTGATTATTCAAATTATATAATCCAAACAATGATTGAAGACACTTGAATTTATCATAAGATTTTGTTTTTACTGTAAATTATATATTTTGAAATAATTGCTTAACAAATCTGCTTAAAACTATTTTTAAAAATCAGATGTTGTTACTATTAACAGATTTCTTCTAGAAATCAGATCCTAAAAAGGATTAGAGAATGAGATTTCAAATTTGGAACAGGTTTTTGTAACCTGTTACTGAGAACAGAGGAAAGCATAGCATGCACACAAAACTCACAGACATGCAAGCATTATCTCAACATATTTTTCAAACATGATCACATAAATAACCAAACACAATAAATTCCAGGTTTTATATGGGGAGTTTTCTCACCTGGATGTTTTGAATAGCAAAGAACAGGCTTTGCATTTGAAAACTGAGAATGCTTTTAACTGAAACTGGAATCTATCTTTGATTTACATCTGCATTTGATGGTTGATCTTGCATCTGTTACTTGTTGTTTAATCTAGCTCTGATTTCCAGGTTTGAAATTATATGTCGTAGTTTGTTTGAAACAGAGACACTACTTTGAAACAAGCTTGAGAAATTTGCAAGCTGGAAACTTTTCTTCTTTTGATCTCTGGTTTGATTTGATTGTATTGTTGTTTTAATTGAAGTTTTGTTTAAATTTGAACTGAGGCTTACTTCAGATGTTTTAAGCTTTGAAGGAAACGAACTGATGAAGAGATTGATATATACAAAAGAACGAATTACAGGGTATGTTGTTTTTGTACAGGGTGATGTATATTTTTATTGGTTTGTACAAGTATAAGCAGGGATTTTTCTCAAGTGGTGGCTAAAGTGAGATGGCATTAATTGCTTTGGTACCATTTTTGTTTACCAGGCAAGATCTTGGAGGCTGATATATATACTCTTGTGTACTAGAGATGATAGTATTAATTATAATGTACAAACTTGCTTATTTTATTTCTTCTTGCTTTGACTATGCTACATTTGATTTCGGCTGGAGATATTAGTACTAAATGAATTTGTCTTTCTTTACAAGCTCTACATTCATGTTTGCATACTATTCTCATGTACATTTATTTTTATTATTTTTTTGTTTCATTTGAAAGTGTACATGTATTTTATTTTCTTTTGTTTTGGAAAGTGGTTCATGAATATATATTTGTCTTATCTTTTTCTTTTATTATTTTTTGAATGCATTTCTATATTTTTAATATGTTGTTATAAATTTATTTAGTGTGTTTATTATATTTTTAAATTTGCAATATAAATGAATCTCTATATTTTAATTTGTTATTAGATTTTATCCAATGTATTTATTTTATACTTTTATATCTTATATCATTTCATTTTTAAACCATTTATTTACGATTTAAATTTAAATCAAAATATATATCTATATATATATATAATTTCAAATTTACTCATATATGCCCATATATATATACACACATTAACATATATACATATATATATAATATTTAAAGTCAAAATGATTTATATAGAATTTATTTTAATTCGGGGAAACTCGCATCACTTTATTGATTAATTTCACAAATTTAATTCAAAAATTCAAAAAATTATCAATTTAAATTTAATTAAAATCCGGGGTCGTTATAGACTTCCCCCCTTAAAAGAATTTCGTCCTCGAAATTTCCAAGGAGACAAAAAGATAGATGAAGAATGTTTCATCAAATTAACTGAATATCTATTCTGCATTTGGCTTACCAAATCAGAATATCAATAATAAATACAAGAACGAATCTATTTTTAACACTTCACAAGATACTCGGGTTATCCAGATCTACGAAGTATACAATGGCATCGGTTAGTCCAAAGGGATAACTAACCATTCGTAGAACATATCAGGACCCAAAGAATAGATAGATATATGGATACAATTTCAAAACTTTTAAATTTAGAAACCAAATTATACCTATCAACCATAGCAATCAAAGCAAACAATTCATCCAAACAAACAATTCTGATCTATTTGGAGTTTATGTCCCATTTTAATATATCAAATCTCTTTCTGGATCTACCAGGAACTATCAAGGAACAGAAAAAAGATGACGAACAAAAGAGATTGATAGAGAAAAGATTGCTTCCTTGTTGTTACAGAGTATTGACCATTTATAGTCGTATTCCCCTGTCCCCTATCTCATCCTCTTCTTTTACTCATACTCACTATCAGTGGATAGTAAGAGAATTTACTGAGGCATACGAACGGATATCTTAGGGATTACTCATTCTAGGGTATACTTCACCCTATCTCTAATGAGCTACTTAATGTGTTATACTCCTGAGCTAAAGTTCAACCTTAGCTCTGATACCACTTGTAACGATCCTGACTCGGCCTTCGAAAATCGGCACCCGTACTTCACTTGTACTCAAAATGCCGTAGATTCAAACGCCGAATCTGGTTCATCAAAGCTTATAACACAGTAAGTATAACAACACAGCGGAATAAAGAAATAGATGATATCATATACAACTCCAATGAATACAATATCCAGAATGATATACAATAATGATATCAATATGATACAAGAATATCAGAGATAAATAATGATACAGTGGAAACAACAGAAGTGATAACTCCAAATGATCTGAAAAAGAGCATGAGACCAATAACTCCAACATCCAGCTCAAACCATCTTCACGTTGCACCAAGATAAGCAACGTCAGTCATGATCTCCAAAAACTGAACTAGCTCCTGATAATCTACTAAACATGAATATCTAAGAAACCCAACTCTAGACTGCCCGTGTGGAAAATTATGGGCACCCAGAGTTTAGGAAGGGAACAATAAACTCCAGGTCAGTCATGGGACTGGTGTGAGCAACAAAAACAATTTATCTTTATACAACAACAAAGTATTTTAAACGTTGAAATCTGCAATGCTTTTGTAAAATGAAACTACCATAATACCTCCCACCACACACAATGCAATCGCAGACTTGGAGGAGATTTCTTCTTATGATAGTCAAACATGCTTACTACGCAAAAAAAACTCTTTTGATATTATTACTAGTGCATAGTGTGAAAATCCTTTCGAAAATACAATATTAATCTTAGCCAACATACAACCATTATTGTATGCCTACTATAGTTACTATGTTCAATAGCAGGTTACCGCCACATTCCATAGCAGGTTATACAACTAAAACCGTACAAGGCTCGTATTGTTTCTTTGGATTTTCCAACAAATGGTCAGGCAAAGGAACTTCCTTATACCAAAATGGAAACACCTCTGGAAAGACCCCCCGAGAACCTAACCGGATCTCTGCAAACACAAGGCCGACGCTACCTCACGCTGTACAGCGGTAACTAGGTAACTACCACAAGAGTATGCCATTCCCGGTCGTTACCGACCTTTATCCGAGGGGCCCCTCAACCAACAAAGCAACATCACACAGTGATAAATTTACAGTGTCCACACGAGTTAAGTATCTGGGCTCCATACCATGATACCACCCTTTATCCAGAATAAAATGGACATACCCTAGGGGCACGACCCCTAAAAACCTTGCCGCAACATTCCTGTTTTGACCATTACCGGGTTGTGAGGCTCGACGAAGTCTCGTACAC
Organism: Allium fistulosum; assembly: GCA_030737815.1. Lineage (NCBI taxonomy): Eukaryota > Viridiplantae > Streptophyta > Magnoliopsida > Asparagales > Amaryllidaceae > Allium > Allium fistulosum. Next base: position 295,608,963 of record CM060905.1, on the reverse strand, counting down.
AAAGCTACGCTTTTTCATAAAGACACACTTTTTCACAAAGCCACGATTTTTCACAAAGCCACGCTTTGATCAACAAATGATCAACAGCACTTCGTATCCCACATTACCAAATTGGGAATGTATCACTAGTAACCACCAACTACATAACCTCTGAGCTCGTACGTCTCAAAGAAGGGTGTTAAGCTAAGAGAATAAATTCTCCGCCACCAACAGAAATGTATTTGATAGAAACCAGATTTACATCTCAAAGTGTAATGTCAAACACACATCCACACAAGTCCGTTCCGGGATCGAACGGAACCGAAGGCACTTCCAAAGAAGCCCTTGCAATCTGGGTATTCACAATCCCGATCAGATTTCCCATCACTTAGGAAATCTCTATACCGGTGTGACTCAGTGTAGAAACAATCGATAGGTCATCCTATCGTTCTCGCAAATACCCGGTCTTCACCACCGGTCTTCAAATGTTATCCATATCGTCGTATCACTATTCAGAATGGGTTATATGACACAAAGGTCCTCCCCCGGCTAAACCGAATAACGAGCGCAATTATAAATCATATGGATACTGGGGTCTTAGTTAAATCACAGCTTAAAGCCCAAAACTTTTCATTCGAATGGTTAAACCAAATTACCATTTCCAATCTTTTAAACAAAAAGATTCAATTCACAAAGTTCACCCCATTCACAAAGATCCATTCATGGATTTCAAAAAAAAATCCATTTTAATAGGTTTACTCGTTAAATCTTTAAATCAAGGTTTAACTTATAGCTTTCAAAACTCGTTTCCAAAGATTCATTCATAGTCTTTCAAAACAATTCCATTTCAAGTTGGATTAACTCATCCGGTCTTTGAATTAAAGACTCATTTCATAGTTTTCAAAACATTTCAATTCCATTTCAAACTTGAAACTTTTCAACACAATTTAGAAATCCTTTCTTAAACTGAAAGCTATTATTATTTGAAAACAAATAGTTTTCGTTTCGGAAAAAATCCAGTTATATTTACACGAGTTAAAACCCTTGAATTAAATTCAAATTCCCAAATCAATACCTTTAAAATGGTTTAACCCATATATAACTTGTACAACATCTTTAATCCCTAGTTTCAAATCATAGGATTCAATTTCAAACTTGAATTCAAATTTAAATCTAATTATTTAAATTTCAAGATATCCAAAATATCTTTAAAACTCCTTTCAAAAGCTTTTCATATTAAACCCCAATTTCCAATTTCAAAATCAATTGAAATTAAAATTTCAATTTCAAAAATATTAAATTTAGATTATCTTTGACTTAATCGATTTCCACGTGAAATCCATATTTGTGTGTGTAAAAGTGTAGTTCATGGATTTAACACAATAGTGCAACATCATTAAATCATCACAGATTCAAATATATCAATATATTTGATAAGCGGTATAAATTATAACGCTTATCTTTCATACACAGATCACAGATAGATATATGTCACAGATAATAAATTACATCACAGGGAAATAATTACATTCATCCCAGAGAAACAGATCACAACATAAATCAGGATATATCACAAAGCATCATATATCAGGGATACCAAACAATTCAAGGCACTCAATACAATTCAAACATCCATAAGTAGGATCAATCAATTATCAAATTAATTTAAATCAGATTAATTACTTATGAATAAATTACTAATCCTGGTTAATTAATCATTAATTAATTACAAACCATTTTAATTAATTATCCTTTAATCATATATTAATTAACCTTTAATTATTAATTAATTACTTACTTACTTTCGTAATCAATTAATTATTATTTCTAAATTAGAATTTAAATTAGTTAACTCTTATTCTTTAATTAAATCAAATTAGTTAATTTACCTTTAAACTACAAACTTATAAATAGCAATGACATTTTCTAATTATGATTTCCATTCGGTCTTAAATTTCCCATTGAAATTACTTATCATATTCTTGATTAACTTGTCATTGATTTAAGTCAAAACCTTTATCTGGTATTTATAAAAACCTGTTTATATTTAATACTGTTAAAACCTTGCATCAAAACGAACTCAGTCGAAAACTCAATTTACCCGTGTCGAACCCGAGTTCCCTGGCCTATTTCCCCAGCTCCACCCCTATACTTCCTCTCTTCTCCAATTTTATATACTAATTTCCTATCAAGTACAAACTGTCTTCCCAAGCACAAACCCACGAGCCAACCGAAGCATCTCCTTCCTTTTCCCGGGTATACCCTCGAGGACTCAATCGCTCAGAACACCCAGTCGTGCACGAGATCACCGTGCACTTGCACGATCCATCCAAGCGACAGCGATCGTTGTCGTAACCTCCCACACATCAACGATGATTGACTCGACCATATTCGACACCCAGATTCTCGAGCAAATGTGAAAATCAAATTCGATTCGTTCGACCCAAATACTGGAAACCAAAACTGGAACCACCTTCAACCCTGAAACTGTCTCATCCACGACCCTCTGACCATCTGAAGGTCTACACTTCCGTCCTCGACCTCGACTACCACCCAACTACCATTCCTCAAAGACTCGAAACACTCGATCGACCCATGGTGACGAAATCACCATTCTTCCAACTCACTGCAAACTTCGAACTTAAACCCTACTTTGGGTTCGTTCGATAAATTCGTGCATTCGAAAAAATATTTAGCAATTTTCTCATCATCACAGAAGCTCAAACAAGCTTCAAACCAAATTTCAATGTTTATAATTGAATCGTTCACCGGAAATTTGGAAAAATGCAAATTTGGTTTGAATTCGAACTACTCTTAGACTACTTAAGTAAAAATCATCATATTGCTTTTAAAAATCATCTCTTTGAGTGATTATTCAAATTATATAATCCAAACAATGATTTAAGACACTTGAATTAAGACACTTGATTGCTTAACAAATCTGCTTAAAACTATTTTTAAAAATCAGATGTTGTTACTATTAACAGATTTCTTCTATAAATCAGATCCTAAAAAGGATTAGAGAATGAGATTTCGAATTTTGAATAGGTTTTTGTAACCTGTTACTGAGAACAGAGGAAAGCATAGCATGCACACAAAACTCACAGACATGCAAGCATTATCTCAACATATTTTTCAAACATGATCACATAAATAACCAAACACAATAAATTCCAGGTTTTGTATGGGGAGTTTGCTTACCTGGATGTTTTGAATAGCAGAGAACAGGCTTTGCATTTGAAAACTGAGAATGCTTTTAACTGAAACTGGAATCTATCTTTGATTTACATCTGCATTTGATGGTTGATCTTGCATCTGTTACTTGTTGTTTAATCTTGCTCTAATTTCCAGGTTTGAAATTATATGTTGTAGTTTGTTTGAAACAGAGACACTACTTTGAAACAAGCTTGAGAAATTTGCAAGCTGGAAACTTTTCTTCTTTTGATCTCTGGATTGATTTGATTGTATTGTTGTTTTAATTGAAGTTTTGTTTAAATTTGAATTGAGGCTTACTTCAGTTGTTTTAAGCTTTGAAGGAAACGAACTGATGAAGAGATTGATATATACAAAAGAACGAATTACAGGGTATGTTGTTTTTGTACAGGGTGATGTATATTTTTATTGGTTTGTACAAGTATAAGCAGGGATTTTTCTCAAGTGGTGGCTGAAGTGAGATGGCATTAATTGCTTTGGTACCATTTTTGTTTACCAGGCAAGATCTTGGAGGCTGATATATATATCTCTTGTGTACTAGAGATGATAGTATTAATTATCATGCACAAACTTGCTTATTTTATTTCTTCTTACTTTGACTATGCTACATTTGATTTCGGCTGGAGATATTAGTACTAAATGAATTTGTCTTTCTTTACAAGCTTTACATATGTTTGCATACTATTCTCATGTACATTTATTTTTTTTATTTTTTTGTTTCATTTGAAAGTGTACATGTATTTTATTTTCTTTTGTTTTGGCAAGTGGTTCATGAATATATATTTGTATTATCTTTTTCTTTTATTATTTTTTGAATGCATTTCTATATTTTAATATGTTGTTATAAATTTATTTAGTGTGTTTATTATATTTTTAAATTTGTAATATAAATGAATCTCTATATTTTAAATTGTTATTAGATTTTATCCAATGTATTTATTTTATACTTTTATATCTTATATCATTTCATTTTTAAACCATTTATTTACGATTTAAATTTAAATCAAAATATATATCTATATATATATATATATAATTTCAAATTTACTCATATATGCCCAAATATATATATATATATATATACATTCACATATATACATATATATATATATAATATTTAAAGTCAAAATGATTTATACATAATTTATTTTAATTCGGGGAAACTCGCATCACTTTATTGATTAATTTCACAAATTTAATTCAAAATTTCAATAAATTATCAATTTAAATTTAATTAAAATCCGGGGTCGTTACAACTACCCCACCCATGATTTGGAGTCGGCTGCTATTATTTTTGCGCTCAGGTCTTGGAGACATTACTTGCTAGGATAGAGGTTCGAGCTTTTCACTGACCATAAATCACTGAAGTACATGTTCTCACAAAAGGATTTAAACTTGAGGCGGCACTATTGGATGTAGTTTTTGTCATCATATGACTTTGAGATAGCTTACACCCCTGGCAAGAGGAACGTGGTTGCGGATGCGTTAAGTAGGAAGAGAATTGTGACAACCCAAGTTCCAGTAGGTCCGGGTTTTTCGCAAAAATGCTAAAACCCAAGTCCACTGAAGCCCGAGTTGGGTGTCTGGTATCCTGCAAATAGGCAAAGATAAATATATCAGAGTTTAAATAAATATCTCACAGCGGAACTAAGTAAAATATAGTAATAAGTAAATACTCACCAAGGTAATAACACTTCCTAAACAAGTGTCTCCAAGATGGAAAATCTCTGCCATCTATCTAACCTGTGGGATGATATTAGGAGAAGGTCAGAACTAAAGTTCTGGTGAATGGACAAATTATACACTTCTAAGCATAATTCTACATATACCGTTCTATTTCCATTTTCTGTTATATTAGGTTTATTGGGTTTATAATACTTTCGCCTCTATGCGTGAATCGTACCCATCAACTCCCTAGTAGATTAGACTTAATAACCAATATATATGTAGCTACATGAACAAAGACCGCATCGGTCCTAGGTACTACTTATAGTACCTTATGTATCCTCCTCGAAAAGGATTCCATCATCTCGCTACTAGAGCGTACTTTAACTACATCTGTAAAGGATAGCTTTGTGAGGACTACAATACAGATGTTCCGTTGTCTACTATGAAAGCGTGAAACTACATCCGCACTAGCTTATACTAGTGCTCGGACATCCACAATGTACCACCAAGTGCGTACCTTGAGGACTACACGTAATCGTTCTGTCTACTCCCTGAATTCCGCCAACAAGGACTACCTTGTACGGAACTCAGTCAGGGATTTTCTATATTTGTAAAGGTCCGCTTCGTTAGGTCTACAATATAGATATTTTACTTGGTCTGTCTCTTTTTTCATCGTGGCTATGGCCCCACGCATCCCCCCCCCCTCAACTAATCGAAAGACCTTTCAAGAGCTAAGTGGTTGTGCCATACTGCAAACAATCTAAACATCTAATGTCTTGATAGTGAAAGAATCATTGGCCTGTTGGTTTAACTCTAGTCTTTCACGAACTCGCTCTGACTGATGATGGATGATACCCGCATGCGACTATCCTTATGGGTCCTACCCACTATAACCTACTCCCAAACTAGAGTACGGTGTCATACGAATATCCTACTCCATCATCAACCTTTTGACTGCCTACAAACATCCGCTTCGTTAGGCCTGCAATGCAAAAGCAGTCAAGGCATACTCTCTTGATGGAACACCTACAGACCTACCTCCGGGAGTGCAGCTTCGTTAGGCATACCCCAGAGGGTCATCCTAGAGTATCCTAACATCCCATTGAAGTCTTGTACTTCCTTCTAGCACAAAATAACTAAGTTGGATGTGCTCTTTCTGTACTAAAAATCTGCGATGAACTGCTTCGTTAGGCTCTTTATCCAGATTCTCTTTGGGCTACTCCAAACGCACCTTACCATTTTATTAGACCCTACGTCTAATCTTTTATTATGCGTTTAGTTTACTTTTCTTATTCTGTTGGCTACTTATTTACCCTAATCAGCATGCCCAGCCCCACCCATGTGTGAGACCATCAGTCCTAGACTTGAAAAGGAATACTGCTGGTACGGGCCACTTCTATTATTTTTGCTTATTAACTTAATCCAAGATCTATGTTTGATAAACTAAGCCTCTTATATTTCTTTCTTTTTAATTATAACCTACATGTTACAATTATACTTGCAATTTTCACTCTTATATTCTTTTCTTTCTTTTATAATCTACATGTTATAAATGTAATTGCAAGTCTCTTTTATATTCTAGTCTGTCTTCTTTTATTATGATACTAAATTTTCTTAGTTCTTTTATATTATATAACATTCTTAACTTGGGACTATGTCCAACTGTCATAAGTTACTTATCATAATAACTGCTTTACTTTTTACTCTACTATCTGCGCAATAAATGCAGATCTAGTCACATTTTCTGTTTACTATTTCTAGTCTTGTCAAATAATTAACTTGATTATTTCTTCTTCTTTAATTTCTTTAACACTTCGCGTTATTCCCTTTTATTCTGGAAAGTAGTTCTATTCTATTTGGTTGGTTACAAAAACTGTGCTAAAAATCCATTTCCATATTTTAATACTAAATAATGCTATAAGTAATAACTCGTAACTGCAAGATATTTCTTTTATTGTTTCTTTAATTGTTGGGTAATGCAAAATACAGTAATGTCTTTATTTTGCGCTAATTCCATTTTTCTTGCTTTTATTCTTGCAATTATGTTTATCGTTATTCTTACAATATTAAATGGAAATGTATTCCCTTTTCTAAACCAACCAACTAATCTATCACTAACTTCCAAATCAAGTTATTAGATTTTCCCCTTTTTTAATTCATTTCTTCCGTTTTAACATAATTTACTGTAAATTTCTCACTTTTAGGCTTATGCCTCTCTCTACAACTTTTAAGCCTAATATTACTTATATTAATTGGATTCCTTTCTTTTTCCATATAAATAACATTTAAATATAAGTACACTTCTCTTATAAAATTTACAGTTTCAACATAACTAACAAGTAGAACTAATTACTGAAATTAGTTCAAATGTTGAATTAAAATATTTAACGGGAATCTAACAGTATTATATGTCATCAACATAAAAGATATATAATTTAATCCACTCACCTGAAAAGAAAACACTCCAAATTCCAGATCTGATTTTTAGCCCAGTTCTATTATCCATAGCCTTCCCTTTGCAATCCTATTTGGATCCACAAATCGAAATTTTTATGGATTTATAAATCTGGATCTAATTAAAGAAAAATAAACATATAAACTAGAAAACCATATCTGAAAACTCACCTCATACGGACGGCTTAATTTGGACACCTCTTCTCTAGATCTACAATTTCCACCTCCAAATTGCAAATCAGAAAACCTAAATCTAATATATTTGATTTCTGAAGAATTGGTGGAGAAAGAAAAGTGATAAGGATTCCGCGCCCATTTAGAAAAATATGGGTTTAAAGGCTAGCCCTGCACGTTTATTTATAGAGAGCCAAAGCAACGTCGTCCGTTCGTTTAAAGCGATTGAAATCTAGCCGTTAAAAACAAGCAAAACGCGTTAGTTTTGACGTGTCTAGCATTTTTGTTTTATATGTATTAATTTATTTCCTTTATTTTTAAATGTTATAAATTATTAAACGTTAACTTGTAACAGTTGCCTATTCATTCTAACTAATTTCCATCAATTTCAATTTTAATTCCCTTTATAACACATGTTTATTTTGAAATTCAAATGCTGCTCATTAATGTAAATTAATTTCCTTTAATTGCTGATTTGATTAACATTGCCCACTAATGTTAATTAATTACCTCTAATTTTTTATGTCAATAAATTTCCTTTATGACGCGGGTCTATTTTGAAATTCAAAGGCGCGTTATTTCTGGAATTTATATGCGCATATATTTATAAACAAATATATTTACGCACATTTACACTTATAATTATTTTTTGATACGGAACTTCGAAAGTCAATAGCTTTTTCATACGAAGTTCGTTCTAGGCATATTATATATGTAAATTAATCAAAAAATCGCCACGAACACAATGGTATAAGTTTCGAGGCCATATTCTGACAATTCCAAAAACATTCATTTTCACTGTTTATAATTATTTGATTATTTAATTATCTAAAAATGCGGGGTGTTACATTATCCCACCCTTTAGGAAATTTTATCCCTGAAATTCGACAAGGGTAAAACTATGTAATTCCTCGCATCAAACACATCCATCTTGTGTACATCTAATTTTGCGACCATCTGTGCCCTTGTGCAAAGTATCATTCAATATAAAATATATGCATGTACATGAATTTCTAAGCGGTACCTCCTATATGAATGCTTTTCTTCTTTAAAAACTCCTTTTTAAAATATGATGCACACATCCTAAATATACTTGCAATTTTTATATGAATGCAATCTTTTGAAAACTCAAAACATTTTTCATCCAATATTTCCCACACTCCTACTGAATAGGGGCGTAGTTCAACAATTTTTTTTCATCCAAGCCCTACCACACAACTTTTAATATTCGAATTTCAGAAATCTAATTTTCTGAATTCGTTTTCTTATGTCAGAAAGAAGGTAGAAAACGGAAAACCTCACATTTCCCCATTTTACTTTTGCGCACCTCTTTCTCCGTACTTGGAACTTGTGCCACTATTCTATAAAAATCTCTATTTGCTTTCCCAAGCACAGTTCACATAAGAAAAATTTTCTTTTCAAATTTTTATGTTGACGTTTATGTCGCTTTCTTTAAATTTTTCTTTTAGTTACTTTTATCTGCTTTTACTTTTCTTTTATTATTTACGTCCTATGTTCTTATTCTCTTCTTTTGAACATCACAAAAACACAGAGAAAAAGCATTGTACTAATCATCACTGATTTACTACAATAGGAACTAAATGCTTACAAAGGAGTACAGTCTCATAACTAAAAGAGAAAACAAGTCCTACTACAAGCGATAATAGATAGGTAAATATAGCAGCTAAACACAGCTATCGTCTAGTGCTAGGAGGCCTAGGACCATGTCCATCTTGATATAGAAAGGTCCTACTCTAGGAATCCAAGTAACTCATATGCTCCTCCTTCCGCCTATTACTCGTTACTGACTTACACTGTACTACTCACGATGAATACGATCTATTCATCTCTTCCATTTCATACTCAAAATGGAATAACCAAGTCTCATTTACTGCAATGAATAAGGATTTCAATCTATGCGGTCTCTATCTAAAAAAGCAACTAAACTTAGGAAAAATTTCTCTAGACCTTTACCTTTCATTTTTCTCCAACTAAGGTCAACCTATCCTAACCACATGTGTCTTACTATCTTACTAATATCACTTCACTATTCTTCTACAGTTTACACACATGAAGTAACATTCCTAGATTCTCACTAGTGTCCTACACACTTTACGGGAATTGCTATTATTACTACTAAAAGTAATTACTGATATCTCCTACATAGCCTTACTCCTTTTCCCATCACACCTAGGCTCTAATTCCCATCTACTCCATATTAAAAATTTGGTTTGGCCTTTATCTTATTTTTCAAAAATTATAACTTCAAATCTTTGAAATATCAAATCCCAAAAGTTCTTGCCTTTAAAAGTGTTACTTTGAAGTTTCTATTAAATTCAAAGGTACTTGGTTACTTAACATTTTACCTTTCTAGACTTGCCTCTTTACAGCTCTTTGAATTTAAATTATTCCCCAAACCTAGAGGGGAAAACTTACAAATTCTAAGTTCAAAACTTATTCACCTTTTCCTTTTAAAGACCTTTACAGCTTTCCATAAAAAAAATTTGGATTTTTAAATTTAACAGTTTACTAAGTTTTTCTCTTCCAAAAACTTATTTACTTTTTCACTAAACCATTTTTCTTTAAAACATGCCTTGCTTGTCCTTAAAACATTTTTTTCTTGACTTCCAAAAATGTCCACACATGCTTTCAAAACATCTTCTTTTCATAGGTTTTCAAATTTACAAAAACTGGAGTAGATAAGAACAATTATTTTATCAAAAATCCCTTAACTTTCTTACTCTTCCAAATACCTAACCTTGGAGGAGTTTCTAACTTACTACAAATGGGGACTTTCTATAAAGGCAAGCAAACAATGTGCATAATCAATGGAAAAATAAGAAATTTCCATTGTTTAGCTTTTCTACTAAGGCTCTCTATAATATCCCTCCTAACTAACACTGTCTCTAATTATTACACGTCTTATTACACCTAATGGTTTTATACCTTAATGTATTGGAACTACTTTCTCTTATGAGAAACCATTAACGCTAAAACTGTGACGCCCCACCTCTTTACCCACGCTAGCCAAGGACACTACGGAGTAATGCCGTCAACTAGTGCGGAGAATAAGGCTGTTGAGGAGCGACCATCCGTGTAATTGCTTTGTGCGAGCACCGATATGTCAGATAAAATATAACTTTCATCTCAAGAGGAAATCCGACATACCGATACAAACTCAAAGCTACTAAACAGTGGCTATATGGACTTCGGAAACAAGTATAGAAATAAACATAACACAAATCAGTCACAGACAATTCATATCACAAAGGCGGAAATAGATATGAATATAACACATGAAAGTGTACATTAGAGTAGTGGTCAAATAAGATCCACAATAACACAAAAGAATAGATACAAGTGCAAGACAATAGAATATGTATACATCAAGGAGTCTAATCTCAAACGTATACAACAAAAACTACTAAACTAGAGTAGTGAGCCAAAAGTCAGATGATGGTTCCAGATAGGAAGTCATGAGGAAGCACCTGTAAGATCTCAGTCTGACCCGAGTATTATTTAAGAATAAAATAATAAACGGATCAGTCTAGCTATAATTATCAGATAAAATGATATAGAATAAGAGATATGACAAAAACGTATGATAACCATAAAGTCATACTGTGATAAGTATCTAATCGAAAATCAATCCAGAGATTAATCAATATCATAAGAATCTTCTCAAAGATTAAAAGAATGTCATATTCTTAATTTAATTCACCAAGCCACAATAAATGACATACATATCAATGCCAACTGAAAAAGGTGGTGAAACATAAATCCCAGAAATCAATAATTAGAAATCCAGAAATCACAAGAAAAGGATGGCCAATCCCAAGCGGGAGCATGAAAACTCACCAACACGTGTATCACAAACAATTCGGAACATTGACGCAGTGCAAACGATACGTCCAATGAACCGGAAAGCTGCGACATCAATGTAGTACAAACGGTACATCAGATGAATCAAAACACAATACAATTCAGAACATTGACGCAGTGCAAACGGAACGTCCAATGAACCGGAAAGCCGAGACATCGATGTAGTACAAACGGTACATCAGATGAATCGAAACACAATACAATTCAGAACATTGACGCAGTGCAAACGGTACGTCCAATGAACCAGAAAGCCGAGACATCGATGTAGTACAAACGGTACATCAGATGAATCGAAACACAAAACAATTCGGAACAGTGACGCAGTGCAAACGGTACGTCCAATGAATCGGAAAGCCGAGACATCGATGTAGTACAAACGGTACATCAGATGAATCGAAACACAATACAATTCAGAACATTGACGCAGTGCAAACGGTACGTCCAATGAACCAAAAAGCCGAGACATCGATGTAGTACAAACGGTACATCAGATGAATCGAAACACATTAAAAGTACATGGGTCGCTAGCCCATAAAGAAATGAGACGAAGCTCAATAAAATGAAGTACAATCCTTCACATGGACAAAGAGACATCGCACATTGCTAATCTAAACCATAAAATGATCATCATTGATCAATAAGAAGCGTCAATTACAGTAAGCCAGTAAATATACGAGTTTAGCTTCATGTCCCATAACCACCAGCTTAACTTAAATATTTACGAACAAATTGTAGATCTCCACTAGAAAATTGTCACAAGAGTTTCAATCGAACAAGTCCAAGAATTAACTGACGAAGTGAACGCAAGTGTTTCATACCACTTGTTTTACTAAGACGTTTAATTAGATTTCTCATACGAATGAGGTAAAGGTTTGTATACACTAGTAGATTGAAAAACAGTTTAAGAAACGAGCTTTGTAATAAAATAGTGTTGAAATCGTTTTGATGAAAGAGTTTTGATATTTACTACTAGTATAGAAAACCTTTATATTTTTAAAGTGACAAATCACAAAAACGATTGTAGAAACCATCAATCATCAAAATTCACATTCGAAGACGTGAATAAAATCCAAAGAAATCGATACCAAATCCATCAAAATGGACGTTCCAAAAATCCCGAAGAAAAGGTCATCAAAGTCGATAATAATTGATAACATTAAGTCGGATCAACAAAAATCGATAAACCTTGGAAATTTACTCGAAAATAGGCAAATTAGGAAAAATCAGCGGTTCCAGACGTCTGGTAGGTGTTCCCAGACGTCTGGCCTAAGGTTCTGGAAGTTTAAGTGTTTTCTCCCTTCTATTTTTAATTCCTGGGCCATTTCAGACGTCTGAAAATTTCAACCAGACGTCTGAATTTGATTTCAGACGTCTGTATTTTGTTTCAGATGTCTGGATTTTGTTACTGCCTTTACCAGACCCCTTTCCAAACGTCTGGATTTTTCAACCAGACGTCTGGATTTGGTTTCAGACGTTTGATATTTATTTCAGACGTCTGAAATTTTCTGCTAGGCAAAAAAAACAGCCTAGCTCAAAAACGACAAATCCAAACCGAAATGCGATCGAACGAGCGACGAGCACTAAGGGTTTACGCCAATCGGCAACCCAGCCCTGTAGGCACTTCGATGCATCACCAAAAACATGTTCAAACATCCATAAAAGGATTTTTAAAGGTTTTAACTTCAAAACACCAAAAATTGGAATATTCATCAATTCAATCCAAATCAAAATCAAATGAATATAAATAAGTGTTAGGAATTTGTACCTAACAACAATGATAGCGTATAGACATAGATGTGAGATAAAAATCTCACCTTTTACACAAAAACAATGAAGAGGAAGCTATAGAGCAAGGCAAGGACAATCACTCTTCAATTCCAACTCAACAAGCTTGAATCTAAGCTTAAAAGAGAATTATTTCCTAAAGTTAGGTTTAGGAATTTCTGAGATTGAAAGGAGAAAGAGTTGGAGAAGAAGAAGAGGATGCTTACCAATAGCTTCTCTTTGAATTTGGAGCTAGAACTTGATTTGCAAATGGAAACTAGGGCTTGGGAATTCTAATTTCCAATCTTTTCCCCCATTATTCTCTTTAGAGCTGAAAGTATTAGGAAAAGAAAGTGAATGAAGGGAGAGGGGTTCAGTTTGGATATTAGAAGGTTGATGGGCTGAAACACAAACCCAAACCCAAAGTGAAAAAGTAGCAAAATTCTACTAACTCCAAACATATCGAAGTTTATACTCAAAAAGGTCGCAAACGTCATTTTGAACTCAATGGGGGTAGTCTCGAGTCCTAATTCGACTGTTTACAAAAAGTAGCTTTTCGGACTAAAATCCGACTAACGATGAAATATTTAAATAAAATATTTAAATATACAATCGATAAATATGCGGGTTGTTACAAAAACCTTCTATGAATCCTTTAAAAGAGGATTTCATGTTTATGTGAAATTACAAGGAACTTATTTTATTTCTTATCAGAATAGGCTATACAAAATATGGTGCTTTCCATACCTTGTACATCTCTTTCACATATTCCTTATAACTTGCACAAAATATCTTTATTTATGATTTGGTTTCATAGAAAATTATATCATTATTCATTTCATTCCAATAGATTAAAGTATGTTTAATCTATATTCACTTACAATAGACATTTCCTATGAAATTTATTAATTTCCTAATATTTAACTTACATCTTCTTTTTTCAAAAGAACTCATTTTCAAAATTGTTTTAATATTTTCGTAACTAGAAAACATTTCCATATATTTATTTAAATAATAAGTGTACTTACAAACCACTTTATTTCTATACTTAGAAATTATCTTTAAACATATTTTCATTTGGGTCAAAACAGATGTTGCGTAAAACACCGTTACTACAACCCAAAATACTAGTATATGGATTCAATTAAAATAAATATTAATAAACCCCATATGCTATGTAAAAACATTTCCTTTGGGAGTCACCTACTATAACAATACTGTCATAGTCTATGCTTCCTTTATTTTTCATGAAAACATTTATTACAATAATAAATGTTGTAACCTACGTTTTCGATACTTAGCACACTCTAGGTTTTTATATTTAAAATTTTTGTTTACCTACAAAGAAACTAGCGAGCTATACATGCTCTATAATTCTTCAAAAAGAATTTTACTTCTAACAAAATTTACATCTAATAAAAACTAATTTAAATTTCATCACTTTTTTTCAAAAACCCAATATTTGCTTCCTCAAACACATTAACAATTATATTTTCAACTTTTTAATTCCAAAAGTTTCATTTTATTGGGCTAGACATAAAGTGGATTTTCTTCTTACTACCCTAAGAATACCCTTCCTAAACCTTGGAAATCTCATTTCCTTACTAAAATCTCTTATTCCTTCCAAAATAAAAATACTCTCCCTACTATCCCTAGGGAACTTTCCCACTTCCTATAACATATGGATACCAATCTTCTCTCAAAACATAGCTTATTGTATGCTATAATTCGGCAATAACATAGGGCTCAACATCGTCATCCTAAACCCAACTAGCAAACTATGCACAAATATACTTCTAAAAACTTTCCATATGTTAAAATCTATAATTGGGGACTATTTGGATGTACATAATATATTTATATTTTATTCAATAATAAAAATACGTTCACTGATATTTCCTAATTTACTTAAGATCTACTAACCTATGCTCTGATACCAAATGTAACAACCCAAGTTCCAGAGGGTGCGGATTTTTCGCAAAAATGCTAAAACCGAAATCCACTGAAGCCCGAGTTGGGTGTCTGGTATCTTGCAAATAGGCAAAGATAAATATATCAGTGCTTAAATAAATATCTCATAGTGGAACTGAGTAAAATATAGTAATAAGTAAATACTCACCATGGTAATAACACTTTCTAAGCAAGTGTCTTAAAGCTGGAAAATCTCTGCCATCTATCTAACCTGTGGGATGATATGAGGAGGAGGTCAAAACTAAAGTTCTGGTGAATGGACAAATTATACACTTCTAAGCATAATTCTACATATACCGTTCTATTTCCATTTTCTGCTATATTAGGTTTATTGGGTTTATAATACTCTCGCCTCTGTGTGTGAATCGTACCCATCTACTCCCTAGTAGATTAAGACCTAATAACCAATATATATGTAGCTACTTGCCCAAAGATCGCATCGGTCCTAGGTACTACCCATAGTACCTTCCGTATCCTCCTCGAAAAGGACTCCATCGTCTCGCTACTAGAGCGTACTGTAACTACATCTGTAAAGGACAGCTTCGTGAGGCCTACAATACAGATGTTCCATCGTTTGCTATGAAAACGTGAAACTGCATCCGCAGTAGCTTATACTAGTCCTCGGACATCCACAATGTACCACCTAGTGTGTACCTTGAGGACTACACGTAATCGTTTTGTCTACTCCCCGAATTCCGCCAACAAGGTCTACCTTGTACGGAACTCAGTCGGGGATTTTCTATATCTGTAAAGGTCTGCTTCGTTAGGCCTACAATACAGATATTCTACTTGGTCTATCTCTTTTCTCATCGTGGCTATGGCCCCATGCAACCACCCCACAACTAATCGAAAGACCTTTCAAGAGCTAAGTGCTTGTGCCTACTGCAAACAATCTAAACATCCAATTGGTTGTGCCCTCATCCAATGTCTCGATAGTGAAAGAATCATTGGCCAGTTGGTTTTACTCTAGTCTTTCCCGAACTTGCTCTGACTGATGATGGCTAATACCTGCATGCGACTATCCTTATGGGTCCTGCCCACTTTAACCTACTCGTAAACTAGAGTACGGTGTCATACGAATATCCTACTCTATCATTAACCTTTTGACTGCCTACAAAGGTCCGCTTCGCTAGGCCTGCAATGCAAAAGCAGTCAAGGCATACTCTCTTGATGGAACACCTACAAACCTGCCTCCGGGAGTGCAGCTTTGTTAGGCCTACTCCAGAGGGCCATCCTAGAATATCCTCACGTCCCGTTGAAGCCTCGTACTTCCTTCTAGCCCAAAATAACTAAGTTGGATGTGCTCTTTCTATACTAAAAATCTGCGATGAATTGCTTCGTTAGGCTCTTTATACAGATTCTCTTTGGGCTACTCCAAACGCAGCTTACCATTTATTAGACCCTACCTCTAATCTTTTATTATGCGTTTGGTTTACTTTTCTTATTTTGTTGGCTACTTATTTACCCTAATCAGCATGCCCAGCCCCACCCATGTGTGAGACCATCAGTCCTAGATCTGAAAGGAAATGCTGCCCGTACGGGCCACTTCTATTATTTTTGCTTATTAACTTAATCCAAGATCTAAGTTTGATAAAATAAGCCTCTTCTATTTCTTTCTTTTTAATTATAACTTATGTGTTACAATTATACTTGCAATTGTCACTTTTATATTATTTTCTTTCTTTTATAATCTACATGTTATAAATGTAATTGCAAGTGTCTCTTTTCTCTTCTAGCCTGTCTTCTTTTGTTATGATACTAAATTTTCTTTAGTTCTCTTATATTATATAACAGTCTTAACTTGGGACTATGTCCAACTGTCATAAGTTACTTATCATAATAACTGCTTTGCTTTTTACTCTACTATCTGTGCAATAAATGCAGATCTAGTCACATTTTCTGTTTACTGTTTCTAGTCTTGTCAAATAATTAACTTGATTATTTATTCTTCTTTAATTTCTTTAACGCTTCACGTTATTCTCTTTTATTCTGGAAGGTTGTTCTATTCTATTTGATTGGTTACAAAAACTGAGCTAAAAATCCATTTCCATATTTTAATACTAAATAATGCTATAAACAATAACTCGTAACTACAAGATATTTCTTTAATTATTGGGTAATGCAAAATAGTAATGCCTCTATTTTGCACTAATTCCATTTTTCTTGCTTTTATTCTTGCAATTACGTTTATCGTTATTCTTACAATATTAAACTATGGAAATGTATTCCCTTTTCTTAACCAACCAACTAATCTATCATTAACTTCCAAATCAAGTTATTAGATTTTCCCCTTTTTTAATTCATTTCTCCCGTTTTAACATAATTTACTGTAAATTTCTCACTTTTAGGCTTATGCCTTTCTCTACAACTTTTAAGCCTAATATTACTTATATTTAATTGGATTCCTTTCTTTTTCCATATAAATAACATTTAAATATAAGTACACCTCTTATAAAATTTACAGCAACATAACTAACAAGTGGAACTAATTACTAAAATTAGTTCAAATGCTGAATTAAAATATTTAATAGGAATCTAGCGATATTATATATCATCAACATAAAAGATATATAATTTAAATCCACTCACCTAAAAAGAAAACACTCCAAAATCAGATCTGATTTTTAGTCAAGTTCTATTATCCATAGCCTTCCCCTTTGCAACCCTATTTCGATCCACAAAATGTAATTTGTATGGATTTATAAATCTGGATCTAATTGAAGAAAAATAAACAGATAAACTAGAAAACCATATCTGAAAACTCACCTCATACTGATGGCTTAATTTGGACATCTCTTCTCTAGATCTACAGTTTCTACCTCCAAATTGCAAATCAGAAAACTTATATCTAATATATTTGATTTCTAAAGAATTGGAGGAGAAAGAAAAGTGATAGGGCTTCCGCGCCCATTTAGAAAAATATGGGGTTGGAGGCTAGCCCTGCACGTTTATTTATAGAGAGCCAAAGCAACGTCGTCCGTTCGTTTAAAGCGATTGAAATCTAGCCGTTAAAAACAAGCAAAACGCGTCAGTTTTGACAAGTCTAACCTTTTTGTTTTATACGTATTAATTTATTTCCTCTATTTTTAAACGTTATAAATTTTTAAACGTTAAATTTTAACCGTTGCCTATTCATTCTAATTAATTTCCATCAATTGCAATTTTAATTCCCTTTATAACACATGTTTATTTTGAAATTCAAACGTTGCTAATTAATGTAAATTAATTTCCTTTAATGGCTAATTTGATTAACATTGCCCACTAATGTTAATTAATTATCTCTAATTGCTGATGTCAATTAATTTCCTTTATGACGTGCGTCTATTTTGAAATTCAAAAGTGCATTATTTCTGGAATTTATACGTGCATATAAACAAATATATTTACGCACATTTACACATATAATTATTTTTCGATACGAACGTCAATAGCTTTTTCATACGAAGTCCATTCGAGGCATATTATATATGTAAATTAATCAAAAAATCACCATGAATACAATGGTATAAGTTTCGAGGCCATATTCTGACTATTCCAAAAATGCTCATTTTCACTATTTATAATTATTTGATTATTTAATTATCTAAAAATGCGGGGTGTTACAAGAACAACCCTTAGCCCAATGTTCATGGAGTGGAAAAGCCAAGAGTTTATTTCCACCTTTGATTTTAAGCCCTCTACGGACATTACTCTTGGATTATTGGCAGCACTTGAGGTTAAGCTTACCCTCATAGATCAGATTGGCTAAAGGCAGCGAGAGGATTCAGAGCTTGTGGATATTCTGGATAGGATTAGCAGTGGAGAGGTCTCTAGACGTCTCCAATGCTATTCCACCGATAGTAAAGGGTGGCTAAGGAAAGATGGAAGACTTTGTGTCCCCCGCACTGGTGATTTGATGAGTGCAGTTCTAGGAGAAGCACACAATTCTCGGATGACTATTCATCCGGGTGGTGAAAAGATGTATAGGGACATGAAGAGAGTGTTTTATTGGAGTGGCATGAAGAAGGATGTAGCGGAGTTTGTGGCTAAGTGTCGTGTGTGCCAAAGGGTTAAGGCGGAGCAGCAGAGGCCTGGAGGATTGCTTCAACCATTGGATGTACTCGAATGGAAGTGGGATAGTGTTTCGATGGACTTCATAGATGGTTTACCCCGATCTAGGAAGGGGAATACTAGTATTTGGTTGATTGTAGATCGTTTGACTAAGAGCGCCCACTTCATTTCGATTAAGAGTAAGAGGACAGCACCTTATTTGGCATCCATATACGTTTGTGAGATAGTACGACTTCATGGAGTTACCTCTAGCATAGTGAGCGACAGAGACCCTATCTTTACTAGCGAGTTTTGGAGGAGCTTGTAAGAGGATTTAGGGACACAGCTTAGATTGAGTATAGCCTATCACCCTTAAACGGATGGCCAAACGGAGAGAGTTAATAGAGTTCTTGAAGATTTGTTGAAGATGTGCATTCTTGATTTTGGAGGGACTTGGGAGGAGCACCTTCCTATAGTGGAATTTGCTTATAATAATAGTTTTCAGGCTAGCATTGGGATGGCTCCTTTTGAATCCCTTTATGGAAGAACCTGAAAGTCGCCTTCGTGTTGGTTGGAGTCTACAGAAAGGTTTCCACTTGTTCCCGACATGGTTAGAGAGAATTCGGAAAAGATTGATTTGATTAGAAGAAGAATGAAAATGGCCCAAGATAGAAAGAAATCCTATGCAGATAAGCGGAGAAGGGATATTGAGTTCGAGGTAGGAGATTTGTTTTTCATTAAGGTGTCTTCGTTAAGAAAGGTAGTGAGGTTTGGATCAAGTGGGAAACTTGCTCCCAGATTCGTAGGACGGTTCACTATTGTGGAAAGGGTAGGGAAGATGGCGCATTCGATAAAGCTACCGGAGAGGCTCGTGGGAGTTTATGATGTTTTTCATGTTTCGCACTTGAGAAAGTGCTTACATGGTTCAACAGAGGTAGTGGAACTTAGCCAACTTGAGGAAGTTGAAGTGGAGAGAGAAGCATTGGTTCATCGCATTCCTACCAAGGTCGTTGGACATGATATCAAGAAGCTTAGGAATAAGGAAGTCCTTTGGTTATGGTGCAGTGGGGAGATAGTATTGAGGACGCTACGTGGGAGGCTGAGGAGAAAATACATATCTCTTATCTGCATCTCTTCGATGGTACGTCTTGAATTCCCTATTTCCATCTTTAGTTTTGAATAGGTTCTTTCCTTAAGTATCTTTTGGGAGGGTAGATCTTAGGATTTAACCTATGGATGGTAGGGCTGAATGTAAACATGTTACTAGAACATGTTATGTATGTTGGACGCAAGTGGTTGCAAGTGTTTGCTAGTGGATGCTAATGGACGCATATACACACGCTAGGCACTATTTTCTCTTAGAGATCGGCCTAACTAGGTCACTAAAGCATATGCATATGGATGTGTGTGCACTTGCATTTTTATTTCATGGTTGCTATGAATGGATGATTATCATATGATTGTTGCATTTGGATGATGATTGTGGCACACATATGGAACTATTAGTTGTCATTAGGGAATTTGTATTCATTTGGATACATGGCACGGACATGAGCGCATAAAAAGGAGATCGACTGAATCAGTAGACCGCCTAATCTTTTGCATTAGTTAGAGACATTGACACTACACTATTGCATATATCATAAATTGTATTAAAAAGCTTAAGGACAATGGATGTAATGGATGATGGTTGAATATGTGGTTGTGAAATTTGGATGAAAATATTTATTTCATTCTTCTATCCTTGGAGATTTCGGGGGTGAAATCCTTTAAGGAGGGAAGAATGTAACAACCCGAAAAATTAGAGTAATAATAATTAATTAACAAATTAATTGAATAATAAAATAGGATTGGGAAATTGTCAAAATTGAGCCATGGGAGTTGCACCATTGGGTCCGTGGTAATTTTTTGAGCAATTTTATATATAACTTGTTGAAATCCGAGTCAGTATGGATAAGTTAAGAGAGAAACAAAGAAAATCAGAATTATATATATAATTAAACACAAAAAAAGAAAGAAAAAAAGGCAGACCCGTTATGGGTCGACCCACGCCTAAGTGGGGTCGACCCATAGGTCGACCCGCACTCTTCCCTTGATGATTTTTCGTCCAGGTGCGAGCCGAAGACTGTAAATATGATTTTTGGTGAAATCCTGTGTGTTCGTAGCTACATCTGATGGTCCTAGTGAGCCTATGACGTGGTTGCATCAGATTAAATCGTCAAATCCGACGGCCTAAGATCCCTAAGCCACACTATAAATAGAAGCCTAGGCCTAGTTATTTTTCTCATCCAGATTTTCTCCCAATTGGGTTCATCGCCTGAGGTTGAACCCTAAATAGAAAAAAATTCTAGGGAGGAAATCTTTTTAATAAAAATATTTTACACCCTAGAAGTGGATTCAGGAAGGCCTAGGATTAGAGCTAAGGACCACCGGTGAGTGTTTTGTAATTATTTTAGATTTGTAAGCAATATAAAATAATAGGGTTCTCAATAATTGTAGTTTTTCTACAATTTTGAGACAGTTTTTTGTAAGTTTATTTATAGTCAGTTTTTAAGTAAATTTCAGAAGTTCTTTTCAGTCTATTTTTATTCAGCTATTTTATTTAGTTATTTGCAGTTATTTACAGTTATTTACATCTGTTTTAAGTTGGAATTTAGCATGTAAATGTTGGTTTCTTTTTATAGAGGTTTAATCCTTTTTGATGCGAATAAAATATTAAAAAGAGAAGAATTCGCAAATATGGATTAAAATAGAAAAACACTAAATTTACAGAAATCAGATGTAAAATGAGAAAAACTGAAATAAAATGGAGATGGACTGAAATAGGCAAATTTGAGATATTTACAAGCATGATTATAACAAGTGGTTATAACTAAAAAGAGAAAATAGAAGAGTAACAGTTGCAAGAACCATTATAATACGTAGGTTATAATTAGAAAGAAAGAAATATCAGAATGGGCTTATTTTAAAACTTAGATCTTGGATTAAGTTAATAAGCAAATATAGCAGTAGTGGCCCGTACAGGCAGCATTCCCTTTTCAGGTCTAGGACTGATGGTCTAACACGTGGGTGAGGCTGGGCATGCTTATGCTGATTAGGGTAAATAAGTGGCCAATAGATGGAGGCTTAAATTTTGGGATTTGGGCAAGGAGCGCAAAGTTAGAAGATTTGTTTGTTAGGACCAGTACCGGCCGCATTTCCTTTCTGGTCGAGGACTGATGGTCCCACAGTTGGGTGAGGCTGGGCACGCTTATGCTAATTAGGGTAAATAAAGGGTCAAATAGGAGGCGGCAGTTAGTGTGTACCGGCGATGACCGAGCGTGCATCGATTAGGGTAAATAATTCGCTACTGTGTCCTAAGCGCTAAGAGGTGTCTTTTTCTGTGGGACCAACATGATTGATTCACAGTGGCATAGCAGAGATAGGAAAGGCCGATCAATGGGTAGGGTTAGGATTTCAGCCTAATCAAGTTAGCAGTTGAGATAGGATTAGGTTTTCATCCTAATCACAGCAGTTTAAGACAAGTGCAAATAATCAAAGCAAACAGTCAAACAGAATCAGAAACAGTATTTTATGCAAGTTTTATCTTTTCTGTATCTTCCTTTCATGCTAGAACTATTGCTTAGTCTATTATCTTTATCTTGCTTAGAAATGCTAGTAATTACTTTCACTCACCAGACTTATTGTCTGACCCACTCCTCTATCTTTCCTTTTTCCCTAATAGGCCAGCAGAGTTGAGGATAGTTGATTCAGGTTGCTTGGAGATTCAATTCCGGAACTTTCCCATTTCAGATGTATTCTTCTGCTTTTCATCTTTTTCATTTGGCTTATGATGGATTGGCACTTGTGAGAGGGATTATTACTATTATTTTTGTACTCTGATTATGTGAGACTGAGATGTATTTTCATGAGACATGAGAGATTTTGAGTTTTTGAGACATGTTATGTTTTTATGACTTATTTTGAGATAAAGTTTAATTCTGAATGATAAGTTATTATTTAAATGTTTTTTGCTGCTTTTACTTATTTGTTTTGTGAATCTTAGTCTCTGTGATGCTTTAGCTATACCTATAACGCACCACATCCTTTGGTGTGCCCTTTTTGGGAATACTAAGGGGTGTGGGGTGTTTCAAAGTTAATTGACATGGAGTAGGATATAAAAAGATTAGATCATAGATATGTAAGTGGTATTCACTTACCTCAAAACTATCGCTTTACACTTGCGCTTACGCACTCGAATCTCCAACTCCGCAGCAACCACGAGTTAAACCAGAGATGCTAAAAGGTACCTAGAGCTTCATTCTTAAGTTTATAATTTATTTTAATTTATATGATTTATTTGTGAATTTAGAAGTAAGGAAAGTTTGATAATCTTCTACCGGAAGATGTCCTAGAAAATTATATCTCGTGAAGTAAGTTTTTGTAGATATTTAGTGAAAGGAAGGAAATAGGAAAACTCTGGAAAGAGAGGAGTGCAGAAAATGGGTTAGGACAAGTAGTATTTAGGCTTGGTTAAATGGATTTTGGGCTTAAGGTAAAACATGTGTTGGTATATATACTTATTCTCTTTCATTTATAATCCAAATTTCCTTTTACATATAATCTAAAGGCTATTCAATTTAAGTAAGTATAAATTTTAATTTTAATCACCTTATTACAAAAAGTCAACATTGTATTCCAAAAACATCGTTTTATGAAATATTATTTCCCACATTTTAACTTATTTCAATTCGATTATCTTATTTTCAAAATTTTAAATCTTTTTATTAAACAATTCCAAAACCCATTTCCAAATAAAATCTTCGAATTCTTATTTAATTAATCAATCCACTATAGTTAACATAAATTAGTTACCCCTTAAAAACCGGGTTGTTACAATATGCAGCATCCGTTTTCTATGATATTTTCTCATGTTACTGATATTTGATATTCTTTATATTAGCATTTGGCATCCATGCGGCATCGATGAGTTGCGGCGTTGATACAACCGTTTAATATCCTGATCATATGCGGCATTGATGAGATTGAGATGCGGCATCAATGAGACGTGGCATCGCTGAGATGCGGCATTGATGCAATAGTCTGATATCCTTATCTTCGACATTCCTTCTTGTGATGAAGCTCGATATCATTTTTATTGCTTCCATTCCTTTAGAAAATATGTGGATAACATTTACCCCCCTCCCTTTCTAGGAGAAGCTTTTTACACTTTAGTGTAAAACCAAGAGCTTTCTCACTTTTCCACTTCTCTACAAGATTTTTCTCTTCAATCTTCTTTTCCTGAAAAACACAAAGTAAATGATTATTTTCATTATTAACTTTAAATTTTCTTTTGAGCAAATTCTCTTGGATTTGGTAGGGTCATGAATTAACATATCCTCTTTTCCTATAAAAAGAGGCTTTCATATTTCAAAGCCAAATTTGATTAAGAAGACCAAAAATATATTCAATAGAAAGTCTACAAATCTAATCCGGCAATAGTATCATAGCTCCATTTAAATAGAAAACTAGAAATTCTGTGGTAATAATAATCTGAGAAGAAGACCATAAATTTATACTAATATTCTGAATAAAAAAACAGAAAAACCATCTGATAATAATATCACTTGAATAGAAGTCCAGGAAACAATCTGGCACTAATAGTTTCTTAAATAAGAGAAGACCAGAAAACCATCTGATATTAATAATTTGTTGAAGAGAAGAACAGAAAAGCATTCTGGCAATGATAATCTGTATAAAGACCAGAAAACCATCTGGTAATAATAATCTCTGAATAGAAGATCATAAAACAATTCTGGCAACAATAATCTGAATAATAATCCGAATATAAGACTAGAAATCCATTCTGGTAATAATAATAATCTGAATAAAAGACCAGAAAACAATTCTAGCAATAATAATCTGAATAGAAGACCAAAAACCATTCTAGTAATAATAATCTGAATAGAAGACCAGAAAACCATTCGGGTAATAATTATTTCTGAACAAGAATATAAATAGAAGACTAGAAAACCAATCTGGCATTAATAGAACTTGAATAGAAGAACAAGAAACCAATTTGGCATTAATAGAAGACTAGAAAACCAATCTTGCATTAATGGAAGTCTAGAAAATCAATTCTTGTAATAATAAGAAATTATTTTCTAAGAAGACCAGAAACTCATCTGATTATTAATAGAGATTCCCATTATTTGATAATTCGAATTCCAATTTAGGAATCAAGAATTGATAAATAATTCAATATTTCGAAGAACAGAACTTTTGAGTCTAGATTAAAATTTTCTTCTCTAAACAATAGATAATTATTAACCCTTCCTCTGAGGGTTTCTATGCATAACTAAATGCATTAGATTACTCTTCCTCTAGAAGGTTGCTTTTGATCCATTTTTTAGGATAAAGTTAGATTTTCTTTTGAATTTGATTGGTCTTCCTCTAAAAGACTGCCTAAGATCTCTCTTTCGGATTGAGTTTAATTTTCTTTTGTACTTTATCTTCCTCTGAAAGATTGCCCCTTATCACTCTGTTAGGTGATGATTCAGGTCTTTTGTCCGGTGCATTTGGTTAGCTATCTTAAGCAGAACCAAAGTCATACCTGACCTCTCTATAGGAGGCGCTTCAGCCAAGCCTTACAGATAGGACTGAAGGCTTGTTCGGTGCTCTGGCCATACCATCTTAGGCAGGACCAAAGGCTTACTCCATCCTCCCTCTAGGAGGCACTCTAGATAGGCCTTATAGGTAGGAGTGAAGGCTTGTCGGTCCTTCGGCTAAGCCATCTTAAGCAGGACCAAAGGCTTACTCCATCCACCCCCTAGAAGGCATTTTAGCCAGGCCACGTAGGTGGGACCGAAGGCTTGCAATGCTTTGGTTAGGCCATTTCTAACAGGACAATAGGTTTACTCTGAACTCCCTCTATGAGGTGCTCTAACCAGGCCCTTGTGGTGGGATCAAAGGCTTTATTCGCCCCTTATTACCTTATAGATAATGATTTAGGCTTTTCGTTTTAATTCCTTTCTTTCATTTGATTATCCATTCTGTAGATATACTTGTCTCAATTTTCTTTATTCAGGGAAGTTAGGACTTAAATGTTCGGTATTCCAAATTCTTATTATGACATTACATTTGGTCGACATTGTAGATTGATCCTTGGTAGGATTTCTTTATGGATAATAAGGGATCCTTCCCAACTTGGTTCAAGTGGTACATCCATTGGATTTTTTGTATTTGTCATGATTTTTTGAAGTACCAAATCTCCTTTTCAAAATGGTTTTTCCTTAACTTTGAAATTATAGTACTTGGTTATCCTTTGCTGATAATTGGCTGCTCGCTTGGCCGCTTTGTTTCTTGGTTCATTAATCGAATCTAATGATTTTATCTCTTAATCCTCTAATAGGATGCCATCCTGACTTCGATTGAAAGCATTGTTTCTTGCAGTTTGGTATGTCCAAAGTGCGAATGGCAGCTCTTCGACCTAATTCTCTTTTTTCTTTCACATAGTATGTAGTAAAGGCTGTAACCTATTTCCTTATCCTTCTTTATCCTCTTTTTTGTTCTTTGCTTGTCTTTCTTCAAGTATTTATCATTTACCACTTTTCTTTTTGATAAAGACTAAATCTATATATGACTCTTTAACGAACTCATAATTTCAGGGGAAATTTTTCCTTCTGGTCCACTTTGTGTTCAGATGTACTTTGTGATTCTATTGATATCCAAAGATTAATGTTCCTGAGCTCATATATGGTAGGTGTTGATTCTTGTGAAAATCACATATTTGGTTTTGTTGCCTTGCAATTATTTGAGATTTCGGAATTATGAATCTGATTGTCTTATTCTTGGGTGATCCTTGCAAATTTTAGACTGAATATTGTAGCTTCAAAAGTTACTATATTGGACAATAATTTGACTTCAGAATTGTAAGTTTACTTAAATTCCTTCTCTTTTATAGTCACGTAGTTTTCTCTTTCGATATCTACTTTGTCCCGAAGTATTGATCGTTTTGCTAATGACTCTTTATCTTTTACTTTGCTCCACCTGGCTAAGATGATCCATATAAAAATCCTTTTTTGGACTTTTTTTATGACTTCACTTATTCCTTTTGGCCTTGCTATTGTTGGTTCAAGATCATTTTCGATGTGGAACATATATTTGAAATAACGGTAGCTTCTCTAAACATTTGTATGCCAAAATTATGAAGTGATTCATTAATGATCCTGGATCTTTCCTTTCTCAATAAGTATCGATTTTCCTAATTTGTCCTTTTTGTCTGCTCATGATCATGATCCTTGATGAATGCTTTTCCGTCTTTCAACTTTTTGAAAGATACTTAAAATATTCTGATGGCCTGAATAAGAGATTCTATTTCGGTTGCTTGGATTTCAAATTTGGTTCTTGCATTTCATTAGGTTACCTTTATAAGTAGTCATTCCCTTTTTGGTTAATATTAGTAATTTGCAAATCTTAAAAATGATTCTACTAAAATATCCTTTGGGCTGAAATTATGGCAACAAAAACTATATATCATTTGGTAAGCTGCTTTTGGCATGCAAATTTTCTTGGGTTAGCGAGCTATTTAAAAGAAATTTTAAAAGAAAAATTATTTTATTAAAATAAGAGATGGCATATATTATCCTGTCTAATTGGATCAGATAGTATATTTCAAAAATCATGAAACTTTTAGAAAGTGATTTTCGGATAACCATAAATATAATTTTTTTGGGAAATGATCCAATAAGAAGAGCTAGTGGCACCTTTGATCTAAGGACTCAAATCACTTGTTATATTGGGATTAATGAACATGGCTGCAGGAGTCAATCTTTTGATACTAAAAATCCGAAGAAAATCCATTGTCCCATATAAGAAAACTTGAATTCTCATTTGGGTATAAAAACCCAATTATAAAAGAAAGAATCTTTCCAAACTATATTCTGACACAAGGAGGCTGGAAGATCATCCGGTATAAGAAAATCTAGAAATCCATTTGAAACCCAACTTATAAGAAAACTATAATTCCATTTGATATATAAGATGACCAGAATACCAAACTAAAACTCTATTTAGCATAGGAAATCCATAATTCTAGAATAGAAATCCCAAAATTCATCTGATATATAAGAAAACAAAAATACCATTTGGTATAAGAAGTTCCAAAATTTATCCGATGATGGAGATTCCCGTCCCGCTTTGATAAATAATTTAGAATTTCTCGGAAGTCTATTCATAGTAAATAAGTTTTATTTTGCCCTGTAAAGAAACTTGAAATTTGCGTCACTACACGGTGAATTTCATGCACAAAAATGAATTAAAATTTTCAATGAGTAGAGTGGATTCATGGTGGATAATAGCCACTATATTTCATGGTTGATCTCATTAAATTGCAAACTTATACACAGCATGCTTGCAAAACGTTAGCTTTTACAACTTAAAAGCAACAATAAAAATAATTGAAAATAAAAGTTCAATAGCAATGATATAATATGGTTATGTTTGCTAAGTAGTAATAAACTCAGTGCACAGGCTGGTAATAAACTCATAGTTTGAATACATGTTTGTTCATTTTTATTTGATACGTGCACTAGAAATGTCCTACATCACTGGGAGGAACTTTCAAGCTTAGACCACTACTATTTTTAAAATTTTGATGTGTGTCCAATACTATAATAAGGGACCTAGGGCAATATACTAAACAAAGTATGGTTCGTGCCTACGGCAATACGTTTCTATGTGAACATGTCCCGCCTAGCATAAAATAACATATACTAGCATTTTCCTCAACAAAATCTGTGTCCATTTTATATATTCATGAGTCTATTATGCATAAACAGATTATGCTAATTACAAAATCACATAAGCTATGAGTTGATGCCTTGCACATGTTACAGTGCAAAATATTGACTATGCAATTTAAACTTACATAATTAGCTTGTTTATGTGCTATGTGATGGTCTAGTTTGCACCATATTATACTTATCTTGGGAGCTTATTCCTTTATTTTAATAGTTGTACCTGACAATGAGCATGTGGTTTTGTAATTCAAGGCATGGTATATGTGCATTGGGAGCCCTTTAATGTGATTCAAAACCTGGTATATACGAAGTTGGCATATATTCAAAACCATGTATACTTTAAGACTTAATATATTCAAAACTTAATATATTTAAAACTCATATTTTCCAAAGCTTGACATATCCAAAACATTTATGTATCTGACATCACCAAACTGATCTATTTTTCAACTCTTATATGTACTTTAAAACTAGCGTATATTGAAAGCTTGTAAATTTGGAACCCAGATGTATGTTTAAAACTTTATATATGAAACTTCTTATATGTTTGAGTCTGGTGTATGTATTCAAAATCTATGAAAATATACGTTTTTTGAAATCTTGATATATTCAACTCTATATACTTATTCAAGGCTTATGTATTTGAAATTCATACTTTTGAAACCTATCATTTTTTTTGAAAACTTTATATTTTCAGAAATTTATACATACTAGTGTGTAACCCGTGCGTTGCACACGGTAATATTGTCAAAAAATATTATTTATATTTTAATTATTGCTAAAATATATTTTTATTATGCAATATATGATAAATTTATTGTGATATATTAATCATAAACTAAAGTGAATTATGACGTTCAGATATAAGGTTGAGGGTTCAGTACTCGCTAACCACATATCTTTGTAAAAATTAATGTTCTAACTCAAAAAAATTATAACTAAAATTGTTAATACTATCTATATATATAATTTATGTTATGTGATAGATATATATATATATGTAAGCGAATACGTAACTTCACTATTTGGTTAATATGATTGTTGTATATGTATTGAATTATCATATTTCTTGAAGGATTTATAAATGGATTAATGAACATTAAAAAAATTGAATTTATTTGAATAATTTGAATTAATGATCGACATAACTAATTAAATATAAGGAGTAAATGAATAAAAAGTTAAAATTGGGAAGATCTTTTTACAAATTTGTAATTGAGAAGAGCATATGCCTTATGGTTAGGTTTTGTGCATGTGAAATTTTTTTGAATCAGACGTGAACTTTTATTCATTTTTCATTTTTCATTTTTAAACAATTTTATCCTTGTAGTTAACCATAAATTTCATGTTCTTGTAGAAGGGTCATGCTTACAACCTTGATAGTTGCAAAATAATGTTATGTAGCATTTAGTTGAGTTATGAGTTGGGTATGGTTTGATAACATATTGAAGGTGAGAATATTTGTATAATCTAATTTTTATCGGTTTAATCTGTGCGTTCACATCATAATGTTGTAAAATATAAATTTATCTTTTAAAGGTTGTTAAAAATGAAATTATGTTATGTAATGTATGTTATTTTTTTGAGATAAATGAATTAGAATAAAAGAGTTATTATTGTTTATGTACAAATTTATGTTATGTGGTTTATATATCTTCATATATCCGAATAAAGAAGAAATAAATTTGTTATTTTTCTCATATATAAGAGTATTGTATATATTGGAATACTCTTATTTTTAGGATTTATTAGATGGATTAATAAATATTATTTAATCATATTTATTTCAATAGTTTAAATTTTAGATTACACAATTAGTTAAATATATAGACTTAAATGTAAAATAGTAAAGATAATTGAGAAAGGTTTCTAAGTAATTGTAAAAAAAAATTAGGTATTTGAAGTTAATAAAAAATTACAGTGCAATGTATGATAAATTCATTTAGTAAATAAATTATAGAATAAATTTGTTATTGTTATTAATGTGTATGATTTTTATTATGTAACCTATACATATTTGCATCTAAATCAATTTTTTTACCAATTTGTTATGCGCCTATAATATACATATTGTTTCATCTTTTAAGATTTACTAATAAATATTAGTTGATTAAGTTTATCAATTAGTTTAAATTTTAGATTATGTACTCAATTTAAATGCGTGGACTATAATGTAAAATTTTGAGAAAGAATCGTGAAATATTTGTAAATAATTGTAGATTCTTTTAATAATAGATATTCAAATGTAAAATAGTGTGAAAAGTTTAGTAGAATAATTGTAAAGTAGTAATCATAGGATTTTGAAAATAAAATATTCACTTAGAGAGAATTTAGGAGAACACAGATAACTCCTAGATTTAATGAGAGGGCTTCAAATTCTTCTGCTTTACTATTATGTAATAGATTCAAAGCTATGTACATGAAGCCTTATATATTCAAGACTTGCTCATTTCGAAACCAGTACATATATGAAACTGTCTATAAATTTTTGAAAGCCTTGTGTATTTAAACTTTGATGTATACGAAATTTATACAGTTTCACAAACCTGATATACATAAAACTTTATAATTCGAAGCCAAATGTATTTTCAAAGCTATATACTCGTTGGAAACTTATATATTCAAAACTTATATGCTCATTCGAAAACTCTTACATTTACTCAAAACTATAAATTTTTGAAACTCATATGCACTTGGAACCATACATGTACTCGAAACCAAATATATATAAAGTTATATTATTTGAAACTTTTTATATATCCCACACCTGATAATATTTGAATCTTTATTTCCTTCAGAATGGAATATATATGTGAAACTTAAATGCATATATTAATTCGAAACTCATATGTGTAAGGAATTTTATCCTTTTCGTAATCAATATATTTTTCAAAACTATCATACTTTGCGAAAATCTTTTCTTTCGAAATCTAATATGTACAAAACCCATATATTTATGAAACCGTATGTATATGAAATTATATATATTCATAACTTGATACATTTTGAAGTCATGTATAGAGCTTTATATATTTGAAACTGAAACTCATATATACGAAACTACATATATTCAAAACCATATATGAAACCTCATATGCATTTAAAACCTAATTTGTACAAAGATATATATTCATGAAATTGATTACATTCGAGATTAATATATACAAAACTATATATTTACGAAAATGATGCTTTTCAAAATCAATATATAAAAAGCTATATATTTACAAGACTGATGCTTTTTCAAAATCAATATCTTTCAAAATTATGTATATTCAAAACTAATTTGAAATCATGTATGACTAAAACTTAATGATGTATATTTTAAAATTTTATTAAATCATCTCCAGTGGTTCGAATTCAGCCTTGAATATTAAGGAATGCTCCCTCAGTCGTGAAGTCGGCCTTGAATATTAAGCTGAATATTCAATTTTCGATTCAAAAAACTGAATTGGGCTTGGGCACCCAATGAACGGGCGCCTAAGCCACCCCATTAGTCCGGGCGCCCAGGCCACTGGGCTTTCCAGCCCAATTAAGGGCTGAATATTCAATGCCTTGAATATCCAGCCCTTAAGCCACTGGAGATGCCCTTATATATAAAGCTTTATATTTTTGAAATTCATATATATATATATATATACTAAAACTTATTCATTCATAAACCTCTATAATCGAATCAATTCATATTAAACTTAATAGATTCAAAATCATGTAAGCATCTGAATCCTTCACCCTCAAAGCCTTTTTATTAAATTATATATTTTCAAAAACCTTTAACTTCATAACTCTTATTTTTATGAAATCTGTAAACTATTAATAACTATGATTTTGAAATCCTTTATCCTTAAAATCCCTATATTTACGAAATAGAGCGTGATAATCTCCTAAATGAAGTCTAATAACTTCGACATGAATTCTGAGCTTCGACATGAAACTTTGAACGTTGACACCATGCTTTCATTCAAAACCTCCCATATCCAAACCCTTATACATACTAAACCCAGTCTTTGAAATGAAATCCAGATCTTTGAAATCTGCTAACTTTCAAAATCACTAACTTCGACATGAATCCCTTAAATTCAGCATAAAGCCTTCGACATGAAGTCCTAAACTTTAGCAATAAGCCTTCGACATGAATTCCTTAATTTTGGCATGAAGCTCTTAGCTTTAACATGGGATCTTAACTTCGACTTGGAGTCCGAAGCCATTAAGCTCTGACATGAATTATGATAATCTTCGACACGAGGTCTGATAACATTTGACATGACTTCTAATGATTTATGAAATCACATCTCTTCGTAATGAAACCTTTAAATCCTTGACATCATGTGACCTTCGACATGAATTCCTGATATGGCTGATACATACAATATCCAGATGCGACCGAAATCACTGATACTTGAGACATTCAGATGTTGCCGACATCACTTGATGTTTTCAAAAACTTTGATATGATCGAGGGTCCCTGATTCATACGACATCACTTGAACCATACAACATCCAACGTCTACTGCTATAAATTTGTTCTCGGTTATCGTTGAGTTGGTTGTTGAATAGAAAGGGGGAAGTGAGCAGAGAAACGGGAGAGAAGGAAATAGGCAAAAGGCGGAATAGTAAATGGTATATTTTTGTATATTAATAGAGTATAAAGGTAAGAGTGACCAGTTGTCAAATGGCAGAATAGTGATCACGTGATGGCGTAGGCAGATGGATGTTGATCAACAATTTTTGTTTGCCACAAGATTACTGAATGCTTCAAGTGAATAAGAATCCACTTTATTTGTTGATCGCGCTTGGAAATATTAAATATGGACAGTGGTAAGCTTCAATATTTAAACTCAATAAGAATTGAATTTAAAAAAAATTCCAAAATGCATAAAATTCAAATATTTAGGATATTTTGATCATTTTTTCAACATGCGGAAATTCGAGCCCTCCTTTTAGCACCAAAATGTTAAATCGAAAATCGGTTCAACACTCATGATGTTGTACAAGGAGTTATATTCGAAAACGTTCTAATTATACCCTTTGGTTTTGACTTATTTACAAAATCGTTTAAAATTCATATCCTACGTTCGTTAGGCAAAACTAGACAAATCAACCAAATATGCTATAGATTTTTATTCAATATGAATAGGAAAAATAGGTTATTTGTACAAATCATATCCCTTGATATGTTACTAAAATGAGTCAAATATGTAAATTTCAAATTGCATAAGTCCTTTTTGCAAAATGTCGTATGCCATCTTCTTCATCATTGGCCATTTTCCATTAAAATTGTTCACGATAGCTTCAGAGAAAGAGCTTGGAGAAATTCTAGACCAAAAAGTGATTTATACTAAGAGAGAGAGAAGTTAGGATCCCCTTTCCATGAGGAGGTATAACTCTATTTATAGTGGTTGGAAGGAGGTAAGGCTAGCTTCCTTTGGCGATGTGAGACTTGATGGTGCCACTTATTGTGATCTTTTTAAGGTTGAACACATCACATGGATTACTACCTTGCTGGTGACCTCAACATGGAGTGTAACGATCCGGATTTTTGAACGGTTTATAATTAAATATTGGAATTATTTTAAATAATTGAATCTTGGATTTAATTCAAACAAAAATGATTTTGAAAGCTTATTTAAATTCTGTTTAAATAATAAATGGTTATTGAAAATTTTAAATTATAATTTAAGTAATTAAATTGTTTTAATAATAATTCGTTTTAATTAACGTGTGAAATTATCATTCCGGGACATTGTCTCGGATTTTGACGTAACTAGTTGCCATTGAATCCGGAATAATGATTTGATGTACGTCGATGATTTTCATGACGATCGGACATGCTATGTGGTCATGGATGCTTGAAACGCGTAGAATTTACATATAGAGAGAAAAATATAATTTTATTATAAATACACTTTAAAACCTTATAACCTAAAAATTTAAATTTCCATCTTCCTCTTCTTCCATCAGAGCAGCCGCCACCCATTCGCTTCCATCAATTAAATCGAGTGATTTAGGCGATGATAAGCGACGTTGTTTGATCCGTTAGCTTCGTATGGTCAAAGGCTTCACAACGGTGTGCTTCAATTTGGGTACGGTTGATATCAACAGTGCTCGACTTGTTCATGTTGAGGCCAGGGATACGAACTACGGTGACATCGGGCAGCGAGAGGGTTCACCGTCAATGGCGTTGGGTTTCTGGTGTTTTGGGGTGCTTGATTGGTGATATGGCAGGGGTTTGATGGTCGCAACAATTCATTTGTTGTTGATTAGCTTCAAGTCGCGAATCAAAAGGATGCTCTGGAGGTTAAATCGAGACCATGGATGAGTTCGCGGCGGCGAGTAGAGATGAATGTTGGTGTCGTAGGGGTCAGAATCAATTCGCAACTCAAGGGGTTGGCGAATTAGGTCAGTAGGTCGATAACGGCGATTGATGATCGGGTTGGTCGAAATTAGGTCGAGGAGGTGGGATTCGAGACAAGAAGTTGATTGATGGAGGGTACGTTGGCCAGAGCTTCGTGTCAGTGCGTTCATGTGCATGAATTTGAGGCGTGTCACTGTGCACGGATGGAGAAGAGAAGATGGTGAGGGGAAGATGGATTATTGGTGATAAGTGGTTATTAGTTAATTTAATCAAGTTAATTGATTTAAATTTATAATTAGAAAACTTATCAAATCTATAACTTTTGCGTACGAGGTCCGATTGAGGCGCCGTCTTCGCCATTTCACTCGTATCTGGATTCTCTACAACTTGGGTTGATTTTGTCGAGTTTGGAGCTAGCGGGAATTTTAGTCGGCGTTTGATTTTGGACTATTCGAAAGCGCGAACGCGTTAACTGGAACTTGGGTGAGTTTTACTCACCAGTTGATTATATATTGTTGTATATATAATTGTTGTTGTATTAAAAATATATACTGTGTAACGAACTATGCAAGTTATTACTTTTGGACCTTTCTTTGTTTTGTAAAACAAGTGAGAACATTATTATTGAGTATAATATCTCTGTTGATCATCAATAACATGTATCATGGCCCAGACTACTTGTTTACATGATTGATATTGCTTTGTGAAAAGTGATGGTTTGTTATGAATGTTAGAAACGATATAGTCGTTATAAATGTGCTTTGAAATCGCTGATATTTGACATATGTCAAATTGGATAATTTGGGTAAATTGTGGAAATATATATGTACATATATATTGGGTTGTTCTACACATGTTTGGGAATATTTGACATAAAAGGAATTGGTTTGGACATTTACGGAAATTGTAAATGGTAGAAGTGGAACGGTCGTAATGGATGCACTTTGGAATCGCTGTAATCTACGATTTTAAAGTTAACTTTGGAAGGCATCCTACGGCTTATTCATATTTCTAATAAAAACTGTTAGCGTACTTTTTATCAAGAAATAACAGGGTTTAAATATATTTTTGAAAATCATTTATGGATTTATAAAGTGATGGTTTTAAATTATAAAACAGGTTTTAAAGTGGTGTTTCAAATAAAAGGTTTTAGAATATAGTATAAGTATTTTAAAAGTATATTTTTAGTATATAAATATGATTTTAGAAATTGCTTAAGATTTTATTAAACAAACAAAAGGATTTTATATTATAATATTTTACAAATGATTTATAGTATTTTATTAAATATCTTAGTCTTACAAATAAATTAGTATATGTAAATATCTATCTTTTTAAATGTCTAAATATAGAAGTTTTAAAAAGGGAAGTTTGGTATTTGTAAAGGAATTTTAAAGGAGTTTTAAGATTTTAACACTTATGTTATAATGGATTGTTTTATAAAATGATAGAAAGGGTATATTACCTTGTTTAAAAAATGGAGATATACTTAGAGTTTTGAAATGGATATTTCAAAGTAAATGGCAAGTATAAAAGTGATTTTGGGTTTATAGTATCGATGTTTATGCAACATATGTTTAAACCCATATAACTATACTTTTGAAAAGTAATTGGATTTTTAAAATGGATTTTTAAAGATAACGGAATAGTAAATTGATTTTGGGTTTATCGTAAACAATGTTTTAGTAACAATTGTTTTTAAACCCTTGGATTATATTTTAAAGTTTTAAAATATTGTAAATGAGTTTGGGAAAATACTTATGTCTTTAATAATGGGAATTTAAAGAGGATAATTAGTATGAAATGGTTTTAGGTTTGTTGTGGTAATGTGTTAGTAACATTCACCTCCAACCCATTTTGATTATACATACATATGTAAATAGGTCTTTAAAATGGAGTTTTAAAGATAATCATAAGTGAAATGGTTTTTGGTTTGTAGTGATAGTGTTTGAGTATCATTTGTCTTAAGCCCTTTGAAATTGTTTTGTGAATATACTTCTACGATTGAGATAAGTATATGAATATTTTTGGGAAGTGTTGAAATGTGTTGAAATTGAATCATGATGTTTTAATTAAATAGCGAAATTTAATTAATAAATGGAGTTTCATTTATAAAGGAGTTTATTGAGTGAAAATGAGTTTCACTAATAAAATAGGTTTTTAATTAATAAATGAAGATTAATTTAAAAAAAAGGATTAGAAGTCATTTATATGTTACGATCGTGCTTGTTGTTTTGATCGTGCTTTGTGTGTTACTTGCTTATGGACAGTATACGGGGACTTGGTTTTCCGTATGCGATTATTCTTATTGTTATTTGATTTAACCAAATATACTCTAGAAATATCTAGAAGAAACATAAGGATTATATGGTACATTTATCTTTGGTGATACTATACTGTACGTATAAACTCGTTGCTCTTCTAGGACAATGGTAAGGATATCTATCTGCTTAAACGGTTAGGAGGTGATCTCTGATCTTATGCATTATATGTTTATTTCCCATAGAACCGAGGTTGAGATTCCTAGGAAATCGATTGATTGGTTTTGGAGCACTCGAAAAGCGAGGGAGTGTACTTATATGAGATAACTTAAAACTGAAAACACTCCAAAACCATATACATGTTCTATACTTTGGAAGAGATTTGTGATTGCTTCATGATTGCTTCGTGATGGCTTCGTGATTGGTTCATGATTGCTTTGTGATTGGTTCGTGATGCTGGAATCTATGTGGAGATGTGAGATCCATTTGAGATGCTCGAACACATGTAGTTGTTCGTGATCTATTCATGATGTGGGAATCCATGTATGATTCTGACCTATTAAGGTATAGGAATCTATATGTGATTCCGAGATCTGTTGAGGAATCCATGTGTGGTTCCGAGATCTGTTGAGGAGTCCATGTGTAGTTCCGAGATCTGTTGAGATATGGGAATCCATGTGTGGTTCTGTGATCTGTTCGAGTTAGAGCTCGTGCGAAAGATCTGTTCGAGTGGTGACTCATGGGCTGGAGTGCCGGACGTAGCCTCATTAACGGGTATGACTAAAACCAGAGATAAGAGACATAGCCAGTAGGGTTGGCAAACCCATAAGGTGCATGCGACTCCATTTCTAGAGATACTTATTGGGATATGCATGCGGGAGCGATGCATCAGGTATTATCAAGACCAGGCATGTTTTCCTATGGTATTCACTAGAGATGTACAACGCTTCGGAAGGATATTTCTGATCCAAATGTAGTAGTTCGGATTCAGCTTCCCCGAAGAGATCTACATGGAATCCTACACAATTAGCGAGGCCCTTGGCGGTTATGATTGTATACCTATTATTGTTGTTATGTACACTCACTTGCATCGCAACTATGTGATAATTTATATTTCACACCTTAGACATTATTATAGTATCACTGGATTTATAATAGATATGATTTGGTTATCTTAAGGTAAAAACCCGTCCGTGTTTATTAGCGGCGTGGTCTTACGAGATACTATTATTTTGAAGGGTTTTAAGATATAATAAATCTATATGATTTGAGTAACTCACACTGGTTTACCAGACTGATCCAGGTGTTATTTTCTTAATGCTCGGGTCAGCTCGAGCATTTTTCCAGATTTAGCTATGGTTTATTGGAGCTCTTAGAGAAGAGCTATATGATTTCCTACCGTTCTTTACTCCGCCGCATTACTTAATTTTTACCTACCAGCATTTGTGAGGATAGGTTGTTAAAACTGTCCAGGCTGATGATAGGTTAGTTTTCTCTGATTGATTTATATGTATAAAGGTTTTCCTTTTAGTAAAGACCTTTTGAGATATTATATATTATCGTTCCGCATGTGAGATTATGATATTGTGTTCTCTTCTTTCTTGTTCTATTTCTATTCCTTTTTATTTTACCCTAACAATTCGTCTTTCCGGCACTTGGGTGCTCGGTACGTGGATACCATAGATGTATTAGTGTCGACATTCGGGGATCGAAAAGTCGAGTCGTTACACTTAGCATCAGAGATGAAGGTTAAGTGAGAACCTTAGCTTTGTGGGGTATAACTCATTGAGAGATAGGGTAATGGAATGCCTTATTATGAGTTGAGTGTATATATATACGAAAGTGTGTATATGTTATTGTTATAAAATGTTTTGTATTGTGTTGATTGGTTTGTAGAGTGGCTTATGGATTTTGATCAATACGTGTAGCGTTATTGACAGGGGTCTCTAAACAATTGGACAGGGCAAACCAACACAGTATTGTTCTTGAAATTGGTAAATGAGATAATTTTACCTAGGATTATATTTTATATGTAGAAGAATGATTTTCGTAAATAAATATAGTTATTTATGATGTGTTTTTTTTTAGGAAATGATAATATTCTATTATTATCATTTGTTGTTTGATTTGTTATGCTCGACCAGTTTATGAGCAATTTTACCTTTTCATTGCATGAGTTGGTAGATAATAACTTATGAGAACATTGAAACGAACACCTTGTGAATTAAGTTTCACATTTTGACGATAAGGCGTTCGATGATAATGTTGGGTTAAATTTTGATTTTAACAAAAGTTGCTTATCATAGACTTTGAGAAAGATTAGATATTACAAAGGTATACAATTGTGTAATAGTTTTATATAAGAAAGTGACTTATATAAGTATGGTTTATAAATATAGTTTACAAATAGAAAATGGATTTGAACTGAGAATTTGAGAACTTAAATCCTTGTGTTTTAGAAATCTGTTTTCTAAGGTTTTGGAAAATAATACTAGTAATATTTGGAAGTAAATATTTGGGAATGGTTATATGGGATTGATATCACGGTACTTAGTAATATTTACGAAGTATTTGATATCGTTTTGGAAATGATTTTGGTTAAGTCCATGTAACAACCCTGGTTTTGGAGATTACCTGTTAATATTAAATTATAACGGTAGTTATAATTTAATATTGTAAATTAAAATAAAATTGGAGATTTTAAATTGTTTATTTGGAATAAACATTGAATTTTGAAAATAAAATAAGAAAAATAAAGTTTGGAACTTTATTTAATTTATTTGGGTTAATAAAGGTTGGAAAATGGGTTTTATTTGGAGAAAATGTAGTAATTGTATTAATTATTGCCAATTACTTCTTTTAATAATTTTTAAAAGAAGTATGAGATTTTTAAAGGTTGTTTATTTAAATAAAAAGATGGAAATTGGTTTTAAAATGAGTTTAATTATAAATTTGCATTTAAAATGGTTTAAAATATTTTTCTAAGTGAGAAAGGTATTTTTGGGGAATTTAGAAGTTAAAAATATAGTTTTATTCATTTATTTGAGTAAATAGTGTAATTTTGAAAAATAAAGGATTTTAATAATATAAAAATTTATAAATTAAAATTAATCTTTTATAAAATGTAAAATATTTTACATACTTTATTGTGTAAAAGTTTGAGGGAAAATACATTGTTTTCTTTGTGTATAAGTGTGTGTATTTGTTAAGTATGTTTAATTTAACTTAGGCTTATTGATTAACTCTTTTATTTGGGTCCAAAGCCCACCTAGCCTAAACCAGTAATTGAGAAAAAGGAGAATTGTTTACCTGTACGTTCAATTTATTTCTTCTCCTTCTTCTAACCAGAGAATGGAAAAATAAAGAAAACAACCCACCTTTTCTCAATTTCAAGTTTTCAAACCTCAATCCTTTCAATTCAAGCTAAGATTTTATCAATCTAGTATGAAATTAAAAGGTAATCTCATTCCAAAACATTGTTATTTCGTCAAAATCTAAAATTTGAGAAGGGTTGTCTGTAAATTATTTTCTTTCCTGTTGCATGTGTCTGCCTTGAGTTCTAACAGGTTAAGAGAAGCTCCTTCTTCCCAAAAGCAAGCAACTTTCCTCTGATTCATCAAGTTTGCTCTCTAAAGGGCAAAGGTGAGTTTGTTAACTCACAACTCTAGTTGAAACCTGCCTGCTAATGCAAAGATCTGGAAGAAAATAGTTTATTGTAAACGTATTCTGCTAAGTTATTATATACAGCTTATATCTTGTCTCTGTTGCTTCATTGAGGGATGATAACTCCTTGATATCTTGATAAATCGTTGCCAAATCTTTTCTAGATCATAGTTTAGATGTTGTATTACATGCATGCCAAATTTTATAGCATTTTTTTCTTCATTTGTTATCTCAAAATGCTGCTGCAAAACGAATACAAAGTCTGGAAACAAGTTCTGGATAGTGCGTGAGCTAGGTCGACCTAGCAATCGACCTCCTTGCCTCATTGGTCGACCGTACGGTCGACCTATGAGAGACACTGGTCGACATGCTGGTCGACCTATAGCCAGTGAATTTTGCCCCTTTGTCCATTGTTTTGTGACTGTTTTTTGTGGTTTTTGCCCTCGATCTTGCTCGATTTTTGATGATGTTATCATGATGTTTTGTAAGCTATAATGCCTATCATTTGGCTAGCTAAATTTTGAGGATTGGATTGAATTGATTTTTAGTTGAATTTAAATTGAATTCGAGTTAAATTCGAATTATCGGTTTTGAGGTATTTTCCTTTGTTTTATTCGTTTTCGAGCATGGTTTTCTCCAAATCTTTTTGAAATGATTTTTAAAATTAATAGGCATTTCAAAATAATTATTATATAATATTTTAAAATATTTCCAAATATAAAGTCTAATTATTCTCTATAATAAGGGAATTTTAAAATATGGCTTTCAAACTCGATTTCGGAAATTGGTTTTAAAAGCTTGTTTTCTCAAGTAAGTTATTTTATATATATAATACACGTTTTTGCACTATTCAGGCTAATGAGAAGGAGAATTAAACGGTTTGGTAAAACACGTGGTATGGGACATGTGCGTTTATCTTATCGGTTAATTCCCAACTTGTCTGTTTGATCGTTTTGACCATCGAGTCGAGTTTACCGATGAGATGAGGTAAACTTTTTACTGCTTTGAGTGTGAAATTTACTAGCGGTTAGTAAACCGTTTAGTGCGAACGTGTGATATGAGACACACGTTAACACTGTTCGGGTTCCTATCCGAGAGTTCGTGACACATTTGTCTAAGAGACGTATTTGCCAGTACTGGACCTTCGGGTCATTTGTCCTTTGGGATGTTTGTCTAAGAGACGTTTGTCATTGTGACGTATTTGTCCTTCGGGATGTTTGTCCAAGAGACGTATTTATTTGTCCTTCGGGACGTTTGTCTAAGAGACGTGGCGCCTTATTTTGGGAGAACAGTACTTGGCGGGCTTCGGCCATAAGCACGTGCTATATCTTTGAGATGATTTCATTGATTCCTTTGTGATTTTCCAAGTGTATCGCCTTTTTACATTATTGGCCATTTGAGCCGTTCGAGATATTATATATGGCGATTACATCTTTGGAAATTGAACTTCTTATCGAGTTCTATATTTGAGATTTGGGTTTGCCAACACCTGGCGTTATTTGAGATTTACCTTTTGGCGTATATTTGAGTTTTTAATCTCCTATTTGGAGATATATTTGCCTTATGGTGTATTATTGAGATGGGATCTCTTTGAGTGTGTTTTTGAGTTGCCAATATGGCGGGTTTGGGATTTACCCCCAAACTATATTTGATGTTTAAGAAACGCCGATGATATGAGGCGCACTTTTGTTGGAGATTTGTTTTAGAGTTTCACCTCTTTTGAGATTGTGCTCATGCTTTGTGATACCTTATACCACATGAAGTAACCATCCTTACTTGACTATGTCACCTGAAGTAACCATATGTGTTGAATTGTATCTACTCTTTCGAGCAGTTTATCACCTTGCCTTATGCTCATATTATCACTTATCCTTATAAACTGATATGTTTAGCTAGACTGACCCATGTTTTATACTCAGGTCAGACCGAGTTGTTTCAGGTTAGATACCTGCCTTTGGACTTTACTTGATGCTTCCGCCTTAGTTATCAGCTTATCTCTTTTTGT
Organism: Allium fistulosum; assembly: GCA_030737815.1. Lineage (NCBI taxonomy): Eukaryota > Viridiplantae > Streptophyta > Magnoliopsida > Asparagales > Amaryllidaceae > Allium > Allium fistulosum. Next base: position 295,565,766 of record CM060905.1, on the reverse strand, counting down.
AGTTTTATAGTCGTTCTGTATGACTTTGATATGTATTTATTATTTTGACTCATGTGTATATTGTGGTCTTCATACCACTTATGATGTACTATTTGTATTGGGATGTATCAGTATATATGTATGTATATATATCGGTTTGCTGTTCTATGATGTGTTATGCATGAGTTGTATTTTGTTCTGATAGATCCTATAGCCACCTATAGTTTTGTATTAAGCATTTATTGGGTATGTCGATCCACTTGAGATATCAAAGAAAAAAAATATAGAGCACTAATCAACGTATTCAATAGATATTTAAGACAAGACTATAGATGGTCGCTCCTAACCAGCCCTATTCTCCGCATTAGCACACGGTATTACCCAGTAATATTCTCTGTTAATGTGGGTCTCGGGGTGGGGCGTCATAGCTTGGTATCAGAGCTGAATTCAGAACAAAATAAGATAAACACATAACAGAAGCATATGTTACGATATATCTAAGTATAGTACAAATGTTACAAATCCCCTAATCATTGTGTCCTTTATCTTATCGTGTCCTTTGAAATTGAAGTTTGCGATATGTTTAGGAATATTTTTATTCCATAGTATTCCAAAAATAGAATTGATGACATCTTATCTTAGGAGTAATCCTAATCGTGATTTTTTTATTTGAGTCCTCTTCAATATGGGTACTTGACACCCATCCGTATCGAAGGAGTTTGTTGATGCTTTTGGATGTCCTTGTCTTGTTCTTTTGTGAGGATTGCGAATCGGATTGAGTAGGTCTGCAATATTTAGCATGATGTATGAGGATTTTGGATTGTTGCTTATAGCTTATCTTTTCGTGCGAATTAGCACGCCATTTTCTATCTAGAGTTTGGAGTATTGAGATGAAGTGGCTTGCTTATTATCAAGCCACATTCTGTGATTCGAAGAATCCTATATTAAGTATCCTAGTTCGGCTGATTCGTTGTTTCTTGTCCATCGGAATGTTAACGATGATTTCAAAGTCTTTATATTTACTCTTGAGTTTCGAGAGTTGATGATATATCTTGAATTCTACTCATTGTGACTGTTGATTTTTGTAAGTCTGTTTCAGCTATGACACCCAATCGGGAAATCGAATATTGAATTGACTTCATTTCCAATTCTTAGCCTTTCGGTTATCCTCCCACGAGGATGTCCACTAGGGAATGAGGTGATTCATTGAATTTATTTGATATTGCCATTCTTACCCTTTTTGAGATATCCTCTCTGGATACTCAATTGTTGATATACTTTGTGGTATTACTTCACTCGAAGTAATAATTTGTTGTCAATGTTACTTCTCCTCATTTGAGAAGATATCTACCCTTGCTTTTTAATCTCATTTCTCTTCTTAACCTATTGAGTAGTGCTAGGGTCATTATTCCTCAGCTTGACCCTACACCGATTTTTCATGAGCTACGAGTCGCGGAGGATAGCGTAACTCTTACCGCATTCCGCACTCGTTATGAGTCTTGTGAGTGGTCCGTTATGCCGTTCGGAATAATAAACACTCCAGACTATTCCTTCAGTCTTATGAATCGAGTATTCTGGGAATATCTCAATGAGTTCTTCTTGTGTCTTTGATTTTTGAGAATAAGTAATAAATGGTGTTTTCAAATTTTTCAAAAAAATGAAGATATGTTTCTAAGATAAATTGGATTTTGTTTTTGGGAAAAACAAAGAATATTTTGAGTATTACATATAAGGTACTTCATTTTAAAGAAAATGAATTTTTGTGTTGGGTTGTCCATCTAGTGCTTTAAGAATTCCGGTCGACGCGTTTGGCCAACTTTATCGATAGGAATTTCCTAAATGTTGTATGAGACAGTGAGACATGGTAAATTGAGTTTTAATAAATAAAGTTTGGAAATAATTAATATGGTGGAATATTAATTTTTATTTTAAATATTTAATGAAACTATTGAACCATAGTGAGTGTTGGATGAGTGGTGAGGCAGTTTTGATCATTCGATCAACTCGGAAGCCAATCGATGAGGTCATTCACTATAAATCAATGGTGAGGCAATACCTTCATATTATTTGGAATTTGAGAAATTGGATATGGTAATTTGGGTAAGTAAAGTGAATAATTCTAATTAAGGGGATGTCTTAATTAGAAGAAAATATCATTTGATACCTTGATTAATAAAATGATGTATTTAAAGTAAAAGAATACTTTGGTTTAAAACATTAAAATATTAATTGAATATTTTAGTACAAGTTATTAATAATGACTATAAAAATTTGTTTTGACACTTAGTTATTTGAGTAATAGTAGAGGATAGATATCAAATTCTATCTTAAAGAGAAAATAAAGAAGTGTTAGTTTAGAACATTTAGTATAAATTTGTGAGCTGGTTTTTGTTTTAAACTTAAATGGTATTAAAACTTGTGAGTTTGAAATTGCAAAATTCTTTTGAAAACAAGTTTGAATTAATTATCAACTTTAATTAGTTTTATGTTGATAATTAGATGTAAATTTAATTCTAGTGACAAGTGGAAATGTGAATTTGGATTGTTTTGATAAATGAACAATTCATGTAGTTTAATCATTTTAAATTGTGAGAATAATTTTAAAACTTTATATAAATATCCCAAAAATTTATTTTTGTGGAAATCAATAATCATCTCTTGATAATGAAAGAGATTAGTTATCTCTTCCAAAATGAATTTTCAAGTTAATTATTTTAAAGTAGATTTTGGAAAGTAATGAAAATATTTCCACTTAATAAAATGTTTTATGATGATTACATAAGTTGATCATAATTTTGTATGTCTTAACTTTCCGGGGAAAAAGAAAATCATTTAATAAATGATTTAGCAAAAAGCTTGTTGAAAATGTAGTTTGAGCTTAAAATGGTTTGGGTAAATTTCAAATTTTAAATTTGATTTAAAAGCTGAAATTTTGTTTGGAAAGTGTTGTACTAAAATAGAGATAACTTGAGATTTATAACTCCAAATGAGTTCAACCTTTTAGAAAATTAAAGAGCTTTCAGTAAGCTATAAAGTTTCTTTTTACCAATTTAAAATATTTTGCTTTTTACTGAGTCTAAAATAAGTTCAAAAGTGGATAGGCAGTTCTGGTTTATTACAAAATTCTCTAAGATTTAAGCTGAAAGTAATTTAGCATTACTTTCAAACCAAAAATCCAATTTTGATGATCTTTTTATTGCTGAAAATCTTAGACTTAGTAGAACAACTTTCATTTTATAAAGTTTTTCAGATTTTGTTGTTTGCTGGGTCAAAACAGGTCTTCTTATAGTAGGTCTGAAATGAAATTGATTTATTTCCCCTTAATAGTTAAGTGTAGCACTTCTTATTTATGAACATGAACTAATATCATCTATTTGAGTTAAGTACAGGTGAAAAGAGGACGGTTGGAATATACTTTGAGCAAAAAGAATATATATAAGTTTGTGCAAACTCGCTTTAAAATGCTAAAAAGGAAGGTATGTGTTCGGATTAAATTTTTAAAGTGTTAAGTGATGGTATATATGTTGTGTTTCCGATCTAATGGTCGATGTATATTATTTAAATCATTTTTATAATATTGTATACGGTCCTCCGTACAAAGGAGACTCTGCCTATTTTTTCGGAAATTTCTAACACTTAGAATATTTGAGAAACAATTTGAAAAAAAAAGATATATGTTGTAAACTAGAGAATACCTATGGAAGAATTAGAGAATAAACGACTTAAACTTTATTTACTCTAATAAAGAGTAATAAATTTAAATTTATAAAAAAAGTCTGAGTAGAAGCTTTTGAAATTTTCAAGTGTTGAAAATTGAGAATATTAAATCTGGAAGATAATGGGTTGGAAAAACTTTAAGAATATTTGATTAGTAAGAGAGAGTTTAAAAATCTATTCCTTGAGTCTTAACTTGCCTTTGTGCAATAATTTTACGACCTGCAATTATGCAATCTTATGAGTCTGGTAGTATTGGGGGAAAACCACCTACCTCTTATTGGGTTTTCTTTCCGTAATAGTGATCAATCTAATATCGGTATGACTCCCTTCGTAGTGTTATACAGAAAGTCATATCGATTATTATCTTGTAGGTTGAAGTTCGGGATAAAGTTCTGACTGAATCCCAACTCTATCCGTGAAGCTTCTCAGGAATCGATCTCACCCGATTTATCTATTGCGTAACATCCTATTCGTGTTTTGCTTCAAAGATGAAACGCCTTCGAAATAGGGATGTATTGCTCGTAGTAATTCAATGGTCCGCAAATCCCAGTAATTCCACTTGGGAAACCATAGAATTAATCGAGCAATCTTATCTTGGTTTTCTATCATGTTGTGTTGAGGGTGAGAAATTTTAAACTCGAGCTTGTCTATCTTCCTTTGATTGATGAAATAATTATGTTGAATACAAACTCTTCTCTAGAAATTACGAGGATGCAATTTTGTTAAGGGAGGAGTCTGTAACAACCATGGTTTTGGAGATTACCTGTTAATATTAAATTATAACGGTAGTTATAATTTAATATTGTAAATTAAAATAAAATTGGAGATTTTAAATTTTTTATTTGGAATAAACAATGAATTTAGAAAATAAATGAGAAAAATAAAGTTTGGAACTTTATTTATTTAATTGGGTTAATAATGATTGGAAAATGGGTTTTGTAGTCGTTGATCCATTGTAGTCGTTGATCCTCCATTTGTTTTTGTAAAGTAAATATTTTATTTTCTTTTGAAATGGTCTTCAAAGTTATTCTATTTTGAACAAGATATTTGAAGAATGATTTGACAATTGTTTTGAATATTATATAAAGAATTTTATGAATAATTTTGGGGTATTCATAAAAGGAGTTTCTAGAAATGGTTTTGAATGTTTATAAAAAGATTTTATAAATGGGTTTGGATGTCTATAAAGGGAAGTTTTATACAAGGTTTGAAAGTTTATAAAGAAGTTACATAACCGGGTTTGAATGATTATAAAGATTTCGTAAATGAGTATGGAAGTTGATAAATGTTTGTAAACAGGTTTAGGTTAAAGCAAAGAGGATTTCATGGATAAAGAAAATTTAGAAAAGAATTTATTTAAGATAAATAAAACGGGAATTTGAGGTTTGGGTTTCTCGAGGCTGGCCTTTTAAAAAATGGTGCTATGGGATATCCGTTCCACACATAACACCGAAGGAATAGTGATTAGAATTATCCTTTTCTTCAATTTAAATAATGTAGTTCAATCCTTTGTAAGAGATTTGGTAATGGGAAATCTTACAAATGTTTTGTGAATATACTTATGTAAAGGAGATAAGTATATGAATGTTGATAAATGTTTGGGAAAAGAGATTTAATAAACGAAAATGGTGTTGAGGTTAGTGATTTCTTGGGTAATTAAATCTCTAGTTTTTGTTGTTGTTATTTGATAGCTAAATAACCGACTATCAAATTTGGCCTAATTTGACTTAGGAAGTATGAATGTAAAATTTGAATTTTCGATAAGGACTCGAATACTTACTTCCAAAGAACCGAAAATGAGTCAACCGGAAATTATTGGTTGTCGATACGGAGAGACTGGGATCGGATCTATATCTGAAAACCACTCCGAACCAACATGTACGTTCGAGTGGAAGACACCTTATGATGATTGAAGATGGTGCTCTTTGAAGTGCAAGGGCTACTGCTACTAATCCTGAGGGTGATTCCAAAATGGATGTAGTAGAGTTAGTGCCTTTGGTTTGTTCAGGCCTAGAACGAACTTGTATGGATGAATGTTGGCATTGCATTGACGCTTAGAGGGCAGTGTTAGCATTCTAAGATGGTTTTCTAAGAGGAAGAAGGTAAAGCGTAGCCTCAAGCCTCACAACTGGGAGGAATGGAAAAAACAGGGCATGTAGCAGAGCTATGTGGTTAGCTACCATTAGGAACGGTCACCCCATTCTAGATGTCCCTTTCAGAGTTGGTTTGCGCGCAAACACCATGGTAGTATAAGGCCTCGATGTCAAGGGGGTGAGGTAATCCAGTCTGCCATGTTAAAGGGGCAGCCAGCTCTGTTTCAGCATCAGTGCATTTTCTAGAGGTGTATCATCGGAAGGTAGTCCCTTACCTTGCCATTACTGGGATCCAAACTCCAATGCATGCATTACGGTTTTGATTGTAGAGCCTAGTATGTTGGAATATGACATGCAAGCATTTCAGCTATTTTATCTATTTACTTTAAACCTAGACACTATGATAATATCACTGGATTTTGATATAAAAAATTTTGGTTATCGTAAGGTAAAAATCCATCCGTTTTTATGTGTGGTGTGGTCTTACGAGATATCTTTGTTGAAAAGTTTTCAAATGTAGAAACCAGTTTGGTTGTTACTTGTTATCGAGTTTTACTCACGCTGGTTTACCAGACTGACCCGGGCGTTATTCCATGAAACGCTCGGGTCAGACCGAGCATGTTTTTCCCAGGTTTAGCTTGATACTTTGGAGTTGGAGAGGAGCTAGATGGTCAAGATGTATTCACGTATATTTTTCTCCTGCTGTATTATAGAGTCTGTATGTTTGTAAATGTAAGGACAAGTTTCTATGACTGTCCAAATTTAGGACAAGTATAGTGTACTCTGATGTTGTATGTATAAATAATGATGTTTTCTTTTTGTAAAGATCATTGTTGTATTATATATTATTCGCTGCGTTGTGAGATTCTGTGTTGTTTAGTTTTCTTCTATCTTCTACCATCTTCTTTCACCCTAACAAATCGGTGTTTTTGACACTTGAATGTTCGACATGTGATATAGTGACGTATTAGTGTCGATTTTCGAGGGTCGAAATCCGGTTCGTTGCACCTATCATCCTGATGATATGTAGATGTCATCTTCTTTGATATTTGTTCATGTTACTGAAATTCAATATTCTTCAAATTTGTTAGCATTTGGCATCCATACGGCATCAATGAGTTGCGACATTGATGCAACTGTTCAATATCCTGATCATATGCGGCATTGATGAGATTGAGATGTTGCACTGATGCAACCATTTGATATCCTTATTTTCGACATTCCTTCTTGTAATGAAGCTTGATATCATTTTTATTTCTTCCATATCCTTTATAAATATGTGTATAACAAGTCCCTTGTTCATATGTCAATAGGCATAATAGACAATATGCAAAGTAAACTTCAATTTAAACAAGGGCTTAAGTGGCATTGTGCAAATTAATAATATGCAAGTCTAAGTCTGAGAATAAAGTCATATATTTCCATTGTCATAGATAGTTAAATAAGCAATTACAAAGGAAGTATGTTATGCGGGGTTAAATATCCAAGTCCTTATTTGCAAACAGTCCAAGAGTTACAAGTGGCTCTAGAAATTTCCAAATCAATTTACGGTTTACACTTTATAATTGAGAAATAGAGAAAGAAATGATTCGCTCCTCTCAAAGTGGTGGAAGGGGTCTATTTATAGAGATGGAAAATAGGTGAGATGGCTGACACGTGTTCTCTCGCCATCTCTTCATATGGTAGATACTCGGTAACCCTTATGTCTTTTGAAGTTCGGCATCTCTTGGCGCTTGTAAAAGCTCATTATCCTTTGCTAATGTTGAAGCTCATCATTCTTTTGGAATTCGTTATCCTTTCTATTTGTAGAAACTTGGTGGCACTTCTTCATAGAAACTCGATGTCATTTGTTGTCTGTAAATGCTCGACAATAGTTATTGTTGTAGAGGCTCGATAACTGTTGTTGTATCAAAGGCTCGTTATCTATAGAAACTTGATATCCTCCCCTATTGTTAGATGTAGACATCACCTTTTCACTTTCGCTGATGAAACTCGATAACCTCCCCTTGTGGTTAGATGCTCGACATCTTCTAGTGGCACGACATTCTTCCTTTATTACATGCTCTACAACACTCTTTGTTGTGGAGGTTCGACATCCTTTTACATTTTTGACAACCCTGCTATCTTTAGGCTCAACAACCTTTACGTTGTAGAAGCCGATATGTAACATCTCAGAATTTTATCGTTTTGATTATTGAATATTTAGTTAATTTTAAATATTTAAATAATTAGTTTTTAAAGTTTAATAACTTGAATTCAAATATAAGGATTATTTAATTATTTGAATTGTGAATAAAATATTAATTAAATGGATTTAATAGCTTTATTTAACTCCTTTTAATTAATAAATAATAATGGTGAACTCGTTTTATAAATTTATTTACAATAATAAATCGTTCGAATAAATAACAAGGAAATCAATTATTAATAAAAACGATTTGATTTTTAATGACTTATATTTATATTAATTTATGGTATTTTTTCATAATTTTTAATTTGGAAAATATTTAAATTATCATTTAACGTATTTTCGACAAACGATGGTATTTTTGAAATTTCATAGAATAAAATAATTTGTCTATTTCAGCACTGATTTGTGATTGTGTCACATTTTGGTGCATGATTGTATTTTTATTTTGTCATTCGTGGTTCGTACGCGAACAGAATTTTATGTTGTAGAATATCGTAAAACCTTCTTTTCAAACGAATTTAAAAATCAAATCAAAATGCAAACTATTCAACTAATCTTAATGATGATGTGATGTTGAATTGGGAATTTTGGTTTACTTGAGAATTTTGTTTAACTTATGATGGAAGTAAGAAATTATTTTGTTTATAAATTAATAAAAACCAACACTTTGACCATTTCTTACACTTATCCTCGTCGCTTTCATTTTTTTCCCTCCTTCGCCTTCCATTTACAGTGAACGAAATGGCTCCTATCTCTAAAAATCAAAACCTAATGATTCTCTCAACGAAAAATCACGAAACTTGGTTCGTTAAACTTGTATGGAGTTAATCTTCAAATCCACACCCAAATTATAGTGTGCAATCTAGTTTGTCCCAGGGTCAACTATTCACGGTCGTGCTAGGGTTTGAGATCGTCGGAACTAGGGCGGAGTTGATCGAAACGAAGGCCGCTATCGAGTTGCTCTTTGTAACACCCTATATTTTTAGTAACATTATTTAGGACATTTAATAAGCTAAATTAAATAAAATAATGTGATGATTAGGGGATTGAGATTTGATTTTAATAAGAGGTAGCTTTGCCATGTAACCAATGGACTAAAGAAGAGTTAAAATGAAATAGAGGAGGGGTGAAATAGGAAAGAGATCGTTCTAACACCCTAAACCCTTAGTCGTGTATGTTCTACTCATTCATTTGCAAAATTAAAAACAAATAGAGGTGGCCACCATTAGCAAGAACAAGAGGAAGAAAAGCTAAAGGAAGAAAATTAATCAAAATCAAATCCATTCAAATCTCAAACTCCATAATCTCAAAGCTAAGGTGAATAATGACTGCGTCTCATTTTCCTATTGTTTTCGGTTTTAAGATGGATCCGAAGTATTCTGCATGATTATGCCATGTTTTTGAATGATTAAATGTTTATATATGCTTGTTGATGATTTATGCTTGTTCATATAGATTTTATGGTATGTTTTAATTTGAAAACCCTATTAAATGACATCCAAATGCCTTGCAAATTTAGATTTAGATCAGAAATGATATTTTAGAGATGGGTTTCAATTTTCATAATTTTCTAAATTAATGTGGAATTTATATTAATTTTCTAGTGAAGAAAATAATTATTTGGGTTTAAAATTATTTATGGTTAAATAATATATGATTTGGGTCTGAAATTAATATATGTTAGAAAACATATTAAAAATGATTTTCTAGAATTTTTGTAGAATTTTCCTAAGTGTTTTGATGAATATATAAAATTATTTAAGGTATGGGACTTAAACGTTTTATATATTTATAAAAGGAGAAGGGGTATTTGTAAATAAATTAAATGGTTTATCACTGAAATATTGGCAGCACTTTTAGAAAAGAAAATTAGCAACCAATCAGATTTTGAAAAATGAGGCAGGTTAGTTGAAAGGATTGCTTTAAAAAGATAAAAATCAGTTTAAACATGCTTTTACATGTTTCGCCACTTTTGGTACCTCGCTTCCGACTTGGGTGGCTTTCGACTAAGTTCCTCCGCCTCCATCACCATTGAAACCAATGTGCCTGGTATCAAGACTTGGTACGTGGCGTATGGACTAGGCAGAAGGTATGAGGTCGAAACTAGGGGTTCTGAAGGAGGTCGAAGCATTGTTTTATTTTAAATGAAATATGTGCCTGCTATGCATTCGACTTGGTTGGCTTTCTGCTGAGTCAAATGTTTTAAAGGAAAGGTTTCGAAATGGGTTGTGCCTTTTGTTTCAAGCAATGCTTTCGAAGGGGTCGAAACCCCTAGCGGCCGCTTTTCTTACCTTTCAAAGTCAATGGTTTCAGAAGGTATACTTTGTTTTTAAAACTTAACCACTTCTCCTATGCTTTCGGAAGGTTGATTTCGACACCATCACTTCTTTACTTAGGAACTTCTTTCGAAAGAGTGCTTTCGACTTAAATGGTTTTAGTGACCCTTTTGCTCTGTTGAAGGTAGAACCCAAATGGTTTCGAAAGAGATGATTTTTAATGGTTTTGAAAGGTGTTTCCACAGGTTTTTAACTGAACCCAAATGCTTTCGAAAGGTTTGAAGTTTATAAAGGTGTTTATGCTTTCAAAAGTTTTAAAGAATGGTTTCGAAGGGGTGGTTCCCCAATGGTTTCAAAAGGTCTGAAAGGAAAGGTTTTCCCAATGTTTTCGAAAGGCAAAGTTTAAATGTTTAAAGATAGGATGTCCAAGGTTTTATAGCTTTCGAAGGAAAGGTTTTTCAAGTGTTCTTGAAAGGAAGATTGAATGGTTTCGAAAGGAATGTTTTGGCCTTTTGGCCTAGGTTATAAAGAAGGGTTTTACTTGGTTTCGAAAGGGGCACTTTCAATGGATTCGAAAGGGGTACTTTCAAAGGTTTAAATGTTTTCATCAACCAAGATTTGTGTAAAGTATATATATAACATGGCAAGGTGATTTTGAGTAAAGCATAGAATATATGTATTTTCCTTGTTTAAATTTGATTTAAAGGTTCTAAATCAATTTGAGATGAAAAGGTTTTCAAGGAAAATTTTGGGAAGATTACCCTAAGTAAAATGACTCGGATATTAGAATACCATATGGGACTGGTATAGGGTCGTGCTCTATACATTAGCTATTAGCCCCGGCTAATCTAGTCCAAAATTCTAATGTGTAGGGCTTTGTCACAGGTAAGACTAAAATTATGGTTACACACAGAACGAAATATATATATTTGTATAGAGTTAGGTTATTGGTGAGCCTGCAAAACCATTAGGATCAGGTGACCCTGGGAGGAGAAAAGTTAGGGACAGACCGTCTAGAAGAGGAGTATCTAACAGATAAGTTAGGGACAGACCGTCCAGAAGAGGAGTATCTAACAGGTATTAGATTATTTTATTTATATTGTCTGGTAGGCCCGAGTCAGCCAAAGGTTAGTGGTTAGCCAAACAAAACTATAGTGTTCGAACAGATAGTTCATTTGTTACCTGATATGTATGTTTACATGATAATGCTTTATAGTTTTTAACCAGTTTTTGGTTGCAGGAAATGATTTGCAAAATATATGTTTTTAAAGGATATTAGTGAGGGGAGACCCGTTCCGCTAAGCGGGATGGTCTCACTTGATATCAAATAACCGAGATGTATAGTATTATTCACACTAGGCTTTATGTCTGACTCAAAGTTTATGTTTTTCCCCTTAAAATCTCGGGTGCTCAAAGTTGATTTGAGCAGGCTGAGGGTTGAGGATATTTCAGGTTTTAGTAGGTTGGCGAATAAAGCTTTCGAAGACGAGTAGGAGGCCAAAGTTAGCTATTTATGAGTTGTTCTGTTTATTTTATTCCGCTATGTTGTATTAAGTTAGTTATGACTATTTAGTACTCTGATCATCCAAGGGGGCATCTTCATATGTCGCTCTTGGCGTATTTTGTAATAATTATATTTGATTTGAACCTGGGAAACGATTGGGATTATGTAATGGAATATGAAACATGTTTTGTGAAATGTAATCAGAAAAGTAGTTTTTGAAATCTATGATTTTGTTTCATATTCAAGTGCATCTGGTATTATGGATACCATTAACATTACTGTATTTGGTCACCGAAAGTTAATACTATGGATGACTGCAGCATCTGTAGCGCTTAGCTTTGGGCCTCTAGATAGGGGATGCTACAACTTGGTATCAGAGCATAGGTTTATGAAAAACTTTAAAATAAAATGATTTTTGAAAACATAATCCTAAGGAATTAGCGATAAGATCGGGGTTTGGGATAAAGCTATAGTAGCGTACTTGTATTTGCTATATATAAGTATACGCTATATCTCTATTCTCCTATCTCTCTTAGGCTATTCTTATGTATCTCACGAGGCTTGAATACAGATATGGATGCTAGAAGTGGACGAGTGAATCTTGGAGGAAGCACCATCACAAATGGAAATGCTAGACCGAGTACTAGAAGGAACCAAGGTCAGGCACAAGCGGGGAATGTTGGTGCTGGAGTACCACAAGTGGATATGGGAGCTATGTATTAGTTTTTCATGAATATGATGCAAGCAGGAATTGATGTTGGTGTGGTTGGAGGAAATGCTAGAGTAGGAGTTCAGAAAGCTCTGGTGGTCAACAACTATGCTATGTTGAGTAGGGACTATGTCAAGCTTGGAGGGAAGCCATTTATCGAAATTGAGGATGCTATTGAGGTAGAGAGCTGGTTGCTGCATTGTGAGCGAATCTTTGCAGACTTGGGGCTCAATGATGAGCAGAAGAGAAGGCTAGCTTCGAGACAGCTTCAAGGAGCAGCTTTATTCTGGTGGAATAGTGTGATGGCTGGAGTGGATGAAAAGACGATGACATGGGCTGAATTTAGGAGAAGGTTCCAGGAGAGGTTCATGTCTGTGATGGCGTAGTTTGCTTTACTCAGAAAGTTTGCTGAGTTGAAGCAGGGGGAGATGTCTATTTTGGAGTATTCTAGAAGGTTTGAGGAGTTGGCTAGATATGGGTATGCCACTGTGGATATTGTGATGAAGAGAAATGAGAAGTTCATTAGGGGGTTGAAGCCTCAGTTGGCCAGGGCCACATTACCTTATATTAGAGATCCTTGTGATGTTGTAGTAGAGATGGCTTTAAGGCACGAGGAGATGCTTGCTTCTCTGGAGAAGAACAAGGCAAAGAAGGTCTAGGTGGGGCAGAGTCAAAAAAGGAAGTTCTTTCAAAAGAAGGGTGCTCAGAAAGATGGAGCCGCAAAGAAAGGGAAATCGAAGGTTGTTTGCTTTAAGTGCGACAAGAAGGAGCATTTTGCTAATGAGTGTCGTACTGGAAAGGCAAAGGAAATGATTGAGAAGAAGAACATCAGATGCTTCAACTGCGATCAGATAGGTCATTATAAGAATCAATGAAAAGAGCCTGCGAAGGATGGAAGGGGCAAGGTATTCGCATTAGAGCCAGCTACATCTAGACCAACAGCGTAGGAGAAAAGAAAGGCAGTGTTGGGAGGTATGCTTCAGATCCATGGTTTGTCTGTTAGCGTTCTGTTTAATACTGTTGCATCGCATTCTTTTATATCTCGTTGTTTGGTAGATAAGCTTAACCTAGAACCCTCGTATTTAGTTACTTCCTTAAGAGTTGCAAATCCGATAGGAGGCTATGCGACACTTGGGATGAAGTGTGACCACCTAGAGTTTAATTTGTTAGGTTATACCTTTGTTTGCAGTTTGCATGTGTTTGACTTTGTAGGGTTTAGAATTATCTTGGGTATGGACTGGTTAAGTAAGTATGATGCTTGGATATTTTTCCATGATAGGAAAATATCACTTAGGAACCCTGACTGTAGTGATCAGATTGTATATACAGTAGAAATCCCTAGTTTTGAGGTGAATGCTTTGTTGGGTGTTGTGGAGTTGGAAGACGAGTTGAGTTTTCATGGTTAGCGAATTCGCAGATGTTTTTGAGCCGGTGGTAGGATTGTCGCCGAAATGAGCCATTGAGTTTCGAATAGATTTGGTGCCTGGAGCAGAACCAGTGAGTAGGCCGCCAAGTAGGATGACACCTACAGAGATAAGAGAGTTGAAGGTGCAGTTGGTAGGTATGGAAGGAAAGAATTTTATCAGACCTAGTAGTTCACCTTGGGGAGTAGCCGTAGTGTTTGCTGAGAAGTTGGACGGATCGTTGAGGTTATGTATCGATTATCGTAAGTTGAATGAGAAGACAATAAAGAATCGATATCCGTTGCCTAGAATTGACGATTTGTTCAATCAGTTCAGTGGAGACAAGGTGTTTTCTCAGTTGGATTTAGCAATAGGTTTCCATCAGCTTAGAGTAGCAGAGGATAATATTCCTTTGACAGCATTTAGAACCAGATATGGATCGTACGAATTGTTAGTTATGTCGTTCGGACTGACTAATGCACCGACATTCTTTGTGGATTTGATGAATCGAATTTTCCGAGAGCACTTGGACAGATTCATGTTGGTTTTCATAGATGATATTTTGATATACTCTAGAGATGAAAGTGAGCATGAAGTTCATCTTAGAGTGGTGCTTGAGACGCTGAGGCAGAATCAGCTGAAGGCGAAGTTTTCGAAGTGTCATTTCTGAAAGAAGGAAGTGAAGTTTCTTGGGCATGTAGTCTCAGACAAAGGGTTGTCTATAGATCCGACTAAGATTGAAGCGGTGAATAATTGGAAGAGACCCGAGACAGTAACCGAGATAAAAAGTCTTCTGGGATTAGCTGGATATTATAGAAGATTCATTAAGGATTTTTCGCGGATAGTGGCACTGATGACCAAGCTAATGTGAGAGGATGTGAAGTTTGTTTGGATCGATAAGTGTGAGGAAGCATTCCAGAGCTTGGAACACTTATTAACCCATGCACCTGTGTTAGTTGTTTCGGAAGGGAATCAGATTAGATAGTTTATACAGATGTGTGTGGAACTGGATTAAGAGTTGTGTTAATGCAAAGAGGTAAAGTGATTTCCTATGTTTCTCGACAGCTTAGACCGCATGAGGTTAGATATCCAACGCATGATTTGGAGTTAGCTACGGTGATATTTACGTTGAAGGTGTGGAGACATTACCTTTTGGGAGAGAGGTTTGAGTAATATACAGATCATAAGTCGCTGAAGTATTTGTTCTCTCAGAAGGAGCTGAATATGAGACAGCAGAGGTGGTTAGAGATTTTAGCCGCTTATGACTTTGGTATTGAGTACACACCAGGGAAAGGTAATAAGGTTAAATGTGTTCTTAGTAGAAAGCACTAGAATGTAGTGTTGGCGATGATCGTTGAGTGGAGAGATTTGGAAGCGTTGACGACTTGTAGAGTGCAGTGGATATCTGAGGTTGGGTCTAGTGGAGGATCTGTTGTGTTGTCTTGTTTAGAAGTTCAACCAGTTATGATCGAAAAGATTGCTTCTAAGCAAGGAAAGGTTCCAGTGTTAGTTAAACAGATCAAGAAGTTAAGGGATGGAACGGGGAGCGATGACTTAAAGGATTTTAGTCTTGACCAGAATGGGTGGTTGAGAAAGAAAGGAAGGTTGTGTGTTCCGAATGTGGGAGATATTAGGAAGGAAGTTTTGAAGGAATGTCATCGTTCGAAGTTCACTATTCATCCAGGAGGAACTAAGATGTATCAGGACATAAAGCGGAGTTTCTTTTAGGAAGGTATGAAGAGGGATGTAGGCTTATGGGTGAAGCAGTGTTTGAACTGTCAATAGGTAAAAGCCGAACATCAAAAGCCAAGTGGGTTGCTACAGCCATTGGATATTCCGGTATGAAAGTGGGATTCTATTTCTATGGATTTCATAGACGGGTTGCCAAGGTCAAACAGAGGAAACAAAAGTATATAGGTCATAGTGGACAGATTAACCAAGAGTCTCCATTTTATTTCAGTTAAGTCAACTAGGATGGCACTTGTTTTGGCTAAGTTATTTATGAAGAATGTAGTTAGACTTCATGGGATTCCAAGCAGTATCGTAAGTGATAGAGATTCCTTGTTCACTAGTCAATTCTGGAAGAGTCTATAGGATACTTTAGGAACCAAGTTCAAAATGAGTACCGCTTACCACCCACAGACCGATGGACAAACGGAAAGAGTTAACAAAGACTTGGAGGATTTGTTAAGAGCTTGTGTGTTAGATTTTGGGGGATCGTGGGAAAACCATCTACACTTAGTCGAGTTATCGTATAACAACAGTTATCGGACTAGTATAGGGATGGCACCGTTTTAAGCTTTGTATGGAAGGCCGTGCAAATCTCCAGTTTGTTGGTTAGAGACCGAGGATAGGTTGGTTCTTGGTCTAGATTTGGTTAGAGAAGCTGTAGAGAATATTGACTTGATTCAAGCTAGAATGAAGGAGGCTCAGTCTAGGCCGAAGGGTTATGCAGATAGAAGAAGGAAAGACTTTTAGTTCTCTGTTGGAGATCATGTTTTTATTAAGGTGTCACCGATGAAGGGTGTGATTCGATTCGGGAAATCAGGGAAGTTGGCACCGAGATTCATAGAACCTTTTCTTATTATAGAGAGAATCAGGAAACTCGCATATAGAGTAGAGTTACTGAATAGTTTGGCAGGAGTCCACGATGTTTTCCATGTTTCTCATCTGAGGAAGTATGTTAGAGACCCAGAGACAACTATAGCACCGACTGTGTTAGATGACTTAGTAGTAGAACCAGACTTGACTATAGTTAGAAATTTGATTTGTATAGTCGCACGAGATGAGAATAGACTAAGAAACAAGACAGTCAAATTAGTGAAAGTCCAGTGAAGCGACAATGAGAGAGACTGTACTTGGGATACTGAGAGCAGGATTAGAGACGCTTATCCTAATTTTTTCGATGGTATGTTTTACCTTTTTGATTGATGTGTTGTGTACCTTATCGTAATTTCAAGGACGAAATTCTTTAAGGAGGGTAGATTGTAACACCCCATATTCTTAGTAACATTATTTAGGACATTTAATTAGCTAAATTAAATAAAATAACATGATGATTAGGGGATTGAGATTTTCTTTTAATAAGGGGTAGCCAAGCCATGTAACTAATGGACTAAAGAAAAGTTAAAATGAAATGGAGGAGGGGTAAAATAGGAAAGAGATCATTCTAATACCCTAAACCCATAGTTGTGTATGTTCCACTCGTTCATTTGCAAAATTAAAAACAAATAGAGGCTGGCCACCATTAGAAAGAACAAGAGGAAGAAAAGCTAAAGGAAGAAAATTAATCAAAATCAAATCCATTCAAATCTCAAACTCCATAATCTCAAAGCTAAGGTGAATAACGACTACGTCCCATTTTTCCTATTGTTTTCGGTTTTAAGATGGATCCGAAGTATTTTGCATGATTATGCAATGTTTTTGAATGATTAAATGATTATATATGCTTTTTGATGATTTATGCTTATTCATATAGATTTTATGATATGTTTTAATGTGAAAACCTAAATGACATCCAAATGCCTTGCGAATTTAGATTTAGATCAGAAATGATATTTTAGAGATTGGTTTCAAATTTTATAATTTTCTGAATTAATGTGGATTTTATATTAATTTTTTAGTGAAGGAAATGTTATTTGGGTTTAAAATTATTTACGGTTAAATAATATATAATTTGGGTCTGAAATTAATATATGTTAGAATACATATTAAAAATGATTTTTTGGATTTTTGTAGAATTTTCCTAAGTGTTTTGATGAATATATAAAATTATTTAAGGTATGGAACTTAAATGTTTTATGTATTTTTAAAAGGAAAGGGTTATTTTGTAAATAAATTAAATGGTTTATCACTGAAATATTGGCAGCACTTTTAGAAAAGAAAATTAGCAACCAATCAGATTTTGACAAATAAGGCAGGTTAGTTGAAAAGATTACTTTGAAAAGATAAAAATCAGTTTAAACATGCTTTTTACATGTTTCGCCACTTTCGGTACCTCGCTTCCGACTTAGGTGGCTTTCGACTAAGTTCCTCCACCTCCATTGTAACAACCCGAATTCCAGTGGTCCGGATTTTTCGCAAAAATGCGAAAAGCCAAGCCCACTGAAGCCCGAGTTGGGTATCTGGTATCCTGCAAATAGGCAAAGACAAATATATCATAGCTCAATAATTTATCTCACAGTGGGATTGACTAAAATATAATAGTAAGTAAATACTCACCCAAATAATAACACTTTCTAAGCAAGAGTCATAAAGCTGAGAAGTTTCTACCATCTACCTAACCTGTAGGATGTTATGAGGAGGGGGTCAGAACAAAAGTTCTAGTGAATGAAAAAATTATATACTTCTAGGCTTAATTCTATATATCGTTTTATTTCCATTTACTCCTATATTAGGTTCGTTAGGTTACAATACTCTCGCCTCTGTTTGTGAACCGTGCCCATCTACTCCATAATAGAATAAAACCTAATAACTAATATATACATACATGTAGCTATATGCCCAATGACTATATTGGTCCTAGGTAACACCCATGGTACCTTCTGTATCCTCCTCGAAAAGGGCTCCATCGTCTTGCTTCGAGAGGGTTCCGTAACTACATCTGTAAAGGACTGCTTCGTAAGGCCTACAATACAAATGCTCCATCGTCTTGCTCCACGAGCTATATCTGTAAAGGACCGCTTCATAAGGCCTAAAATATAGATTAGTCCATCGTCTTGCTCCGCGAGCGTTCCGTAGCTACATCTGTAAAGGACTGCTTCATAATGCATACAATACAGATGCTCCACTACTTACTATGAAAACGTAAATCACGTCTGCACTAGTCTATGCCAGTGCTCGGACATGCACAATGTACCACCTAGTGCGTACATTGAGGACTACGTAATCGTTCTGTCTACTATCTGAATCTCGCCAACAAGGTCTACCTTGTACGGAATTTAGTCGGGGATTTTCTATATCGTAAAGGACTGCTTCGTTAGGCCTACAATACAGATATTCTAGTTGGTCTGTCTCTTTTTCATCGTGGTTATGGCCCCACGTAGCTACCCCTCAACTAACCGAAAGACTTCTAAAGATTTAAGTGATCGTGCCCTACTGCAAAGAATCTAACTTCCAAATGGCGGTGCCCCCCATCCAATGTCTCGATAGTGAAAGAATCATTGGCATGTTGGTTTAACTCTAGTCTTTCTCGAAATCGCTCTTGGTCTTGATGGTGGCCGATATCCGCATGTGACTATCCTTAAACTTACTTGCAAGTACTGGACATACGAATACCCTACTCCGAACACCAAGCTCTTCTGACTGCGTACAACTGCTTCGTTAGGCCTACAATGCAAATGCAGTCAAGGCATACTCTCTTGATGGAACACCTACAGACCTGCCTCCGGAGGTGCAGCTTCGTTAGGCCTACCCAGAGGGTCATCCTAGAGTATCCTCACGTCTCGCTGAAGTCTCGTACTTCCTTGAAGCCTAAAAATATTAAGTTGGACGTTCTTCTCCATTTCTAAAATCCGCGATGAACTGCTTCATTAGACGCTTCATCCTTTGGGCTGCTCCAAATGCATCTCAATTCTTTTATTAAACCCTAAGTCTAATCTTTTAATTTGCGATTAGTTTACTTTTCTTATTCTATTGGCTACTTATTTACCCTGATTAGCATATTCTTTCCCTCGTCTCACTTCTATCTATTGTGAAATTTCCATTTATTTATTTAGTAGGGAATGATGTTGGTATGAGCCACATTCATTATCTCGCTTATTTAAAAAAATATAAATCTTAAGTTCATTAAAATAAGCCTCTTTTATCATTCCTGTTTTATTTGCTTATTGACTTAATATGAATTATTTAAATAAGCTTCTACCATTATTATTGCTCATTAATTTATTCACAGTCTCAAAATAAGCTTTTCCGTTCTTATTACTTAATTGTAACCTATGTTATAATTCTAGCTGTAATTGTCATTTTCTCTTCTTTTATAGTCCATACATAATTCCAGCATTTCTTTTCTATTCTAATCTGCCTTCTTTTATTATGATATAGAATATTCTTTTATTCTCTTATATTATATAATGTACTTATCATAATAACTATCTTCTTAAATAGCCTACGCAGTGAATGCAGACCTAGGTTCATTATCGTTTACAGCTTCAAGTTCTTATCTAATGATTTACTTGATTCATGTCATACTTTGCTTTATTATCTTCTATTCTAGGAAGTAATTCTATTTTATTTGGTTGGTTATGAAAACTATATTTAAAAATCCATTTCCATATTTTAATATTAAATAATACTATAAAAAATAATCCGTAACTGCTAGATATTTCTTTTACTATTTTGGAATAGTGTAAAATACAGTGGTTTCTCCATTTTACACTAATTCTCTTTTTCTTTCTTTTATTCTAGCAATTACGTTCATTGCTGTCTTTTAAATATTAAATTATAGAAATGTATCCTATTTTCTAAACCAACCAATTAACCTTTTAGTTACTCCCAAATCCAGTTATTAGATTAATTAACTTTTCTCATTTTAACGTAATTTATTACAGTAATTCCATTCCTCAAACTTTTATTACTTTACATCTTATTTCCTTCATTTCAGTATTCTTAATTATTTAATCCATATTCACGTTTAATCTCTAATCCATACGCGAAGAAAGAAGAGAAAATAGAAGAAGAATGACGTTTGCATAGAAATCCAAAACGTAGAAACAAATGTAAATAAATACTAATACTATAAATAAACTGTAAATTACTTATAGTTCAGCATAACTTAATTAATAGGATTAATTATTGAATAAAATTATCTAACCGGGAATTTAACGATAATATATCTTAAACTTAAAAGATATATAAATAAATCCACTCACATTGCTAGCTTTCCAAATCTCCGTCTTAATTTTAGATCTGTCCCTAACATTTATATTCACCTCCCTTGTAATCTCTATTTGGAATTACAAACGATATATTTACAGATCTATAATATTTGAAAGAGAAAAGGAAGAGATTTGGATTAGAAATAGCAAATAAAACTCAGCTCTAGGGTTTTGCCTTTGACATAGCCTTCTGATTTGAACCAATTCCTAATTCCCTAATTAATTCTATTCTCTTTCTATTTAGATCTAAATTCGTGTAAATTAGATCTAAAATTTTGTTATTAAGAAAATATAGAAGAGATAGAAAAATGGCAGAGCTTCTGTATGCAAGAGAAAAATAATGAGAATAAAAATGAGGCTCTGCACCTATATTTATAGTGGTTCAAATCTGTGCTAACCATTAAATATAAAACCCTAAAATCTAAAGCGTACACTCAGTCTATGGACATTAAATTAGTATGTTTTCTTTTGCGTTTGTTTTTATTTCAAATTGATTCTCCAACAATCTTTTCATCAATCACTTTCCCCTTCTCTCTCGCAATCTATGAAAACATATATTCTTAAATTTGACGTTCCTTTTAAATAAGATTCCCCTATTAATCACCCAATTAATAGATTTCATATATACCTAAAACTAATTTACTATCCAATTAATTCCTGCCTGCACTGTGATTTCTTACCAAATTAATATGCCAATCAACACCATATTAATTCATCACATATATGCATATTAATTTATTTTATTCCCATAATTATCGCATGCATATATTCTACAATTGAATTTTGAATCACAATCTTAATTATATATGTTACCATAAGTCTCAATGTTTATTAATTGACAATTGATTACTTGCATAAATTACTCTTCCTCCATTTTATTCTCTTGCACTAACATATTTGTTTCTATTCATATCAATTAGTTGCTACAATATATGTTCCCTTTCTTGTCAGTTCCTGTCAATTAATCACCTCTACTAATTAATTGAATATTAATTTCCCTTTTTAAACAAACACCGTCAATTAATCTTCTCTATTAATTGATTTTATATAATTTCTCTCTCTAATTTATTTGTTACACAAATATATATGTATTCCAAATAATATTAATTAGTTGCCCCATTTACAAACATTTCTTTGTTTTAAATTTTCAAACGTATATAACTTAATTAAATAATTTGCATATATAATTGTAATTTAACGCGGGGTGTTACATTCTCCCCCTAGGAAATTTCATCCCCGAAATTTGAGAAGGGTACAATTATGTAATTTCTCGTATTAATCACATCCATTTTGTGTACATCCAATTTTGCAGCAATCCATGCATAGTGCAAAGTGCAATACATCATAAAATATATGCACGTACAAGAATTTCTATGTGGTACCTCCTATATGAATGCTTTTTCTTTTAGAAATTCCTTTTAAAACATGATGCACACATCCTAAATATACTTGCAATTTCTATATGCATGCAATCTTTTGAAAACTCAAAACATTTTCCATTCAATTTTTCCCACACTCCTATTGAATAGGAGCATAGTTCAACAAATTTTACGTCGAAACCTACCACACAACTGTTAATTTTCGAATTTTAGAAAATTCTAATTTTCCAAATTCGATTTCTTATGTTATAAAGAAGGTGGAAAACAGAAAGACTTCATATTTCTCTGATTTTCTTTTGCACACATCTTCCTCTGTACTGGGTTTAGGATACTATTCAAAAAAAATTATTTACTTCCCCAAGCACAGTTTACATAAGAAAATATCTCTTTTTAAATTTTTCTATTGAAGTTTCTGTCGCTTTCTTTAAATTTGTTATTTTCCTTTTAGTTATCTTATTCTGCTTTTACTCTTTTTTTATATACAGCAACTAAACACAGCTATCATCTAGGGCAAGGAGTTCTAGGACCATGTCCACTTTGACACAGAAAGGTCCTACTCTAGGAATCCAAGTAACTCATATGCTCCTCCTACCGCCTATTACTTGTTATCAACTTACGCTATATTACTCATGACGAATAAGATCTATTCATCTCTTCTATTCCATGCTCAAAAAGGAATAAGTAAGTCCCATTTACTGCAATGGATAAGGGTTTCAATCTATGCAGTCTCTATCTAAAAAGACAACTAAGCTTGGGGAAATTTTCTCTTTACCTTTTATTTTTCCCCAACTAAGGTCTACCTATCCCAACCACGTGTCTTATCATCTTACTAATATCATTTCACTATTCTTCTATAGTCTGCACACATGAAGCTACATTTCTAGGTTTTCACTAGTGTCCTATACCCTTACGGGAACTTTTATTATTACTAAGAGTAATTACTTCTATAACCTTATATTTTTCCCATTACACTTAGGAAATGATTCCTATCTACTCCATATTTAAAAGTCTGGTTCGGTTTGGTTTTTGTCGATTTTTCTTCAAAAATTAAAACTTCTAAATTTTATCTTTTCAAAAACTTATTGACTTTTCCACCAAACCATCTTTTTTTTCATAGATTTTCAAATTTACTAAAACTGGGGTAAATAAGAACAATTATTTCATCAAAAATCTCTTAACTTTCCTACACTTCCAATTATTTAACCTTGAAGGAGTTACTAACTTACTACACTTAATGGTTTATACCTTAATGTATTGGAATTACTTTCTCTTATGAGAAACCATTAAAGCTAAAACCTTCTATAAATCCTTTAAAGGAGGATTTCATGTTTATGTGAAATTATAAGGAATTTATTTTATATTTTATCGAAATAGGCTATACAAAATATGGTGCTTTCCATACCGTGTACCTCTCTTTCACGTATTCCTTATAGATTGCACAAAACATCTTTATTTGTGATTCATAGAAAATTATATCATTATTCATTTCATTCCAATAGATTAAGGTATGTTTACTCTATATTTACTTACATAAGATATTTCCTACTAAATTCATTAATTTATCGTACATTATTTTTCAAAAGAACTCATTTTTAAAACTTCTTTATAACTAAAAACTATTTTCATGTGCTTATTTAAATAATAAGTGTACATACAAACCACTTTAGGAATTATCTCCAAAACTCATTTGGGTCAAAACAGATGTTGCATAAAACACCATTACTACAACCCAAAAAATACTAATATATGGATTTAATTAAAATAAATATTAATAAATCACGTATGCTATATAAAAACATTTACTTTGAGAGTCACCTACTATAACAATAGAGTCATAGTCTATGCTTCCTTTATTTTTACTGAAAACATTTATTACAACAATAAATGTTGTAACCTACGTTTTCGATACTTAACACACTCCAGGTTTTTATATTTAAAATCATTGTTTACCTACAAAGAAACTAGCGAGCTATACATGCTCTATAATCTTCAAAAAGAATTTCACTTTTAACAAAATTTACATCACATAAAAACCAATTTAAATTTCATACCACTTATTTTTTCAAAAACCCAATATTTACTTCCTCAAATATACTAACAATTATATTTTTCAACTTTTTTAATTCAAAAGTTTCATTTTTATTGGGTTAGACATAAAGTGGAATTTTCTTCATGCTAAAACCTCTTATTCTTTCTGAAATAAAAACACTCTCCTTACTATCCCTAAGGAACTTCCCTACTTCCTAAAACATATGGATACAAATTTTCTCTCAAAACATGGCTTATTTGTATGCTATAAATTGGTAATAACATAGGGCTCTACATACTCGGGTCATCCCAAACCCAACTAGCAAATTATGCACAAATATACTTCTAAAAACTTTCCATATGTTAAAATCTATGGTTGGGGACTATTTGGATTTTAGTACATAATATATTTATATTTTATTCAAAAATACAAATACGTTCACTCATTATCTACCTAGAAATCCTAAACCAAGGCTCTGATACCAAATGTAACAACCTGAATTCCAATGGTCTGGATCTTTCGCAAAAATGTTAAAAACCAAGCCCACTGAAGCCCGAGTTGGGTATTTGGTATCATGCAAATAGGCAAAGACAAATATAACAGAGCTCAATAATTTATCTCACAGCGGGATTGACTAAAGTATAATAGTAAGTAAATACCCACCCAATTAATAACACTTTCTAAGCAAGTGTCATAAAGCTGAGAAGTCTCTGCCATCTACCTAACCTGTAGGATGTTATGAGGAGGAGGTCAGAACAAAAGTTCTGGTGAATGAATAAATTATATACTTCTAGCCTTAATTCTACATATATCGTTTTATTTCCATTTACTCTTATATTAGGTTCCTTAGGTTACAATACTCTCGCCTCTGTTCGTGAACCATGCCCATCTACTCCATAGTAGATTAAAACCTAAGAACTAATATATACATATATGTAGCTATATGCCCAATGACCATATTGGTCCTAGGTACCACCCATGGTACCTTCTGTATCCTCCTCGAAAAGGGATCCATCGTCTTGCTTCGAGAGCGTTCCGTAACTACATCTGTAAAGGACTGCTTCGTAAGGCCTACAATACAGATGCTCCATCATCTTGCTTGGCGAGCTATATCTGCAAAGAACTGCTTCGTAAAGCCTACAATACAGATTACTCCATCGTCTTGCTCCACGAGCGTTCCGTAGCTACATCTATAAAGGACTTCTTCGTAAGGCCTACAATACAGATGCTCCACTACTTACTATGAAAACATAAATCGCGTCTGCACTAGTCTATGCCAGTGCTCGGACATCCATAATGTACCACCTAGTGCATATATTGAGAAATACGTAATCGTTCTGTCTACTATTTGAATCCCGCCAACAAGGTCTACCTTGTACAGAATTCGGTCGGGGATTTTCTATATCTGTAAAGGACTGCTTCGTTAGGCCTACAATACAGATATTCTAGTTGGTCTGTCTCTTTTTCATCGTGGTTATGGCCCCCACACAGCTACCCCTCAACTAACTGAAAGACTTCTAAAGATTTAAGTGATCGTTCCCTACTGCAAAGAATCTAACATCCAAATGGCGGTGTCCCCCATCCAATGTCTCGATAGTGAAAGAATCATTGGCATGTTGGTTTAACTCTAGTCGTTCCCGAAATCGCTCTTGGTCTTGATGCTGGCCGATATCCGCATGCGACTATCCTTAAACTTACTTGCAAGTACTGGACATACGAATACCCTACTCCGAACACCAAGCCCTTCTGACTGCCTACAAAGATCTGCTTCGTTAGGCCTACAATGCAAATGCAGTCAAGGCATACTCTCTTGATTGAACACCTACAGACCTGCCTCCGGAGGTGCAGCTTCGTTAGGCCTACCCAGAGGGTCATCCTAGAGTATCCTCATGTCTCGCTGAAGTCTCGTACTTCCTTGAAGCCCAAAAATATTAAGTTGGACGTTCTTCTCCATTTCTAAAATCCGCGATGAACTGCTTCATTAGACGCTTCATCCTTTGGGCTGCTCCAAATGCATCTCAATTCTTTTATTAAACCCTAAGTCTAATCTTTTACATTGC
This sequence comes from Allium fistulosum, assembly GCA_030737815.1. Lineage (NCBI taxonomy): Eukaryota > Viridiplantae > Streptophyta > Magnoliopsida > Asparagales > Amaryllidaceae > Allium > Allium fistulosum. Next base: position 295,539,551 of record CM060905.1, on the reverse strand, counting down.
GATTAGTTTACTTTTCTTATTCTATTGGCTACTTATTTACCCTGATTAGCATATTCTTTCCCTCGTCTCACTTCTATCTATTGTGAAATTTCCATTTATTTATTTAGTAGGGAATGATGTTGGTATGAGCCACATTCATTATCTCGCTTATTTAAAAAAAAATCTTAAGTTCATTAAAATAAGCCTCTTTTATCATTCCTGTTTTATTTGCTTATTGACTTAATATAAATTATTTAAATAAGCTTCTACCATTATTATTGCTCATTAATTTATTCACAGTCTCAAAATAAGCTTTTCCGTTCTTATTACTTAATTGTAACCTATGTTATAATTCTAGCTGTAATTGTCATTTTCTCTTCTTTTATAGTCCGTACATAATTCTAGCATTTCTTTTCTGTTCTAATCTGCCTTCTTTTATTATGATATAGAATATTCTTTTATTCTCTTATATTATATAATGTACTTATCATAATAACTATCTTCTTAAATAGTCTACGCAGTGAATGCAGACCTAGGTTCATTATCGTTTACAGCTTCAAGTTCTTATCTAATAATTTACTTGATTCATGTCATACTTTGCTTTATTATCTTCTATTCTAGGAAGTAATTCTATTTTATTTGGTTGGTTATGAAAACTATATTTAAAAATCCATTTCCATATTTTAATATTAAATAATACTATAAACAATAATCCGTAACTGCTAGATATTTCTTTTACTATTTTGGAATAGTGTAAAATACAGTGGTTTCTCCATTTTACACTAATTCTCTTTTTCTTTCTTTTATTCTAGCAATTACGTTCATTGTTGTCTTTTAAATATTAAATTATAGAAATGTATCCTATTTTCTAAACCAACCAATTAACCTTTTAGTTACTCCCAAATCCAGTTATTAGATTAATTAACTTTTCTCATTTTAACGTAATTTATTACAGTAATTCCATTCTTCAAACTTTTATTACTATACATCTTATTTCCTTCATTTCAGTATTCTTAATTATTTAATCCATATTCACGTTTAATCTATTCTTATCCATACGCGAAGAAAGAGGAGAAAATAGAAGAAGAATGACGTTTGCATAGAAATCCAAAACGTAGAAACAAACGTAAATAAATACTAATCCTATAAATAAACTGTAAATTTCTTATAGTTCAGCATAACTTAATTAATAAGATTAATTATTGAATAAAATTATCTAACCGGGAATTTAACGATAATATATCTTAAACTTAAAAGATATATAAATAAATCCACTCACATTGCTAGCTTTTCAAATCTCCCTGTTTTCATTTCAGATCTGTCCCTAACGTCTATGTTCACCTCCCTTGTAATCCCCATTTGGAATTGCAAACGATATATTTACAGATCTATAATATTTGAAAGAGAAAAGGAAGAGATTTGGATTAGAAATAGCAAATAAAACTCAGATCTAGGGTTTTACCTTTGACATAGCCTTCTGATTTGAACCAATTCCCTAATTAATTCTATTATATTTCTATTTAGATCTAAATTCATGTGAATTAGATCTAAAATTTTGTTATTAAGAAAGTGTAGAAGAGATAGAAAATTGGCAGAGCTTCTATAGGCAAAAGAAAAATAATGAGAATAAAAATGAGTCTCTGCATCTATATTTATAGTGGTTCAAATCGGTGCTAACCATTAGATATAAAACCCTAAAATCTAATGTGTACACTCAGTCTATGGACATTAAATTAATATGTTTTCTTCCACATTTGTTTTTATTTCAAATTGATTCTCCAACAATCTTTTCATTAATCAGTTTCCCTTTCTCTTTCGCAATCTATGGAAACATATATTTTAAATGTGACGTTTCTTTTAAATAAGATTCCCCTATTAATCACCCAATTAATAGATTTCATATATACCTAAAATTAATTTACTATCCAGTTAATCCCTGCCTGCACTGTGATTTCTTTCCAAATTAATATGCCAATCAACACTATATTAATTCGTTACATATATGCATATTAATTTATTTTAGTCCAATAATTATTGCATGCATATATTCTACAATTGAATTTTGAATCACAATCTTAATTATATATGTTACCATAAGTCTCCATGTTTATTAATTGACAATTGATTGCTTGCATAAATTACTCTTCCTCCATTTTATTCTCTTGCACTAACATATTTGTTTCTAATCATATCAATTAGTTGCTACAATATATGTTCCATTTCTTGTCAGTTCCTGTCAATTAATTACCTCTACTAATTAATTGAATATTAATTTCCCTTTTTATACAAACACTGTCAATTATTCTTCCTTATTAATTGATTTTATATAATTTCTCTCTCTAATTTATTTGTTACACAAATGTATATGTATTCCAAACAATATTAATTAGTTACCCCATTTACAAACATTTCTTTGTTTTAGAATTTCAAATGTATATAACTTAATTAAATTATTTGCATATATAATTGTAATTTAACGCGAGGTGTTACATCCATCACCATCGAAACCAATGCGCCTGGTATCAAGACTTGGTACGTAGCGTATTGGACTAGGCGGAAGGTATGAGGTCGTAACAGGGGTTCCAAAGGAGGTCGAAGCATTGTTTTGTTTTAAATGAAAAATGTGTCTGCTATGCTTTCGACTTGGTTGGCTTTCGGCTGAGTCAAATGTTTTAAAGGAAAGGTTTTGAAATGGGTTGTGCCTTTTGTTTCAAGCAATGCTTTCGAAGGGGTCGAAACCCCTAGCTTTCGCTTTTCTTACCTTTCGAAGTCAATGGTTTTAGAAGGTATACTTTATTTTTAAAACTTCACCACTTCTCCAATGCTTTCGGAAGGTTGGTTTCGACACCATCACTTCTTTACTTAAAAACTGCTTTCGAAAGAGTGCTTTCGACTTAAATGGTTTTAGTGACCCTTTTGCTCTGTTGAAGGTAGAACCCAAATGGTTTTGAAAGAGATGATTTTTAATGGTTTCGAAAGGCATTTCCACATGTTTTAAATTGAACCCAAACGCTTTCGAAAGGTTTGAAGTTTATATAGGTGTTTATGCTTTCGAAAGGTTTAAAGAATGGTTTTGAAAGGGTGGTTCCCCAATGGTTTCGAAAGGTCTAAAAGGAATGGTTTTCCCAATGTTTTCGTAAGGCAAAGTTTAAATGTTTAAAGATAGGATGTCCAAGGTTTTATAGCTTCGAAGGTAAGGTTTTTCAAGTGTTCTCGAAAGGAAGATTGAATGGTTTCGAAAGGAATGTTTTGGCCTTTCAGCCTAGGTTATAAAGAAGGGTTTTACTTGGTCTCAAAAGGGGTACTTTCAATGGATTTGAAAGGGGTACTTTCAAAGGTTTAAATGTTTGCATCAACAAAGATTTGTGTAAAGTATATATATATATAACATGGCAAGGTGATTTTGAGTAAAGCATATAATATATGTATTTTCCTTGTTTAAATTTGATTTAAAGGTTCTAAATCAATTTGAGATGCAAAGGTTTTCAAGGAAAATTTTAGAAAGATTACCCTAAGTAAAATGACTCGGATATTAGAATAGTAGATGGGACTGGTATGGGGTTGCGCCCTATACATTAGCTATAGCCCTAGCTAATCTAGTCCAAAATTCTAGTGTGTAGGGCTTTGTCACAGGTAAGACTAAAAGTATGGTTACACATAGAATAGAATATATATTTGTACAGAGTTAGGTTATTGGTGAGCCCATAAAACCATTAGGATCAGGTGACCCTGGGAGGAGATAAGTTAAGGACAGACCGTCCAGAAGAGGAGTATCTAATAGATAAGTTAGGGACAGACCATCCAGAAGAGGAGTATCTAACAGGTGTTAAATTATTTTATTTATATTGTCTGGTAGGCCCGAGTTAGCCAAAGGTTAGTAGTTAGCCAAACAAAACTATAGTGTTCGAACAGATAGTTCATTTGTTACCTGATATGTATGTTTACATGATAATGCTTTACAGTTTTTAACCAGTTTATGGTTGCAGGAAGTGATATGCAAAAGATATGTTTTTAAAGGATATTAGTGAGGGGAAACCTGTTCTGCTAAGCGGCGTCGTCTCACTTAATATCAAATAACCGAGATGTATAGTACTATCCCCTACATCATCCCTCCATTCTTCTCATATTTGACATACATATTGACAACCGAAAACAAAAATTCATTTTTAAACCAAACATTACCTGTTTGGTCGCGTTTTCACACTTTGAAAGTTGTTTAACTATATTTTCAAATAATATGAGAATCTTGAAAATAAAGGTAAATATTGATTAAAATTTATAAAAGAAGTAAAAATTTTGATTAATTATCTTTCGGCCTAATTAACGTTGTTTTAAAATTTATAAAAAAATTATAGATTTGATTTATTATATTTCGGGCTAATTAAAAATAAAAATATGGCTAAGTAAGTTAACCTTTTAAAAATGGGGACCTTTCTTCCCTTTCCCGCTGACCCATCCCTTCCATCAACATCTCGTCAGCCTTGTCCTTCCTCCCCTATTCTTGTGCCTCCGTCTGTTCCTCCCATACTTCCTCTGCCAAAACCATCTTCTGTACCGTCTCCTTCTGACAGTGTAGATCTCGTCTCTCCTCTCCATCTTCCTGACCTTGTCTCATCTATCCCCTCACCTTCTCTTCTCTCTGTTCCTCCCAAGTCAGCGCCTCCTCCTCCCCCTCCAACAAAACAACCTATTGGTTGGAACTCTCTTTTCAAAGCAAGACCTAGCAATGCTGGCAACTACGTGCCACGTGATATACAACTTGAATTTCAAGTAGATGCTTTAGTGCCACCACCGGATGTTGTCAAGGCAGGTAGTTCTTTGTGGTCTGATTATCTTGTTGGGTTTTTCCTTGATAACCCTCTACCATACACAACAGTTCTGTGCTATCTTAAGCGAGCTTGGAAGCTTGCTGGATCCATAACTGTTAAGTCAGATGGCTTCCTTTTTTTGTTCAAGTTTAGTAACGATGATGATAGGAAAAGGATTTCAGAATTAGACCCGGTTGTAATGAGAAATAAGTTATTCATAGTGAAGCCTTGGGATGAAAACATAGGAAATAGTGTCAGTGGTATTAAAGCAGTGCCTGTGTGGTTGAAGTTATCAAATATACCTTTATATGCATGGTCTCCTTTGGGCATTAATTGGTTAACTGCTAGAGTAGGAAAGCTTCTTTGTATGGATGCATCAACTGAAAAATTTGAGCGTATCTCCTTTGCTAAATGTTTAGTTGAAGTATCTCCAAACAACGAACTACCAGAAAGTTTCTCTGTGATGTTGCTTGATGGTACTGTTCAAATTGTTAAGGTAGAATATTTGTGGAAGCCGGAGATTTGCTCCAGCTGTAAAGAGTTTGGGCACTTGACTAAAAAGTGTAGCAAATATATAAGTGATGAAAATGATGGCAACTGTGCAATTAATGAACCATAGATTCTAAGTGATGTACATAAGAATAAGTTGAAAATAGGGAAGGCAAATGAGAAACAAGAAAGAGTTAAGCAAGTTTGGCAAAAAGTTAATAGGAATAAGGGTAAAAGAAGAAATACTAATGAAGAAGTGGGAGTAAATGTCTTGAAAATGCCGGGTGACAAGTTAGTGTCTCAATCTGATGGAGGTGGGAAAACAAATTTTGAGCATTCTGTTGTGCAAAAATCTTCTGGTGATGATCTTGCTTGTACTATTTCCACACTTAACAAGTACCACTTGCTGAATATAGATGATGATGAGGATGTTTTACTGGAAATGAATGAAGTTGAGGAAGGTGAAATCACACATGAAGTCTTTAGTAAACCTCAATGTAATGGTGGTCTCACCACCAAACCTCTTGCATCTGTTGACAAAGCAGCTGTAGACAAAGAACTTACCATAACGGCTAAAAACCATAACTTGCCTTCAAAAGATACAAGCAACTATGTAGTTTCCAATGAAATTGGTGCTGGAAAACAAGTGGTGCATGTTCCTGCTGATACACATGTAACAGACATGGAAAAAGAATGGTGCCTTTCCTTAGAGAAACAAGTAACTCACCTTGTTTCCACCATGTACGAAAACCATGTTGATTTACAAGCCTCTGTTCCACCTCACTACAATTTTTCTATTGATCTACCGGGTTGGCCAGAAAGAAATCCCAATTTCAAATCTTCTTCTATTCCACCTTCTTCTTCACAACCGCTTTCCCCTCGGCCCCAGTCTCACAGGAAAATTGAGACTAGATCTCTTTCAGCAAAGAGAAGAAATAACTCATCCTCTCCTAAACAACATTTATGTTAAATAAAATTGCATCTTGGAATCTCAAAGGAGCTCACAGTAACTTGAAACTTGATCAAGTGAAAAGAATCATCACAGAGTACAATATTTGTCTTTTTGGACTTCTTGAAACTAAACTAAACTTACCCTTATCTACTAAAGCAGTTACCTATATCAATCCTGCCTGGACTTTCCATCATAATCTTCAAAGTGCCTCTTACGGTAGGATTCTAGTCATTTATGATCCAACAGTTATATCTCTTTCTCCCCTTCTAACAACTAGACAATACATCCATTTTCATGTTCATGAAATTCAAACCCTATGCTCTTTCTATATTACTTTTGTTTATGCAGACAATTCTGTCAACTCCAGAAAGGCCTTCTTCAATGCTTTGCCTCCATTGAGACAATCTTCCCACCCCTGGATTGTGATGGGTGATTTCAACTCCTGCTTTGAATTCTGTGATAAATCTGGTGGAACTCCTCCCACAACAAATGATCTTGATCCTCCAACCTAGCTGTTCAAGATTCTGATTTGATCATGGTTAACAAATCGGGAGCAAGGTATTCATGGAATAATAGAAGTCGAAGTGGTATTCGAACCTTCACTACTATTGATCACACCTTTTGCAACCTTCAAGCTCTCTCCCAATGGCCTTCCCTTTCTGTTTTCCTTCCCCAGCCTATTCTGTCTGACCACTCCCCTTTAATCTTAACTCTTGGTCCCCATTTTAAAAAGGAAAAGAGAAGTTTCAAAATTTTTAATGCGTGGGTCAAACATGAACATTTCCTTGTTTTAGTTTCTAAAGCTAGTTCTGATTTTACTTGTTTTGGTAACCCTATGTACCAGTTTTGCAGGAAACTAAAATATATTAAGCAGGAGATCAAATTGTGGGCTTCCACTACTTTTGGCAATGGATACCTGCTGTCATCAAGACTAAAGGAACAGCTGAAGAAGCAACAGGACTACATGATGGAGCACCCTCTTGATGTTCAAGCTGCAGAAATTGAAAGTAAATTATTCAAAGAGGTTAATGATGCTTTATTCCTGGAGGCTAGTATGAAGAGACAGCAACTGCACAATAAATGGATTGCTGAAGGAGACAAAAACTCAAAGTTTTTTCATGATTCTCTTAAAGTCAAGCATGCGAGAGAGAACATTCATTGCATTTTCGATGATCAAGGTTCCTGTTATTCTACTTCTGATTCTGTTGATAGGGCATTTATTGACTATTTCTCCAATTTGCTTGGTAACTCTGATGGTTTTATTCCTGATCTTGACCATATAACCTCTCTCCCTCTGCCTAATATTTCTTCCCAGGAAGCTGCTGCTCTAATTAACACTGTCACTGATGAGGAAATTAAACAAACTCTCTTTTCTATGAATCAGCAATCTGCTGGTGGTCCAGATGGTTTAAATGTGACTTTCTTTATATCCACTTGGAGTGTGTTGGGAAGTGAGTTTTGTAGAGCCATACACAATTTTTTCAACAAATGTAAGTTGCTAGGTGAAGTTAACTGTACTAACATTGCTCTTATTCCCAAAGTCAATAATCCTACTAGTGTCTCCTCTTTCAGACCCATCTCTTGCTGTAATGTTTTATACAAATGTATTTCTAAAATTCTTGCTTCTCGTTTAGTCAAAGTTCTTCCATCTGTTATTTCTAGAAATCAGGCTGCTTTTATTCCTACTAGAAGTATTCTCGATAATCTTCTTCTAGCTCAGGAATTACTGAAAGGTTATGGTAAAAATAAGGTCCCCACTGCAGCGGCTGTTAAAATTGATTTATCTAAGGCTTATGATTCCATTCACTGGGCATCCATAGTCAGGGTTATGGCTATGATGGGCTTTCCTAAAATTTTTGTGTCCTGGATATATGCGTGCATTTCTTCTCCTTCTTTCTCTGTTGTCATAAATGGTCGTTCGGTTGGAAACTTTAGAAGTAGTAAAGGAATAAGGCAAGGAGATCCTATATCGTCTTATTTATTCTTGCTAGTCATGGAAGTCCTTACTGTTATTCTCCAAAAAAGGTATTCTCAGAAATTAATTAAGTATCACCCAAAGTGTGCACATCTACATATTACTTCAATAATGTTTGTCGATGATGTGATGTTGTTCACTAAGCCTGAGTTACCTTCCTTAAGTGCTATTTCTGAGGCATTGCAAGATTTTTACAAAATGACTGGTCTTAAAATTAACCAAGGCAAGACTTCTTTGTTAGTCTCTGGAGTTAGTGATGCTCATGCAGCTGCCTTGCAAAGACACATTGGTTTCTCATCAATGGCCTCTGATATGAAGTATCTTGGTCTTCCATTAATTTCAAAAAGAATTTCTAAAGTTGACTGCCTTCCTCTTTACAACAAAATCACATCTGTTATGAAGGCTTGGGAAAATAGGCAACTGTCTCAGAGTGGTAGATTAGTTCTGATAAAATCAACTGTTTTTTCTTCCCTAGTTTACTGGGCTCGTGCTATGATTCTACCAGTTAGGTTAGTGCAACAAGTTAGGTCTGTTATGAACAGATTTTTCTGGACAGGTAGTATCCACAATAGAAAGCTCTTGCCATGTTCCTTTTCTAAGTTTGAAGCCTCGAAGGAAATGGGTGGTCTTGGTGTTATTGATGTCAGGATGTGGAACAAAGCAGCAATTAGTAAACATATTGATGATCTAATCAACAGGAGAGATAGTATTTGGGTTGATTGGGCTTGGCGCTATAATATTAAGACTAGGAATTTTTGGGGCATGGCCAATCCTCAGAATAGTAGTTGGATTTGGAGAAGTATACTGAAATTGAGAGATGTTTTTCTTCCCTTGATTCTATATCCTGTTAAGGCTTATTCTACTGTCAGGTTCTGGCATGATCCCTGGGTCAGTAGTGGCATTATCTTGTCTACTTTATGTGACTATAATCACATTGTGCAGTCTGGTATTCACATTGATGCCAAGGCTATTGACTACATTTATGATGGAAAAATTGTGCTCCTTGACACTAGTAATCAGTTCCTAAGGCAGTTGTGGGATGATATGCAGCAACTTTTCTCCCATAATCCAAAATATGATAATGTTGTTTGGGACTTCAAGCCTCATACAATTAAAGGAGCTTACAACTTCATCAATGCCTCTGCTCCCCTAACTTCTTCTAAATGGAGCACTGTTATCTGGTCATCGGATTCTCATCCCCAAGAAAACTTGATGCTATGGAAAGTCATTAGCCAAGCCTTGTTAACTAGAGATGTTTTGAGGAAATATGGCATGGGATGCACTCTGAAATGCCTGTTTTGTGACCAATATGATGAGTCTGCCCAACATATTTTCTTTGTTTGTCCTGCCCTTCATTTTCTCTTGCTTAGAATTGGGTTGAAAACTGGTATAAATTTTGCTGCTGCAAATTCTGGTGAAGTTTGGGATATTTTTTACTCAGCTGCTAGGATAAAAATGAGGTGGGAAGGATGATTGCTGTTTGTATGAAGGTATATATGAAAGTTATATGGAGACAAAGGAATGCAATTCTTTTTGACAAAGAGAGAAAGAATATGGAAGATATTTGGCATGAAGTTAAGAGTGGCACTTTCTGTCAAATGAAGAATTACAATTCTGGTTTCTGTTCTGATCTGTTGCAAATTTGGGAATGATGCCTGATTTGCTTTTCTTTTTCTTTTTTTTCCCGTGTTCTTTCCTTGTTCTCCTTTGTATACTTCTATACCATTTATTGTTTTGCAATAAATCTTGTAGGGGCCCAGTTAACCCCGCTGGCTTTGCCAAAAAAAAAGATTGGTTTAAATTTATAAATGGTTATAAATTTAAATAATTATCTTTTGGGATAAGTAATGTTGTCTAAAATATATAAAAAGATTATAATTTGATTAATGGTCTTTTGGGATAATTAATGTGGTTTTAAAATTTATAAAGGAATTATATCGATTATCTTCCAAGATGATTAACATTGTTTAAAATTAATAAAAGTATTTAAATTTATTTAATATCTTCCATGATTATAAATGTTGTTTTAAATTTATTAATGATGGTTTATGAATGTGGAAATCTTTAAAAATGAATGTTTAAAAACAAACCTAAGTGTAAATTGTTTTGGGGTTTATTAGTAAATAATGTTTTTAATGACATTCGTTTTTTACCCTTCTTTTTAATACACTTAGAAATATAATTTGCCCTTTAACAAAATATTTTTAAAGAGTGTTTTAAAGCCTGTAACACCCCTAATTTTTAATAACATTATTCAGGAGATTTAATTAGAATAAATTAAATAGAATAATGTAGAGTGATAAGGAGATTGAGGCTGGTTAATAAATTTAGTGGTCGTGCTTATTAAAATGAATGAGCTTATAAATGGTTAAGTGTTAACTAATTAATCATAAGGGCATTAGGGTCATTGTCGCCCTCATTTTCCACCCTTATAGTATTATCCCTATGACATTCACGTTCATTTTACCATAAGCAAAATAAATGAAAGTAAGCTAAAATCAGGTCAACCATTAGGAGGAAGATAAGAAGAGAAAATTCATGTAAAGCTTAGGATTAAGCTAGAAGAAATCAATCTCAATCAATCTCCAATTTCCTTGCCCAATCTAAAGTGAATAATAATCACAACATCTCTATTTTATAATCATATGTTTTCTGATTTAAGGGTAAATTCGTTTTTATGATATATTGGATGATGATATGCTTGATTTATAATTTGTTTAGTTTAAACAAGATTGTTTAAAAGGAGATATACACGGTTTTAGGGCAAAACTTAGGTTAAATGATTTTTAAATGCCATGGAAAAATTAATGTTGTGAAAAACATGATTTTGGAGTTGGGTTTCAATTTTTATAATTTTCCAAGCCGTGAAGAATTAACTATAAATTTTCAAAAGAAAATATGGTTAATTAGGTTTATAAATTTATTTTGGAAATTATGTTAAGAATTTGGGTCTGAAATTTTGATATGTTAGATAACATGATTAAAGTGAATTTTTGGAATTTTTGGGGATTTTTACCAAGTGATTTAGTATGGAAATAAAATTATTTTGAAAGGAGGACCTAAATGATTTAATTGCTTTGTTAATGGGAATGACTTATTTGTTAAATGTTAGTCAGTTTTTAGATCTGAGAAAATGCGGCAAATATTAGCAAAATAATTTGAAAGTTTAATGTAACCAATCAAGTGTTTACATGTGGGCAAGTTAGTTACAAAAAGGTTGCTTTATTTAGTAAACACAGTATTTTGCTCAGAAAAGTAGGTTCCGCCTCCTTTGGAAGGAGCTTTCGACCCAGAGCTTCTGCCTTCAACCTAGTTGAAACCTTCTTAGTCGAAACCTTCTTAGTCAAAACCACGAAACCAATACATATGGTATCACTTAGTTGGTACGCAGTGGATTGGAGAAAGGCAGAAGGTAGGGTGTCGAAACATAGCTTCCGAAGGTGTCGGCACCTTTATTTTGTTTTTAAAAGAAAAGCGCTTGCCTGTTCACAAAGGGGTTTCGAAGTAGTCAAAACCAATGCTTGCGAAAGGGTATTTCAAAAGAAGCTTTCGAAGGAGAGCTTCCGCCTTTTTCTTAAAGTAAGTAGCTTTCGAAGGAGTTACTATGTTTTTAAAATGATGCTTTCAGAAGGAGTAGTTTCGACCAAGTCGAAACCCTTCTGTAACTTGATGCCTTCCGATGGTATTGAAGATATCAATGCTATTGAAAGGTACTTATTTTTTTTATAAATATATGCCACTTCCTACTAATTTCGAAAGGGGTTAGGGGTTTCAAAGGCAATGGTTTCGAAAGGGGTTTCGAAGCCAACCAATAAATGTTTTACCCAAATGTTTTATTCCTTCGAAAGGATGGTTTCGACACCATCAAGTTTTCCCCAATGCTATTATATGATAAAGAAAGGTTTCGAAAGAGGTACTTTCGCTTGTGTTCACTTTGACCCAAAATGATATTTTAAATATAAACCTAATAGCTTCGGAAGGTATACTTCCAATGATTTCAAAAGGGGGACTTTCAATGATTTTGAAAGGTGACTTTCGATGGTTTCGAAAGGGGTACTTTCAAATGGTTTCGAAGCTAAGCTTCTATAGTTATATGATAATACTTTAACACAGTCGAAAAGTTTCGAAAGAAAGGTTTTAAAGTATTCAAAAGGCAGGAGCCTAATGCTTTGAAGATAGATTTATATGCTTTCAAAGGAGGGGTTCCAATGAAGATGAAAGCAAGGTTTCGAAGGCGTCGAAAGGCATTTTAAATCCAAACTCTTTTTTTTTAGGAAAAACCCATGGCTAATTAAAGGAGTTTTAAAAAGAACTCGAGTAGGTAAATTCAAAGAAGTGTTTCCTTGATGAAATAATAGGTTAAGGGGATAACCATGTTATATATATATAAATGTTTTCAAGGATGTTAAACCCACGGGAGTGTATTGCTAAGTTGTTAAAATTGCTTCTTCAAATGTAATATATTCACATGATAAAAGACCCATAATTGCATTTCGAGGATAAAGGGGTAGAAGAACCAGCTAGGTTAACCCAGTAGTGAATATAAATTGGTTAAACTCCTGAATGAGTAGAACTGCATCCAGGAAGTCAGGGAGACCAGAATATAGGATGCTTAAACCTTGAAGTTGTCTGGGAGACAGGTTCATAGTAAACCCATGAAACTATGATTTGGAAGTTATTGGGGGTAACTTGTAGGTTCATAGTGATCCCATGAAAACTATGTATAAAGGATGGTTGGCAGGGGCCAATTGGTTTGTAGTGAACCCATGAAAACTATATTGGAATTAAGTATTGACATCAGTCAATAGGTTCCTAGTCAACCCATGAAAACTAGGATAAGAAATAAGTTATTGGAGGTATCAAACCTAGTCAACTCATGAAAACTAGGATAAGAGGGGAGTTATTGGAATCACCAGTAGGTTCAGGAGAACCCATGAATTAATTAAGTTGATTGGAAGGGGCCAATAGGTTCATAGTGCACCCATGAAAACTATGAAATAGGACGGGGAGTCCATGAAATATGAAAAAGGTTATTAGTAAGCCCATGAAAACTAATAGGTTAATAGTGACCCTAGAAACTATAAACATGACAGGGAGTCAATTAAACCGAGGATGGGAAATCCAAAAATGTTTATATATTTTTATATCATTTTAATAATTTGAATTACTATGTTTTAACCATTGTGGATGCAAGAGCACCGTATATGGTTTTATAAATGTTTTAGGATACTAATGAGGGGAAAACCGGTTCCGCTAAGCGGCGTGGTCTCATTAGATATCTAAATGGTTTGAGATGTTAGAATATTATTCATACCAGGCTTTATGTCTGACTCGAAGTTTTTGTTTTCCACTTAAACTCTCGGGTACTCAATTGATTATGAGTAGTTTGAGATTTAAGATTTCCAGGTTCTCTTCTTAGACGAATAAAGCTTCCGAAGACGTGGAGGAGGCATTCTAGTTATTTAGGGTTATCACTTTTGTGTATTTCAGATGTAAAGGCAGACTTAGCCTTATTATATACTTTGATCAACCAAAGGGGCATCTTTATATGTCGCTCTTGGCGTATGTGTAATAATTATATTTTTCTAAACGTGTTTAATGTTTGTGGGATTATGTAAGAACATGAAATGTTTTGAATGGAACGTGGAAATATGTTTTTAATTTGTTAAATTTTTTCCATATTCTTGTAATCTGTGTATCAATGTATCTAGCACTGCCGTATTTGGTCGCTGAGGATTAATAACTATGGATGATCGTAGCATCTGTAGCCGTTAGTTTTGGGCCTCCAAGTAGGGGGATGTTACAAGTTGGTATCAGAGCATAGGTTTATGAAACTTTAAAACAAAGTTAGACCTAAAAGATTTTTGAAACATAATCCAATGAATATAAATATGATCGCGGTTTGGGTTAACGCTATAGTAACGTACTTGTATTTGATATATATATATATAGAAGTACGTGTTCCCCTCTCTTTTAGACCATTCTTCTGTATCTTACTAAGGCCCGTATGAAGATTTATGAGAAAGAGGATATGGAAGCAGGAAACGGAAGAGGAAATCTAAGTGGAGGAAGCACCACAACTAACGGAAATGCTCGACCTAATACTAGGAGGAACCAAGGTTGACAGACTAATGCTAACCCAAATGCTGAAGCGAATATGGGAGCAGGAAATCCACCAGTAGATGCAGGGATGGTGTATCAGTTGTTAGCCAATCTTTTGCAAGTTGGAGTTGCTGGTAATGTTGGAGGCGCTAATCTTGTAGCTCCAGTTGGATATAACTATGCTAGACTAAGAGAGACTACACTAGTTTGGGTGGAAAACCGTTTGTTGGAACGGAGGATGTTGTTGAGGTTGAGAATTGGCTATTGCACTGTGAGAGGATCTTTACTGATCTAGGCTTGGATGATGAGAAAAAGAGGAGGTTGGCCTCTAGGCAGTTGCAAGGGGAAGCGCTTCACTGGTGGAATAGTGTGACTGCCGAAGTTCCGGAGGAAGAGTTGACATGGGCTGATTTTAGAAGGAGGTTAGAGCAGAGGTTCTTATCTAAAGTGGCAAAGTCGGCGTTGATGAGGAAGTTTATGGATTTAGTCCAGGGAGATATGTCGGTAATCGAGTATGCTGCTAAGTTTGATGAGCTATCTCGATATGGATATGCCACTATAGACACTGACATCAGAAGGAACGAGAGGTTCATTCGAGGATTGAGGCCTGAGCTTGCTATAATGACCATGACTCATATCTGAGATCCTTGTAATGTGGTGGTGGAGATGGCCATTCGCCATGAGGAGATGCTTGTTGTTTCTGCTAGGGAGAAGCCAGTTGAATCCCAAAGTCCTTTGGGAAAGAAGAGGAAATTCTTTAAGAAGAGGGGAACCCAGAAAGGGGATGCTGCCAAGAAGGCAAAGGCTAATTTAGTATGCTTCAAGTGTGATAAGAAGCATCATTATGCTCACGAGTGCCGATTGGGCAAAGGGAAGAAGCCTGTAGAGAAGAAGAATGTGAAATGATTCAACTACGACCAAGTTGGGCATTATAAGAACCAGTGTCCAGAACCAGTTAGGGCAGACAGAGGGAAGTTTTTTGCTATAGGACCACCATCTTCTTCTAGGCCTACTGCAACAGAGAAAGGGAAAACTGTGATGGAAGGTACGCTTTTGATTCAGAGTATACCAGTTAGGGTATTATTTGATACCGGTGCATCACATTCATTTATATCACAGTATTAGGTTGATAGGTTATGCATAGAACCTACATACCTTGTTACTTCCTTAAGGGTTGCGAATCCAATAGGAGGGTATGCAACTCTAGGGATGAGATGTGACCAGTTAGAACTTGATTTGTTAGGTCATAAGTTTGCATGCAGTTTGTATGTTTTTCATTTCATAGATTTCGGGATCATTTTGGGTATGGATTGGTTGGGTAAGTATGAGGCTGATATTTTTCCAGGATAGGAAAATATCATTGAGGCACCCTGATAGTCATAACTGAATCATCTTCTCAGTGGAGAATTCCAATAGAAGTGTATGTGCTTTGTTGAGTGCCATGGAGGTAGGAGAAGAATTATGTCAGGTTCGGGTAGCAAGAGAATTTGCAGACGTCTTTGAGCCGGTTACGGGATTACCACCGAAACGAGCTGTTGAGTTTCGGATAGATCTGGTACCAGGAGCTGAACCTGTGAGTAGACCACCTAGCAGGATGACACCGACTGAGATAAAGGAATTAAAGGTGCAGCTAGTGGATCTAGAAGGAAGGAATTTTATTAGACCAAGCAGTTCGCCTTGGGGAGCCGATGCGGTATTCGTGAAGAAACCAGATGGGTCGTTAAGGATGTGCATCGACTATCGTAAGTTAAACGAAAGGACGATCAAGAATAGGTACCCTCTGCCGAGAATAGATGATCTGTTTGATCAGTTGAGTGGAGCCAAGGTATTTTCCCAACTGGATTTGGCGATAAGGTTCCATTAGTTGAGAGTGGCGGAGGACAGCATTCCTTTGACAACATTTCGGACTAGGTATGGTTCGTATGAGTGGTTGGTGATGCCATTTGGATTGATGAACGCACCTACTTTCTTCATGGATTTGATGAACCGAGTTTCCTGAGAGCACTTGGATAGGTTTGTGTTGGTATTCATAGATGACATTTTAGTGTACTCGAAAGGTGAAAGAGAGCATGAGATTCATCTTAGAGTGGTGCATGAGACGCTGAGGCAGAATCAGCTAAAGGCAAAGTTTTCCAAGTGTCATTTTTGGAAGAAAGAGGTTAAGTTTCTCGATCATGTGGTTTCAGAGGAGGGTTTGCATTCGATCCAGTTAAGATCGAAGCTGTCAATAATTGGAAGAGACCAGAGACAATAACCGAGATTAGGAGTTTTCTTAGACTTGCTGGCTATTACCGAAGATTCATTAAGGACTTCTCGTGGATAGCAGCGCCTTTGACTAAGCTTACCAGGAAGGAGGTGAAGTTTGTTTGGTCAAAAAAATGTGAGGAAGCATTTCTTAAGTTAAAGCATTTGTTGACCAATGCACCAGTGTTAGTGGTTCCAGACGGAAACCAAGGATTGGTGGTGTATATTGATGCATGTGGAACTGGATTGGGAGCTGTGTTGATGCATAAGGGTAAAGTGATTGCCTACGCTTCACGAGAACTTAGACCACATGAAGTGAGATATCCTACTCATGATTTAGAGTTAGCTGCGGTAATTTTTGCCTTGAAGATTTGGAGGCATTATCTCTTGGGGGAGAGATTTGAGTTATATACCGATCATAAGTCTTTAAGATATTTATTCTCTCAGAAGGAGTTAAATATGAAGCAGAAGAGGTGGCTTGAGTTTTTGGCTACTTATGATTTCGGTATAGAGTATACTCCTGGGAAAGGAAATAAGGTAGTAGATGCTCTTAGTAGAAAACATCAGAATGCGGTGTTAGCTATGTTGGTAGAATGGAAGGATCTAGAAGCTTTATCCAGTTGTGGTGTATTGTTAAGATCTACTGCTAGTTATAGTCAGGGTACTACCATGTTGTCTTGTTTAGAAGTTCGACCAGTGTTGATCGAAAGGATAGCTTTTAAATAGAGAGAGGATCCAGTTTTAGCCGAGAGGATTAGAAGGCTTGAGGTAGGATCGGAGATCGATGATCTAAAGGATTTTTGTCTTGAGCAGAGAGGATGGTCGAGAAAGAAGGGACGATTATGTGTTCTGAATGTTGAGAACTTAAGGAGAGAAGTTCTAGAAGAGTGTCATCGATCCAAGTTTATGATTCATCATGGAGGGATCAAGATGTATCATGATATGAAGAGGAGCTTCTATTGGGAAAGTATGAAGAGGGATGTTGGCTTGTGGGTTAGACAGTGTGTAAACTGTCAACAAGTGAAGACGGAACATCAGAAGCCGAGTCGATTTCTTCAGCCTTTAGATATTCCAGTTTGGAAATGAGATTCGATATCCATGGATTTTATAGACGGGCTGCCAAGGTCGAATAGGGGAAATGAAAGCATATGGGTTGTGGTGGACAGGTTGACCAGGAGTGCCCATTTCATTCCGGTTAAGTCAACTAGAACGGCGCCTGTTTTGGCTAAGTTATTCATGAAGAACATAGTTATACTTCATGGGATTCTTAGTAGCATAGTCAATGACAAAGATGCATTATTCACTAGCAAATTTTGGAAGAGTCTGCAAGAGGTATTAGGTACCAAGCTCAAGATGAGTACAACATATCACCAACAGACGGATGGGCAGACAGAGAGAGTCAATAAGGTACTTGAGGATTTGTTGAGAGCTTGTGTATTGGGATTTGGTGGATCTTGGGAGGATCACCTACATTTAATTGAGTTTTCCTATAATAATAGTTATCAGACTAGTATAGGAATGGTGCCTTTTGAAGCTTTATATGGAAGGCCATGCAAACCGCCAGCATGTTGGTTAGAGACTGGAGACAGATTGGTCTTAGGTCCGGATTTGGTTAGGGAGGCGTCAGAAAAGATTGAGTTAATCCGAGAACGGATGAAGGAAGCTTAATCCAGACAGAAGAGTTATGCAGATAAAAGGCGTAAAGACCTAGAGTTCTCAATGGGAGACAGGGTTTTCATTAAGGTATCACCGATGAAAGGTGTGGTACGGTTTGGAAACTCGGGGAAACTGGTCCCGAGATATGTTGGTCCATTCCATATTTTAGAAAGGATTGGAAAGCTCGCATACAGAGTAGAGTTGCCGAGCAGTTTGGCAGGTGTTCATAATGTATTCCATGTATCCATCTTCGCAAATATGTGCATGATCCAGAGACTACTATTTCTCTGATAGGGTTAGAAGACTTGGTACTAGAGCCTGATTTAACTTTGGTTAGACAACCAGTTTGGGTTGTAGCGAGAGATGAGAAAAGATTGAGGTCCAAGACAGTCAAGTTGGTGAAATTTCAATGGAGCGACAACGAGAAGGATTGTACTTGGGAGACCGAGGACAGGATTCGAGATACTTATCCTGATCTGCTTTGATGGTATGTCTATATTAGCTTCATATAGATAGTAGCTAGTCAGGTAGGCTAGTATTGATGTTAGGAGTTGTTACAGATGATTGACATGATTGATATTTAGTCCTTACTGAATTTCGAGGATGAAATTCTTTAAGGAGGGGAGCCTGTAACACCACTAATTTTTAATAACATTATTCAGGAGATTTAATTAGAATAATGTAGAGGGATAAGGAGATTAAGGTTGGGTAATAAATTTAGTGGCTGTGCTTATTAAAATGAATGAGCTTATAAATGGTTAAGTGTTAATCCTAAGGGCATTAAGGTCATTGTCGCCCTCATTTCCCACCCTTATAATATTATCCTTATGCCATTCACATTCATTTTGTCATAAGCAAAACAAAAGAAAGTATGCTAAAATCAGGCCGGCCGTTAGGAGGAAGATAAGAAGAGGAAATTTAAGTAAAGCTTAGGATCAAGCTAGAAGAAATCAATCTCAATCAATCTCCAATTTCCTTATCCAATCTTAGGTGAATAATAATCACAACATCTCTATTTTATAATCATATGTTTTTGGATTTAAGGGTAAATTCGTTTTTATGATGTATTGGATGATGATATGCTTGATTTATAATTTGTTTAGTTTAAGCAAGATTGTTTAAAAGGAGATATGCACGGTTTTAGGGAAAAACCGAGGTTAAATGATTTTCAAATGCCATGGAAAAATTATATGTTGTGAAAAACATGATTTTGGAGTTGGGTTTCAATTTTTATAATTTTCCAAGCCGTGGAGAATTAATTATAAATTTTCAAAGGAAAATATGGTTAATTGGGTTTATAAATTTATTTTGGAAATTATGTTGAGAATTTGGGTCTAAAATTTTGATATGTTAGATAACATGATTAAAGTGAATTTCTGGATTTTTTGGGGATTTTTACCAAGTGATTTAGTATGGAAATTAAATTATTTTGAAAGGAGGACCTAAATGATTTAATTGCTTTGTTAATGGGAAGGACTTATTTGTTAAATGTTATTCAGTTTTTAGATCTGAGAAAATGCGGCAAATATTAGCAAAATAATTTGAAAGTTTAATGTAACCAATCAAGTGTTTACATGTTGGCGAGTTAGTTACAAAAAGGTTGCTTTATTTAGTAAAATCAGTCTTTTGCTCAGAAAAGTAGGTTCTGCCTCCTTTGGAAGGAGCTTTCGACCCAGAGCTCACTACAACAAAAGTATGTTTTCACTGCATTTGCTATCAGCGTTCCACCGTTGAATGCTGTAGTACATATTTTCATAGAGTTATATCTAGTGATAAACGCTGAAAAAACTAGTCCCGCTAGGTTTATTTTGGTTTGCCGCAAACTCACATTAACTTATGAGAAAAATTCTATTTCCCTCGTCTCTTAATAATTCCCTCTCCATCAATTTTCATTTTCCCTCTCGTCCATTTCGATTTCAATTCGCCTAGCACCAGATCGCATCTTCCTTCATCCTCCGCATCGATTTTGATTAAGAATCTTTGTCGCTGGCGCTTTTATCTGCATCGATTTCGGATTTGATTGCCCTAAACTTGGCGGAACTATTGAGCATTTATTTCTTAACCCTAGTTTTCGATTAAGTTTGAAACATTGCAAAGTATCAAAATCTTGCTTATCTGATCGAGTTTAGCCTAATTTTTGTTCTGATTGAGTTTAAATTTTATGCTACCTGTAAGTAAATGGTATTATTTGTATTTAAAGAATACTTTGGAATTCTAATTTATCACTATTTCAATACACATGGTTTATGAATTTTGAAGAGACAAGATATATTAGCTTACATGCAAGTATTGGTGTAGAAAACCATAGCTCATGGCACTACTGGAAGCAATGACTTTCAGTTTAGCAGTTTTGGGTGCTAGAAATTAATTCAATTCTCTATGTAATTTAGTTAAAAAGAAGATCACAATTATCTAGAAAAACATGTTCCTTTTTAACTAAAATAACACCATTATATTTGGTAGCTTACCTTTTATAATTAGCTGCAGAGTTTAGAATGGTTGGATAATTTATATAACTTATTTTGTAAGCAGTGTATCAGTAGGTGTTTTTAT
The DNA here is from genome assembly GCA_030737815.1 of Allium fistulosum. Lineage (NCBI taxonomy): Eukaryota > Viridiplantae > Streptophyta > Magnoliopsida > Asparagales > Amaryllidaceae > Allium > Allium fistulosum. The sequence goes on along the minus strand of CM060905.1, from coordinate 295,518,793 downwards.
TTTAAACTTTACAATCTGTGTCCACTTTGATTTCTGGTATTCAAAGTTGCAAGAATAAGTATATTGTCATGATACTTTTAGTTCACTTATAACATACTAAATATAGTTATTTGAAATCATTATAAATTATTAATGAGCTAATGTTATCAAAACATTTATGTTTAAAATGTTAAATCAGGTATTTATGATTAAAATATTATTTCAACCATCGATTCAACATATCGTTTTTAATATGATTATTTAATAAAGCTGAAAGCCATTGAAGCTTTAGAAGAATATTTGTAATTGTTTTGGGTTAGTTTTATCGAGCATACGTTCTATTTTTCATGTCACTCAACTATTTATTTTAAATGTTTAATCGGGTGAGCTCTATTAAAATCACCGGCCTATGTGCATCTATTGGCTTATGTATGTAGTTTTATTGGAATAAAATCAAAGTGGTTAATTTTTAGTTTCTTTATGTGTGCCAGATGTTTAGTAAAGTTGGCTTACATATAAGTTATATTTTTTTTAGATTCAACATAGATGAGCATTAGCATTGGATGCTCTCGTATACTTTATATGGTATTTAACCATATAAGCTTATTTGAAGAATGCTTTTCATTTGATGAAAACATATTAGACTTTATGTCAATGCTAATTTATTTTGTCAGTGGTGATTGACAACCATATGTCGGAGTCATGTATTTACTCAGTGCAACCACTGAGTATAAACTCAGTTCAACCATTGAGTTATAAACACACTATTTCACTCAATGCTTGTGCAACGAGCGAAACTTTGTGTAGTTTCATTGAGTGGAACTCGGTGCACAATGTTGAGTTTAACTCAGTGACAGCCCTGACTTTAACTCAGTGATAGCCCCGAGTTGAACCCAACTTAAAAAACTAAGCTACGGAGCAAATTAAATTTAGTTTTTTATGGCGTCAATTTTTCCGCAATTTGTAAGAAAGATTTTTATAATTATTTTTTATTTATATGCTTTTCTACACAGTGTAAATTTGTTTATACCTTTGTTAAACTTAGTCCCAAAAATTAAAATTAATTTTTAGCATAGGATCACACAACTACCTTCACAGTAGCAATGTTTTATGTTCATTTTTCATTCAAGTAATGAATGTGATTAGAATCATTGCCAACACCGATAAGAATGTTTTATGGGGGGGTGACAACACTAAAGCTTTAGATTTAGGTTTTGTACATCAAAGTTATTGCATGGGAATTGAATTTATTTCGCATAGTGTCTTACCTGGCTATTTTTTATGTTAAATGTTCATATCAACCTAGACGAGGAGAATAAGATTCCACTTTGAGTGATAGAGGTATAGTTATGACTAACAAATCTTTGAACAATAACTTAAGAACAATAGCCAAGTTAGGAACTTCAGGTACTGTTGACAACAAACTTCTGATTTTACCTATTTTATGCTTGATTTTTTCAAAATACAATGTTTCTTCAATTTTTTTTTGTTTACAGCTTTGGTTAAAAAATTGTGAATAGGAGGTGACCTAAACCTCGTTTTTCTAAGTTTGGTATTGAGCAGTACTCTGCAGAAATATAACTTATTTCGGTACAATTCTAAGATATCAGCATGTTCAAAAACTGATACTGTGTGTCAGTTTGCACCCTTTATTTTTGAAGAAAATCAAAATGATGAATATCGGTAACAAAACATCATTTCCGACTTTCAGAAATTCCGAGTCAAGTTATTAATTAAAGACATTTTCTGACTTTTAGAGAATCTGAGTCATTATCAACAAAATGTCATCTTTGTTACAACTCTCATTTTTAATAAACAAACAAACAGTATGTAATGACCCAAGATTTTAGGAATTTATCCTGAAAAATATAAATGAATTTAAAATAATTTTTTTAAATTAATTTTGGAAGGAGATTGTTATGGCTTGATAGTGTATCAGTATGTGTGTGCATGTGTGCACAGGGTATACACATGAACTAAAGCTAAAAATCTCTGAACTTTAAGAATAAATACATATTGATATGTATGGGAATATATATATATATATATATATTAAATCTTTAAAAAGCTGAATGCATAAGTAAATATAAATATATGTATGCTACTGAATATTTTTTTTCTTAAGTATACATGTGCATGTGTGTGTCAGTACAGAATGATATATATATAAATATATATATATGTGTTAATAAAATACTAGAGTTCAAACTAGTGAAATAAAATATATATATAGACATATTTTAATAAGCAGAAATAAAAAGAAAGAAGATATAAAAAGAACTAATCCTCTTATAAATAAATAAAGGAAGTACATGCCATTTACATGAAAGCTAAGAATAGAAAAAAATAAGAGAAAACAGAGAAATGTTGCCATAGGCAGAATTAGGAAGTGTATTTGATAAATAATAAAAAAAAAATCAAGTCACATTTTTAGCATGATTATAGACAAAGGAAAAAGTATTTTTCTGAAAAGCAAAATTTCTGAAAGAAAAATGTAACCACTTTTCTCTTCACCCAAATTAAGCCGGGAAGGGGTAAAACTTTGGGTTTAAAATTCAGATAACATGATTTTCTGGTGGGCAAAAATGGCTTTAGCCAATACCCAAAACCCTAAGAGAGAGACCCTGTATATATATACATGTATATGCAGCAGCCTCCTCTTCTCCTCAGAAAAGAATTTTGAAAAAAAAAAAAGAAAAACAATACCACAGAAATCATAAGACAAGGGAAGAAAAAGAGCTTGAGGATAAGAGCAGGAGTTCATCAGTTAATTAAGGAAACAAAGGAGAGAGCTAGGTGAGAAAACTCACTCAAAAATCTAAGGCAATAAGTCCTAATGTAGGCAGCCAGATAAAAGTATTTTATTCAAAGAGTATTTTCATATGTGAATGTTTATCTGTGGAATTTAAATCTGAAAATGTTTTGATTTTCTTTGATTGATCACTTGTTTTATTATAACAAAGTTTTATGTGTTGATAGTATACATATCTGTTTTATACACTCAGATCTCTGATATGTTAATATTTAGGGATATAAACAAATACCCAGAAAGTAAAATGTTGAGAATAGGCAAGTAGTATTGGTTTTGGCTTAACCCAGAAAAATGAAAATAATGTTGAGCTGCAATATACTCATGTATAAGTGCTGAGGCTTGAAATAGAAAGGAATTAGGGGTGCAATAGGGTTGCCTATGTGCTGATGCTCCTGATTCAATAAAATGCATAGCAAACAAAATTTTGTGATTCAGTGAGACCAGGTCATCCTGAGTTTAACTCAAGCACAAATGTTTGCAAAAGAAAAACTCTCCCAGAAGCTATAAGCCAATGTTAGTTGCCTAAACTCCTTTTAAAAATACCAGGATGAACATCTATATATATATACAGAACCTTATTTTGTAGTCACCAATGGTTGTTTGCTTATTTACTTCTGTATGATCATGAATAATATGAGATGCCATGTTATGGATGTTTTTAGCTAATGAAATGAATCACTGAATGGGTTTTGCCATGAAAAATCAAAAGAGTTATTATTAACTTAAATCTGATTAGGATATTGGGGTCAAGAACACTGCAGGAATGACTTGTGTGCTTGAGTAACATAAGTTGACACATGGCTTGTTTAAGTCCTGAGATCTTTGTGTAATGGAGTGAATTAGTTCATTACAGTGTGTCCATTGATTCATAAATATTGCAGATGAGACCAAGGATAGATAAATATACCAAGGAAATAATACTTGAGCAGATGAGAAAACTAGAGTTTTTCCCAGATTTGAAATATGAGAATTGAATAAGTGATTTAACTCATATTAGTTATTTTCCTGTTTGGTATGAATGATTGTTTGTCTATGATTGAGTGTATGCTTGAATGTATGTGCCATATTCATATGTGTAGTCTCTGGAAAGAAAGTTAAATTGTGCACATGCACAATGACACAGAGCATGCACACAGGTATTTACCTGATTCCAAAGGACAGAACCATATGTATATGTACTTAAACTGTATTTTAACCTAATTAACAAATTGCTTTTGTGAATTTTCTCATACCAGACATGTGTCTGACCCTAGTGTGCTAATGGCATCTGGGGTGTCTCATTTAAAATGAGGCAGTTTCCAATGCTTTTTCAGGGATTGCAGCAACTAAGTAGGAGTAGGAGCAAGGCCTTGAGAAGAAGATATAGCATGCTAAACTTAGTTAGATAAGAGCTTAAATGTTGAATCTGCATGTATTAACAATTTAAATTGCTACTTGTATTAAGTGTTGAATATTGGATGGATATTTTGTTAGGCATTTTGTCAAGAGATTGAGTTGTATCTGGAAACTATGAATTAAGTTGAATATCTGTTCAGTTTAAAAAGAATTTTAATCAAATCTGGTAAGTAGATTTAGCAAGAACACCATGTTAAAATGAATGATTACATTTTATAAATGCATTAGTCAATCATGAATCTTTGGAAAGGATTTAAGTTTTGGAAAATCTAGAGAGTTGATTCTCAGAAAAATTTAAATGGTTTTATTTTCTAATATAGCATATGTATGCAAAAGAATTAGGCATAGGTTAAAAGTTTTATATGACTGCAAGGTTTATTTAACTTGTTCCATACAAATGCTTCATGTCCTATTTTTAAATAAAGAAAGAATTTGTAATAAGGGAAGAGTAAGCCAGGTTCAAATAGTTGCAGATATATATGCACATAAATATGTTTAGTGCAAACATTACCACATCTTTTCCTTTGCACTTGTAATAGAAATCTGAATTTCACTTAGATTTTAACCAAAGGCATTTTAAATGCCAGACAGGTCTTATAAGAAGAAATACAAACATGAATAATGATAAACACTTTTATCATCCTCAAAACCAAGAACCATACTCTTAATTCATATCAATCCTGAAGCCTTCCAGGTTAAAGGGATGGGTTTCAAAAATGATTAAGCAAGAATTATTGTTTTGTATGATGGAATATAGGCAAAAATAAAGTATATATGTATATGTGCAGATATAGGTAGATAATAGATTGCAAACTGTACAGAGGAAAAAAAAAATGAAAACCAAAAATTGTGTTTGAACCGACCAGCATAGCACTCGAACTCGTGACCTTTCATGTATAAGTTAGGCGCGTTTCCATTACGCCTAGATGTTGCTTGCTTTCACTTAGGATCCACTTTATTTTATACTGAATTTGATGCTATTCAGAGCTTAACACAAACATCTATATTAAAAGCTTGTTTACTACTGATTATTACTTGATCACTTCTTAGTTAGGATAAACAGACTAATATGTATGTTACCAGTGGATTGTTTGGTCAAAAAAAAAAATTTTTTAGCAATCCAATATCCTCTTGTTTTTCCAGAACTCTGATTCAAACAAGAGAGGCATATACATCCTCACATGTATGTGCTTACCTTTGTGAATGTACTGATATATTTATATTGGTTGATTATTGTGATCCTGGATATATTTGGTTTATTGGAGAAAGATATTGACCCTGAGAATTATAATGAAATGGATGAAATATCTATATATATATTTATATATCCTCTTTACCTTAAAAAAAAAATTCCTTATGAAATTAGAGTAGAAATAGGAGGGTCATTTCAGTTGGTATCAGAGCTATGTTATTTAACGTAGTAGAAGTAAGGACCAAGTTCTTAGATAGGAATAAAATTAAAAGGAACTAAATATCAAACTAACCAGCTATGTAAATTATTATTAGCAAACTATGGTAGGGAGACCACCAAATCAGGGAGCAGGATCTTCCCATGCACCACCAGTGGTCAATCTGCAAGACTTGGTGAGAGCATTTAGGGATGGGGCAGGACAAAGGCAAGAAAATCCCTATGAAGAACTCTCAAAATTGCTTAAGACATATACTCATTTAGGAGGCAAAAGCTTTGAAGGGACAGAGAGTATCATGGAAATTCAAACATGGTTGAGAACATTGGAAAGAATTTTCAATGACATGCAACTTGATGATCAAAGAAAGAGGCAAGTGGCTTCAAGACAGCTGAAAGGAGTAGCTTTAGGCTGGTGGGAAGTAATCATTGCAGGAAGGAATGAGAATGAAATCACTTGGAATCAATTCAAAGAGATGTTGGAAGCAAGGTTTGTACCAGCATCAGCAAAGACTACCTTGCTAGAAGAATTCATTAGACTTAGACAAGGAACCATGACTGTCACAGAATACACTCAAAAGTTTGAGGGGCTTTCCACATATGGAGCAATGCTTGTGGCAGATGAGGCATCTAAAAATGATAGGTACATAAAAGGGTTGAATCCAGGACTTAGTAGAGCCATGTTACCCTATGCAGACAAGACTTTTGATCATGTGATAGACTTAGCTTTGAGGTTGGAGCAGCATGACAAGGAAAGGGAGAAGTTCAGAAATTTTAAGAGCAATAATAACAAGAAAGGTAAGGGGAGATATCACCCTTATGATAAGAAGAAAGAAGAGGCTAGTAACAAAAACACTGGAGATGTCAAGGCTAAGGAAGACAAGAAGAAAATTGTGTGCCATCAGTGTGGAAAGGAAGGGCATATCAAACCAAAATGTCCAGAGTTGAAAGGAGGAGCTTTCAAATGCTATCTATGTGGGAAAGAGGGGCATATGAAGAGGAATTGTCCTGAGTATAAACAGCAAGGCAAATTGGCAAATTTGGAAGGAAAAGGCAAAGCCACAGTGGAGAGTAACACTGTAAACCATAGCCAAGTGGAAGGTACATTATTTATTTGTACCATACCCATAACAGTAGTGTATGATACTGTTGGGTGAATTCTTACCCAGAAGACCTCGAGACCCAGAGACGTGATTCATTCGGCAGCTCTCCCTCGAGTCCATTCGGCATGACTCATTCGGCAGCTCTCCCTCGAGTCCATTCGGCATGACTCATTCGGCAACCCTCCCTCGAGTCCATTCGGCAATCCTCCCTCGAGTCCATTCGGTAGACCTCCATCCGGCAACTGCCACCGGTCCAACCTCACCATTCCACACTTCACCGGACGAAGCCCAACCGGACCAACCCCATACTTCACCGAACCAAGAGAATGCCGAACCAGACTGCCAGGCCAGATCACTTCAGCCCAGGCCCACCAGCAGCTGTATACATCCAAGACCCCTGCCCCCAACCTCACTCTATAAATAGAGAGGCAGGGGTACAACAATGGGAGACAAGTTTGAGAGCTCAAGCACGGAGTTGTTGTTGAAGTAACTAACCGCTTCACGTCCAAGCAGGAAGCCTTGGTAGACCATCTCATGTCACGCTTGAGGGACGCTGAAGAATCCAACCGCAACACTGAATCATGGGGCGAGTCCCAATCTGGAGGATCTCAGAGACAGCAAAGATCTTCCTTCTTCGAAGGAGCTAACGGCAGGAGTAGCCATGGTAGGAGCCGAGACCGAGCTCAGCCCGAAGTTAGGCCTGAGGAAGCGTTTGGTGCTGAACCCAACGGGGAAGGTACCGGGCGGAGGTCAACTGCAGCTGAGCCGGTCATGCTGCCTAACCACAGGAACACCAATGAACGGGGCCGAGCTAGAGTTCAGCCCGAAGTTGGACCCGAGGAAGTGCTTAGATCAGAACCCAACAGGGGAAGATCAAGGCAAGGGCCAACTGTAGCTGACCCAAGCATGCTCCCAGAAGATCAAAGGCAGCCACTGGAAAATATGAGGAATGATAGACGATACCATCCCTACAGGTTGTCTGGTCGGAGTCAACCCCACAGAACGGAACCAAACTCATTTCTGTCCGCTCCAAATTCTGATGAAAGGATGGCACGCTTATTCAGAGAGTGTGTCCAACGGGAGCAAAGAGATCGAGGGATAGGCGCTAGGGTAACCAGCCCTTTCGCCCGCAATATCGAAATTGCTATCACCCCCCGAGAATGGAAGATGCCAACAATGGAACCCTACAAAGGAACCTCCGATCCCGTTGTACACTTACAGAGGTACACGCAGCATATGCTCATGAGTGGAGCAACAGAGGGAGTGCTGTGCAAATGCTTCCCGCTCTTCTTAGCAGATCTTGCTACCTCCTGGTTCTGTCATCTACCCCAAGGATCCATCAGCTCATGGGAAATGTTGAAAGAAAAATTCATCAGTCAGTTCCGCATTCATGTGGAGCAACCTAAGGACGCTTATTCCTTATCCAGCGTCAAACAGAAACCTGGAGAAAAGCTGCAACAATACCTAACCAGATTCAACGCCGCAGCAGCCGCAGTTCAAGATGCCGATGAGAAGCTTATCCTAATGGCCCTCTGCAGTGGGGTGCATCCGGACACTAAATTTGCTAGGAGATTGACAAAAGAAAAACCAGCTACTTTACCCGATTTCTTCCATGAAGCCGGGAAATACATGAGGCTTGAGGATGCTGCCATTGAGGGGCAGTCAGGACAGCAAAGTAAGACGACCCATGGCAATGCCCCTGCTGTGGCAAGGGACGTTCGAAGAAATGATTCCAGAGACAATGCTGGGGGCAAGAAAGTAGAGAAACGCCTATATCGGCCAGGACCAAGATTCGACTCTTACACCCCTTTGAACGAGACCGTCGAAAACATCTTCCTTGCCACCCAAGGCGAAGTTAGATACAAACGCCCACCATACAAGAAGGAATCAGATAGCGCACAGAAATCTGGAAAATTCTGCCGCTTCCACGAATCCCACGGACATGATACCAACGAATGCCATCATCTCCGAGATCTGATTGAGGAACACATCAGAAGAAAGAAACTGGAACGCTATGTAAAAAGTCAAGGCAGGACTCCAGCTCCTGCCAATGAAAACCCGAGGCTACCCTCACCAGGGACCGGCAGAGGCGACCGCAACGCTAGCAGCTCTAGTCAAGAGAAGATAGTGGTCCATACCATCTCAGGAGGTCCACACATCGCAGACAGAAGTTGGAAAGAGATGGAAAGATATGGGAAGTCGCTCAGAGACAATAGAGACTGTGTCAATACGGTTATAGAAGAGCGCCACCCAAAGCGGAAAGAAAGTGATGACATCACATTCAGTAAACGCGACCTAGAAGGAAGACAGTACCCTCACATGGATCCCATGGTTATCTCTGCCCGACTCGGTCCCGCCGAAGTTTACCGAATCCTGGTAGACACTGGAAGCTCTGTAAATATCCTGTTCAAACACGCATTCGACAAAATGAGGTTGTCAATGAAGGACGTATCTCCCTGCGATAAACCGCTACACGGTTTCACTGGAGATGCGAAAATGCCCATCGGGCAGCTGGACCTCTTCGTTGAAATCGGAAGCCATCCCCGCTCCGTTGTAAGGAAACAGACGTTTGTGCTGATAGAAAACCATTCGGCCTACAACGCCTTCCTAGGAAGACCAGCCCTATCTGACTTCCAGATTGTCCTAGCCCCGTGGTGCCTAAAAATGAAATTTCCAACAGACAGTGGGGTAGGGGAAGTGGAAGGAGACCAAGATATTGCACGAGACTGCTATGTAACCGAACTTCGCAACAACCACAGGAGAGATAAAGGGAAAGGTGTAGAGATTGCTCTCTGCACAAAAAGCCTTGAAGCATAGCAACTAAAGAAAGCCCCTCCTCTTCGATACACCAGCGACCCTTTCAATGAATTAGACCCTAGGGACAAAGAGGAGGAGGCCACCGCCGAGCCTGCAGAGGCTATGGAGTTTATATCTGTAGACAAGCACGACTCAAGTAGGCTACTGAAAATTGGGTCGCAGCTGAAAACCGAATTGAAGGAACAACTCGTTGATTTTCTCCGCCACAACTTAGATGTATTCGCTTGGTCACACGCTGACATGACCGGAATCTCCCCCAACATAGCGTGCCACGTATTAAAAATTGATCCTACCAAGGCACCCGTAAAACAAAAAAAGAGAAGTATGGGGGCAGAGCGATCAGCAGCCCTCGATGAAGAAGTAAAGAATCTACTCGCCAATGACTTCATACGAGAAGCTATTTACCCAGAATGGATCGCCAACCCGGTACTAGTAAAGAAGGCTAATGGGAAGTGGCGGACCTGCATTGACTTCTCCAACCTAAATGACGCCTGCCCAAAGGATTGCTTCCCGCTTCCCAGAATCGACCAACTTGTAGACAGCACAGCCGGGCACGAACTCCTGTCTTTTATGGATGCATACTCAGGATATAACCAAATTCCTATGCATGCTCCCGACCAAGATCACACTAGTTTCATCACCGACCGGGGTTTGTACTGCTACAAAGTGATGCCCTTCGGACTTAAAAATGCAGGAGCCACCTACCAGCGCCTCGTCAACAAGATGTTCGCAGGGCTAATAGGACAAACAATGGAAGTATATGTAGACGACATGCTGGTAAAATCACGGAAAGCCAAAGATCACGTAAGCCACCTGGGCGAGATGTTCCAGGTACTTCGACAGTATGGAATGAAGTTGAATCCACTAAAGTGCTCCTTCGGAGTGTCATCAGGAAAATTCTTAGGATTCATCGTCCATGCCCGAGGGATAGAAGCAAACCCTGAACAAGTCCGAGCATTAAGAGACATCAAGATACCTTCCACCCGAAAGGAAATGCAAAGCCTAAATGGAAAAGTGGCTGCCCTAAGCCGATTCATCTCCAAAGCAACGGACAAGTGCGTCCCCTTTTTCGAAGCTCTAAAGAAAGATAAAGGAAAGTTCGAATGGACGGACGAATGCTTGACCGCTTTCCTTAACCTAATCGAACACCTCCAGAAACCACCAGTACTCTCGACCCCAAGCGAAGGCGAAGAATTATGCCTATACCTTGCTGTGTCATCTCACGCTCTAAGCGCTGCCTTGGTAAGAGAAGATAACCGTACGCAACGACCAGTTTACTTCGTCAGTAAAAGGTTTACTGGGGCAGAAGTCAGATATCCTAAGCTTGAAAAGTTAGCATACTGTTTACTAATCACTTCACGAAAGCTACGTCATTACTTCCAATCCCATTCCATCAAGGTTCTAACCGATCAACCACTAAGGCAGGTACTCCATCGTCCCGACACTTCCGGGCGACTACTTAAATGGTGTATTGAGCTGAGTCAATATGATATCACCTATCACCCTCGCACCGCCATCAAGGGACAAGCCATGGCTGATTTCATTGCAGAATTCACTACCAACGAGGATAAGGAGCAACTGGAAATAACAGAAGATATCAAGTGGAATCTCTTTGTGGACGGTGCATCTAACGAACAAGGCTCGGGGGCAGGTGTGGTAATCATCACTCCCAGGGGAAATAAACTGCACTATGCTATAAGGTTGGAGTTCACTGCCACCAACAACGATGCAGAATACGAAGCAGTAATAGCCGGATTAGAAATTGCTATCGAGATCGGAGCCAATTCTTTGTGTCTTCACAGCGATTCTCAGCTTATTGTTAATCAAATACTAGGGGAATTCCAAGCTCGAGAAGAACGACTCATAGCATATCTAAAGAAGACCAAGTTACTTCTCAGCCGATTGGACCACTACTTAGTCAAACACATCCCTCGGGAAGAGAACCAAGAGGCCGACGAATTGGCAAAGCAAGCAAGTATGAGAGACGTCGCCATCTTCGGGGCAGTAACTGTCTCAAAGCAAATGATCCCGAGTTTTGAACAAGTGAATCTGATAGCTGCAACCGAAGAAGCAACTTGGATAACTCCCATCCGAGACTACCTACAAAATGGCACACTACCCGACGGGCGTAACGAAGTCAAGAAAATCTTGAGGAAAGCGTCCCGCTACACAATACAAGGAGACATCCTCTATCGGCGTGGGTTCTCTAACCCATTATTAAGGTGTGTCGCCGGAAGGGAAGCCAAGGAAATCTTATCCAACATTCATCAAGGAAGCTGCGGAGATCACACCGGAGGGCAAACATTAGCAAAAAAGATACTCCGATACGGATATTTCTGGCCCACCTTAAGCAAGGACGCCTTAGATTTCGTCAAGAAGTGTGACAGATGCCAAAAATTTGCTAAGATCCCTCGGCTACCAACAACCGAGATTACTCAGATGACCAGCCCTTGGCCCTTTGCAGTATGGGGAATTGACTTAATCGGTGAACTGCCAATGGGTCGAGGCGGCGCCAAATATGCTATAGTAGCAGTCGACTATTTCACCAAATGGGTGGAAGCAGAACCTCTAAATAAAGTATCTTCAGCGAAAGTTATCAACTTCTTAATCAAAAATGTTCTGTGCAGGTACGGAGTCCCACTAAAAATCATATCAGACAATGGACTTCAGTTTGACAGCGAGGAATTCGCCAACTGGTGCCAAGAACATGGAATTCACAAAAGCTTCTCATCCGTAGCATATCCCCAAGCAAACGGACAAGTCGAAGCAGTCAACAAAATTCTGAAAACTCTGATCAAAAAGAAACTCGAAAAGTCAAAGGGCGCTTGGGTGGATGAACTCCCTACGGCACTATGGGCCTACCGCACATCTTTCAGAACATCAACAGGGCACACTCCTTTCTCTTTGGCATACGGATCGGAGGCTATGCTCCCAGTTGAAACCATTGTGCCTTCCCACCGTAGGATCCACTATAACCCAGAAGAAAACGAAGAACTCCTCAACATGTCTTTGGATCTAGTCGAGGAGAGAAGGAATGATGCAGTCCTAAAAACAGCAGCCCACAAGCAAAGGGTGGCAGCACAATACAACTCCAAAGTCAAGCATCGTACCTTACGAGAAGGGGATCTTGTCCTCAAGCGAATCTTCCCTCGCCCCGGAGCACTAGACCCAATCTGGGATGGACCATATGTAATTCATAAAGATCTCCACAACGGAGCCTATATTTTGTCAACAGTGGACGGAGAGGTGTTCCAGAGGGCATGGAACATCCAACACCTCCGTCGATACTTTTCTTAACTTGTACTGCCCATATGAAGTGAATTAACAAAGAGAATCAGTGGACGTAGGCATTTTTTCGTGCCGAACCACTTTAAAAAAGCCCTGTCTCTTTTTTAACTTGTTCCTTTGTATCTTGGCTGTTTGTTAAACTTTATCCTTTTCTGTTGAACAAAATCCTGAGCATATAGCATTTCTATTCAAAGCACTCCACAATGCAACTTCACGTGGACAAGCCCCAACAGGTACTATGCGAATCTATGCCCTCGCCAATGAGACACTTTTGCTCCAGCATCCCTCTGCTGCGGGTTAACTCATTGCTCGCGACGGCCCTTAAAGCCAACTGTAATGAGCCGATTATAAGCCACCGAGAAGGCCGACTATAGCCGAGGCAGCTCATTACGGCGTTAGGCTCGCCGGCGACTGTGAACCGATTATAAGCCCCAACATAAGGTGTGGCCAGCCAGGGGCAGTTCACAGTTGACGATCGGCACCCACGCTAGCCGGCCACAGTAAGTCGAATAATACCCATGAGTACGGGCCATAATGGCCCGGGTAGTTACTGTGCGCGATCTCGGCTCCGGTGTGTCTTAAGTGCGGCTGTGGTAAAAAAGAATTAACTCCCCGCGGAGGCGTAAGATGGGTGACAAATGTCTCCAAGACCCACAGCTAGGGAAAGTGACTACAAAACCCGTTTGCCACGAACTTAAGCACATCGAAGGCCTTCCGTGACTGGAAGTTTTACTATTTCACATATTTCAATTTTACTTAAAAAACTTTCCTCCTATCCTCTATAACAAACCGTAAAGTACAGGATGCAGGGTAAGAGATACCCGCCAATGGATGCAGAGATTCACAATCAGATGGCAGGGCAGTCAACTGCTCTCCATGCTTGGTCATACAAGATATTCGAAACTGCCATTTACAAACAGAACATGAAAGGCGGTATTTTCTTCCTTTATGTACAAATGCATGACTATAATTTGATTTTTTCACACCACACGCTAAAATTGCAAGTCATGAGATTATGATTTAAAACCAGAATCTGACATCCAACACAATTTAATTACAAGAATTATACATAGCTACATTTCTCATACGATATGTCGAAATAGCAACAAATATTCAAGAAATGACAAAATCAACTTGAGCTAAAAAATTACACGTCAAGAATAATGTTATTACAAGTAGCAAGAATTACAACTTAGAAGTTACTCGACTGTCTTAAGACTAACAGATACAACAATGCCAAGCCTACAAAAAGAATTTTTCAGGTTCAGTCATGGAGCTGGTTGCGTCGAAGTCTTGTCCTTGTTCTTTTGCCCGCCTGTCCGGTCATAAAAAGGATTCATTAGTGATGAGTAACCAAGTTAACAGAAAGACTAGAAAGGAAGACTTACCAGTACTAGCTTCTTGACCATCCTGGTCGTCATCTTCTACCTGCACACCCGCCTCTTCAGCAGCAAGCAGCCGCATACCCTCCTTTACCGCCACTTTCTCCTCCTTGGTGAACTGGGCCGTGACCACATCCATACTGAAGACCGTTCCACCCTCTTTATCTGCATCAGCCTTAGCCTCCTCCAAAGCCCGAAGATATGTCTTGGCCATGACTCTGGGATAATCATCCATCCAAGAGAGGTTACCCTGCTTCCAAGTCCGGAAATACATGTCCTGGAGCATGTCATCCATCATTCCTTCGTTCTCCTCAAACTCCCTCATCCGGGCATCGGAGGCCGACAACCTTTCCACGGCAGCATCTCTCTCCAGTCTGTATCTCGAGCAATCAGCTTGAAGGGACCTCCGCATCACCTCCATCTCTTCCCTCAACTTAGCTTGAGCAAGCTCTGCAGCCCCAAGCTTCTCGGACAATTCCTCCACCTGCTCGAGATCCGCTCTCCGAACCTCATCCACCGTGGTAATAGCCATGTCAATCCGCTCTTTGCAAGCAGCTTCCATTTTTCGCAATTCGGCCCGACTGGCCTCTTCCATGGTTCTCCTTAATCGCCCAGTAGCAGCCTCATGCTGAGAAATCTGGATAGCCTGATCCGCAAGCTGCTTGGCCTGATCCGAGACCACCAATCGAAGTCGGATATTGGCGCTCCCTATCTCCTCTCCGGCCTTAACCAGCCGAGCGTGATGCCCCATCAGCTTTTTGGCCTCCTCTGCCACCCGATCAATATTAGCTTTGGCCTCATCTCCCATAGTGACTATACGAGTGGTGAGTAGATCGAGGTCTAAGGACTTGGCTTCGTCAAGTACTCGTACCATGGGGTTACGGGGGAGAAGGTGTTCACCAGTAACTTCGTCAAAAGTAATATCCTGAGAACCTGGATCCAGATCAGGGTGACCTGCGAAGGGATTACGGGCCAAGTCGGGACGGTCGATATGAATAACAGAAGGGTTTCCGGACGGGTGTGGAGAGGGTACAAACTCGCTATCCTCCTCAGTAATGTCATGAATAGGCTGAGCCGGAGGCTGAGGACCGAGCGAAGTTTCGGATAAAAGATGACTCCTCTTCCTCTGCTGAATACCCTCTTCGATGACCCCAAGAAGAGGACGGTACCCGACTACATCTCCGGAGCGTTGGGCTGAGGGCTTCGGCTTAGCAGAAATTTTGGAAAGTTTATATTGCTCGAGCCTGTGTCGAAGGTCTGAAGCTTTGGGCGTCTTGCCTGCTCCTGATATAAAGAACAAGTGTCATAATCTTACATTACTATATGATTCAAGAAACGCGGTAGGTTACAAGTTAGAAAAGGAAAAGAAACACGGCTGTGGTTGTACAAACCCTGGGGAGGAGTGGGATACTGCAATAAGTCCCGGATTTCATTCCAGGACGGGAGCGGGTCATAAAATATTCCTAAGTCCCTATCATTAGTGAAGCATGCAGGGGTCAAGAGTTCACCTTGAGTTGTCAGAGCCACCTTGGCCGGAATAGTCGGAGAAGACTCACTTGCACCAGTCCCGGTTTTGTCCGCCTCCCCGGTCTTCTCAACCAAAGCCGGATCATCACCCAACCCCTCAAAAGCTTGACGGAGAGCATCATCCGTCCACTCTTGCATCTCGCCTACTTGCCCAGAAGACAGAGCCCTGGAACCATCACCACCCTGTCCATCGCCACCCTCGTCACCAAGACGCTCAACGTCACTTCCGCCCTCCGCCTCACCTCTTTCCTCCTCCGCGTCTATCTCCCCCGTAGTAAGTGGACAATTGCTGGGAGAAGGACCGTCTGACCTCTTAAGTTTCTTACCTCCAACGGCTGGAGGTTTCGTGAATGGTTTTCTCTTTCCACCCTCTGCCGCAACGCCTCCCTTGGCCTGAGCAGCCGCCCTCTCTTCCGCCGTTTCCCTCAACTTAACTACAGACTGCTGCGGAAGGATCAAGTTGTATTCTAGAAGGATCGCATTTCTAATCAAGTAAGCAGATGATCTGTATTTCCCAAGAATGCCTTCTATCTCCGCCGCCGTCTGAACCAGGCGGTCAGTCTCCACAACAGGAAAGCCACCTGTCGCTAGCAAAAATGAGAAAGTATGAGAAGAAGCATCACAATCAGGATAGAAATTATAAGTAAAAGCATCAACTTACATCCAGAGGTAAAGCGCCGGATAGAGACGGAGTCGTCCCTAACAAAGAACCACTCTTTCTTGAACATGCTGAATTTGGAATAAAGGTCCAGGACCGGCTTGAAGGTCACAGCAGATTCCAAGTTAATATATGGGGACCCCTTCTTGTAGCCCCTTAAATTGTACAAGTACCGGATCTCCCGGTTGGAGGGAGCGCGACCATACTTCCTCCGAAAAATAACGAAAAGGCTCACCAGTATGGCGTAAGAGTTGGGCTGAAGCTGAAATGGGGCCACCTTCAGGTACGTGAGGAAGCTGACTATCCAAGCATTGAGAGGCGGGATAGCACCACACATGCAATGGTACCTGCTATAAGCAAAGTATCCTTCGGGAGGACTGTATGGCATGACTCCCGGACCCGGCAGCAGCATGAGAGCTCTATCAATCCCAAAGGAACGAGATATAACATCGAGTTGCTCCTCTTTGAGAAAGCTAGGAAAGCAGTCAGGCGGGGAATCCAGCAACTCCTGGGGACCATATCCATCCACTAATGACCTCGGGGCGGGCCCATGACGCTCCGATCCTGATTGAGCTGGGGGCACAGCCGAGGACTCTCCTTCACCCCCGGATCTCCTCTTATCTGATCGAGTTTCAACTTTTCGAGACATGTATCTGCAATCATGGGAAAAGTGTATCGTTAGAATATACAAGCAGCGTAATCTGGAATTTCGCTTAAAAAATTCGAAGTATGAAACACATGTTCACTCGATACAACAGTTCATTCGACAAACAGATGCAGCACTTCAATAATCTCATTCGGCATTAAAACGTTCATGTGTCATTCGGTATCAGAGGGGTACATTCATTCGGCATGCAAGCGTACACACTTATATTCATTCGGCATGCAAAACATACACACGCAAGTTCATTCGGCAAAACTTGGTCCGGCTGAAGATCTCACCTGATTCGGCAAGGCTTGATTCGGCGTAGGTTCTATTCGGCAAAGATAGATTCGGCGTTGGTTCTATTCGGCAAGAGTTGTTCGGTAAGGAAAAGCAAAGGGGGTGTAGCCCCTATATATAACCAAGTGAAAGGCAACCGGACCAACCGGTTCGGCATGTCTCGCCGAATGGACCTATTCCAACTACGGGAAGCGCCCAAGCACGAAACAAAGCGCGACACATGCAAACACGTGCCCCGCTTTGGGGGGCAAATGTTGGGTGAATTCTTACCCAGAAGACCTCGAGACCCAGAGACGTGATTCATTCGGCAGCTCTCCCTCGAGTCCATTCGGCATGACTCATTCGGCAGCTCTCCCTCGAGTCCATTCGGCATGACTCATTCGGCAACCCTCCCTCGAGTCCATTCGGCAATCCTCCCTCGAGTCCATTCGGTAGACCTCCATCCGGCAACTGCCACCGGTCCAACCTCACCATTCCACACTTCACCGGACGAAGCCCAACCGGACCAACCCCATACTTCACCGAACCAAGAGAATGCCGAACCAGACTGCCAGGCCAGATCACTTCAGCCCAGGCCCACCAGCAGCTGTATACATCCAAGACCCCTGCCCCCAACCTCACTCTATAAATAGAGAGGCAGGGGTACAACAATGGGAGACAAGTTTGAGAGCTCAAGCACGGAAGGAACTTTCAAACAACTTTCTTTTACTTGTACCAAAGCTTTGTACTTGTAATCACAACAAAAGAAGAGAAATAACATATAAAGTGGACGTAAGCACATTCTGGCTGAACCACTATAAATCTGCGTGTCTTTTTACAGTTTAGCCCCTGTTTTTCATATATTTGCATAAACCTCCAAAATCACTAAGAACAACATAAGATCTACTAAATCATACAACTTTGAGGTGTTTGTCCATTTTTTGTGCAAACAGATACTGGGGCAACTCACTCTTTAATTTCTTATGAATTGGTTAAAATGCTAAAACTGAATTGCATATTAGTTGAAACCCCATTGCATATACACAGTCCATTGGGGAGTTCTAGTGTTTTAAATATGATTTGTGTGGATGTGGAGTTAAACATAGGAGGAAATATTTTTATTTCCAATTTATATGTTTTGAATTACCCAAATATAGGTGTTATATTGGGGGTAGACTGGTTAAGGCAATTTAAAGCCATGATTAATTTAGACTCATCCACCATATCATTGCAAAATTCTAGAGGCCAGAGAATCACAGTTTTATGTGAGGTAGCTAAGGAAGGAAAACTATATCATTTAGTTGACTCAGAAAAAGATTTCAGTGAACTAACCATTGAAGAAATTCCCATAGTCAAGGAATATTTGGATGTGTTTGGTGAGGTCAAGGGTATTCCACACCATAGACCAGTAGAATTCCAGATCAATCTAGTTCCAGGAGCAAGCCCAGTGATTAAAAAGCCAACTAGAATGGGGCCAAATGAACTAAAAGAATTAAAGAAACAGTTAGAAGAATTGGAAGAAAAGGGTTTTATAAGACCAAGTAATTCTTGCTGGGGAGCACCAGTGGTGTTTGTTAAGAAGCAAGATGGATCCTTAAGACTCTGCATAGATTATAGAGAATTAAACAAGGTAACTATTAAAAATAAATACCCATTGCCAAGAATAGATGATCTTTTTGATCAATTAGCAGGGGCAAAAGTATTTTCTAGACTAGACTTAGCATCTGGTTTTCATCAAATGAAGGTGGAAGAATCAAGCATCAAGTACACTGCCTTTAACACTAGGTATGGGTTGTATGAATTTTTGGTTATGCCATTTGGCTTGACCAATGCACCATCTTACTTTGTAGATTTAATGAACAGAACCTTTAGGGATTGTTTGGACAAGTTTGTGCTTATTTTCATAGATGACATTTTGATTTATTCCAAGACAGTGGAAGAACATAAGCATCATTTGCACCTAGTTTTGTCTAGACTAAGGGAAAAAGATTTAAAGGCAAAATTTTCAAAATGTGTGTTTTGGAAGGAGAAAATTGAGTTGATAAGAAGAAGAATGACAGCAGCTCAAGATAGGCAAAAGAAATTTGCAGACATGAGAAGGAGGCAGGTAGAATATGAGGTGGGAAATTTTGTTTTCATCAAAATCTCACCCATGAAAAATGTGCTGAGTTTGGAAAACAAGGCAAATTAACCCCAAGATATATTGGACCATACAAAATTCTGGAGAGAATTGGTCCTTTGGCATATAAGTTGGAATTACCAGAAAACATGCAAGGTATACATGATGTTTTTCATGTATCACAATTGAGAAGATGGGTCCATGACAAGGCAGAAATTCTTGAAACCCCAACCCAAGTGCAGATAAATCCTAATTTGATTTATGAAAAGGATCCAGTGGGAATCTTGGCAAAAGATGTGAAGAAGTTGAGGAATAAATCCCTGAAACTTATGAAGGTACAGTGGAGTCTAGATCCTAGTGATTGCACATGGGAATTAGAAGACAAAGTTAGGATGAATTATCCTAAGCTATTTTCAGATTAAGGTAATTCTGATTTTTGATTGTTTTCTTTATTTTGGATGAATATATTTTTAGTTAGTATAGAACTAAGAATCTGTTTGGTAGAGAATATACTTGTTCTCTGAATTAAGTTTAAAATTTATTTTAAGCTTAGGAAAATTGTGGGACACAATTTCTAAAAGGAGGGGTGTATGTAATGACCCAAGATTTTAGGAATTTATCCTGAAAAATATAAATGAATTTAAAATAATTTTTTTAAATTAATTTTGGAAGGAGATTGTTATGGCTTGATAGTGTATCAGTATGTGTGTGCATGTGTGCACAGGGTATACACATGAACTAAAGCTAAAAATCTCTGAACTTTAAGAATAAATACATATTGATATGTATGGGAATATATATATATATATATATATATATATTAAATCTTTAAAAAGCTGAATGCATAAGTAAATATAAATATATGTATGCTACTGAATATTTTTTTTCTTAAGTATACATGTGCATGTGTGTGTCAGTACAGAATGATATATATATAAATATATATATATGTGTTAATAAAATACTAGAGTTCAAACTAGTGAAATAAAATATATATATAGACATATTTTAATAAGCAGAAATAAAAAGAAAGAAGATATAAAAAGAACTAATCCTCTTATAAATAAATAAAGGAAGTACATGCCATTTACATGAAAGCTAAGAATAGAAAAAAATAAGAGAAAACAGAGAAATGTTGCCATAGGCAGAATTAGGAAGTGTATTTGATAAATAATAAAAAAAAAAATCAAGTCACATTTTTAGCATGATTGTAGACAAAGGAAAAAGTATTTTTCTGAAAAGCAAAATTTCTGAAAGAAAAATGTAACCACTTTTCTCTTCACCCAAATTAAGCCGGGAAGGGGTAAAACTTTGGGTTTAAAATTCAGATAACATGATTTTCTGGTGGGCAAAAATGGCTTTAGCCAATACCCAAAACCCTAAGAGAGAGACCCTGTATATATATACATGTATATGCAGCAGCCTCCTCTTCTCCTCAGAAAAGAATTTTGAAAAAAAAAAAAAAAAACAATACCACAGAAATCATAAGACAAGGGAAGAAAAAGAGCTTGAGGATAAGAGCAGGAGTTCATCAGTTAATTAAGGAAACAAAGGAGAGAGCTAGGTGAGAAAACTCACTCAAAAATCTAAGGCAATAAGTCCTAATGTAGGCAGCCAGATAAAAGTATTTTATTCAAAGAGTATTTTCATATGTGAATGTTTATCTGTGGAATTTAAATCTGAAAATGTTTTGATTTTCTTTGATTGATCACTTGTTTTATTATAACAAAGTTTTATGTGTTGATAGTATACATATCTGTTTTATACACTCAGATCTCTGATATGTTAATATTTAGGGATATAAACAAATACCCAGAAAGTAAAATGTTGAGAATAGGCAAGTAGTATTGGTTTTGGCTTAACCCAGAAAAATGAAAATAATGTTGAGCTGCAATATACTCATGTATAAGTGCTGAGGCTTGAAATAGAAAGGAATTAGGGGTGCAATAGGGTTGCCTATGTGCTGATGCTCCTGATTCAATAAAATGCATAGCAAACAAAATTTTGTGATTCAGTGAGACCAGGTCATCCTGAGTTTAACTCAAGCACAAATGTTTGCAAAAGAAAAACTCTCCCAGAAGCTATAAGCCAATGTTAGTTGCCTAAACTCCTTTTAAAAATACCAGGATGAACATCTATATATATACAGAACCTTATTTTGTAGTCACCAATGGTTGTTTGCTTGTTTACTTCTGTATGATCATGAATAATATGAGATGCCATGTTATGGATGTTTTTAGCTAATGAAATGAATCACTGAATGGGTTTTTCCATGAAAAATCAAAAGAGTTATTATTAACTTAAATCTGATTAGGATATTGGGGTCAAGAACACTGCAGGAATGACTTGTGTGCTTGAGTAACATAAGTTGACACATGGCTTGTTTAAGTCCTGAGATCTTTGTGTAATGGAGTGAATTAGTTCATTACAGTGTGTCCATTGATTCATAAATATTGCAGATGAGACCAAGGATAGATAAATATACCAAGGAAATAATACTTGAGCAGATGAGAAAACTAGAGTTTTTCCCAGATTTGAAATATGAGAATTGAATAAGTGATTTAACTCATATTAGTTATTTTCCTGTTTGGTATGAATGATTGTTTGTCTATGATTGAGTGTATGCTTGAATGTATGTGCCATATTCATATGTGTAGTCTCTGGAAAGAAAGTTAAATTGTGCACATGCACAATGACACAGAGCATGCACACAGGTATTTACCTGATTCCAAAGGACAGAACCATATGTATATGTACTTAAACTTGATTTTAACCTAATTAACAAATTGCTTTTGTGAATTTTCTCATACCAGACATGTGTCTGACCCTAGTGTGCTAATGGCATCTGGGGTGTCTCATTTAAAATGAGGCAGTTTCCAATGCTTTTTCAGGGATTGCAGCAACTAAGTAGGAGTAGGAGCAAGGCCTTGAGAAGAAGATATAGCATGCTAAACTTAGTTAGATAAGAGCTTAAAGGTTGAATCTGCATGTATTAACAATTTAAATTGCTACTTGTATTAAGTGTTGAATATTGGATGGATATTTTGTTAGGCATTTTGTCAAGAGATTGAGTTGTATCTGGAAACTATGAATTAAGTTGAATATCTGTTCAGTTTAAAAAGAATTTTAATCAAATCTGGTAAGTAGATTTAGCAAGAACACCATGTTAAAATGAATGATTACATTTTATAAATGCATTAGTCAATCATGAATCTTTGGAAAGGATTTAAGTTTTGGAAAATCTGGAGAGTTGATTCTTAGAAAAATTTAAATGGTTTTATTTTCTAATATAGCATATGTATGCAAAAGAATTAGGCATAGGTTAAAAGTTTTATATGACTGCAAGGTTTATTTAACTTGTTCCATACAAATGCTTCATGTCCTATTTTTAAATAAAGAAAGAATTTGTAATAAGGGAAGAGTAAGCCAGGTTCAAATAGTTGCAGATATATATGCACATAAATATGTTTAGTGCAAACATTACCACATCTTTTCCTTTGCACTTGTAATAGAAATCTGAATTTCACTCAGATTTTAACCAAAGGCATTTTAAATGCCAGACAGATCTTATAAGAAGAAATACAAACATGAATAATGATAAACACTTTTATCATCCTCAAAACCAAGAACCATACTCTTAATTCATATCAATCCTGAAGCCTTCCAGGTTAAAGGGATGGGTTTCAAAAATGATTAAGCAAGAATTATTGTTTTGTATGATGGAATATAGGCAAAAATAAAGTATATATGTATATGTGCAGATATAGGTAGATAATAGATTGCAAACTGTACAGAGGAAAAAAAAAATGAAAACCAAAAATTGTGTTTGAACCGACCAGCATAGCACTCGAACTCGTGACCTTTCATGTATAAGTTAGGCGCGTTTCCATTACGCCTAGATGTTGCTTGCTTTCACTTAGGATCCACTTTATTTTATACTGAATTTGATGCTATTCAGAGCTTAACACAAACATCTATATTAAAAGCTTGTTTACTACTGATTATTACTTGATCACTTCTTAGTTAGGATAAACAGACTAATATGTATGTTACCAGTGGATTGTTTGGTCAAAAAAAAAAAAATTTAGCAATCCAATATCCTCTTGTTTTTCCAGAACTCTGATTCAAACAAGAGAGGCATATACATCCTCACATGTATGTGCTTACCTTTGTGAATGTACTGATATATTTATATTGGTTGATTATTGTGATCCTGGATATATTTGGTTTATTGGAGAAAGATATTGACCCTGAGAATTATAATGAAATGGATGAAATATCTATATATATATTTATATATCCTCTTTACCTTAAAAAAAAATTCCTTATGAAATTAGAGTAGAAATAGGAGGGTCATTTCACAGTATTAGTCTCACAATTTGATCCACATACATACCCAATACAGGCAATACTGAAATGCATGATCAGAGTCTGTGGGCTCATTATATCTGATGGATGAAAAAAGATCATTCAATAAACTCCTCACACCAACATAGCCTTGGATGTTTACAATGACAATAGCTGCCATTTTTTGGACTCTACTGACTTATCAGGCCATATCTATTTTC
Source organism: Allium fistulosum (assembly GCA_030737815.1). Lineage (NCBI taxonomy): Eukaryota > Viridiplantae > Streptophyta > Magnoliopsida > Asparagales > Amaryllidaceae > Allium > Allium fistulosum. The sequence continues at coordinate 295,494,818 of CM060905.1, read as the reverse complement.
ATCGTTTCAACATTAAGCTTGATTCCAGACTCACATGCTTCATCAAAATGTTAGATCAGGTATGTTCTATTCTCACGTTACCCTTTGCTTCTCTTATGTTTGCCGAGCTTGATCTGTTTAAATGCAATGTCTAATTGTCTTATGCAGACTAGAATATAAATGGCTTTTCATATTCAATTTTTAAGTATTATATCAAGTAATCAACCGGTTTAAGTGTTCGCCAAAGTTGAAATGCCAACATGTTCTAAATTTTGCTATTTCTTAGGCATCCAATGACCCAATTTATATGTGTACAATATCATGTATTTTGGGTGATACGACTATATTTTATTTATGAGCATTTCATCGTAAGGTAATATGCATTAAAGTAATCAATTTGTTTACTCATAACACACTCATCTTGCTAATCTCACTAGAGATATTGTCCAATATTGGAGTTCATTGATTAGAAAACTCATCAACTATGAGTTTCTGTTATCATATCTACAGTTTTAACTAAGTGAAAAATAAGCTATTATTGGATATAACTAATAATTTGAATAGCTCTGGAGTTCACTCTGGTCTGCGATTATGATTTTTTGAAGACATTTGGATAGCTTAACCTAAGCTTGATTGTTGCTCTTGCTATTACATGTTGTAGTTTCAGTAGGCAGAATATATAGTCAAGTTGCTTCTAGTGCATCTATATGAAACAAATACTTTGCAATATATATTTGTAGTGACCTATAAGGCAATAACATACAACAAAACGTAGTAATATTAATGTTGTAGAAACTATGTAATTGCAGCAAGAAGTTCACTAGATACCTGATAAAATGTACACAATTCTGAAGCAGAATCCTTATGTCTAATCTTTTATAATTTCTTTTTTGCTTCTAAGATCCTATGACAAAGGCATGACTTGCACATCACAAACATCCTTTATTTGGGTTTCTAACATTGGTGTGGTTCGGTTCAGGAACCTGCACTTCTTATTTTGAAGATTTGGTTCGTCGAAAATTAATTTTTGATAGTGATATTGTTGGAAAGGTATAACCTTTTAACTAATCTAAGTTTTAACTAATCTATTACAAGTTTATTCCTTTTTTATTCCATTTGTATCTGATAGTGATATTGTTGGAAAGGTATAACCTTTTAACTAATCTAAGTTTTGGCTAACTATTTATGTATATATTTGCATAGTTAAAGCACTAGAGAAAGAATAATTTTTGGGTTGGAAGTCATGTGGTACAGCTTTTTGAAGGGGTGTCTATGAGTTAACACCCACATCAATAGGAAAAAGCTTATGAGTACAAAAGATACAAGTCAGCTGTACTATTAACCATCCTTCAACTTTTATCTTCATACATTACATGATGGGAAGGATAGCAGTACATTTGGATAGTAAAATAAACAACGTCATCATTCTATGTTTATTTTCCTAAGAGTCTCAGGTATTGACTTTTTAACTAGGTTCTGAAACATACCATGCACAAAAAATGGACCACCTTTTTATTTGTGAGGTTTCGCATTATTTATTTCTATTGACAACATGAGTTTTGATTTCCTTCTTCCCACATGTTTTGCAGTAGAGGCGCAACAAATACACAACAGGTAAAAGTTAGTTTCCCAACTTGATAATGTAATAATCCACACTTTCTCTAATCTATTTTTAATGGCACTGTCATTTATTTATCAAAGCGTTTTTTCTTCTTAAAAGTCAAAGTCAAAGATATCATCAATTGCGGTTTAATTAATATATATCGTGATTTATTGAAGATTTATTTAAAAAAAATCCCAACCTTTAACTTAAATAAAGTAATCAAACAATGCATTATAAAATAAGTAATGAGATAAAATCTATGTGCATAACACGAGTTCACCCTACTTATTACCAAAAATAGGTAGAGTTTTTACATATCCAGTTCCTCTTAAGCTTTGTATTATTAGTGATGACTTTGATTTAACTATAAAGAATATACATTGCAGGAATTAAACATGATAAAGGGGAAAATCATATTACTTCTGATGGATTCTTCTTTGGAGGAACAATATAAAAATGAAGATGCTTCAAAGTTGATGTATCTTACTTCAAATGCCTATAATTTGAAACAAAAGGTCACCCTAATTCTAAATTTCTCTTATCCATAGTGGCTTCTTTTCAAAAGAAAAAAGAGGTACCTTTTTAGCTTTTTCAAATTACGCAATGTTTTATATTCTTATTATAATTCTTGCTTTTGTTAGGTGGCATCACATGTACTCATGGGTTTGTCTAAATCACTCGTTGCACTACCAACAACACTCTCTCCGTTGTTACCACAATTGCTTGGCCTGCTAAGAAAGTTATAACAGATGCAAGTTCAAGTAAGAGTAATTTTTCATAATATTATCATATTTGCAAGTTCAAATATCGCCCATGCCTACAGTTTGGTTGCTTGTACACTACATATGCATTGTCATTTTTCCATGGCCATATTGTCATCCTTCTCAGTGCCTATAATTATACTAGCCACATTACACCAGTATGTATGTATGATATAATTATATTGTCATTCATTTGGAGCTTCTCTGCCATACAAAATAGAATATATGCTGTATTTTCATTTTCAATAATTTTTCAGAGAGATCCCGATATGGAGTGTCCTCCCTAGTTTGTTACATGTCACAATCTAGCATAAGAGAATATTATTACTGTTTCAAAAGTTAATAAACATTTTTATCTATACAAAATTTGTAAATGAATAAACATATATTATACTACTCACCACTTCCCATATTCCAAAAATACTGATTTCAGATTCTTTACTTTTATGGTCAAATTATGTACATTGATTTGTTAGGCATGATATTATCATGACTGTAAATAAACTTTTACTGGAGAATCTCAACTGCTAATCACTGATGTTTATCAACTGTGTAAACACGATTGCTTATTGTTAAACTATAAATAATACGGTGTAGGCTATACATATGCATGTATGCATGTATTTATATAATATATGATAAACTCACATCTTTGTTCTTGAACTAAATATTGATCTTGGCCATCAAGATACATAGACAAGGCCTAGTCTTGTCCTCCAATATCATATGCACCCAATTCCTTGTTTTTTCTTTTATTAGATGGAAAAATATAAATAAACTAAAATAAATAGTAATTTTCTAATTTAAATGGGATATGATTAAGCTTATTTCAATGACATATTACACTTCTAATATAAATTTTGTTTCATGATTAAAGATTTTTGTTCATCATATGTATACGTGCAATATGAGGTGATACCTATGCATAGTCGCAAGTTTAAATTTATAACATAGAGAGTAATGTAACTTGGATCGTATATCTTCGTAAACAAAGATAGTCAACCGGTTAGCTGATGTAAGAACAATAATATTAGGAGAAAGAAGAAGGTGGAGACTAAGTATTGAATATACAAATAAACAAATGGTTCTATTAGTATATACTGCATCAGTTTTATTGCACCAATAAATAAATGGTTACATTATTTTTGGCTTTTATTATGGCTTTTTTGGACAGTCAAATCATGCTTCTATTAGTATATTCTACACCAATTTTACTTATTGCCTTTAGTTAATTTGGGGTGTTTACTTATTGCCATTAGGGATAGTCAGAATGTTTCTTTAGAGAGAAAATAAAGTATAAACGTTAATGAAAAATTGACTTCAAGTTTGTAATTTGTAAAATCATCCATTATGTCCAGAGCTATTCTAACAATTTAAGTTAGAGATGGATATATTAATAAGAGTCATCTATTGCTAATTTAATTTGCTGAAGTTCTACTGGATTTGTTTAAAATCCATTTGAGCTAATTAATTAGCTCGGTCGGATAAAAAATGCAACTATAGTCTAGCAATGACATTTTTAAATTATGTTCTTATATTGCTCACTCTCCACTTATAGAAATATTATACTGTTAAATACCATATATTTAAATTTTACAGTTTGCTATATTTTTCTACATAAATTGCTACATTTTGTCTTAATACCAAATAAACTCCATATTGTTTGTAGACTTCTGATAAAAAGTTTCATTTACAGCCATTCACATGTACATCTTTGTGGACTCTTGGAATTATGAAATGATGTAAAACATAATAGAGTATATGCATTAAATTTTGTAGAATGCAATGATACTTTTACAGCAAGATGAAATGTCATATAACCGTCTTGTACCGAATGAAGTATATTTAAAGAATGTAACAAGAGAAATCTGGCATTTTAGAATATCTCCTTGTAATTAGATGATCAAGTCAGCAAATTATCTATCACGTCTTGAAAATAGTAGGTCTTATGTAATTTTAATAAATTGCCTTATATGAAACATGATTCATCATTTATAGTTTTATTTACAGTGTGTTAAAGTTTGTGTAACTAAAGAATTTTTACTTTACAGAAGGATAGGTATCTTTGATGCAAAAAAGTAGTAACATGCCACAACAAGTTATGGATTCGAAGTTACTTTTGATGCCAGAACTACATTTTGGTTTGTATGCTTGTATGTATTACTACTATTGGTCACTAGCCGCTATTTGTCCACATTGTGAAAATTATGGATGTAGTATATATGTTTCAATGTAAGAATATTGCATATGTTTATTATGTCATGTTACATATTAATTATGAGATGTGCGATTAATATAATACGTTGATTATGAAATATATGTGTTTGTATTGACTGTGCTGTATATAAATCATGATTGTGTAGAGAACTGGAACCTGTATGTGGGAAGTGCAGAGACCTTAGACTACAACATTTTTAAAAACGCTGTGAAAAACGTTCAAAAGCGTTTTAAAAACGCTGTGAAAAATTTCAACAGCATTTAGAAAACGCTATAAAAAGTAATTTAGCTCACCAACACACTCTATAAAATGTACTAATAACATCAGTTAAACGCTATTAAAAACATACTTTTTACAGTGTTTACCTAGTGTTATTGTGTGTTTCAAACCTATAATGGCATGTCGTTATACAGCCTAGTCAAAACTGCTAAAGGCTTTTACAGCGGTTTTTAAACGCTATTAAAGGTCCAGTTTGTTGTAGTGGCTTCCGCCTTCAACCTAGTCGAAACCTTCTTAGTCAAAACCAATACACATGGTATCACTTAGTTGGTACGCAGTGGATTGGAGAAAGGCGAAAGGTAGGGTGTCGAAACATAGCTTCCGAAGGTGACGGCACCTTTGTTTTGGTTTTAAAAGGAAAGTGCTTGCCAGTTCACAAAGGGGTTTCGAAGTAGTCGAAACCAATGCTTACAAAAGGGTATTTCAAAAGAAGCTTTCAAAGGAGAGCTGCCGCCTTTTTCTTAAAGTAAGTAGCTTCCGAAGGAGTTACTATGTTTTTAAAATGATGCTTTCGGAAGGGGTAGTTTCGACCAAGTCGAAACCCTTCTGTAACTTGATGCCTTCCAATGGTATTGAAGATATCAATGCTGTCGAAAGGTACTCATTTTTTTATAAATATAAGCCACTTCCTACTGCTTTCGAAAGGGGTTAGGGGTTTCGAAGGCAATGGTTTCGAAAGGGGTTTCGAAGCCAACCTACAAAGGTTTTACCTAAATGTTTTATGCCTTTGAAAGGATGGTTTTGACACCATCAAGTTTTCCCCAATGCTATTATATGATAAAGAAAGGTTTCGAAAGGGGTACTTTCGCTTGTGTTCACTTTGACCCAAAATGATATTTTAGATATAAACCCAATAGCTTCGGAAGGTATACTTCCAATGATTTCAAAAGGGGGACTTTCAATGATTTTGAAAGGTGACTTTCGATGGTTTCGAAAGGGGTACTTTCAAATGGTTTCGAAGCTAAGATTCTATAGTTATATGATAATACTTTAACACAGTCGAAAGGTTTCGAAGAAAGGTTTTAAAGTATTCAAAAGGCAGGAGCCTAGCGCTTCGAAGATAGATTTATATGCTTTCAAAGGAGGGCTTCCAATGAAGTCGAAAGCAAGGTTTCGAAAACATCGAAAGGCTTTTTAAACCCAAACTCATTTTTTTTAGGAAAAACCCATGGCTAATTAAAGGAGTTTTAAAAAGAACTCGAGTAGGTAAATTTGACGAAGTGTTTCCTTAATAAAATAATGGGTTAAGGGGATAACCATGTTATATATATAAATGTTTTCAAGGATGTTAAACCCACAGAAGTGGTATTGCTAAGCTGTTAAAATTGCTTCTTCAAATGTAATATATTAACATGATAAAAGACCCATAACTGCATTTTGGTGATAAAGGGGTAGAAGAACCAGCTAGGTTAACCCAGTAGTGAATATTAATTGGTTAAACTCCTGAATGAGTAGAATTGCATTTAGGAGTCAAGGAGACTAGAATATAGGATGCTTAAACCTTGAAGTTGTCTTGGAGACAGGTTCATAGTAAACCCATGAAAACTATGATTTGGAAGTTATTGGGGGTAACTAATAGGTTCATAGTGATCCCATGAAAACTATGTATAAAGGATGGTTGGCAGGGGCCAATTGATTTGTAGTGAACCCATGAAAACTATATCCGGATTAAGTATTGACATCAGTCAATAGGTTCCTAGTCAACCCATGAAAACTAGGATAAGAGGGGAGTTATTGGAATCACCAATAGGTTCAGGAGAACCCATGAATTAATTAAGTTGATTGGCAGGGGCCAATAGGTTCATAGTGCACCCATGAAAACTATGAAATAGGACAGGGAGTCCATGAAATATGAAAAAGTTTATTACTAAGCCCATGAAAACTAATAGGTTGATAGTGACCTTAGAAACTATAAACATGACAGGGAGTCGATTAAACCGGGGATGGGAAATCCCAAAATGTTTATATATTTGCATATCATGATAATAATTTGAATTACTATGTTTTAACCATTGTGGATGCAGGGGCACAGTATATGGTTTTATAAAGCTTTTAGGATACTAGTGAGGGGAAAACCCGTTCCGCTAAGCGGCATGGTCTCGCTAGATATCTAAATGGTTTGAGATGTTAGATTATTATTCATACCAGGTTTTATGTCTGACTCGAAGTTTTTGTTTTCCCCTTAAACTCTCGGGTACTCAATTGATTTTGAGTAGTTTGATATTTAAGGTTTCCATGTTCTCTTCTTAGACGAATAAAGCTTTCGGAGACATGGAGGAGGCATTCTAGTTATTTAGGGTTATCCTTTTCCGCTGTGTATTTTGGATGTAAAGGCAGACTTAGCCTTATTATATACTCTGATCAACCAAGGGGGCATCTTCATATGTCGATCTTGGCGTATGTGTAATAATTATATTTTTCTGAACGTAGTTAACGTTTGAGGGATTATGTAATGAACATGAAATTTTTTGAATGGAATGTGGAAATATGTTTTAAATTTGTTAAAAAATTCCATGTTCTTGTGATATGTGTATCAATGTATCTAGCACCGCCGTATTTGGTCGCCGAGGATTAATAACTATGGATGGCTGCAGCATCTGTAGCCGTTAGTTTTGGGCCTCCAAGTAGGGGGATGTTACAAAAGTGTTTTACAAATATTTGTGATGTGAAAATCAAGCACAAGTGAGAATCAAATGTCTTAAAAGCTTGATTCATTTATTGTTGGCAAGTGTATGCGATTTAATTCCTATATACAATCATTCGTTTATTTCGATAGTTGATTTCTTGACTGTCGATTTCAATATCCTTTGTGTTTCGTCGATTCAAGACAAATTTGTTTAATCGTATGGGGCATTTAAACTCTTGTTATTCTTAAAGTTAAGAATTCTATTGAGTCAAGATAGGCAGCAACACTATCCTAACATGTCCGGCTCTATTGTTTTCATCGGGGTGGTATTAGTTTGTGTTCGATAGTTGAATTCATCGACTATCGATTTGGATATCCTTCTTTGTATTTTGTAAATCTAAGATGATCTTTTGCTCTTTCTGAGCATTGGCATTCAACACCATAGATAACTAAAACCAAAAAGCGAGTGGGAGCTAAGCCAGTTGGATCACACCCATTAGGGTATATTCACATTTATCTAGAGATTTGTTGGTGGCATGCATGCGGTGATGTGAAATATTCGGATGCTCGTCTGAAGCGGGGTCTAGCTTGGAAGTTCCCGAGAGTGATGCATGTTTGGTGAGGGCTCTCAAGTATATTTTATCTAAAGGTATACTTTTGGTGTGGGGGGCGCACCCTCGTAGTCATGTTGGATAAATTTATTCTACGTATTTAATTCGAACCTAGGGGTTAATATTTTCTTAATTGCATCGAAAAGTACCTTGAGCTCTTCTCTATGTTTAATTATTTTTGTCCATTCTTTAAATTTGGATTTTAATCATGTATGTGTCCATCCTTTCTTGTTTGGATTGTTATTCTGATTTGTTTTCCATTCCTTCATGTATGAATGTTGTTTTTGTGAGGTAAAAACTCATTCCGTATTTAGCGGCGTGGTCTCACAGAATTATTTTATGTTTACCATATCCCTTGAGTTTTCTCATGCTGGTTTTCCAGACTGACTCAGGTGTTATTTTATTATAATGCTCGGGTCAGGCCGAGTATTTTCTAGGTTGGCATTGGTGTTATGGAGCTCTTGGAGAAGAGCTAGATGTTCACCTACCGTAGTATTTTATTTTCCGTATACCTATCAGCAATTTTAAGATCAGAAATTTATAACTGTCCAGCTAATGAGGTTTGTTTTTAACTCTGATATACCATGTATTTTGGAGTGACGGTTTTTTCTATCTTTGTTATATTGTATGTTGTTGTTCCGCTGTGAGATTCTATTTCCCTTATTCTTTTTCTTTATTTTACCCTGACAACCTGCCTTTCCGGCGATTGGATGTTCGGCACATAAATACCGTGGATGTATTAGTGTCAACTTTCGATGGTCGAGAAGGCGGGTCGTTACACGATATCCCTTAGAGATTTGGTAACTCTTCATTCTTTATTGGGGCTTGCTAACTACTTAGATGCTCGACATCACTATTGTTGTAGAGGCTCGATGCCACTTTTATGGTTATAAGTGCTTGATAGCCTTACTATCTTCAAGTTCGACAACCCTTGTAGCTCGATAAATTTCATTATTCACGGATTCCTTTAAGCTACTTAACTATTGAGTAGGAGCTCGACATATTTTTGTTAGATGTTTGATACTCTTGTCGATAGAGCACTATTAGAGCTTGGCTACATCATTGATTTGGAAGCTCAATATATCATCATAGATTTAATGGCTCGTCATATCAACATGCATTTATAGGTTCGATGCCTATTTTTTCCAATGTTTCCATATCCTCATATGGACTTAGTTGCTTCCTTTTCCTTTGATGATTTCTCAAGCATATTTGATAGTCAGAAAATATGTGGATCACATTTACCCCCTCCTTGTATAAAAGAAGTGTTTTATACTTTAATATAAAACCAAGTATCTTCTAACATTTCCAGCTCTCATTTCTCTTTAAATCCCTTTTTTATAAAGTAAATGGTGACGACTTCCATAATTTTAAGAAATTATTTCTTTCTCAAATTGACCGTTTTGTTTTGTAAATACCAAACAAATCTGCGAAAAAGTTTTCTTGTTGAACTTTGAAATTTTGAAAGCTTGGTTTTGAAAATCACTTTTGGAATGATTATTAAATTAGCAGAATTTTAATTAAACCTTTCAAATTTGGTAAAAATGTGGATCAGTTTGCCTTTTATCTTTCTAGGCTAAATGACTTCATAAATGAATCTTTGTGGCTTAAACATTATTACCCTGGCTGGGTTTTCAAAGCAAACTTCTTTCCCTCGGTCTAGGTTTCTTGGATGATTATTTGATGATATTTCTTTGTCACATTAGATTATATAAGCATAAAAAGTTACCTCACCTTTCCTCTGAACGTTGCTTTAACTTTGCCTTGGGGCAAGATTAATCGTGTTTGATAGCTCTTCCTCTAGAAGATTGCTTCGGCCCATCTTCAAGATGGAATTAGACTTGTCTGATTGACATCTTTATATAAGGTTGCCCCCTTCTATACCTTTTAGGTAAGGTTTAAGACTGGTCGGTGCTCTGGCCAGGCTATCTTAAGCAGGACCAAAGTCTAACCTGTCCTCCCTTTAGGAGGTGCTCCGAACGGGCCATGTAGGCAGGAACGAAGGCTTGTGGCGCTCTGGCCAGGCCTTATAGGCGGGACCAGAGGCTTACTCCGACCTCCCTCTAGGAGGTGCTACGGTCAGGCCTTATACGTAGGACCAAGGGCTTATGGTCGATGCTTTTGCCAGGCCATCTTAGGTGGGACCAAAGGCTAACCTATCCTCCCTCTAGAAGGTTCTCCGGGCATGCCTTATAGACTGGATCGAAAGCTGGTCGTTGCTTTGGCTAGGCCATCTTAGGCGGGACCAAAGGCTTGTTCCGTCCTCCCTCTAGGGGTTTGCTCTGGCCAGGCCACGTAGGCAGGACCGAAGGCTTGCGGTGCTCTGGCCACGCCTTATAGGTGGGACTAGAGGCTTACTCTGATCTCCCTCTAGGAGGTGCTATGGTCAAGCCTTATAGGTGGGATCGAAGGCTTATAATGCTTTGACCAGGCCCTTTGGCGGGATTAAAGATTTTTTCTTTATTTTATGAGTTTATTTCTTTCCATTGATTATTGATTCCGTAGATATGCTTTTCTTAATTTCTTTATTTATCCATTTTAGGAAAATAAGGTCTCAGATGCTTGGCATCCACGTTCTTGCTATTACATTACCATCAGGTTGGCCAAGTCGATAAGTTCTTGGTGGGATTACTTCGTGGATAACAAGGGGTCCTTCTCAGTTTGGTCTGAGTGGTCAATCTACCAGATTTTTGGTATTTTCCATGACCTTTCAAAGCACCAAATCTCCTTTTCAGAATGATCTCCCTTTAACTTTGGAGTTATAGTATATTGATATCCTTAGTTGATATTCGGTCGTTTATATAGTTTCTTCATCTCTCGGTCCATTGATCAAATCCAGGGATTCTTTTCTTAGCTTTTGATTGGGATTAAAGGCATATGCGATCCTTCGATGGGATGGTATTTCAACTTCGATCAGAAGCATTGCCTCACATCCATATGTTAATGTTAATGAAAATGGAGTATGTCATGTTGCAGTCTTAGTAGAAGTTTGACATACCCAAAGCATAAGTGGTTGTTCTTCTACCCAATTTTCCTTTTTCTTTGTCTAGTCGTTTCTTGAGGATAGTCATAATGGTTTGTGGGCAGCTTCGATGACTCCATTAGCCTTGGGATGAGCTATAGATGAAAAACTTTTGATTATCCCATTCTTATTGCAGAATCTGGTGAATTCCTCACTTTTAAATTGGGTCCCATTATCGGATATTATCTTATTCGGTATTCCAAACCGGGTGATTATGTTCTTGATCACAAACTTTAGCACTTTTTCTAACGTTATATTTGGCAATGGTTCTGCCTCCACCCATTTGGTAAAGTAGTCGAACTACTACAAACTTGGCTCCGCCTTTTGATATAGGCAATGGTCCTATTAAGTCGATTCCCCACACATCAAAAGGCTATGGACTTGAGATCTAGTTTAGCTCATTTGGTGGTATGCGTGGGATTGTTGAAAACCTCTGACATTTTTCACATCTCTTTACATAATTCACAGCATCATTATTCATATAGGGCCAATAAAAACCTTTTATCATGACCTTTTTGGCCAACTTCAGGCCATTAGAATGATCCCCGTAGAACCATTCATGGGCTTTGACAATTTTGACCAATTTTTTGGACTAACACACCTCAAGTAAGGGAGCGAATATCCTATTTTATAAAGTGTTCCATCCAACATAATAAAAGTTGGAGCTTAGTGCCTTATCCTTCTAGCTTCTCTTTTATCTCTTGGTAGTCTCCCTTCAACTAAGTATTCGACAATGGGTGTCATCCAATTGTTTTCATATTAGCTATTTATTTCTGTATGATCGGTTCTTTCTTGGTTTTCACCGTTACAACTTCTTGGTTCATTTTCTTCTTTTGCATGTATAAGAACTTGGGATCTAGTCAACACCATGGTTTCATTTTTTAGCTCGAGGGCTTTTTCTTCAATACTAGGATTTTGTTGAAAGCATGCTGGCACAATTCGAGTTTCTAAGGCTCCTCGTGAGCTAGCTAACTTGGCTAAAGAGTTGGCTTGAGAATTCCTTCCTCTAGGTACTTGGTGTATTGAGAAATCTTCAAACTGGTCTAACATTTTCAATATCTTCCTGACATAGAGGATCAATCTTGCATCCTTCATTTTATAGGTTTGATTCAGCTGATTAACCATTAATTGAGAATCACTGAAAATTTCAATCCTCGGGATTTTCAGCTGAAGTGCTATCGTAAGTCCTACTACCTTTGATTCATATTCAGCCATGTTATTAGTCGTGGAAAAACCTAACTTCATTGTATAGTGTTATCGGTGTCCATCGGGAGTAATGATTACATATGTCGCACCAGCCCCTTGATCGTTTGAGGCTTCATCAACCAACAATCGCCACTAGGCTTTAAATCTTTTACCTTTTCTGATTATTCTTTAATAAACCCTGTGCATTCATTAACGAAATCGGCCAAAGCTTGCCCTTTGATTGCCATTCGGGGTTTCAATCTCGTACTGACTTAGTTCTATTCCCAATTTTACTAGCCTTGCCGACATTTCGGGCTTACTGAAGACTTGCTTAAGTGGAAAATTGGTTAAGAACTTAATTGGGTGCGCCTGAATGTAGGCTCTTAGTTTTTGAGCAGTTAGGATTAGACAGTATGCCAACTTCTCTGGGTATCTAACGTATGCATATTTAAGCCTTTTACTAGTATAGTACTCCGGAAGCTGAGTCTTATTTTCTTCTCTTACTAGAACTGAACTTACTGCGTGTTCGAAGACTGCCATGTAAAGGTACAAGTTCTCTCCTTCTATAGGATTAGATAAGATTAGAGGTTTTTCAAGATGGTCTTTTAATTCTATAAAGGCATTTCGGCAATCTTCTCCCCACTCAAAATTCTTCTTTTCCTTAATCACATCAAAGAAAGGGATGCACTTATGAGTGGCTTTAGAGATAAATCTGTTTAAGGCTGCCACTCTTCAATTTAGGCTAATCACATCTTTACTTATATTTGGCTCTGTCGTGTCCTTAATTGCTTTAATTTGGTCAGGACTGGCTTCAATTCCTTAAGCAATGATGATGCATCCAATCCTTGATTATATTTCGAAAGAGGATTTTTGCGGATTCAGTTTCATTTTGCACTTTTTTAATACTCCAAACATTTCTTCAAGGTCTTTCAAGCGGTTAACTTCCTTTGGGGACTTAAATATCATATCGTCCACATACACATCCATGTTTTGTCTGATTTGTTCCTTAAACATTCTATTTACTAACCTTTGATACATGGCCCCTGCATTATTTAACACAAAAGGCATAACTTTGTAGCAGTAAGTCCCTCGGTCTGTTATAAAACTTATGTTTTCTTCATTTAGTTTGAACATGGGGATTTGATTATATCCTAAGTATGCATCCATAAAAGATAACAGCTTATGTCCACTTGTGGCATTAACCAATTGATTTATTCTAGGCAAAGGATAGTAATTATTGGAGCATACCTTGTTAAAATCAGTATAATCGACGCACGTTCTCCATTTTCCATTGGACTTTTTAACTAGTATAGGATTAGCCGACCACTTAGGTTAGAGCACTTCTCTGATGAACCCATTCTCAAGCAATCTTTTAAATTCTTCCCTTAATGCATTAGCTCGAATTTTATTAAACTGTCTTTTCTTTTGTCGAACAAGGACGTTATTTGGATCTACATTTAAAGCATAGCTCATAATTGCTAGATCTATTCCGACCATGTGTGAGTGAGTCCAGGCAAACACATCTTTGCTAGATTAGAGGAATCAGATAAGCTCTCTTCTGAGATTGTCCTCTAATTATTTTCCAATTTTTACTGTTTCGGTTAGATCAAGTGAATCTAAGCTTACTCTTCTAGATCTTCGATGGATTTCATTCTTTCTTGCTCATTTCTACAATCTAATTCGGTAATGATTTCTTCACCCTCTATTCATCGGTTATCTGGTTTGCTTCGTTGTGCTTTCTTTTTCTCTTGGAGAAGTTGAATCTTTTTAGCACATTCACATGGTTTTAAACTTGTTCTGCCTGTTTATTTGCCTCAGATAGTATGCTTGAAAAATTATCACTCAAGGGTTTCTCGGATTCAATTTGGCTTAGTATACCTTTCTCTGAGTTGTAACAAGAAGTGTCATATCTTTTAAATTTCTCAAGCATGGCAAAATACAACTCTCGGGAGCTAAAAATCTCCCCCTTATGGTTCCTCAGCAAAAAGCAAAAAGCTAAACTCTCGAGAATTGTATTTTTCCATGCTTGAGAAATTCAATCTTCTACTTTTGTCTCATTTTAGCTTTTTTTGGGTGATCGAAACTGAACTTTCCTCCCTCTTACTTTGGTTGAGACTTCTTCCTGACATAGTACATTTCGTCCATGTGGATGAATTTATCAGCTTGGAAATGGAAGTTATGCAGATCTCTACACCCATGAACATAGAGTTCTTTCCATAAAGGAGTCTACTCAATTATCCTCGAGCGTACTGCCATCGGATTCTCCTTATCGGTCATATTTTCTGATTTCAGCGCTTCTATATTGAATCTCCTTAGATATTCACTAAGTAATTCCCCTAATTTCTGCATGACATTAGCTGGCATACTAGAATCTATGGTAGGGTCTTTGCATATGCTAAACTATGTCGAAAATTCATAAGAAAATTGCATCCAATAATAGATGGTCTTTTCTCGGTAGTGTCTATATCATTTGGCAGCTGCTCCATGAAAAGTTGTATGGAAATCCTACAATGAACTGCCCCATAAGCGTTATGCAAGTCCATTTCGCTCTCAAAAGCCAAAAGATGATTGTCAAGATCAGTGGTTCCGTCATACTTCAGTGAAGGGATTTTAATGTAGGACGGAATCCTGACGGACGTTATCTTTTCTATAAATGGAGCCTCTCAAAAATTACTGTTAGCTCTTGGGTCAAGGGTCCTCTTCCCCTTCAGGTCAAGCATATCCTTCATCATTTTGTTGGCCATGCCTCTTAGATAGGTCTCGTCGTTGCGATAGTCCCCTCTGTAAGGCTTGTATTCTTTGTATGAGATCGAGCTATCTGATTGCTCAGGGGATTTTCCTGCTAACCTTTCTTGGTTTTTCATTCGATGGTTCAGCTTTGCTTTGTTGTCTTCTTTTACTTGCAATTTTGGAATACCTCGTCGGTCCTTCATCTTGGGTTCCTCTCTTTCTTTGTGGACCTATAATACTTTTCCTATTATCTTTACTTTTGAGGATTGAGGTGCCCAGGTTCGTCCCTCAAGACTCCACTTCTTCTTCCCTTCGGTAAGCTTGGTTGTCTTAGAAAATTTTTGAGAAATAACTTTCTCAAGAAGCTCTTGCATAACTGTAAGTCATTATGTTAAGTCTTGAATTTTGGTTTCACTACATGTAGGCTTGCTGGGATTAAAGGTTGTCGAATCTCTACATTCTCTAAATTGAAGTTTGGAGTGACATTATCCTCCAAGGTTGTCTGTCATACAATTTCTTCATTCAGAACATTGACTTTCTTGGTCCTCGCCATTTTCCTGAAATAAAATTCTACTTAGTCGGCTTTAGAGTAAGGAAATGATAATACAGAGGTTCGAGCCCTCCGTCTAGCACCAAAAATGTTAAACCAAAAGTTGGTTTAACACCCAAGATGTTGTTCATGGTGGTATTATTTGGAAATGTTTCAATAATACCCATCAGTTTCAATATAATCACGAAGTTGTTCAAAATTTCAAGTCATATGTTCAATGGTGAAATAGGAGAATCGCATAGATATGGAATAGTCCTTTATTTATATGTCAAAGGCAAAATAGGCCATTTACATATGTTACAGTTCCTTATTTATATGTCAATGGGCATAACAGGCAATATGCAAAGTAAACTTCAATTTAAACAAGGGCTTAAGTGGCCTTGCACAAATTAATAATATGCAAGTCCAAGTCCGAGAATAAAGTCATATATGTCCATTGTCACAAATAGCTAAATAAGCAAGTACAAAGGAAGTATGTTATATGCGGGGTTAAATGTCCAAGTCCTTATTTGCAAAGAGTCCAAGAGTTACAAGTAGCTCTAGAAATCCCCAAATCTATTTAGGGTTTACAATTTATAATTGAAAAATAGAGAAAGAAATGATTCGCCCCACTCGAAGTGGTGGAGGGGTTCTATTTATAGAGATTGCAAATAGGTGGGATGGCTGACATGTGTCCCCTCACCATCCCTTCATATAGTAGATACTCGGTAACCCTTATGTCTTTTGAAGTTCGACACCTTTTGCCGCTTATAAAAGCTCATTATCCTTTGCTAATGTTAAAGCTCGTCGTTCTTTTGGAATTTGTTATCCCTTTTGTTTGTAGAAACTTGGCAACATTTCTTTGTAGAAGCTCAACATCATTTGTTGTCTATAGATGCTCGACAACAGTTATTGTTGTAGAGGCTCGATAAAAGTTGTTGTATCAAAGGCTCGTTATCCATAGAAACTCGATATCCTCCCCTATTGTTAGATACTCAACATCACCTTTTCCTTGATGAAACTCGATAACCTCCCCTTATGGTTAGATGCTCGACATCTTCTAGTGGCGCGGCATTCTTCCTTTGTTACACGCGCTACAACACTCTGTGTTGTAGAGGTTCGACGTCCTTTTTACATTTTTGACAAACCTACTATCTTTAGGCTCAACAACCTTTGTGGTGTAGAAGATTGATATTCCTTAGAGATTCGGTACCTCTTCATTCTTTGTTGGGATTTTCCAACTAATTAGATGCGACATCTTTATTGTTGTAGAGGCTCGACTCCACTTTTAAGGTTGTAAGGGCAAGACAACCTTACTGTTTTTAAGTTCGACAACCCTTGTAGCTCGATAACTCTCATTATTCACTGATTCCTTTAAGCTACTTAACTCTTGAGTAGGAGCTCTACATATTTTCGTTAGATGTTCGATATCCTTATTGATAGAGCACTGTTAGAGGTTTGCTACATCATTGATTTGCAAGCTTAATATATTGTCATGGATTTATTGGCTCGTCATATCCCCATGTATTTGCAGGCTCGATACCTATTTTTTCCAATGTTTTCATATCCGCTTATGGACTTAGTTGCTTCTTTTTCCCTTGATGATTTCTCAAGCATATTTGATAGTCGGAAAATATGCGGATAACATCTCCCAATAGAATCTTCAAGCTTTCCCCCTTTAATTTGATTGTATATTTTCCTTCCTTCCTTTAATTTGATTTTCTACTTTTATTTGAAGCTTATATTTTAATTTGTTTGAAGAATTTTCTTTAGGGTTTAAGAGAGAAGAAGAAGAAAATTTAAAGAATTGCAGAAGCAACGGCTAGGGTATAGAACGATTGAGATGATGATTAAGCATGTATTTATAGGTAGGAAATTAGGTGTAGTCTAAGTTTGGAAAAATTATAGTTTTACCTATATCCTTTATCCCTACACATATGCAAAATCCTCTTCCTTTTATTTCGTTAAAGAAAATAACATTTAGTCTGTCCTAATTAATGTCATTAATTATAATTCAAATCGGTATCATTAATTATAATTCAAATCAATATCATTAACTGATATTCTACATACATATATTATTAACTATTGTAGGGAAACATGGATTAATATTCAAACATAAAAAAATATGTAATATATATATATATTGGAATTAATTAGGAACCTAACTGTTTACTAGTAATTGTTTTGCAATTGTAAATAATTGGTATTTATCTTTTCAAATTCAAAAATCTAATTCTCTTTCATTCTTTAAAAATAAAGAGATAACATATATTTTCCTTAAGAAATGCATTTCTTTCATAATTATATTTTTATTGTCACTTTTAAAATACATAACACTTTCTTCCATTAATTATGGCAGTTAGTTTTATTGTCATGGTAATTAGTGCTTTCACTCTGAAGTGGTTTAAAGTTTGTGCATGTAAATATCTCTCTCATTTTCTTTTAATGCACATTAAAACAATTACATTCTTTTAGAGTAATTTAAACATATTCAATTAATTACTTCCTAAATAAATTATTATTTATTTCTGACATTTTATATATATGAATTTAGGCCAAAAAAATCTACTTGACATAGTGGAAAAGTTAAATTCCCTAAATTTCTTCATTTGTAAAAATTCAATTTTTCAGCTTTAGGTAAAATGACCAAAATATCATTTTTAATTATTTATTTATTCTACTTAAAATAAGGAATGCTACACAACAATTATTTCTCAATATGACAAAATAGGCATTTAGAAATATTTTATAAACTGCCTAATATATATATATAACCAATTTAAATTTACGAAACTTATGTTCATAACATAAATTTGATGTACATCAATATTATTTAAGATACGGGTTTCTTAGTAATTCATATCTTATATGAATATGATGTCATAAATTATGCTTTAGCTAAAACTAATTTAAATTATGTACTTACTCTTAAGTATTAGCCCTTACAAAAAGAAGTTAACCATATTTCACTCATAATCAGTCGTGCTTTTCCAACAAAGTCTAGTTACTCTTTATCGATACATCATTATGGATCATAGGGAGGACTGACTTTTGAGACTAAATCTTATTCATTTTAGGTACTTTGGGAACTTTTCCCAATACGCTTGTTCAATCAAATAAAATTCTTTTATTTCCTTTACATGTTATGTTTTCTACTTTCGTTTTATATTCAATGAACTTATCATAAATACATTACTTGTTTATCGAATACACATATTCATTTCTACAAAAATTCTGATAGAGTTAAAGGTATGCCCTAAGGGCAATTATGTAATTTGTTACTGTTTGCGCCAAAAATGGTCACAAACCCCAAATGTCGTGAAAGCACCAGTGTGTGAACACAGATCAATAATAAATGATCACCAATCACAGATCTAAGTAATGTAGAGGATAAAAAATGAAGAATAAGAAACTTTAAATGGAAAGAAATAGACAGAGACGTAAGATTTATAGTGGTTCGGCTATCTCCGGCCTACGTCCACTCCAAAAGTTAATCTTTTATTGACTTTCCTTGCTGGTTACAGCTGATTACAGCGATTTACAACGAAGAAATTCGAGTACAACAGTAGCTTAGTAATACAAAGGTGTTTCCGGCAGAGTCTGGACGTTGGATAGCCAAAGATCCCTTTTCCGTAGGCTCTGGGGTGCTATTTATAGGTGTAGGCTACAAATATCTCGCTCAAACTTTGGGAGACTTCTTCTGCACGTGTGTGGGCCCACGCGATCGATCCCATGAAGTTTCGACTTGATCCATGATCGATAAGAATGTAATTCGTATCGATCAAGATTTTGTCCAATGGAGTCGAAACTTGGTGTGAACATTCTTTAGCATGTAAGTAAGCTCCTGTGAAAATTTCGTGGCATTTGGACCTATGGATCTCGAGATATGGTTGATACGAAATGTAGCTTCCTCAAGGTCGTCTAGTCTGCATCGATCAATTCATATCGATACCTGTTCGTATCGATGACCTGCACGTGCATGTTGGTGACGTGGCCTTATCCTCAGGGTGTGATCCATTTTCCACGCCGCGTTGAACGCCTCTTCCTTCGATTCACGCACATTTCCAATTCGCGTCCATCTGCTCGCATTGGTCACGTTCGTGTCCATCAATCTATATCCATCGACTGCTTCGTATCGATCGATACGAACCCTGGCTCCTGAACCCTTCGTATCCATATGCATCCATCCACCCGTTAATGCCTTCGGCCTGCCTCGTATCCTTCACATGCTCTTTCTTCGCATCGATCTAGCAACGATCGATACGAAGTATACCTGTGCGTCCATCCAATTGATTCGCGCAGCATCAATGCAAAGTCCACTGATTTGAAGTCGATATGTATGGGTTCGATTCGAAGTACTCTGCTATGCCATCTTGATCGACACGAACACCATCGACTCGAATACACGATACGAAAAGCATCGATTCGAAGCATACTGCTATGCTCCATCCTGATCGACACGAAACCATCCAGTCGAACAAACCATCATGCGCCTGCCTGATTGATACGAACGCCTTGTTCGCATCCATGGGTATCGATACGAAATGCATGGATACGAACAATATCGATACCAAACCTGTTTCTTCCAACATTGATCCATCCATATCTCAAGCATACGAACTCCAATTGGCCTGAAATTTGAAATGTAGCCTCTCCTAGCCTTGAACATCATTTCCTATCAATTTCGTCTCGATTGGAGCTCGGTCAAATTTTGACGACATCGATCACAACCTTGTTTCCAATCGATTTCCAATCCTGATATCCATCTTTTTCCAACTAATTTTTTGATATTCCAGCCTTGACCAAAGGGTGGGATAACATTTGCCCCCCAAAACATGCCTTGTGATAAGAAGGGGTGTTTTGAATAGTTCTGAATCTGATATCCAAAGTCCATAGCCATATCATCCAAGTGCATCGTTCTTGACTGCTCCGAGTCGATGTCCGATCCCAACTCCAGTAACCAAAGCCTTAGCCAATTCCATATCCATCCGAACTCGATAACCGAGTCCTAATCCATCCTTATCCAATAACCAATAACCGAATCCAGGACCCCTCCGGGTCGATATCCAAGTCCTTTGCCGTTCATAGCCAATATTCATATCTGTAACCTCTCCAGGTTCTTGCCAAGCGCAATCCACACCTGACGACCGTGGTCCAGTGTCCTTGAACGTTAAGTAATCACCGTGGCTTAAGTCCTAAGTCGAATTCTGGTCGCTCCGGACCCTTGTCGAGTATAGTCCATACTCGACGACCTAAAGTATTAACCGATGATATAAGGCCCAAGTCCTAGGTCGAATCCTGGTTGCTCCGGACCCTTGTCGAGCATAGTCCATACTCGACGACCTGAATAAGCCAATTTGCCACGTTCGGACGAAGAGACTTGCCCCTTGCCAGGCATAATCCATACCCGACGACCATTTACCAAAAACCAGATAAAAATCCAATCAAAATCCAATCCAAATCAAATCGGAAAACCAAAAATCCATATAAGAAATCCAAATCAATATCCAAGACAAAAAACAATCATCCAAACGAGAGTCCAAACCAGAAAACAAACAAAACCAGGAGTTCAAACCAAACTCCAAAACCGAACCAGAAAAACCAAAAGTCCAAACCAAAAGAAGAAACAGATTTCACAAACCATAGCATCGCGGTTTATCGTCAGTCAGAGCATGCCTAGGGGCCATCTCTGTCCCCGTACATGAGTAAATGACTTGGCCGTTTGCCAATAGTTCGCTACTTATTTCATATCATCCCTGTCAATTGATAACCAACCAACCATCATTCCCGGGCCTCGCACCATCGTTGTTTGAGGTGGACGGTGGACGGTGGTCGCTCCTGCTCCACCGCCGCATTCCGAGCCCCAACATATTGTCGCAACTGTCCATTCCTTACATGCTCCTCGATTATGTCCTTCAGATGCCTGCAACTGTTGGTATCATGTCCGTCTAAATCATGAAAAAGACAATGCCTCCCTGATGCCCTTTCACGTTCCGAGGGTTCTCTCCTAGCTGGCCTTCGGTAGGGAAGGCGATTCCAAGTCTCCATGAATATATGTTCCAACTTCTCGTTTAATCCCATGTAAGTGGAAAACTTAGGCTCCCTCCACCGCTTCCTAGATTTTCCTGATTCGTCATCCAGCTTCCTTTTTGCTTTATCTTTATTTTTATCCGAGCCTCTGCTGGATGGCCCACCATCCTCAGCTGCGTTCACCTCCTTTAACTTCATATATGAACATGCATCTTCCTGCCGAAGGAATCTCTCAGCTTCGTGAAAGAATTCCCCGAGATCCAGTGGTGGGTCCCGTATTAGAGATACTTTGAAATCTGAATCCTCTCTGAATCCTGATACTGCTGCCATTAAAACATCGATGGATCCGGCCGATCCACTGAAGCAACTGCTGCATTGAACCAAGTTAAGAAAGCTCTAAGCGATTCGTCTGTCCTTTGCTTTACTGATGTTAGCGTCATCACATTCTTCGGTCTTTTAATATGAACCCGAAACTGCTTTAGAAACCTATTGTAACGACCCGACTTCCTATGCCCAGAAAGTCGCATCATTATGAAGAAAGAAAGGGGTAGAAAATAGAAAAGAAGAGAAGAAAGAAAGAAACAACAACAACGATCTCACAGTGGAACGAATATATATTATATCACATAAGATATTA